>JAZFAV010000021.1:20380000-21602500 GCA_037954035.1 Rosalia funebris
AATGAGCGTGCAAACATAAGTTCAAAAGCCAAGTTGCTTAAATAAAACAGCATAGAATGCAGAATGAATATTAAATATGATATTTACATAAAAACTATGGTATAGTGTGCATTCAAAAGAAGGATTACTAGGTAATCATTCTTTTGTATATAGCACTATGTATTTCATTATTACTGATTTCATTTACTTAATGATTTACTCGTTTCTTTTGTATCTGTTTTAATATCATATTGTATAGGATGTTTCAGTTAGAACACAGGATTTGAATTGCACGCCACTTGTGTTCTGTCAATGAAAGGGATCAATAACGTACTAAACCATACGATGTCAACATGTCGCGATAGGATCCCCCATTTACTGTGATAACATTACCAACTTAATTTTCAAAGAATATGTCTGTATGGTCTTCAAAGAGTATGGTCCAATTACTTTACCACCCCAAAATGCGTACCAAACTCTGCAGCTCTCTGGTTGCATTTCTTTTTCGTGACCAGCATGTGGATTTTCACATTCGACAATTTTGTTTGCTGACGTATCCATCAAGATGAAAATGTGCTTCATCGCTGAACAAAATTTTGTTGCCAAAATCAGCATCACCTTCTTTCTTTTGTAACACCCAATTAACAGATGTAGAACGTTGTGAATGGTCTATAACATTTAATTGTGGTGTCTGAACTGAATTCTGTACGCTGACAGATGCGTGGTGGCTCCTGAGAGATTCAATTGTTACGCATGACGTCAAATTGATGTGTTTGGATACTCCCGTATACTTTCTCTCACTGCAGCAAAATTTTTATTTGATCAATCATGACGAGGACGAATTGGTGTTGCCTTATCAATAACAGAATCCGTCTCTTCAAATGTCTTAATTAAGTTACGAACTGTTGACTCTGTATGCGCTTCATTTTGTCGTAATTTTATGCGTATTTTTCTTGATACAACTGCAAATGATCGTTCACTTTCATAAAATAGTTGTACACAAACTATTCGTTACTGAATAGTTAATCGCGGCATGTTGACGTCGTATGTTTTGTAGATGACACTCTTTAAATATTAACGCCTTATCTTTGACACAACACAAATGACACGCAATTCAAATCTTATAGTTTCAACTAAGACACCCTATATGTATTGTTTGTATACCTATGTATTTCCAACTAATACTCTGAATTGTATCATGGAATCTAGTTCAGTTTCGTCTCGACGATTATTTCGTGATTTAACTCGTAGCCGTTACAACACAGAAATTGATTTTTTAGTAAACTTTAGGGAAACGATGAGTATATCGAAAATAAACAGTAAACTGTTAATTTAAATGCTTTCGATAATGAAAATCTCTTCGGTCTCTTTAAGTTTGTATGAGATCAAAAGATGGTTTGACGGAAGAATCGGTGTATCATATGCAGTATTAATTACTATTACTCCTTTTAGATCGAATAGAAAGTAAGTAGAAAACTATGAGCATTGATAACAATTATAATAGCATCGTATAATATTATACTGACGGTTTAAATATTAGATATTCTTATCAAGTAACTAACGAGGGTAAAATATTGTAATTTTAATTTTTTATATATCATATCATTTATATAAATCCATATATTCTGTATACTACATACTTGATGTGCGTGTGAGATCTGTACCTTAATATAATACGAAGGGATTTATTATAAGAGCGCAAAATTTTAATTGTGCGCTGTTTTGGCTGTCATGATTCGATAGGTCAATAAGTGGAGTGGTTCAGTTATTGATGTGAAACACACGACACGACACGAGCTCGTAATGGTCGTTCAGAACAAAACATCACGGCAGTTTGCGAGAGTGTGGACGAGAGTCCAGTGACCTCGATTCGTCATCGTGCACAAGAATTGGACATTTCAACAGCCACTCTTCACCGTATTCTCAATACAAATTTGCAATTCCGTGCTTACAACGTCCAACTGACTCAACAACTTCTGCCAACAGACCATGTACAGTAAAGAGAGTTCACCAATTGGAATGTTGAACTACAGGATGTGAATGCCGATTTTGTGGAGAAAATCATTTTCAGTGACGAGGGCCATTTTCACCTTAATGGCTTTGTTAATAGACAAAATTTTCGCATTTGGGGCTCAGAAAATCCACGAATTGCATACAAATGCATCCCCAACGTGTCATTGCTATTTGGTTACATTGCGGTCTGAAGGAATCATTGGACAACTTTTCTTTGAAAATAAGGCAAATAATGCATCAACTGCAAATGGCGAACATTATCATGACACGCTAACCAAATTCTTGATAATCACATTTTTTCAAGATATTGCTCTTGAAGACATGTAGTTTCAGCAGGACTGTGCCACTTGCCATACCACCCGTGAAACATTGGCGGTCTTGCACGAGTCTTTTCCTGTTCGTGTCATCTCTCGTTTTGGTGACCAGAATTTTCTACCACGATCTTACGATAGAACACCTATGAACTATTTTCTATATTGACCACCTATGGAAGTCTCAGGCTTAAACCAACAAGCCCACGACCACTTAAGCATTGATAGCCGAAATTGAAGGTTGTATCAACGAAATACCGCTACATTTATGTAAAACCGTTATTGTCAGAAGAGTACTCGTGTGCCACCAATATCGTGGCGGCCATTTACAGGATGTCTTGTTCCATACCTAATTCCCAAATATCTACATTATAGATCTATAAATATTTCAATACTTTGCTACAGAAAACCATCTTGCGCTCTTATTTTAACACCTTTATAATATGTACCTACCAAAATCGCAAGCGTCCATATCTACAGCCGGCAACGTTCTCATGTACTCCCTACACTGTCCGTGTCCCACCATCCCGTAACATTCCTTGTGGTTTCTGGCGTTATCGCTGCAGCAATCTTGACTCTTCAGGTTACCAGTGCTGGCCAAATCATGCAGCAGGAGTTCGCTCCAGGCGCCCAAAAGCGCCGTAACCGATTCGTGTGCTATAGCAGGGTTGTTCTGAAGGGTAGAAGCTACATCCAACGGGCTGGGCAGTGTGTGGGTTGTGGTTGATTGCTTGGGTAGGGATTTGCCTGAAAATATGTTTGACATTATACTTCTGAGTTCTGTGCTGTCTGTTTTAGAAGTTGTTAGTTTAAGGTCAGTGTTTGGATTACTGGATTTATGTTTGATTTCTTTGTTCTTGGAAGATCTCTGACTGAGGGAAATGTTAAAATATGGTATATTTAAAAATACTGTAATCTCAATCTCTATTAAAAATAATATACGTATATTATAGTTATAATGGCCCTATATAATACTTTCTTATTGCAAGAATTGTTATACATCTTGATGGAACTCTTGAATTGTTACTTATTTTTACCATTTTCAAGGTAATATTTGTGACACCCAATTAAAGAAAATCTATTAAAATAATGCTATCTATGGTTTTGTTTTGTGTATTTTCTTTGAAAGCAAACTAGAATAATGAAAATACTTTGCAATACTTGGAATAGTACAAAAATTCGAATATAATTAACATGTCGAAAAACATCAAAAGTTGTTTTTCAATGTCTGAATTTATATCTGTTGAACAATTTAGGGTAGTTTAGACATTTTTTTTAATATACAGCAACCTCAATACATACAGTAGGGTAAACTTTATTATTACATTTTACCAGGCACAATTTTATTATTATATTTTTACTTTTCTGCACTCCACTATAAGTGAAAAATAATGTAATCGTGTAAAGAAAAATTGAAAAAACAAAATTTCTTTTTCGTTTTTCGGTATAAAACAAAAAAAAATGGTTTTTAAAAATGTTTGATGTGTGTCGTTGGCGCTGTCGTCGGCATTTATTTTTGTTAGCACGATAACTCAACTAAATTGTGTCAGATCGATCGGGTTTTGACTGATTCTGATTAGGGACGTCTACCAAACGACATCTATTGATTTTGAGATGGATGGGGCACACCCCACCCTATCCATTGGTCATGAGAAAACACGATGGTGGACTATTTGAGAAAAATTGAAAAGAGTAAAACTGTCGCATAAAACACATATTTTGCATTTATGTGTTGGTTTATTTTTTCTCGGCCACTAAATTTTGAGATAGAGATGTTCTACGAGCGGAAAAGTCCGTTTTAATGTTTTAAAACTGTTTATTTTAGTGAAGTTTTTACCAGAATAATAGAAAAAATTATAAGGGAATAATTGGAGACAACTGGAAGAATCTCAACAAGGATTCAGGAAAGGAAGGAGTACCCAGGACCTCAGAATATTAATTCTGAAACAAATAAGAGAAAAGTTAATAAGGAAAGGAAAGGAAATTCATATATGTTTTATTCAAAATGTCATGAATAATAGGACATAGATCGACATGTTTGTAAACAATTTTTATTGTTCCATCAATAATTTTCGAGCTTATATTTGATTCAATTTGATTGCCTTAGATCCTCTACATTACTTGGCCTATTAAAATTTATCCGCAATTCTAAGTAACCGTACAAGAAGAAATTCAAAGGGGTCATGTCAGGTCAACGTGGTGGCTATTCAGTCGGGCTTCGTCGCCCTATTGGATGTCAACACCAAAATGAGAAGTTCTCTTGTGGTAATTTTTCTATGGGGAATATCGTCACCCTCAATGCTTGGAAGTTAAAACGTATACATTTTAAATATCTACTTGCAGTCAAATTTTCTTCAAAGAAGTAAGGAATTAAAAGATGATTTTCTATCATTCTCTTGAGACCAGTATCTGCAGTTACGACGATGTCTTGTTCCATTTCAGGAAAGAAAATACTTTGCAACACTTGGAACAGCATAATAATTCGAGTGTAATTAACGATGTCGAAAAACATCAAAAGTTGTTTGTCAATATCTGAGTTTATATCTTCTGAACAATTTAAGGTAGATTTTAACAGAAGAAACTTTAAAATGTTGCGAGCCCTGACAGAAGATGCCTTTGTAGTGGCAAAATATGGTTTTTTACACCCTATATCTTATAAACAGTAAATAGACAATCCCTAATATGAGGTACTGTTGTACTTCGAAAACTTTAATTTCGAATACCATTATTCTTGAAAAAGAAAGGGTTGCAATTTAAAATTACTATGATGATGGTAGAATTCAAAGACAAAATGTCAGTCTATATATTTTTTTTAAATGAGGGATGTATTTCGGACTTTCAGCTTTGAGTTGTAAAATTTGGGGTCATAATGCATGAGCTTTATGGATCACATTGTCCTTTACTATGCTCTATAATATTGTTGAAAACAAGAACATCCTGTATACTTTATTAAACTTCCAGGTAATTCAGGAGTTTTTGTTTGTCACCGCGTAACGACTTTTTGTCAAAAAGTAGCGTTCGTTAATGTAGGCCGTACACAATTTGTCGTGCTGCGGTGAAAGAAGTAAAAAAAAAAACGCGACAGGTACTCGAAATGCTTTTTAATTGCTGCAAAACAACGCGCGTTACCTAATAAAGAAAAATGCAATCAAACGCCAACCGGTTTATGTGAAAGATTGTTTTACTTTCGTGCCAAACTAATGAGGAAACGCTAAAAGTAATGGAATAGTATCGGTAATTTCTCCGAGAAGACGGCGGCAGCTATGGAGAAAGTGAACCTCACATGACCGGCATTCTGTCCGTGACCGACGTCATTTTGTTTGTTTTGGCGGTGATCGTTAACCGCATTGCGAACATTAAACGCTTAATTTTAATTTTCAACCAAACCATAAAAATTACGTAATTCGAAAATCAGAAGGAAAGACAATTTGATAGTACATAAACTATATTTGTTATAAAAATCATTTTTAACACAAAGTATTAATTTCAAAACAATACCTATATTAGTAAGCTTAGAATTTTACCTTGAGCCGTTTTTTTAACCCTTCGTCGGGCGCAACTGATCTGTGAGATCTGGTAGTGACTTTTGTCTTTGCCCTTTCGTGTGTATTACGAATATTAACTCGAACTCTCTCATAGCTTCCTAGCTCCAAAACACTCTTCTCGATATGGTATCGATTTTTTTTAATGTATTCCCTGGCCCTGTACTGGCCGCCCCGATCTATCTGATGCATTGCGCTTAATTGCATCATTATTTTAACTTTTATATTTTGTTAGATTTCTTTTATTATTTAATTTAATAATATGTTTTTTAGATTTCTACATTTTTGGGCTTCTTATGGTATTGTTATTCAAAATTAACACATTTGTGTGTTAAATCATTGGTTTATATTAAAATCGTTACCAAAAATGTTACGTTTATTTTTGTTTGGAACACGGATTTATCATTTTTTACATTTAAAATAGGAAGTTACTTATAACTATTCTTTGTAATTCACGTCCATTTTTTTATATATAACTATTAAATGAAAAAATAGATGGTTAAACACAAAAAAAAACACACCAACTTGTAAATAGCTGGTTGTTCTGTAAAAATATTCCAAATTTATTGTTTTACAACATTGAATGAGTTTCTTTACGTAAATTTAATTATTGCGATTAAAAGCTAGTGTGAAATATTTATTATCATATTGTATGAATTAAAATAAGCGGTTAATTAAGTCTCCACCTCATTAAAATTTAAATTGTGTAAGATTTTATTATGGGATCTCTCAGTTGCATTACGCCGGAATGTATTTGGATTCATACTGTGCCCGAAGCAAGGTTAAATTTTGTAAATCAGGAGCTGAACAGCCAATGTATGAATCTCTACTACAGTTTAATTCTGGAATACCCTGTATATTTTCCAATAAATAGGTATTTACTAGAGTCCCTTAATTTTCATATTTTTTTTCTGTTTCTCATAATTATGCCGAGAGTTGGAAAAATGAATAAATATTAATACAAAATTATTACCTAATTGATATTCATCACCTAATTTATCCTAATAGTATATTAATCTCTTAAAATTATTTATTGACACAATTTTGTCCATATTCACACTAACATCTATATATAGGGTGTCTTAATTGAAACTATCGGATTTGAATTGCGCGCCA
The DNA here is from genome assembly GCA_037954035.1 of Rosalia funebris. Classification (NCBI taxonomy): domain Eukaryota; kingdom Metazoa; phylum Arthropoda; class Insecta; order Coleoptera; family Cerambycidae; genus Rosalia; species Rosalia funebris. Next base: position 20,386,962 of record JAZFAV010000021.1, read on the forward strand.
CTTGTGTTCTATCTGACATAGGGCGTCAATATTTAACGATTGTCATCTACAAACGATACGACGTCAACATGCTGTCATTAACAGTTCAATAACGAATAGTTTGTGTATAACTACTTTATGAAACTGTGCGATAATTTATAGTTGAATTAAGAAAAAATCGCACAAAATTAAGACAATATGAAGCGCCTATAGAGTTAACAGTTCGTAACTTAATCAAGAAATCTTAAAGAGACGGATTCTGTTACTGATAAGGCAATACCAATATGTCTTCTTCGTGGTCGATCAGATGAAAATATTGATACAGTGAGAGAAAGTGCATCCAAACGCATCAATTCGACGTCGTGCACAACAATTGAATCTATCAAGAGCCTCCACGCATATGATTTCAAAGGAAGATCTCTATCTGTCAGCATAAAAAAATCAGTTGACATAAAAATTGAAAGTTACAGACCATTTACAACGTCGTACATTTGTTAGTTAGGTGTTAAAAAAAATAAGGTGATGCTGAGTTTTGCAACAAAATTTTGTTCAGCCATAAAGCATGTTTTCATTTTGACAGATACGTCAGCAAACAAAATTGTTGAATTTGTGGTACTGAATATCCACATGCTGTTCACGGAAAGAAATGCATCCACAGAGATTCACGGCTTGGTGGGCATTTTGAAGTGGCGGAGTAATTGGACCAAAATTTCTTGAAAGTGAAGCTGGTAGATGACAGTCATTAAATATTGACACCCTATGTTAGACAAAACACAAATGGCGCGCAATTCAAATCCTGTAATTCCAACTGAGATACCCTATACTACTAAAATTATTCGAAATTTCACACATAGAAATCATTCCTAATTAGTAGTTTCTTGAAGTACGTTAAAAATGAGAACAGTATTCAAGACAAACAGTATTCAAATTTTCTTAATTAGACATAAAAATTGTTTGAAAAAAACTATCCGGCATTTAATTTTAGTATATGTCTCAATGAAATATCCTCTATGCAAAATTTTATAAATGAATTTTAAAATTTTATCAAGAGCAGAGGTGTTAGATTTTCTAAAATGTTTATCATGTGAAGGAATTAGAAAACTTCTAACACTAAGCATGTATTATATTGGCTATCCAAATAGCTATTTATAACAAATATTGTTGAGCATTACCATTATGAAACTATTTTGATACACAAAATTAAATAATAATTTTTCTTTATTATATATTAACAAAAAAATATAATTTTCAATTTACATTTTTTCCTTAAACTGCGCTAAACTGCAGGTAACTTTTTAGGTGCAAATTTAGATATCTTGTTATACATTAAATGTGACTTTTTATTAATATCTATCACCCCTATTCTATTGATGGTACCGTTACCATCAGTATAGTAACAAAAAGTAATTTATTAGAAATGCAGTTATCCATGTGTCTGGATATTAGTTATACCCGAGTATTTAAAATTTATTTTTGTTATTCTTTTTATATAATCTATCACTACCATATATGACGATGACGCTGGGGAACAGTCAATTTATTGCCAGGAATTTAAGAGTCAATTCTGAGTATATTACAACCTCTGATGCTGAAAATGGCATTACTTTTTCTTGATTTGCTTTAGTTTCCGAAATAAACATACGTGATAAATATTAATGCAAAATAAGAAAAACAAAGTGAAATAAGCAATTTGTCAACACAAAGTTTTTTGTACGATTTTTTCTTTATATTTTTGCTGTGAACAGTCCCTCTGTAGGCTCCAACCTACAACAGTAATCGGCTATTATGAGATGATTCCACCTTCCTTAATACCTTTCTTCCATTATTCAGAGGTGACAAGGACATTTGGTATATCCATTTTGCTGTCTAAGAAGTATGATAATCATGTTCAAATCGGCATAAACAAACCACTCATGCTGAGAATAAGCAATGTTTTCTAATGCCAACTTAATATCTTCATATTGTCCTATATGTTCTGTTGAATGACCGATTGGAATCGACGCAAACTTATTTCCATTGTCCAGTAATACAAATATTAAGTTCTATTTAGAACTACCCACGAAAATCTGCCAATCCAGTAAATTTCAGGAGTCTCCATTATTTTAACAAACGTAGACAATTAGGTAAAATAAAGATATAACGTGAAATTAGGATCCTGGCGTATTCAGAAACCGATCTTAAATTTGTGGCAGCTTAAAATTTTCTTTTGTTCCCCAGTGTTGTATATTGTTACCTCTCCACGTTGATTAAACATTATAGAGTAAAAAGTACTGTATTCTTACTTTCAATAAAGATATATCTAAATAAAGTTTATTGCTGCAATACACCTAAATAAATATTAAATATTTTAAAATTGTATTGGCGCCTTCGCCATTTCTTCGAAAATTGCTAAACACTCAAAAACTGACAAATATTTATTTAATATTTTTATTGTTTAGCTTTGTACAGTATCACTGTGACTGACGTAAGTGACTCTCTAGATGTATCACTTCATTAAAACTAAAATGCCATGTCCATTAACATCCTAGTATGCACTTAGATAACTGTACTCATATGTACTCACCATCAGCATAACTGGGCGGCAAAATTCTAAGAAAGGGCACTCCCCTGGTGCCCCACTTTGGATGTCTGACGTTATTGCACTCTCCAGACGGCTTTCGATACTTCATGGGGGGACAGGGTATTTGGTCATCGGACGTGCAAGCCTCCTTCCACGAATTATGATTTGCGGCTTCCTGTTCGAACCTCAAGGCTCGCCTCACGATGGGTCGTATCTCCTCCGGCAATGTCCTGGTGTATGAGGTCGTGTTGTAGTCGTGTGAATTTAGACTGGACTGAGCGTTCGTCACCAATACGAGGAGTAGAACGGTACATATTGGTAACCTGAAATGAGAATAATATTAATAGGTTTTTTGGTGTCTGTATTGTACTGTATTTTTATGTTTTTATCAATAATATTGTGGATGCCGAATAATAAGTGTACGGTGATAAGTTCTTTACTAACAAGGACATGAAGGCACAATAGTGTAGGAATGGTTAATACGATTGATCAGTTTGTTAAGCTTCAACATAGTTATATTATAAGTTTTAAAATCTGTGCGATATGCTCAAACCAAAATTATAAAAATAAACGAATAATTAAAGAAAAATCATAACGATTATTTTAATATGTGTTACAATAAGAGTGAAAGATGTCCATTTTAAATAAAACATGGTTTTTCGTAGCAAAGTATTAAAATATTTATTGATTTGCAATAAATATTTTAATACTTTGGGAATTATATATGAAACAACACATTTGGTATATGAACGCCACGGCTTTGGTGACACACGAGTGCTCTTCTGGCGAAATTTTTAATAACGGTTTTGTATAAATGTGGCGGTATTTCGTTGATACAACGTTCAATTGCGGCCTTCAATACTTAAGTGCTCGTAGACTTGTTAGCGTGAACCTGAGGCTTCAGAAAACGCCAGAGAAAAAGTCCATAGGTGTTAAATTGCAAGATCGTGGCGGCCAATTCTGGTTACCAAAATGGCTCGACATCGGCGGCAATCTTGAAAGGGTGGTATTTAACAGTCTACCAACTTTACCCGATATTTTCATACAAAAAAATACTTTCATTTCCCAGAAATACTAAATGCTCACCAAAATTAAGAAAATGTATAATCTTAAAACGACAACCAAATATTGACATAATTCTAGTCTTTCATATTATTTATTCCTAAAAATAACTGTTGTTGGTTATAAATGCTAAATGTTCACCAAATTTTATTCTGCATTTAATTCTAACATGATACCCAGATATTTCATTTTCGTCGGTGATTTATATTATTTAGCAGTTAAAAACACTCTTTGTTGAGCAAAAATACACAATGTTTACTATATTTTATACCACATTCAATTTGAAAAGTACACCCAGATTGTTTATTCTTGTTACCCTAAATTTCACTTATAAGTAAAAACTATCGTATTTTATTAGGTCTCGTTAATAAATGGGGGAAAAGAAATAAATAAAGAATTCATGAAAATAAATCAATATATTAAAAATGCAACATAAAATTTACTAAACAAAAACGAAACTTAGTGTTACGAATTCTTAGAAATAAAACAATATAATTTTTTAACATAAAATGAAACACAACATTCACGAAACAAAAATGAAAATGAAACAAGCACTTTTATTGCACTATTAAGGCTTTCTTAGCTTTAGTTGGCCGTCCTCTTCTTCGTTTTTCTCCAATTGGTACATTCCTTGCATCAGTAGGTGGTTCAACAAGTTTCAGACGAATTGCTAACCCCGCTAAATGTTTTTTAAACGTAATTTCTAAGATAATCTGGACAATTGCATGTGCCATTTAACCAGTCAGAGTCGTCCTTTGGTAACTGTACTTCCCACTCACTGAAATGTTGTTTTTTGTAGTCGTCAAGCATCTCCCACATATCTTCAAAAGTTTCAAATTCCATTGCATCTCCACCTGGAATTCGGTAACACCGTTTCATTTCACTAGCATGTTTTAACAATATTTTCTTAGGCAGTTTGGCCCACTGATAAGCTTTTGTCCACATTTTCAAAGCCATCGTTGGCAAGTGGTTAAACTCTCGCTCGTTGTTTATAGTGTACTCATTAGACCAATCCCTCACCATTTCTGAAGCAATTATTAAGAATCGAGCCAGCGGATGGCGTTCACGAAGTGTACCTAAAAATAATAACAAAGTTAACGATACCAAATTACGCCATTCATTGAAAGTGTACCTTTGTCTTTTATTATTCTGTTAAAAGACTCCAATGCATTGTTTGTGGCAGGTGTCCTCGGTGCGGCACCCAAATACCGACAACGATTTTTAGTGAGCCATTCGTCTTTGAAATAAAGTACAAAATTTTTTTCGTCTTTCCATTTATCTAGAAATTTTTCACAGGCCCTGTCAAAAACCTCTGTTGTTGAAGCACATTTCAAAAAATCAATATCCTTTAGTATGCCCCTCTGGTACTTCTTTTGCACAGATTGCTCAACTCGTACTTGCATTTTCTTTTTTGCATGCACCCAGCACATTCGTATAATTGTATCCGGACCGAATACTTGCACAAACGCATTTTGGATACTTTTGGCTGCGTCACATACCAAAACCTTACAAGTTAAATCGTAGGAAAACAGTGAGAGAACTGTATTCTTTAACGTTTGAAATAAAAACACAAAATCATTTGTTTGTTCTGTGGTTGTAACAGCAAGACCAAAGGAGTGAAAATGTTTATCTCTATCCGTGGTTCCAACTATGGATACTGGAAACTCCTGCCAAATAAGTTTATAGTTCGCATCAGCATGAATAACTTTGCATTAAATATTTGCGATAGACCACTTAAATATTTGGTCGATAACAAAAATTTGAAGCTTGAATTTGAATCGTCTTTAGAAACTTCATATGCAGCAACAAAAACTTGATGATCATCGGAAGGTATTTCTGAATTGGTCACTAACCAGGATTCTAGTTCTCCTAAGCTGATTACTGCAGATCCATACTTCTTTTTACGTAAAATTGTAAGATAATTGTTCAATTGTTTCATAGGCGGTAGAGTCAACCCTTGTATTTTGCTCAAATTGCTCATAATAGATTTGGACTTCAAACGTAATTCGTACAATTTGTCTATTTCTTTTTTCGTCTCATTACTCAACCCACATTTCGATTGGGAGTCCAAATTTTGATGGTCATGAGCTTTTTCAGTTCGAAATAATATTATCTCGTCGCTGGATGCATCAAGCAATAAATAGAGTGCAGATGAACATTGGATTGCCCGACTTTTGGCTTTATTACATCAATAATATCGCTTTACGCCTTCTTCCGTATTGTGGCATTTCTGAAAGGACCACAGTTTTTCATTTCTAATAAATTCTTCGGCACTTTGAATGTTCGAAAATTTTCTTTCAAGATACCAAATCCTACCTTGCCTGCGCCGTCTTTTAGGCTGTACCGTATCAGCTTCTCCATCTGACTCCGAAAAAGAACGAAACAGCGGAACTTCGTCTGGAACACTACTTGGCCCTGGTAAACTTTCATCGGCCATTTTAGTTTATCATATGGCACGACTGCAAGCTGAAGCCTGTAAAAACTTGTCTGGAACCAACAGGCAGAGATGCGCGAGCATATTTAAGTTTTGGAGTAACATAATAATTATTTGACGCACAACTAGTTTTTTCGAGAAAGAATAAATATAAATGGATAGCACGAATATTTATTATATACAGCATGGACGCGGAATTTGAGCGTTTTGAATTTTGTTAACATTTAGTAAAATCGATAGACATATAGAATTTAAAATGTAAGCAATGGTAAAATAATACGCAACATAGCAATTTTAGTAGTGCTGTTCTCATTTTCCGAAGTATAATAATTTGGGTTCCATTAAGATTTTTTATTGTTCAATAATTTTTTTGGTGGACAGGGCTAGGGATGCATGGTTTAATCTGGTGTACATTATATTTGTTCCCATCTTGAAATATCCGACTAATAATTAACACGGAATAATTAACACGGAAGCGAAAGTAGCAATGAAATACGTCCCTAGAAGCATAGGCAACCCAACATAAGAACACAAAACAATGAAAATATAAATTATGGTCGGTAGTAAGTAATTATTATCTAAAGCAGGTTTTTATGCACGACTTTTCCTGCAATATTAAACAAAATAAACATATATAATAAGAAACAGACACGCGTATAATGAATATTAGAATAACTAATGTTAAATATTAAAATAAACGCCCTATAATGTTAAGGGAGTAGGGCCTTAAAAACATAATAACAAAAGCTCGTATACAGGTCAGGTCAAAACATCGACGGGACGATTCCTTCTCCTCCCTATTTCTGTGTAGAGAATGGAACCACCAAAAAACATTCCTGAGAGGTCTAGGAGTGCATTATGAATATGTGTATATATTTTAAGTAATTGTTTTGTATACCGGCAGACAGAGATGTAATGAGTTGTATGAGCTTGTAAAAATCTTCTAGTCAGATAATAATAATTGTTTTGTATACCGGCAGACAGAGATGTAATAAGTTGTATGAGCTTGTAAAAATCTTCTAGTCAGATAATGTAAATAAATGTATTTTATTGTATTGAGTTATTGTCACGATAACGTTCGACATTTATGCATTACCTGCCCCGTTTTCAAAGAAAAATGGCCCAATGATTCCCTCAGACCACAATGCACACCAAACAGTGACACATTGTGGATGCATGTGTTTCCCATGAATGACTTGTGGATTTTGTGAGCCCAAAGTGCGGCAATTTTGTCTACTAACGAAGCCGTCGCCGTCGAGGTGAAAGTGGGCCCGTAGCTGAAAATGATTTTATCCACAAAATCGGCATTCACTTCTTGTTTTTCAACAGAAGAAGAAGTTGTTGAGTCAATTGGACTTTGTAAGCATGGAGATACAAATCTTTAGTGAGAAGTACGATAAAGAGATGGCTATTGAAATGTCCAATTCTTGTGCACGATGATGAATTAAAGTCCCTGGACTCTCGGCCAAATTCTCGTGAGCTGTCGTGATGTTTTGTTCTAAACGACCACTACCAGCTCGTGTCGTGTGTTTCACATTAAGAATAATTGAGCCAGTACTTTCGAAATTTTTCGATTATTATTTTTTTTTACAGTTGATAAATTTGGAACATTACTTCTACCGTAAATTGGACGTACTTTAAGAATCGTAAGAATAAAATTTTCACAATTTTGAGAGTAATGTTTAACAACAAGGACACATTGTTGTATCGTGTAGCGCTCTATGTTTACTAACTCCTATCTGTCTTCTATCGACCTGTCGCAATCATTGATCTATCGAGTCATGACCACCAAAATGGCGCGGAATTTAAATCTCTCGCCCTTATTGGAACACCTTTTACAATAATATAGGTTCTATAATGCCTATTATAAAAATAATTGTCTTAAAATAATGATATTTACATACAGGATACATATCTTTTCATACCGATTTTATACTTACTTATTATATCATATTAACAATTGTTGATCTTTTAAAATTAAAAATCAAAAATGATATAATATTTTCGTTTAAATAACAAATACATTTTTATCAACATTATGTAAAGAATATTTCCTTTCCTTAACTTTTTGTTGACCATAGAACGGAAATAAACAAATAAAAATATAACTTGTCTCTGCACGTGCTTTCTCTGACAGAAACAATTTACTGGTAATAGAATTAGCAACTGGAATAATACATAATATCTCACTTTCTCGATGTGTACCGTAATAACGTTACACTTTTATTTTTACAACGTGCCGCAGACTACTAATTGTACCATCTGTAGTCTAAAAGTGCGATAACAACGTGGCGTTTATTGAACGACAAACAACTTTTGCTTTCGTTAAACTACTCCGAGGTAGACGCAACGTTATGCTATTGGTTTTAGATCAGTGAATTCGTTCTAATTCCACCACGTTCTTATTTTCGGCGATTTTGTGTAGTCAAGTACCCAAAAAGCAATGTTTAAGACATGGTAATATGTGTGAGCCATATTTCATTAAAAGCCGAGGAATTAAATAATAATGTAAAAAAAATAACTCAATAAATAAACAAATTATAATGTCAGGTTTGAGAATAAGCAGAGCGTAATAATATTCAAAAAAATTTACTTAATTAATGTTCTAAAGATGAAGGTACTCCTGAGCAAGGTGACAAGACAAGTGAGATACCTGGAACAAAACAATAGTCTGAGCAACCAATTCGCCATATGGTTTTCTTTATCAAAAATTGCCTTTAATATGATTACATAGATCTTCATTAAAAGTTATTTTATTTCTAAAGCTTAATTTATCGTTATAAAGCACTTCGTGTCTGTCACCCACTAGTGCAAAACTAAGGATACGCTAAGTTGTGCAAAGACTTATAGAATAGAAAACGAGGTAACAGATAAAAGTATAGGATCACACTGTGGCTCAAACACTCCACAACAACCTGAACGGCTCAAGCACTCCGTCAGGTTAGGAAAGGGTTATGCCAGCGGCTCAAGCACTCCGCAGAGCAAATCCCAGGGTCACGCTAAACGGCTCAAGCACTCCGTAATAGCGATACATAGGATTAAAGAATTGCGCAGCTCAGCTATCCTTATGATATATTTCTATAGCTTAATTTATCGTTATAAAGCACTTCGTGTCTGTCACCCACTAGTGCAAAACTAAGGATACGCTAAGTTGTGCAAAGACTTATATAATAGAAAGCGAGGTAACGGATACAAATATAGGATGCACTGTGGCTCAAACACTCCACAGCAACCTGAGCGGCTCAAGCACTCCGCAGAGCAAATCCCAGGGTCACGCTAAACGGCTCAAGCACTCCGTAATAGCGATAAATAGGAATAAAGGATTGCGTAGCTCAGCTATCCTAAAGTTATAATATTTCGACCTGTATATTTTAATGAAATACTTAAGTGATTAAACGTAAAATCAGTCAAGATATAGTAATTTTGATATTTAGGAGAAAATGGAATGCTCAGTGAATAAACTCACCAATTGATGATTATCCAGGAATTATTGTAAAGAACACAATTGTAAGACGCAAGTGCGACACCCTGTATGGGCCCCCGAGACTAGAAATGGCAGCGGCTATCTTGACTGTTCAGTACGTGATGTTTATGAAAACAAGGACTCATTTTAGATATTGTAATAACGAAAGCGGGGATTCATTAGAATGTATTGAGACGAGCACGTTGTGTCACCATCAACCCGTGTACTGTACCGTCGTTTTGTGGAATATATCATTTAATTCTGACTTCAGTTATTTTGTTAATGTATCCCCTTATTTGCACCCTTACATATCAGAAGTGGGATGACACCCTTGTGCTAACTGCACCCTTAGTGAAAAGTGTTAAAAAGTTAAGTTCTAAGTGTTAACAAAAAGTTACCCACATAAGTGACCATGGGCAAACACGACCGTGGACATGGACGAGTAAGGTCTCGATCCCCAAGACAAAGGCCGATGAGTAGCAGTCCCAGAGCGGGGCGGTCATCTTCGTACCGGAAATCGGAACGAAGATCACGCAGCAAAAGCTGCAAGGAAAGAAGAAGTACACGACGCTCCACGTCATCTGCTCAGAGGGAACTGTCTACGCAGAGAGAGAAACTTGCCCAACTGGAAAGACAGATAAGTAAACTTTTAAAAGATAAACCATCTGTAACTAATATTCCGACACTTAGTTTTACAGTAAATGAGACAGTAATTCCAATTTTCGACCCGAGTGTCGGTTCCTTAGGTGCAAATGAGTGGACTAGTAAAGTAGATGAACTCAAAAATTTCTATAAATGGGACAATTTAACTGTAGTAAAGTTAGCTACTAGTATATTACGCGGGAATGCTCGTAAATGGTACGATTCTTTAAAAGAATGTGTGTCGTGGCGCGACCTTAAAAAAATGTTAAAGATAACATTTCCTGAAAAGGTTATGTTTGGTAAACTATTGGTTGAAGCAGCAAATTTTGTCCCGGCTCCCAGACAGAATTTAGCAGACTATTGTTTCGAAAAGGTCGCGAAATTAAATAAACTAAAGGTGCCTCTTCCTACTGAATATTTAATAGACAGTGTGATAGAAGGACTAGGTGATGAAACAATTGCTTTATCCGCTAGGGCAGCAGCGTACAAAACTATAGGTGAACTGGCTAATTATTTGAGTACTATTAGTCAAAAACGGGGAATAAAAGTAGCCTTAGTGGACACTCTAAAGAATATGTGATTCATAACGACGCTGAGAATACTCGATTTCAGCACGAAATAAATAGTGAACGTAATCCGCGTTTAAAAACAATTACTTGTTTTAATTGTAATGGAAACCATAAAGTAAGAGAGTGTTCTAAACCTATCATCAAATGTCGACAATGTAATAAATTAGGTCACACCCAAGACCAGTGCCCGGGTATATCACGTAACAAAAGAATAAACTTGAGCAACCCATAATGAACTCGAGGATCATACATAACAATATAAATATGAGGTACAAGTTGTTTTTAAAAACAGCTCGCATTAATAGGTCTACAATTAAATGCTTGATCGATACTGGAAATTGTCGCACAGTGATTAAAACTTGCATAGCTCAGCGTTTAAACAAAACCTTGTTAAAATTCCAAACATTGTTTTAAAATGTTTTATGGGCAATACGCTTAATGTTGACTTAGATAGTGTTACAATTTATTCAATAAACATGATTGACTATGAGTCTTGCGAAGTGCGGGACTTTGATAAAATAAACTTTGGTGACATTAGCCAGGTTCGAAAGTGTACCGTGTTTAATTTATTGCAGGAGTATGAAACATGTATTTCTACGTCTTTCACTGATCTCGGCAAAACAACTGCAATAGAAATGCAAATAAAATTAAAAGCAGAAGAACCGATAGTATACCGGCCGTATCGAATGGTCCAATTCTGAAAAGAATATTCTAAATGATTTAATTGAAGAATTACTAACAAACGAAATAGTACGTCATTTTCAGTCTCATGATAGTCCAGTAATTCTTGTCAAAAAGAAAACTGGTGATTACAGGATGTGTATCGAAAACTTAATACTATCACAGTCAAAGAAAAATACCCCCTCCCTTTGATTGATTTATTGGTTTTAGTTAATAATTATCCAGCTACAGGTAGTAGCTAAACACAAGGGCTCTTTATCATGACGGATGTGGAGTTGAGGATTGGAGGGAAAGCATGCCAGAAGGGAGGACAGTTGTCGCTGCCGATGAAATCAGGCCTTAGGTGCTGCTTCATGAAGACTCATCCATCCGGGGCCAACCTGCAATGTGGATTCTGTGGCAATGACTACTTGGTGACAAGGGTCACCCATCCAAATTCTGTAACAATGGCTACTTGGTGACAAAGGTCACCCATCCAAATTCTGTAGCAATGGCTACTCGGTGACAAAGGTCACCCATCCAAATTCTGTAGCAATGGCTACTTGGTGACAAAGGTCACCCATCCAAATTCTATAGCAATGGCTACTTTGTGACAAAGGTCACTCATTCAAGTTCTGTAGCAATGGCTACTTTGTGACAAAGGTCACCCTAAGGTGCAACTAGAGTCTCAAAGGAGACAAGAATGAATTTTGAATCGATGTGTGTATGTGTGTTGATTAGATGTTTTTATGCTTATAGCCGACAAATCAAACTAATTATTTTAATGTTCCTTAGGTGAAGAACATGAACCCAAAATCAACCTGAGGACAGCTTGATGGACAGGATGGCCGAATGTAAGACGCAAGTGCGACACCCTGTATGGGCCCCCGAGACTAGAAATGGCAGCGGCTATCTTGACTGTTCAGTACGTGATGTTTATGAAAACAAGGACTCATTTTAGATATTGTAATAACGAAAGCGGGGTTTCATTAGAATGTATTGAGACGAGCACGTTGTGTCACCATCAACCCGTGTACTGTACCGTCGTTTTGTGGAATATATCATTTAATTCTGACTTCAGTTATTTTGTTAATGTATCCCCTTATTTGCACCCTTACACAATTTTTAACACAATTCGGTTTTGTTTTTAGCTGCACGCACAAACGCATTCTACATACATAATGAATCGACCGACGTAGGGATTATTGGCTTCAGGCGTTTGTTTATAAAATCTATGCCTGCTAGCATCATTTCTTTGCCTGGCCTGTGTATTTCATATTCAACCCGTCTTATCTTAATGGGGGTAGTGTCACCAGCGTCGCTGTGACAGCGGGCCTATAAATTAGACTAAGGAAATAAACTTACGTCTTACATATGGTTGAAGTTTCCTTAAAGAAGTGTTTACATTTGACCAAAAAATTATCATTTAAAAAATATGTATCAATGTCATAGCATACCTTCTAAAAAGCATTATATATCATCGATCTTACCGACTAACGTGTTTAGTAAACTTATCTTGTTCTACTGGGGGTTTCCTAGACTGATAGAGGCACGAAAGATATTTAGAAAAGTCTGATATTTAGAAAATATAATCCCCTCAAAATTATGATTACAAAAGAACTATAGGACTGTCTCGGTATGTTCAGGTGCCATATCGATATATTCATTTTCATTTTACATAACATTTTACTAGGAGTATTATTTTACAAGAATGAAATATTCTCATGAAGTATTTAACATGATACAAAGTTCCTTGCTAATAGGTCATCTACCTCAGCTATTCACTAATATTATGAACGATTTATATTATTACTGAAGGCTGAATTGAATCTGGCTGTTGTGTGATCTTTGCTGAGATCACAAAAAATCTTTTATTGGGATTTTGTGGTTTTAACAGAGCATTTAACTGTGTAAATTATGTTACTTGATAGGTTGTAGAGGGATGTAATTCGAAACTAATTATGACCCAATAATTTAGACACAAATTTTTATTACAATAAAATGTCGAAAACAATATGTAGCGGTGAAATCGTTTTTTCTGATTTAAAAGAAGGCTAGATAGATGTACCGCAGGGTTAAATAATGGGCATTCTACATTTGTTCCTCTGCATTAATGACCTTCATGGGATACGTCCAACATAATTTAATTTTTTATATAGATGATGCTTCTGCTGTTATATCTGACAAATTGGAAGCGTCTTATATAAATATAATAATTTGTGAATTGTTTCGTTAGAATTCTTTGTTTTTTAAACTAGAAAAAATTAGTAAAAATGCTGTAAAATTCTTTAATAGGCGAAAACGATGTAGTTCTCTTAGAGTCTAAATTAGTAGCTCTACAATTACCATCGATAGTAAATACACTTTTAGATTAAGGTTAAAGGTTGGTTAGATTTCGATTGGTAAATGGTCCAATTGAAACATTCAGTGTGATCTACTTTAATTTAATACATGTTCTAAATATTAATGGGGGTAGCGGACTGGGCCTAGTATTGTTATGTCATTGTATGGTTGGATTCGAGTCCCAATGGGAGGAGCTTGACACCTCTTCCTGAGCAAAGGTATGATGTGGTCCCTCGTCTCTACGTGTACCCTTCTTCTGTCTTCTTCTGTCTTCCTCTGACACTTTAGAGGAAATAAGTCGATTTCTGTGTGTCCAAACTGTTTCCAAAACTGTTTATTAAAATTAAAATTCCTAAATTTAACAAGATAAATAAAAACACGAATATTTCATGCAATAACTACATTTTATTCGAATAAAGAATATTTGTTCATATTAATGGAGTAAAATTTGAAAGAACTGAGATGATAGATTTGAATAAATAAGTATTTGTATGTTGTTTCTTCTGGAAACTTCGTTTGAAACATCAACCAGTTATTACCTATTTGTGATCTACTAGCCCAGGCTCATAATGATTCGGCCAGGCATAATTTTATAACTGATATATTTAAATAAAAGTAATAGCACTCTCCAAACTATTTTATTAAACATAAATATTGGTAGCAGAAACAAAGTATGAACTTTTAACTTAAATACGATGAAGTATTACCAAGTTATGATGTGTCAGTGACAAGTTTGTTAATAAAAAACATTAAGATTCCCGGTTCGGAATAGTTCGGCCGGTTCATCAAAACTGTGTTACATCACCTTTATTAACAATAACAGCTTTAATTCTGAATGGCATTGTATCTACTAGATTGGCGCATTCTTTAGGAATCGTGCTATATGCATCTCTTGCAATTTGGTGCGTAGATCGTTAACTGAACGAGTTGGATGTTTGCGCAACTGTTTTTTCATGTTATGCCCCAATGTTTCTATTGGAGAGAGGTCTGGACGCTAGAGAGCCATTCCATAACAGGAAAATTATGTTCTGTAAATCAAACTTTGACAGTTTTTTCTGTGTGACACGCAGCACCATCCTGCTGGAATATGTACTGCGCGTGAGTGCCTTGACATATTGGTATCCACGGCAAACTTTCTATCAAAATTTGTTTGTATTTTTCTGCTGTAACAGTACCATCTACAAAATACAATTTTCCTACGCCCATACCACTCATACACCCCCAGATCATAAGATACGCAGAAAACTTCACTATCCTAACCAAACAGTCAGGATGATAAGTTTTCTGTGGGGTTTTTAGCACACGTTTTGTTTGTTAATGTTTTGTTAATGTTTCTTACGTATTAAATGTATGTAATTGTAACTAAATTGTGACTAAGTGCAACTAAATTGTAATTAAATATAATTAAATTGTAAGTAATTGTTTAACAACAGTTTATCTCAAATGTGACATTCATAAACTTACTAGTGTTTCTTACTTATTGAAAGTCTTCCTTTTCTTACTTTTACTTTGTAAGAAACTGAAAGTTTTTTACTTTTTGTAAAATATAATGAATCAAACTTGTAGAATTTATATCCTGTTTTCTTTACTGAGCGTTTAGTTGTGGATACAGAAATATGTTTTCCAATGGCTTGTCTTCATAGAGTCATAATTTCATAATTTCTTTGGAACTGGATCGTCGGTTTGTTACAATTCTCTTCAAAGCATGTTGAGTTAAGCGTGACATTTGGGATGGTCGACCAGTTTTCTTCCTTTGGCTTGTGCACTCAGTTTTTTATATAAGTTGATAATGCCTTGTACACATATCGTCACTTAATGCCATGCCACGTGCCATTTTTTTTTTAGAAAATTTTAGCAGATGGGTCCAAAACACACATTATCATATCCATCTCACTCTGACAATAATTGAGATTATATTTTGTTTTAAAACGCTACAAACGTTTAGCCAATTATGTTTTTCAGCAACTGACCTAACTATTCTGAAGCGCGAGTCTTTTATTAACAGACTTGTAAATGACACATCATTTCATCGTATTTAAGTTAAAAGTTTATAGTTTGTTTCTGTTACCAGTATTTTTCTTTAATAAAATAGTTTTGAGAGTATTATTACTTTTATTTAAATATTATAGTTTACATAAATATAAATTAGTTGTAAAATTATGCCTGGCCGAACTATTACGAGCCTAAGCTCGTATACATATATATTATTTTTATACATATCTCCCTTTTTCTTTAAAATCTTTTAGTATTTTAAAATATATATTACTGGCTAAACCCTAAATATTTAGTTATAGGCATTTATTATATTTGAATAAATAATAAAATATGCCATGATTCTATTTTGACAAGCTGCCCTTTATCCATAGCGGAATGAATAATGTAGCCAGGTCGGTGGTGTGACTTCTCACATTTATTTTACCTTTATTATATCACCGTCCTGTACACCAGATAATAACTTTTCGAATTATTCGTTATCAATATTGCGTGAACGCTTTGGTGATAAATGCAATGTCTGAATATATATATATGCCGGCACCTCCATTGAAACAATTTATGCGAACAGACTAGGTCATAACTATTAATACAGTGGCTTAGAAACACGGAAATTTTGCAACCGTTGCACAATACGAACTTCGTTCGGACAAAAATTCGATTTAAATATAAAGGATGTGTTGAAAAAGCTTATCTCATTTAAATTACAATGATTTAATCATTTTACCTGTGGTTTGGCACAATCAAGACCGTTTCTCAAGCATTTCGCGAATACATTCGGCAATAAACTATGTACTTATAAAGTGGCAACCAAAATAACCTGATCTGAAAAGTACGATGCATGTTATCCTTCCCATCGTTATTTGTTCACTAATCGTGGCGTAGATGCCTGTGGTGAGCGTTACACATTTGTTGTGTAATATGCAGAATTTATAAGAAGAAAATAAACAATGATGGTCTCCAAGGGCGTAGCGTGAGAAAATAATCTAGGGATGTGATAAAAATTTTATAAGGGGAAGAGGTATAGTCGGATGTATGGTAAGCCATATGAAAATGGTAAAAAAATACACTAACCTAAAATGATTATGCCGAGGTATATATCCTGATTTTTAAAATGAAGATCAATTCTTCGGTTTTTGTTTGTCCAGCGAAAACGTCTATCACTGTTTCTTCAAATGTTGGAGTTCGCAGATAAGTCTTTATTCTCTTTAAACATGAAAATGATCTTTCCGCGGAGCTGCTTGTGGCAGGAATAGTCAAAATTAAACGACACAATTTTGATGACTCCGGGAAAACAGAAGATAATTGAAAGGACATAATATATTGGTGAAACTCAAACACAGTGCTCTTTTTCATATCAGGATTACTATAAGTCACTGAAAGTTCAATTTTTAAACGATTTGCGTCAAAGAATGTTCCATATGTATCTATCAAAGAAGAAAATGTTCGTCAGGAAAACGTTTCACGAATGAAGTAAATTGTGTGAAATGTAGATTTAAGAATTTCAGTTTAGAAATTTCACTAAACCGTTCACTAATGTTCAAAGTAATAACGTCCAAAATTTCATAAAACAATCGTGCGTAGGTGCTTTTCTTATCTTCTTCAGGAATTAAATCCAAACGCATTATTTTACTTGGTGGTTGATTTTCTAACACAAACCTGTCCATACGGTCCCAAATGTTACTAAACTCGTTTCTCATTTTTTGAATATGTGATTTGAAATCGGCTATCTTTTTATTGCAGCAACTAATATCTGATATTTTTGTCTGTAGAATTTTAAACACACTCTCGGAATGTGGGAATATTTCAGAAAACACTGCTAAGAAAAAAAATTAAAAACAAAGTCGCGCAATAAAGTTAGAAGGCCTCTAGCACAAATAACGGTTTCTTGATCCCATTCCCCATTTTCATTTTCCACAATTACCTGAAACGGCGCTTACAAATCTTCCTTATGTTATGGCGACAGTCGCCAGGATGCGTTCACATAATCGCATAACTGAGACCGGAAATAACGACAACACCCACTCGAAGTTCCACTGTTGACTGCGTAAGATCACTGACCTTCTCGCCCATCTAACGCGTAGCATGGATGTAACATGGACCATCGCATTTCAGTACTACAGCAAGTAACGCGGGAGTCCAATAATTTCGGGCGCCTTCACGGCCGATTTGAAATAAAAAAGTTGATGGTAGCGTTTAAAGTAAATAATGTACGTTTGCGGTCGGTTTAAAATAATAAAAAAAATTGTTATAATTGAATAAATCGATTGAACTTTTAAATAACACTAATTTGCCAATGTTTTAAGGGATGCGACGCATCACTCGCATCCATGTACGCTACGCTCCCGATGGTCTCAGTTAATTCGACCTGATTTATTTGGTGGGCTCTGGAGTTCTCTGTTAATAAAACATAGTACTACGAAGAAAACTTTGCCATCCTACACCGAATGAAGTTATTTAGTGTTGATAAATTATATTTATATCAAATAAATGCTGATTTTGGGTATGGCGAAATAAATACAAATTTCTCAAAAAAAAAAAAAATAATTTCGAATATAAATATTAGCATACACTTATGACTACAAGCATATTATATACATATTGATTTGATATGCTCATTCAATAAGTAAGAAACACTAGTAAGTTTATGGAATAAACGTCACATTGGAGATAAAAGTGTTGTTAAACAATTACCTACAATTTAGTTACATTTAATAAGTAAGAAACATTAGTAAGTTTGGAAATAAATATCATATTTAGAGATAAATGTGTTGTTAAAAAATTATCTACAATTTGGTATATTTAGCTTATTTGTTTTAAAAATAGACCGTTTTTATATTCATTTATTTGGTTGCAATTTCTCACAGTGAAATTTTGTTACAGGTCACTAGGGAGATTACAAACAGGAAGAACATAAGTTGGTAAGATGAAAGACAAACTTATAATTAATTTAAATTACATTTCTCATCCTAGTTGAATTAATGTGAAATATATCAAGGTTGTTATTAATTATAACATGATTAGAATGCAGGTGAAAATAATAATATCTACACATAGGGGGCATAAAAAAATAGAATAATGATAAATGTGTACGTGTTTAAAATTAAATTTGGAAAATATATAAAAAGAAAACGATTTCTCTAATTTTATTCTACAAAATGTGTTAAAGAAACATTTTTCTAGAATTCAATTTCTACAAGTACAATGTGGACAATAATATGCAACAAATGCAGATAAAATCTTTCTCTTGTATGAATTATTTTAATTATTTTTTTATTATCTTATTGACGTAGCTAGCTAATAATAATTGACAAAGATTACTATTGACGACATCCGTATGTTTAAAAATGTACCTCTTTAAGAGAGTGATATTATTTTGTGTTTAGCAATATTTAAGCCTAGGTATATCCTATGCACTGCGACTGTAACTTTGAAATATCCCTTTGAAACACACATGTTCCTTCGCTATACTTTGGTATTCATATATAATAGTAGTGATTAAAGATGTTGTGTATGAAGGTATTGGCTCAAGAATGGAATTCTGAGGAACATCAATGTGTCTATTATACCAATAGGCAATAACTGATGTAAAAGATATAAGAAAGACTTGGTTAGACCAAAGGGGACAAGAATCAAACCGTATGGATTAAGACCAATTGGAAAGATTAAAAAAGGTACTATAAAGTCTGCACCTAGAAAATACAAACTTCGTAATTTTTATTAGACAGGATATGTTCTCAAAATTGTTCAAATATATGAAAAGGTCGAAGTTCTAAGAGATAAATTAAAAATTACACCTAATAGTTTCGATAATAAAGGGTGTTACAATAAGAACGCAAAATTTGAATTGCGCGCCATTTTGGCTGCCATGTTTCAATAGGTCAATAATTGTGGAAGGCCGATAGGAGACAAATAGGAGTTAGGAGATAGTAAAAGTGGAGCGCTACAGCACATAACGTGTCTTTATTATTAAACATTATTATCCAAATGGTGAACATTTGGTTGCTACAATAGTAAAGTGCGTCCAATTTTCAGTAGAAATAATGTTCTAAATTTATCAACTGTAAAAAGAATAATCGTAAAATTCGAAAGTATTGGTTCAGGTATTGATGTAAAACACACAACACGAGCTGGTAGTGGTCGTTCAGAACAAAACATCATGACAGTTCACGAGAGTGTGGCCGAGAGTCCAAATACATCAATTCGTCATCGTGCACAAGAGTTTCAACAGCCACCCTTCACCGTATCCCCACTAAATATTTGCATCTCCAAACTTACAAAGTCCAATTGATTCAACAACTTCTGCCAACAGACCATGCACAGCGAAGAAAGTTCACTAATTAGATTATTGTGCTCAATTATCCAATTGGTTGTTTCCAATCCAAAATCATCTTCAGCAACGAGGCTCATTTTCACCTTGAGGGCTTCATTAATAGGCAAAATTGCCGCACTTGGGGCTCAGAAAATCCATGAATGATTCATGATAAACAAATGTATCTCCAATGGTCACTGTTTGGTGTGCATTGTGGTCTAAAGGAGTCATTGAACCATTTTTCATTGAAAACGAGACAGGCAATGCATTAACGGTAAATGGTGAACGTTATCGTGACATAAACTGATAACCCAGTTCTTTGTGCCTCAATTGGAAGGTATTGCTCTTGAAGACATGTGGTCTCAGCAAAACTGTGTCTCTTGCCATAGCACCCGTGAAACATTGACGGCCTTGTACGAGTCTTTTCCTGGTCGTGTCATCTCCCGTTTTGGTAACCAAAATTGGCCCCTACGATCTTGCGATTCAACACCTAGGGACTTTCTTCTATGGGGTATTATGAAGTATCAGGTTTACGCCGACAAGCCCACGACCACCCAAGCATTGAAGGCCGAAACTGAACGCTGTATCAACGAAATACTGCTATACATAATTCCCAAATATTTACTCGTGCATTATAAATCAATAAATTTTTCAATACTTTGCTACAGAAAATCATATTTTATTTAAAATTCACATCTTGCGCTCTTATTGTAACATCTTCATCATTTTTAGTCGATTTATTTTACGACGATGTATCTTCTACGCTCGTAAACAATCTGTGTTAGAAGTAAATTACAAGTATTGTGTCTTCTACACAAACCAGGCCTACAAAAAAGCAATTAAACTTATTTACGACATTATTTCATGACTTTTAATTTAATTTTACTTATAAATGTATCTGTTACCGTTAACCTCATTTTGCTAATTACTAAATTTACTTATACTCGCAAAGAATCTCTCATTGCTTTATGTTTATCTGGGTCTGTTATGTAATATCACAATATTCTTGTACTTCAATTTATCGATGAGAATAATCTTTACAGAGGACTGTTGTAACATGCTCCCGGCTTTCATAAGTTTTGTTGTGAATTCAAACTTAAATAACACCGCCGAGTCTTATCTGTAACTGGGGATAATATGAAATAATGTAACCCTGTATAAAAATGGCTTACTTAATAACCTAAGACTTTTTAAAACCAACAGTTTCTCGTGTATTTTTTCACATATTAAAATAATAAATAATTTCGTCACAGGTCGTTTTGTAATCGATCTTACCGCAGTACACAACAAATTCGAACATAACAATACAAATTAAACAATATAATAATTACGGAGTAAGATGTTGAAACCGATAACTATCCTAAATGAGATTAAGCCAGGCACGGGTTCGTTTGCAACAGTCTGCATTAGTATATTCACGACCTTATTGCAAGACCACACAAAAAATGTCATTGACGTCGATTTAGACAGACAAGCTAAAGTGCACCGAATGTTTCGATTGTATCAAGGATAATATCGAAGCGTTTCTATATACGTCTGGTTATGCTTTTTCTTACTTTTGTCTGCTGTAACATCGTATAATGTACCATGTTAATAATAATAAATCTGTCAAAAAGAAATCGATAATTTCTTTCATATAATTTCAATGTTTAGTTACATCATTTTTTCACTACTGGATTTCACATTCATTGTCTCATATATCGTACATTGGAAAAGTAAGTTTTTCTCTTAGGTTTCAGTAGAATTTATATACAGGGTGTCTTTATTTTAGTGGAGACACCCCCGTCCCAGCATTATTTATGGATAGTTTTAATCCTTCTTTTATTTGTAAATATCTAGAAGTAGTGTTTTATGACCACATAAGTTATATGGAAAAAGAATATTTTGGCTTCTTATGATTTTTATAGTTGTCGAAAATCAAGAAGTGGTGTTAGTGATTCTTTTATTGAAAACTTGAATAAATCATGGTGCCCTCTGAAACGTATTTAGGCTAAGTTTCGTGAAACTTAGAGAAGTAAAATTGTTTTGAAAGAGAGTTGAAATTACTTTTTATTTTTCTAGAGAGATTGCCACGAACTGGCAAAATAAAGGAACATTTGTTTTAAAAAATGAGTGGCAGTGTCTAATTTGACATGATTTGCTATAGTAAAAATATTTTATATTAAACTTCAGTGTAAAAAACTAACTTTTATTGTTAATAAACTAATAACTAACTTTTCACGACAACAATTTAAGACATGTAAAACGTATTTCGTGACAAATACAAGGTTAGATTTCAATATTAATGAAAAATGCACAGCGCACTAATTAACTGCATCCTCAATTTCTAACATTGTTAATAAAAATACCTTAGAAATAGATATTACATTACAATATTGATTTTCCAAAGGCACTGTTTCCAAGAACAACCTCCTTTTTTTACACTTTTGGAAGAACGTAAAAAAAGTTCACTGCATCTGAAATTAATTTCAACCCAAAACAATTTAGCTTTTTCCTAAAATTGAGATGAGTACAAATTTTTATACAAAACTTTGCAGTTGAAATACATTTCAGATGGCGCTAAACATCATGATGTATTCAGATGTTCAATAAAAAAAATTGCTAACATGCCTTCTCAACTCCTATCATAGAAATCTAGGAGTTTTTTTCCAAAAAACATGTTTCAGCAGCCTACAACTTAAAAATATCAGTTAGAATATATCCATAAATAACGCTTTAAATGTGTGTGGTGTGTCCACTCAATTAAAGCCACCCTGTACACGCTTCGTGTCATCAAATTTTGAAGTACGTCAACTTTATTTTTTAAAAAGACCCTGACTGAACAAAAATTATTTTCTTTTTATATATTTGGCTTGCGCTGTGATGTTTTATAGTCTTTATGTCCTTTATGAAGTTGCAATTGTAATAATAAATTCAAGGGGATCAAATCAGGTGAACGTGGTGGCTATTCAGTTATTTCGCTCGCGTCGTCCTGACCATATGTCAGAGAAAGTATCGTCAAGGAATGATTAAACGTTAACAGAAAACGAAGAGGGGATTTGTATTGTTGTGAGAATAGTAGTTACCTAACAGTAACAGTATCGGTAACTTTAACGATAACAGTAACAGTAACAGTGACAGTAACAGTACCATTGATCAGTTTGCTCATCTGATTTTTCTTCAACATTTTCTTTTGTTTAAAATAGTGTTTGTTACTATATGCAAAAAGTATTTTATAAGACACTAATTTACCCTTTCAGTTACAAACTGATTTTATTTCGTTTACGTTTTTCACTCAAAATAAAATTACGGTAATTAATTAATTAATTATGAACCGCATAAAACAACTAAGGTTTAACCAAAATATCTACCAGATTCCTGATACGACAAGACTATATTTGGAAATTATTTTTAATTTTTCAATATAATGGCATTTTACAATTTTAATTCCGTCTGTCTCATAAACGGTAAATAAAAGACCCTTAATATGGCGTAACGTTGTAGTCAAGAATATTTGGCAGTTGTAATTTAAAAAATACTATGATGAAGCCAGAGCTTAAACACTAAATGTGAAAATAAAATTGAACGCCACTCAATGTATTTTAAAATAAGGCTGACGCATTTCAGAGTTCTCCAAAAAATCTAATTGAAGTCTAACTGAATCTCTTCAGAAAATTTAACTAAATATTAATATTTAGTATACAACTAAATATTAATATTGTATAGGGTGTCTCATTTGGAACTATATAATGTGTATTGTGAATAACATCAATAATATTTTAGAAACTGAGGTTTTTTAATCTTCAACTTAAAATGGAGGCGATACGGCTACAAATGGAAAAGAATATCTTTCATAGGGCCGCCTCTACTCACCTGGCTTGACGTTATTCATTTAGCAACATTATCCATAACACAGACACAAAAAACAGACTATTTCCCGAATAACACGTTAAATGTTTTCTTTGGGGTTAGTGATTGTTGCTGGCTGGGTGGCGTACACCTTTCTCTTACATACATAACCCCAAATATAACCCCAAATAAGAAAGTCCAGTGATGTTGCATCACATGATCTTACAAGCCAATTGATATCAGTATTCCGGGAGACAATATGATCAGGAAACTCCCTGTTGTTGTGATCTGCATTTGGATACTCCCGTACAGTTTCTCTAACTCCAGCAATATTTTCATCAGACCGACTACGACGAGAACGTATTGACGTTGCCTTATCAATAACAGAACACGTCTCTTAAAATATCTTGATTAAAGCCGGGTGCACACTCATAAAAAATTACGCCGAATACGACACGCAGCGTAAATATTTACGCGGGAATGTCTGTGAGTGTGGACTTGACAACGCACGCAAGAATTTATTCCACATTCAACACACATGCTCCGGGTCCTAGTCGGTTTTTTGCCGAACATCAAAGGATTTGCGCCGCATAAAGGCTCTCGATGTGGATGCTTCTGGTGCACGAATGATTGTCATATAGTCTTATATTTATGCCACTTATGTTTAGGATCATACAACAATTTATGGTCTTGATAGTTCTGTATTAGGAGAATTACAGATTCCTTGTCTAATTCCATCACTAAGCACGGACACAAACACGAACCAACCTGTTGGGGAGCGAAAATAGCAAAACAGATTCCCTTCCAACTAAAAACAACGCACAACTGGAGCGGAGACACACGCCGCATATAGTTGTGTGAAAATATTTTTCAGTTTGCGTCGAAAATATTTGCGGCGGACGCATTCGGCGTAAATTTTTATTGGTGTAGACCCCGCTTAAGTTACAAACTCTTAACTCTGCAGACTCTTCATTTTGTCCTAATTTCGTGCGAATTTTTCTTAATGCAATTGTAAGTGAAATCGTGGTTTACTGTCGTCGTATGGTTTGTAAATGACAGTCGTTTAATATTGACGTCCTATATTTGACAGAATATGAAGGGCGTCAAATTGAAATCCTATAGTTCCAACTGAGACACCCTATATTTACTGTAATAATATATAGGGAAGGATGGATTTATACACTACTATTAATATTTTCAACAAACAATGTCGCAAATCAAAATTCAAGATAAGATCCTGTTGTATTAAAATAACTTTGAACCGGAATGGGCTATAAAATCTCGTTTTTTTTTCGATATTATAATGATCACCAGGAAAATGAATAATTAAATGATCGTCTAATCTAAGCACTTCTAAATCTAACTTCATATCGTATTCATACATGTTTCTTTTCTAGTAAATTATTTATCATAAATTACCTCATCGTGCAAATTACGTTATGTCAAAATACTAAAAAAAGTAACTCTAAAAGGTTGTTTAAATCACAACAGGTAGAAGTCAGGTTGTATCTGTATGACAAAAATCAATGAAAGTGAGGTAACCACATTCCAACGGTTTTTTATAGCTTAGTGCTACTATGATAACATTAATATTTATGTGTACAATGTGTACAATAAATATAGCATACAATATGTTCGTATTTTATTATAATTTATATGTATAAAATGCATGAACAATATCGGTATAGAAATCTTTAGTTAGTATTTAAATTATGTACGATATAAAAATACGGCCTCGTGTGCTATATTTATTGCATAAAGATGCACGATACAGGAAGATACTCGTAAAATTCGTACACATATGTATTCCTTTAAGGGGCTACATCCACCTAGAGACATGAAAAAATAGTCGATTTTTGGGAAGAATTTACTTGGGAACTATTAATGATAAATGAAGAGATATGCCCTCCGGAAGTGTAGCGTCTATTTCGCGACCCAGTTTGCGGTGCTAAAACTGATCATGTCCTGTTAAAACTGATCATCTGAAATCAAAAATAGTAAGCTATCATGAAGTTAAGTGCATACAAAATAGATTGACGATCGCCGTTTCCGAAAATTGTCCATAAAAAGAGCAAAAAAAAACGGCACATGGGACTGAAGTACGAAAATTCGGTAAAAGCTCAGTTATTATCGTAATTTGTTTAAACAATTTTGGTTATTTTAGAAAAATGCGATCGTCATTCTGTTAACATCGGCTTAAAGCGTCAGTGTGACAAATTTCAAATAAATCTGTCAATCGGTTCTCAAGATATGACAGTCACCGGTCTAGGATTCAAAGGACGTTGCCTTTTTTTCAGGATGATGAATTCTCGTGCTTGTTTCATCTTTCTTAGCGAGAGAAATTTTGTGCGTGTACATTATTGTAATATAGTAGGAAGCTGAAACAATGACTCCTCAAGTTTGTGGCTGATTAGTTAAGTCGATTATTGTTCCGCATCCGATGAGGGCGCTCATTGACGGGCGCACGTAGCAGCATTAGCTGCCCTGTACCCCGTGACTGAAAACATTACATCTCTGTAAAATTTAAATATATCCACTTGAAACTTACAGAATATGTTCTTAAGCCTCATGATATAATAATACGACTCTGCTATAATAATATATAAAAAAAATATCGAAAATTTTGAAGATGGATGGATTTTAGGTGGATGTAGTACCTTAAAGTACTTTCTCTTCTTGAGAACTATTTTCTTGTTCCAACGAACAATAATGTTTTCATATTGTACTGTACCTGTTTCATTTTTGTAATATTTAGTGGACAATTGTATCTCTAATTGTAAGTGTTTGTAAGTAGTTAATATATCTAGAGTAATACCGTAAAACGGGGCCACTTGCAAATAGCGGGGTGACTTGAAAATTTCGGCAGCCCTTATTAGAAACAGGTGATGTCGCTTATCGGTTGGTTGTAAAAATATCTGTTCTCGCACTTAGATCTAGTATACTACAGCTAATACATCATTGGTACTTTGACTGTTATTGTGTTCTACTTTGATTTTAAAAATTGGTGAATATCAGGTAAGAAAACAAAGATTTTTAAGGTGTGAATACTTCTTGTGCCACAGTGCCTCTAGCAAGTGCCTAACAAGTAGATTATTTTTTTTCTTGTACCTACTTAACCTGTAAAGAATAATATAATCTCAAATTACACCTATTGCAAGTTTTGATGTCAGGGCCGTACTAATTTATTTTCCATGTAATTTCAGGGGCGATTTGAAAATGGTGCGCACATATAAAAGAAAGGTGGGAAATAGATCTTATCGAAATTATACAGAAGAGGATTTGAAGGATGCTATGGAAAGATATCAGTAGGGTAATTTAATGCAGTTATATAGCGAAGAATATAATATTCCATACATGACTTTATATAGAAAAATTAATAAAAAGAACATGATTAAACCTGGAGTTCCAACTACATTGTCAGAGAATGGTGAAAGAGCTCTTGTAAAAGTAATTTGTGCGGCATCAGACTGGGGCCGCCTTTGAAAAAAAAAATTGATTTATATATCCAGCTGCCGAAGACGTCTCCCTTGTCAAAGGAACTGAAATTAAAAAGAAACTGACTATGGAGACTCTAAGAAGAGGTCAAAAATAAATTTAAGTAGATTTTTGTCTAAACTTATTTATTAATGATCTAAAATGTAAAATCAATAAAGAAATACCCACTATAAACATTTTTCTTTTACAAATTTTAAGCACGTCATAAGAGCACATTTTTTTAAATTTATTTGTTTTTATTTCGCCTCAGCACCGCACATACATGAAAACAACAGCGATTCTTAGCTAATTTTCAAGTCGTCCCATGATGGGACGACTTGAAAAAATCCCTTAATTTTTTTTTGCAAAACTGGAGGGCTTCAGATTCTTTTCAAATATTGTAGGAGCTTCCTTAGGGTTGAAGGTTAACTGCAATATTTTTGATTTTGTAAAAAACTATATGCTGTGGTGCTGGCAGAATGAAGTTTCCAAAAAGTTTTATCAAGTAGTTCCGTTTTACGGCACGTATAATTAGTAGAGTGAGTAATTAGCCCGGTCAAAATATACATTCAAGGTTACAAAAATTCGCATAGAGCTGAGAATTGGTACGATTGTTTGTGCTAAAAAATGCAAAAAACCCATATTTGCGAACTTTGACCTTGAATACAGTTTTTTGCAGATGCGGGATCAATGGGGACATTTCACATTTCATTTATAATGGGGTTCCAAGCATTCGTATTAATTTTCAGCTCTATGCGAATTTTTGTTAGCTTACCCCTATTTTTTGAGCTAAATTGATCGGGTCAAATTTCGGTGTCGACCAGTGGCGACTAGTGGCGATGACCGAGTTCATCACGCTGGTTGTTTGCACCGGCTGATCGCCGGCCTTTAGTTGCTGCTGGGCCTTCATGTAGTCGTCGATACAACTCGAACACTTATTGTTTAATTAATGATTATTGTGTTAGGGTTTCATTTGCGAGTTGTCCACTAGTCTATAATTGTGCGTAATTACTAACTATGTCGAACTATGTACTGGGACAAAAGTGACTAGAAAATATATAAACAGTGTACGTCACTCACCCAAGTGAACACTAGCGTAAAACAAAAAACACAATTTATGTTTTATTTAATTTTTGTACCCAAAATGCCCAATTTATGTTTGATGCATGTAGATTACTTGTAATGTGCCAATTCGTGTATTAGATAATGATACATTTCCTTCGCTCTAGAATGAATATAATCACCGATTTATTCCCATTTTATCAAGGGCATGTTTACCAACTTAGAATCTTGAGTTTTTTATGTTATGTATTTTGATCAATATTTGGGAACTTTCACCAAGTAAAAATATTTAGATACTGGAGTAGGTTGGAACCTTTGGTGTGAAGATAACACTAACTTAGTTTTTCCCAAAACACCAAAACACTATACACTACACTCGACGCGCGTTTTGACAACAAAGTTGGCATCATCTGGAGGTGACTAAAATTCAGACGGACAGTTTTAATCATCTCCAGATGATGACAACTTTGTTGGCGAAATGCGCGTCGAGTGTAGTGTATAGTGTTTTGGTGTTTTGTGGAAAACTAAGTTAGTGTTAAGAAGATTCAGGTTTTTAGTCTTATATTTTGTTAGATAATTTTCTGCTCTATTATAATAGATAATTGATTTTATACTAAGATACTTAGTGGGATATATTTCTTATAATTCTGATCAAATTTCATCACCGTCGCGATTATACAACGACGCCAAAAAGGTTGTACCAAATGGAAAAATTTGATTTAATTTAATTTGTGCCAATAATTTGTGCAACACTGAAATTCAAATAGATGTGCATTAGCATATACGGATTTTTTAATTTAGAAACGCATTACTTGATATCACTAATCACACAAATTTATTATTTTTCAAGAAATTGTAACACTTAATCACTATTGATCATATACTCCTCGTAGTAATAAAATACACTAGGCACAAAAATTAAAGGATGTAAGAAAATCGGAAATTTTTAGGTGAATTTCAAAGGACTGTAACTTGGAGAAAAATAGTCGCAGACAATTTTAAATCAAATTGAAGCTCCAAGTTTCTAGTTTTCGGATCTCAAAATTTGTTACCATATCAGTTTCTGAGTAATCATAAGAAAACTATCACAAAAGAAGTTTTCCAAATTTTTGATTACCTCTTAAAGGTCCACGAACTTCAATAATTTTTCTTTCAGAGATTTCATCATAAAGCTTTTTTAGATACTTTTATTCTCTTTAATTTGAGCGGATAAAAGTCTTTTTCGCTGAAAAATATTTTTCTCTGAGTTCTCGCCGTTCAAAGCAAAAGAGTCAATTTAGACTTACTTGACTTTGGAAGTCAAGTAATTTCTCGGAGAAATAATGATCGTACAGATTTTCCTTCTTATAATAATTAACACTTTTTCAATAAAAACTTCAATTTCAACCTCAAAAAATCAATAAAAAATGAAAAATTCATCCTTAAATTGATTTTTACCAAAAACGACAAATTCAATCATTTCAAACACAATAAATAATCGCAGCGCTTTATTTGCCTATCGATTTAGTAGAAATTTTATTTTATCAAAAACCAATACCTACATCTTGCAAAGAATACTTTGTAGTTTTTAATACTCTACTTGATTTTTTTACCATTATTCCGAGTAACTAATTACCAAAGTCAAAACTGACTTTTTTGCTTTGAACGAAGATAACTCAGCGAAAAATCATCGTACAAAGATTTTAGGTCGCTCAAATAAAGAGGACAAAAGCATCTAAAAAGAAGCTTTGTGTTGAAATTACTGAAAAAAAATATATTGAAATCCATATACTTCTTGAAAAGCAAGCAAAACTTTGGAATGGCTTTTTCGATAGTTTTCTTATGATTACTAAAAAACTGTTAATGGTAAAGAATTTTAAACTCAGGATATGAAAACTAGAAACCTGAAACTTCAATTTTCTTTTTTTTTTACTTGCCTTGCGACCATTTTTCTCCACGTTACAGCCCTTTGAAAATCACCTAAAAATATAGAATTTTCTTATCTCTCAATTTTTGTGCCTAGTGTATATATATATTTTTAAGTTCTTCGTAAAGAAATTAGTTCAAACATTTTTTCATTTATCCCTTGATGGTTATATTTTAAATTTTGGTAGGTGGCTTTTACTTATTAGAAAGTTGTAATATTAAACATTTAAACAATTAAAGAAAAATATTCGTTAAGCATGTGTTGAATGACACATGTTCTTAATAATTCCTCTTTTTTTGCGCCCGAAACATTAGAAAAGTTTTACCATTTTCTAATGTTTTGGGTGCAATGTACTTACTGAGATTTATTTCAATATAAATATGAAATTGTTATTATTATATTTCTTAAGTGTTTTGTTTGTCCTTAATAACTACTGGTACATCAAAAATTGTGCAAATTATTGCATATGTCTCTGTTCACATCCAATACTACTTTTAACTTTCTGAGTTTATTTTGAATTATAAAATAGTCCTGCGTCAAACTGTCAAATATCGATAATGGCACAGCAATAAACGATAGAAAATGAACAAAGAAATTGTTTCGGTGCATTTTTTTTGGTGGTTACAATGAGCCACAGATATTTATTTAATATTTATTTTCTTATTATCGATAGTTGTAAGTATCGCCAAATATGGTGTAATGTTTAAAAAGTTTGAATGGTGTTTTCTATAGATCACAGTCTGTGGTGTGTGAAAATTAGGTTAGTTTTTGCTACGTTTTGAAATAATCGAGAACATTATCAGGATTTAGTTAAAATTAACTCAAATAAAAATCTTGACAAAACTAATATACATTTGCCATGTATGGATCTCTAATTGGCAATGTATTTAATGACATTCGTTATATAATTAAATTACCGGTCTGTTTCTTCGAGGTTTTCTTTAAAAACCTGTAGAAATAATTTTGAAATAAAATATTTGGTATATTGAAATACTTTCCGTGGATCAGATTTTAGTAGTGTCACGTATTGATACCGACATCTAAGTATGTAATCTACATAATAGTTTGTAATATTCCAGTGACTTCCAGTCTAGCAAAAAAAAAGACAGATAACACTTAATTAAACATTTATTTTGTTCTTCGTTATTTGTTAATTGGAATTATTTAGCAAGTTATTTGATGTTTTACATTTAATTAATTTCAAATTATTGTCGAAACGTGAAGGTTTCTTGCTAAATTATAACTTGTAAATATTTTTACTAATTAACGTGTTTTGTCTGCAGATGGTTACAAATGTTATTTATGGCAGTGTTGTTTCCTTTTGTTTTAATGAAATTCGGAATTTTTATGGCACATCCCTTGTTTAAGCTTTACTGCGGCATACACATACGTACATTGATCAAGTGGGCGAACACAAGGACGTATTTATTGCCATAAACATAAACTCTTAAAGGAAAGTACATACAAAAAAGAGAAAAAGATGAAATTGTTTCAGTGCAATCAAAGAAGCTGTTCTTTTATATAGTGTGCCCCAAAACTAAGGAACAAAATTTATATATTTTTCTATTTTCAGAAAGGCACATATAATTCAGTTAATATACACTCGTGGATAAAATTAACGCACCAGCAAAACTTTTTATTATTCCTTATAATTTTTTGAAGTTAGGCAAAGTAGGCGCCGTCTACCTTTAAAATCTTGTGTCATTTCTCATAACAGCGCAGATTACAATGAAATGTTAACGTTCCTGATAATACAGAAATATTTAATATAATTAATAATAACTACTTTATACTAATTAAATTATCTATCGCCGTCGGCGCCGCTGGTGCCGTAAACACCCTTTATATATACCACCGCACGGCGCCGCGCCACATCGAATTAAATCATTTTATTCCTAAACAGAACAACCAGACCAGGCTCGGTTCTCCATCCCACCGCCTGAAAATCGATAGCTACACGTCAACCAGATGTCGGTAAGACGACAAACAGCGTTGTTGTAATGGCAAAATAATCGCAGCTCAGACGTCTGCAGCGAGTTATATTCTTTAAATAAAGCAGTTGGAGACGAATGCATTCGGCGCCTGAAGTAGATCGGCGTTCTTAGACAGATCCGAAGACGCCTTCGCATTAAATAAGCCATGACATTACTGGGGATATTGGGTTATATATTGTGATGATCAATTTGAAACATTAAATATCGAGTCAATGTTGAAATATTTTGTGGAATATGAAATTCGAGAAATATTTTCAGAGGTTTTTAAATTTATTGTTTTAATTGCTGCAATTCTAGCAACAAGTACATCGGTTGAAAGACATTTGTCTTGTTTAAAACGTATTAAAACGCATAGTCGGAACTCTATGAAGAATGAACGTTTATCGTCGCTTGCACTTATTTCAATTGAAAAGGAATTATTTAGCACACTTCAGAAATCTGATGACTTCACGGAAAATATAATTAACAAATTTTCATTAATTAAAGATAGGTGCATTAATTTAAATTATAAAAAGTAGTAGGTATCCTACTTTCTTGTAAAGTAGGTAAACTTTGTAATTGTCAGTCAATAATGGCGATGGTTAAGGAAGGCTGTGAGGGGAGGAGGAGGCCTATACCCTAAAGTGCCATAAAATAATGTATTATTGCCAATCCAATTTACATAATATAGGTATAATACTCAATAAATATATTTCGTTTATTCCAATTTATTTATACCCACAATAACTATTATTATTCACGAATAACAAAGAGGTATCAAGTTCAAAACATTCTTGTGAAAGTCTATATTTTTGTATAAATGAAATTCAATCATTGAAATTCTGAAATACCAGGAAAACGCGTGACCTTGAACATTTTAAAAATTTTCGCCTGCGGCGCTATTTTTAAGAATTCATGAAGCTCATACGCCACTATCGCCTACCCTAATATGGATACCACGAGCCGCCACTGAATTCTTAAATATTTCATGTAAGCGGCCTAGGATATCCTCTGTCACTACTGATAAACAGTCGTTTGACAGATGTAAAGCAACATTTTGTAATTGTTTATTAATAATACATTTAACATTGTTTAAAGTGATTTGTAAAAGGCAATAAATTCAGTTACGCTAGACTTTTTTTTTAATTTAATGTTATCAAGTGAATGAAACACTTTGTCCAGTATACTAAAGAGTAGAAGAAATTAATCGTCCACGCAACTTAAGAGAAGATGAAGAAGGGAAAACGGTAACTTTGGTTGACGAGTGACGTAGCCAGAGAGATGTGGCCAATTTGTTAGAAGTTAGACAATAAACAATTAGTCGAACAGTTAAACGTTTCAATAAACTGGGAAATTACTGTAGAACTCCAGGACAAGGTCATAAAAAGTCTACACATGCAGGAAATGGGCGTTACCTTATGCAAATCGCTTTAAGAAACATGAATTCTACCAGTTTAGAGCTAAGTAGAGCATTAACAGCAGCTCAAGATGTAGCAGTTCTTGGACAAAAGGTCAAGAGAAACCTTAGTGAAGGAGGATTGGCCAATAGAAGATCAATTATTGCACCACTGCTCACCTGAGAACATAGAGTTACTAGACTGCGTCTTGCTAGAGAACACATAAATTCGACTATTGACGACTGGAAGCGTATTGTGTTTTCAGACGAGACAAGAGTAAGTCTTAATATACCAGATGGACGTCAATGAGTCCTATTGTAAGGTTACAACAATTACTTATAAGATATTGTAAGTTCCTGTTGTAAGTTCCCATGGAACGTGGCACCCGTTCAGGTCTCAACTCTTTTATCGGCGAAGCCGACAACTTCGAAGTTGCTTGTACCGAACTCCCCCTTTTCAAATTTATGTCCTTGGTGAGATTTATTATTACTAGAATTATTCGAACTAAACCAAATGAGAGTGATCGATTTATTTTGCAAAAATGAATGCTGTAGTTTTTATCGCAATAACTTACATTCGCCCTGTATTTTCATTGTTCTGCTAGCACAAACAATTAATAAACTTTTTCGCCATGTAAAGCAACCGTTTAAAATCCACTTAGTTTGCCAGCAAAAAGTGTAAATACTTTTACAGGCATTCGGTTATAATTTTACAATAGTTTTAAAAAACAATTAGAGAAAGTGTTGGAATAAGACAAAAGACTTTTGTTCGTTTCAATTATTGTCGTACGGGTCGAGGTGGACAATGGCGATGGAGTGCTCGTTTTTGTATTCCCCTTAGTTTCGAATTGTTACGGAACGAACGTTCTTAATCTGCTCGTATCAGTATATATTTGCTTATAATATTTGTCAATGAGAACACGGAGAAAGTTTTAAACTGTCGGCTTTTAAATATGATGCTAATTTTGAGGATATAAATGTCATCATAAATTAAATAATTTAGCCTTAATGAATTAAATAAACATGTTTTGTGTTATATAAGAGATAAAACGTTCATGGTTATTGTGTTACTGAATATCTTAGTTAGAATCTAGAAAGTAATATCAATGATAAGAGAGAAGCAATGGAGTAATTTTGCAGATCACAAATGACTTAAAAATAAACAGTTTTAGAACCTTAAAACGGACTTTTCCGCATGTGGAACATCTCTACCTCGAACTTGAGTGACCGAGAAAAAATAAACCAACACATAAATGCAGAATATGTGTTTTATGCGACAGTTTTACTTTTTTTATTGGCGACTACTTCAGTGCCGTATCAATACGTTTGTGATCGAAGGAAATTATTTTTTTTCTCAGTCATTCGTATATGATACAGGCCGAATATATGTCTTTTTGGTTCAATGCAAAATCAGCAAAGCGTTAAATGTTTATGTTTAAAATTTCAGAATGAACATAAACATTTACATCGTGCTTTCTCATGACTCATGGACAAGATGGGGTGTATCCTATCCACATTAAAATCAATAGATTTCACCTGGTAGACGTCCCTAATCAGATTGAGTTGAAACTTGATCGATCCGACACGATTTAAATTGAGTGATCGTGCTAACAAAAAAAATTCTCAAATGGTCCACCATTGTGCTTTCTCATGACCCATGAACATGGTAGAGTGTGCTTTATCCACCTCAAAATCAATAGGTGTTGTCGAAAACGACACACACATAAACATTTTGTAAAAATCATTTTTGGTTTTTAGGCCGAAAAACAAAAAATAAACGCTAGAATTTTTTTTCCATTTTTCTTTACACGATTACATTACTTTTCCGCTCTGGTGTAGTTGAGTACGAAAAAGTAAAAAGTATAATTCCCAATTAGATAGAGGGGATTATGGAAGTTGATCTTCTACAATATCTCTATAGCAGTCAAGAATCCATGGTACAATAAGTGTCGAAATTTTTTCGACAGATAAAAAAAATAGTATGTTTTACATCACCTACACTGCACTAAGTGGCATCTTTTTACGGCAAATAGGGATATATTTATGATTTTTATCATACTCAACACAAAGTCTGAAGTCAGATTTTCTTTATCACGTCATGATCTTTTCCTAACCTCAAACAGCATTGCTGATCGAATACGTCACATTAAATTATTTAGTGTCACGTGTTAATAATTAAATTAATTATTAAGAGTCATGGTAATTATCTAGTGCAGTACCGAATTTTCAAATGGTATTGGTATTTTATTATTATATTATATGGGTTTGGGCCTCATCAGCCACTGATCGCATGGGTAGTCCCTTGGCGATCCCCTCTTATCCGGGTCATTATCCAAAAATGCTATCCCATAAAAGGAGCAATTTAGGCACGTCCCCCGCCTTAAGCCTCGCCTCCTCTAGGATAACAGGGGTCCCCAATATAAGGCACCTCTTCTCCTCCAGTGCGGGGTAGGTGTAACGAAGATGGATCGAGGTTTCCTCGTCTTCTTTACAATATCTGCAGGCGGGGCTATCAGTCAGCCTCAGGTTGTACTTATATGCATTCAGGCTACTATGGTGGTCCGTTATGATTCCCACTAGGGTTCTGGCTTTCTGCCTGTTCAATTTAATGAATTCTTGGGCCCATTTCTCAATCTCTGAGTATTCGATGAAGAGCTTGGTTATTCAACAACCCGTTACTCCTCTCCATCTTTTATTGTGCTGGTCTCTTGCCCAGCCATTGATGCGGTCTTTGATCAGATTCCGACTTATTACCACTGCAGGTTCTGGTCCATAGAGGTTTTCCCTGGTCCTTAGTCTGGCAAGGTCATCTGCAATTAGATTTCCCTTAATGCTATTATGCCCAGGTATCCATAAGAGTTCCACCGGTCCCTTCTCTGTCAAGTGGTTCAATGCTTCATAGCAATTATAGACCAGCTTCGACTTTGTCGTTGCTGAATTCAGGGCTGCCAACGCCGCCCTGCTATCCGAGCAGATACATACCTTTTCCTGGGTCCGATTTTGGTCCGCCCCCAGAACACCGTATGTAATTCCAACTAGCTCGGCCTGGAGAGCGGTAGTGTATTTGCCCAAGGGGAAGGTTTTACCTATCCCGTCGCGTCGCCTATACACCCCCGCACCCGCTCTGTTCCCACTCTTGGCTCCATCCGTGTACCAGATGTCTCCATTGAGCGGCAATCCAGCTCGACCCTCCATCCAGTCGGTCTTACTGGTGAGGGTGACCTTATATTTCTTGTCAAACAGGAAGTGGACACCCGTACTGTCAGAGGGCATCCATAGGAGTCCCTCCTCAGCAATGGTATTGGTAACTTCTTACAAATAAATACATTGATTCAGTAGTAATTTTTTTTTATAAATGGTCATTTTATTCAAGCACGCGCACGCATAAAAATAATCTACCTTTTAAGTGCGGCGTCAGTTTACCATCCACGTTGGTATAGGTAGTAGTGCACGTCTTCAGCATAATATTAGACTGCCGTTAGACTGACGGTGATTAAGGTATTTACATTAGTAGTAATAATTTAATCGCCCCATCCTTGGCGTGCAGCAACATTCAACATTCCACCAGAGAAATCGTGATATAAACAACAGTACGAGGGACAGCTATTGCACCACCGCTAAGGTGGTGCAATAGCACGACCCTGCAACTTAATGCCGCCATAAATGGCATCCTGCCCGCGCATTTAATCTCTCTTCGTTCATGATGTGTCGTCGACGTAAATCCAAGTGCTTAATTGGCCGTCATTAAGAACGCAATCACGGCATCGCAAATAATTTTCGCATTATGAATTTCGAATCACGTACTCGTCGATTTCGAGTTAATCTCTTAAAGTAATGATCGCACACATCCGTGTTTTTTTTTTTTCGCCGTCCGTAATTTAACACGAAGACGTAAAATCGGCGCATCTGCTTAAGTACTTGGGTAATTACCGCAATTTTCATCTAACAAGGAACTCGAACGCTACAAGGTGGCCTGCGACGAGGACAGTCGTGTACGGGCTATTAATATCAATTACAAGAGAACCAGAAGATGGAAGGATGGGTTTTTATGGTAATGTAATGACTTACGTGACAGAATATTTACCCAATAATTCAGATGGTTTAGGTTTAGAATTTCGGAACAGAAAGCAGGACGAAATTTGCAACGGCAGTTAGAAGAACGACACAAGGGAGATATAATAACTTATAGTTTATTTAATCTCTATTTGCCGAATAAAAAATCTCAAACGGCTCTTATCTCATACCGTGGCTTGTTTTTATGGCTGAGCTTAGGTAGACTGTTCCGTTTACCGGAAAGATAAGAGAGTCTTTTACTTGGAAAATAGCGATGAAATGAATAGTACTAGTACATGTGTTGGTAGTTAATACAAATGTCTATATGTATTTTTAATTCAATTATAAAATACTTTGTAACAAAATAATTATAAGCTGACGGTATACGAGATCTAGCATTAAGGGGGACCTTTAGAGGGGCCAAAAATAGCTTTTTTTTTAATTTTTTTCTTAAACTAGATTGTTTTTTATTTTTTGGTATAAAACTTAAGTTGATTAGGTATCTAGAAATGCTTGAAAAAATTTATTGAAGTTAGCAATCGAGTTGGTTCTTCGCGACCGAAACTACTTAGAGCTCGACTCATGGCAATTCATAGCGCTATATGGGTATTTATTATTATTTTAGGAGGATAATCAAAAGAATATAATATTAGGAGTATTTTTTTATTAAAATATATTTTATAAACCTCAGAATTAAAGAAAAAAATCAAAATTGACCTGCTCCATAAGAAGCTTCTCCTACATCTTGAGCAAATTCATTTTCAAGTTCCACAAGTTTCAAGTACAGTCTCCTAGCTGTAGTCCTCTTTTGGCGTTTCTTTTAATATCTTGGAATACCTTTTCAGCCTTGGTGACACGCAATTTGTCGGCAGATTTTTGGACATTTATCGACACAGAATTTCCCGGGATAAATGCCAAGATGCTTCAATACTTTACATCTAAAACAAAATATTACTATAGTACAAATATAACAATCATGCTTATCTACTTACCGAAATATGCTGCCATTGTTGAACGACTCTACAACATCGCTCACGCAAAATATTAGAGTATTGCTCATTATAAACACATTTTTGGGCGCGCTAGACCAAATAACATTATTGAAACTCTCATTTGGTATCTGTGTGTGCCTAGAAAGGCATTTCCTCAGCAATTCAGGTTTTGCCAAGTCCTTAAAAATAGGTTTTATGGCACTCACTATGACTGGTGTCACATGAGTGGCAACTCTTTGTAAACGACAAGCAGATTGTATGGCACTACTGGTAAGTATCGATATCCACAGCTTTCTATATAACTAAAGAATCGATTTATTACGAAAGAATAAGAAGAATCCGCGCATATTCAAAATAAACAAAAAACCTTATTCCCCAAAGTACGAAAAAGCTTCCTATCGATAGACTTTTCTCCGGATCTATTGAACCTATCTACTTACTTATTTTTTTAATACGACCAGCAGAAAAATATTAAGGATGCCTGGAACCCTTTTTTGAAAGTTCGTACAGAATCTAAGAAAAAAACAGTCTGAACGCAAAAAGACGGGCGGGCATTTTCACATTTCTCTAACTTTAGATAACATAGCCACGAATTAATTAATTGACAAAATCTTGTGAGACAAACTTCGTATTACCTTTACGTTTAATTTAAGACAAAAAACGTTTAATTCCGATAAGTAGTTTATTAGAAAAATGTACCGAACAGGAGCCGTTCTTTGATTGTGAGTATTTTTGTCGTTTCTTGAATACAATCGTTGTTTAAGTCTAATATTTATACTAGATAATTGGTATCAAAATAGATTAAATTAGAAGAATCTTACTGATCTATGCACGTGCACACATAATTTCGTGCTTCCTCTAACGCTAGGTACTCCACAAAGCTTTTTTTGGATCTCGTGATGTATTTATTATATATATTCAAATGGAATCGATAGTCATTTTTCTACCTTTTTACTTACT
Organism: Rosalia funebris; assembly: GCA_037954035.1. Lineage (NCBI taxonomy): Eukaryota > Metazoa > Arthropoda > Insecta > Coleoptera > Cerambycidae > Rosalia > Rosalia funebris. Next base: position 20,426,622 of record JAZFAV010000021.1, read on the forward strand.
TTCCAATTTACCATGATAGGGGTCATTATAATTTTTGGGGTTAATAGATTGCGTTGACTTCATCCTAATATCATTTATAATGATGAAAGAAAAAAAGGAAATATGGGATTATGCCTACTTCATTCACAATCGATAACCGCCCTGTAGCTGGAAAACGGGTATAAAAGAATGTGGTGTGTACTACTGTTATTTTTAGAAAAAATAGTTTGATAGGATTCATATTAGAGTACCATCTACTGCTTGAACATGCTTTAGTAAAACTTTAGCAATTTTAATGTTGTAAAAAGCGTATTAAACTTTTTGACATAAAACTTGTAAAGGGTGTAAAAAACATCAGTGTAATTGGTAAAATTTTACACCACAATAACTATAAGCTTTAATACATTTTAGGTATAAAGCTAATATAAATACACTACAATATAGAACACTTTACTCTACGTGGGGTAGATTATAATTTCTATATGGTAACTATTCTACAGTACGCATACATGTAGTCTTCATATTGACCTGTTGAAACGTGAGGTAATACGGCTGTTCGTGATTTCTCATTAACCAACTTATGCACAAATATGTCTCAAGAAGCAAAAATTAATTGTGTTGGCCAAGTTTGTTAAAATTTTTTGCTATTATGATTGAATATGTTGAATTTTTAGAGTCATTAGATGATTTCACCGAGTGGACATTATGTATACGAGTATGTACCAGCCTATTTCTGTTTCGCAACGATGAAATAATATAAATGTGTAGTTTGTATCTGTCATTTCTTATTTATTGTCTACTTATCATTTAATAATAACAATAATATAAATTTTAGCAAGAATATTACCAATTTTTTATTGTCAGTGAGAACTAAATCCCAGTAAGAAGGATTTTTAACAATTAAAACCTGAAGCAATGATGATTATGATTTATTTATATTTATGATTTCTAAAATCAACTTGTGCTCAAATTGTTTGTCTTACTAAGAAGCAACCACATTTATTGTCATGGTCAAGTTTATTAATATTAATAAATATTAGATGTCTGAATAATATGTTAAACTTTAATAAATACATTAAAGGACTTTCTTGGGTAGGTAGTCAAGCGATATTTTATATTTGCAATTCTTATTGTGCACTTACTAATAATAACATTTAATTTTATCAAGAATGTGCTTAGTTAATAATTAGTTACATTCTTGATTCCGTTACTATTACACTAACACTGTTTAAATTATAATTTTTATTTTCAAAGATTAAATACCCTCATTATAAGAAGACTTATTAATAAATATCAGAACGCATCTGGATATCACTGAAGTACATTTATTACTTTTTAACCTGGAAGACCATTCACATTAGATTAGGATCATAATATTTAATTGGAAAGCTCGATAACACAAGTACTATTTAAAGTATGATAGTTATATATGAACAATATATAAATATTTTCCAGACTTGTACTAGCACAATAAAAGGTGTAAAATTGAACACCAAAAGGCGTTCACGAGACGTCGCGTTGATTTTTCTCCATTACAGGTATGAAAATTGGCGAATGCACCAAACTGGTGTGTTCCTATATGTACCTCGTTTGGTGTGAAATTGGTGTCAAATTTTACATGACATTTCAAACAGTCTATCTTTGACTGATTCCCGGAAACCACTGAAAACATGTGTGTTTGAACCACCCTGTACAGAACAACGAAGCATTCTCTAAACCTATCCTTGTTCTCTGTGCACCCTATATGAATCTCGCTTATTACAATGCCCATTGATTGAATTGCCCGCAAGTTAATGCGTGTTTGTACGTTGACCTTTGCATAATTAGCAGGTGTTTCTTTTTTTTTTTATAACAAATATTGTACTATTTTATAAACAGAAGTTAAAAGCTTCACGTGCCGAGTAGGATTACATCATGTAGGTATTAATTTCCTTGAGAGATTTAATTATTTGCCTAAAGGCCATTGGCGTGTCAATGAGGCAGTCGGTCGGTTACTATACATCGCGCAAAAGCTGCATGAAGACATAAAAAATTGCCGATAATTAACCGAAATTATGTTAATGTGTTATAGTTAAAAAATGGTATTATTGCAAATGTATGTTAAAATATATTGTAAAATTATACATTATTTAATATTATGTTAAAATATATTCTTGCCATATTTGATAAGCTATATATAAATAATATATCGTATGTTTACTATCGATACGATAGGACTTGCACCTTGACGAAGTTCTAGTGCAAACTAGAACGGGTGCGAGGACGGATAGGCAGGTATCAGATACATTCTGGTTAGGAAGAGATTTAGAAATCAAGTAAAAGACTGTAAGAGTTATCCAGGAGCAGATGTAGACAGCGACCACAACTTGGTAGTCATGAAAGCTAGATTAAAGTTCAAAAATCTGAAAACCCGGAAGGATAAGAAACGTATAAATGTAGACATATTGAGGGATCAGAATATGAAAGATAAGTTCCAGGAGAAAACAAATCAATTAATAAATAAAGCGAGTAAAGACGAAATCAAGAACGCAGAAACTGAGTGGGAGGGTATGAAGAATAGCCTAGATTCCGCGGTTACGGACATTTTAGGATACGAGAGAAGGGAAGCTAGGAAGCCCTGGATAACGGATGAAATCTTAAACTTAATGTAAAAGAGACGAGGCTACAAAAACAAACGAGACGAGGAAGGACTGAAAACTTATAAGTCAATAAAGTGGGAAATCATTAGAAAATGTAGAAAAGCGAAAGAACAATGGATAGAGGATAAATGCAAAGAAGTGGAAGATAAGTTGCAAGTAGGTAAGACCGATGAGGCTTACAAAATAATTAAGAGGAACTTCAGGGATATAGGAACAATAAGTAGAAACGTTAGGAGTCAATCGGGGGACATACTGATCGGAAGAGAGGGGAAAGCGGATAGATGGAAGCAGTACTTAGGAAATTTATACGAGGGTCAGGAATTAGGAGAGATATCAGAGGAAGAATCTAGCATCGATAGGGAAGATGTAGGAAAACCTATATTGAGAGAGGAATTTGAAATAGCACTAATGGGGCTAAAAAATAATAGAGCACCGGGTGTAGATAAAATACAGGCGAAAATTTTGAAATGTGCGGGACAGAAAGTAGTAAATAGGATGTTTGAACTTGTAAAATACATATACGAAACGGGCGAGATGCCGGAGGATTATAAGAGGAACATTATCGTTACTATACCGAAAAAGAGAGGAGCCGACAAATGCGAGAACTTTAGAACGATTAGCCTAACTTGCCATGCGTCAAAAATCTTAACCAGAATAGTGCAGAAGAGGATGGAAAATAGAGCGGAGGAAATACTAGGAGAAGGCCAATTCGGGTTTAGGCGAAATAGGGGAACTCGCGAAGCTATTCTGGCGCTAAGAGTAATGTTAGAGAAAACAATAGAAAAAGGAAAGAACGCTTATATAGGATTTGTAGATTTAGAAAAAGCTCTTGATAACGTAAGATGGGAAAAAATGTTCGAGATACTAAAGAGCGCTGGAATGAAGTATAGAGATAGGAGAGTAGTACACAATCTATACAAAGAGCAAACTGCTGTTATAGAAGTAGAAGGGGAAAAAAGGGAAGTAGGTATTAGGAAAGGAGTAAGACAAGGATATCACCACTAATTTTTAATCTGTACATTGAAGAGGCGATTAATGTGGTAAAGGATAGAATGGATTTCGGGATTAAAGTACAGGGACAGAAACTAAAAATGTTGAGATTCGCGGATGATATAGCAGTATTAGCATCTAGTAAGGAGGAATTAGAATCAGCATTGAACGAAATGCGAAATGGAGGAATACGGAATGAGGGTGAATAAAAACAAAACTAAAGTGTTAGTGTGCAGAGGGCGCGAGAGCAGAGCAAAAACGAAAGTACAAATTAATAATGAAAGATTGGAGGAAGTTAAAGGCTTCACTTATTTAGGAAGTAAAATAAATTGGGATGGAAGAAGCGATAAAGACATAAAACAAGGAATAGCGCAGGGTCGAGTAGCTTTTAACAAAAAGAAAGCACTTTTATACTCGGGGGTAATAAACTTAGAAACAAGGAAGAGATTTTTGAAAACATATGTATGGAGCACGGCACTATACGGTTGCGAAACCTGGACGGTAGGGGAAGCAAGTAGGAAGAAATTAGAAGCTTTTGAGATGTGGTGTTACCGAAGAATGATGAAAATACCATGGACTGATAGGGTTAGAAACGAAGATGTATTGGAGAAAATAGGCGAGAAAAGAAGTATGTGGAAAAACATAAAGAAGAGAAGAGATAGAATGGTAGGCCACTTGCTGAGACATGGAGGAATAGTCCGCGATATTTTGGAGGCAGAAATAGGAGTGAAGAAAGGCAGAGGTAGGCCTAGACTAGACTACTGCTCGCAAATAGTAAGGGATGTAGGTTGTAGCACAATTAGCAAAATGTGTAGGTTAGCACAAGATAGGAGAAGCTGGAGGTTAGCGTCCAACCAGTCTTAGGGCTGATGACCCAATGATGATGATGATGTTTACTATCCAATAGTTTCAAGTCAGTTGGGAGTTGCACTCTATTGTTTATTTTTTTTTGTATGTTGTACCGTTTCGTTTGTAAACTGGCTGTATATTTACTTATATAAAAATTCTTCAAACTTCTGTGTGTAATAGTAAATTAAATAATAGTCTATCTTTATTTATAGATGTTTATATTTATATTTACATAGATATATATATATATATATATATATATATATATATATATATATATATATATATATATATATTTATCTTTATTAATTATTGTACAAAATATATAACCACATGCACTTTCTTTGCTTAATAATAATTATAAGAAAGCCTTTATTACCGAACAGAAATTTATAGGACAAAAATATGGACTTCAAATAAATACATACTCGTATGTGTACTATATAACTAAAAAAATAAATAAACAAAGAAGATATTATTTTAACATAAATAAGCAATGGAAAAATTAATTAACATATAATTTACACGATAAAAAGTTGTTGTGTATCTAAAGATAGTAACTCGTTATGGGTACAATTGGGCGATAACTATTTGTCAGATGGATTGCCCCTTTTAATATAGAGCAGATCCTTGCTACTTTCCAAACGTCAGGAAATGCGTGGGTAGAGAGAATCAGATTAAACTAAATATGAAATGAAATAATAAAATAAGTTCCATAATTCCCTTGCAATATAATTTTATAATATTTTAAATGGATCACCCAAAATTCCGATTCCTTCTGTAGATCATTGCGATATATCAGCCTTATGGGAAAAATTCCTTCGATGATTGTATTACTTCTATAAATGTTTTTTATTTCATTTCTTAGTGGTCTTGTGACAACATGACGTCTATTAATTGACGTAAATAGATAAAAAACGAGCCTCTCTTAATGTATACTCAAGATCCATACAAGAATCCTTGCAGTAAGAATCTGTCTAGTAATTACTTTCTCGCCTTTCCTTTCTTTTCAAGGACGTCATTTCAGAAATGTGGTCATATTTTAAGTATTTCAGTGTGGTCAAGTTCAAGTTGAATACGGATTCGAAAGCTTTTATTAGGGTATATAAATTATATATCGACAAATTTAAAGATTAAATTAATTTATATTAAGATTAGATTAATTAGGGGGCGATTTTTTTGAGGGAAATTGTATCAAATCTCACCCAATGTGTTTATTTTTATATTAATTAAAATATTAAATTATATGTATGGAACTGTTATTATTACATTATATATCATACTTTTTTTTATCCAAGGCTACATCCCCCTAATCCTTAATTTTTATTTTATTTATTAATGATATTTGTCACGAAATTCAAGCTAATGTCCTCATGTATACAGATGATTGTAAGTTCGTTACATCAATTACCACTGAAAGTGATGTGAACATAACAAATTATCTTTAAATATTTATAAAGCTCCTCCAGTAAATTAACCATAAAGAGTAGGTTGTAGAGCTATTATTTCATGTAAAGAATTCAAGGATTTGGGGGTATTTTTTAATTTTAGTACCGTTTGTTCTTTAAGTTCATTTGATTATTGCTAAATTGGTTTCATTACAAATTCAACATAGTTCAAAGATAATTCTACTTTAGTATGTATTTGCTATTTATTTTATTTGTCTAGTTTAACTATAATTTAGAATATCATAGAAGAACAGACAATTTCTATTGTCTGAAGCCAAAATTATGGTATAGTTTAACTGTAATTTAGAATATTTTAGAGGAAGAGACAACTTCTATTGTCAGAAGCCAAAATTGTGAAATCCACATATCAAGTTGCATTATAATAACTATACATACCCACACTTATCTTAGTGAACAACCCATTTTATCTCCCAACCAACATGGGCTCGTAGCAAAACTTCACAGTTACAAATTACCAGAAGTTACCCAAATAAGAACCACTTGGCAGGGAAGGGACCGGTGGAACTCTTATAGATACCTGGGCATAATGGCATTAAGGGAAATCTAATTGCAGATGACCTTGCCAAACTAGGGACCAGGGAAAACCTCTATGGACCAGAACCTGCAGTGAGAATAAGTCGGAATCTGATCAAAGACCGCATCAATGACTGGGCAAGAGACCAGCATAGAGAAAGATGGGAAAGAGTAACGGGTTGTCGAATAACCAAACTCTTCATCGAATACTCAGAGATTGAGAAATGGGCCCAAGAATTCATTAAATTGAACAGGCAAAAAGCCAGAATCCTGGTAGGAATCATAACGGGCCACCATAGTAGCCTGAATGCATATAAGCATAAGCTGGGACTGACAGCCCGGCATGCAGATACTGCAGAGAAGACGAGGAAACCTCGATTCATCTTCTTTACACCTGCCCTGCACTGGAGGAGAGGAGGTGCCTTATATTAGGGACCCCTGTTATCCTAGAAGAAGCGAGGCTTAAGGCGAGGGAGGTGCCCAAATTGCTCCTTTTATGGGATAGCATTTTTGGAAAATGACCCGGACAGGAGGGGATCGCCAAGGGACTACCCATGCGATCAGTGGCTGATGAGGCCCAAACCCACAGAACATAATAAATAATAAATAAAAATACCTAAATAATCACAAATCACATAGACAATAAAGGTCATGTAGATAGGGATGTATGATGAGTTTTTGAAGACATTCGACAATGCGAATCATAATATATTAATTTCAAAATTAGGATTATATTCATTCAGTAGTAATCTTCTTCACTTAGTGAAATCGTATTCATCCAGACGTACATCTACCTTGTCTAAATTCGAGACCTCCTTAGTACCCTCTGGAGTATCTCAAGGTTCAAATTTGGGACCATTATTCGTTACTTTATTTATTAATGATTTGTTTCTTATGTCACGTCATCTTTATATCGATGATTAAAAATTATTTTGAAATATAACCTTGACTATGATCATTTGAGGTTGTAAAAATTCAGCAACCTTGTTGTGTCGTGGTGTTCAAAGAATAAACTGTCAATAAATATAGATAAATGTAAAGTTTGCTCGTATATCTTAAAGAAGCAAACACTAATATATGGCTATTTTCGTGGTGTTATAGTTTTAATACGCTCTGAAAATATTAGCGATCTTGATGCGTACTTTGATGATAATCTATCAACATAGGTATCTCAACAATGTGGCTCTTAATGCGTATAAAACCTTTGGTTTGGTTTCGTGATTAGATACACATCATTTAATAACACTTCTGCCTTGAAATGTTTATATTTTGTATTTGTTTATGTTTTGTATTTGTTGTAAATTTTATATCCTGTCACTGAAAACCAGAAGAGTGCTTACTAGCCTCTCATTTTTATTTGAACTGTTCCATAATAGTATAGATGCAGCTGCATTACTAAGCATGTTTAGTATACGCATCCCCAGACTAGGCTTTCGAGAAGAACGTATGTTTTATTGCCAGACTGCAAGAACTAACGTGCTGTTAAAATCACCAGTGTTTGTAATGTCACAAAATTTTAATGTAAATTATAGCATTTGTGATTTTTAAGTATATTCTATACACATATATATGTATTTATTTGTATTTTTTCTTGTATCAATGGATGTTTTTTTTTGTTGGGCAATAAAGGCATTATTATTATTATTCTTATTATTATTATATCAAATTTGGAAAAAGTTCAGAGAAAATATTCTTTCAGAGAAAGTGAATTTCTTTTTAAGTCTTATAGTATCTATCCACCTAATGGATACATAATTAATTGTTGTCTAGAATTCAACACTCTTTTAATTTATTTTAGTGATATCGACTGAATCCATCGAGACGTCGATGGATTTATTTTGTTCTGTTACTGTTATATAAACTACCAACCCACGAGATAGACGGTCCTGATGTCCTTAGGTCTAGCTCTATATATTTTAACATGCCATAATTTAATTTAAAATTAGTTTAAACGCTTACTTTAATTTCTTACCGTGGTACGAAATATTTTTATTTTTTCTCCTTTTACGTTATATTTTATATTTCTGATATATGTCGCTTTAGCCCTTAATTAGATATTAATTAGGGGACAGATAAGATAGATGTATGTGCAGTAGTATTTTAAATAAATAAATGTTTGAAGTTTTCGGGTACACAACATGCCCGTTTTTTTTGCTTTTTGTAATATATTATTCTATGTGTAATTTAATTTTTTTATAACTATTAATGTATAATCATGATTTTTTTAAATAAAAGGCGTACGAGTATAACACACAACAACTTTCGATACGCGTAAACAAAATCATATATACCTACAATATTCAAATTCATTACCTTTTTTTTTTATCCCGCGGCTGATTAAACCTCGGGAATAATATAATTAAAGTAATTATTATCAGTTTTATACTACTCTGTATAATATTATAAAAACATGTTATTCAATATAAAAAGAGCTGAGAGAGTTCGGAGAATTTGTTTTATGCATTTTTTAGTAGTAAATCTAATTATTTTTTTATTTATAAGAACTAATTATTATTTGTTTGCACTGCGTAGGCACAACCTACACAGTGCAAACTTGTCTACTTATTTAGGAACTTTTAAACATGATTCAACCACAAATATACATACATGGTATATTCATGTGTAGCAAAAAAATGTATTTTTTTAGATTAAATGTGTATTTAAAGAAAAAAATTAATCATCTTGTTAAAAGGTGTTAATAAGAAAGCAAGATGCGAATTTGAAATAAAACATGGTTTTCTATAGCAATAAATATTTCTATAAGTATTGAAATATTTATTCATTTATAATGTAGACATTTGGGAATTATGTATGGAACAATTCATCCTGTAAATGGTCGCCACGGCGTTGGTCGCACACGAGTACTCTTCTGGCGAAATTTTCAATAATGATTTTGCATAAATTTGGCGGTATTTCGTTGATACAGTGTTCACTTGCGGCCCTCAATGTTTGGGAGGTCGTGAACTTGTTGGCGTAAACCTGAGACTTCAAAAAACCCTACAGAAATAAGTCCATAGGTGTTAAATTGCAAGATCATAGCGACCAATTCTGGTCACCAAAACGGGAGATGAGATGACCAGGAAAATACCTGTGCAAGACCGTTATAATATTTCACGTGTAGTATGGCAAGTGGTACCGTCCTGCTGAAACCACATGTCTTCAAAAGCAATATCTTGAAGACATGTGGTTATCAAGAATTGGGTTATCGTCACAATAACGTTCACTATTTACAGTTAATGCATTTTCTGCCTCGTTATCAAAGACAACTGGTCCAGTGATTCCTTCAGACCACCATTCACACCAAACAGTGACACGTTGGGGATACATTTGTTTTTCATGAATCACTCGTGGACTGATTCCTGCCTAATGGCTCCTCTACACGTTGGCCAATGCGTTGGCCAACATGTTGGCCAACACGCTGGCAAGAAAATTTGAATACTTGTCCATACGTTGGAAGAACGTTCAGTTTGTTTCGACGCAGGCCAATATGAACAACATGGACGTCATGAGAGTAGCAGCTGATGCAGTTTATTCACTAAATACTACCATTATTTTTAATATTTAATAGTATTAGTAGTAATTAAATAATAGTTTATTTATTAAAAAATTAAAATATCTCCCTACTATCCCTGCGGCAGCTGTTCACATACTAGGCCAGTGCCGCCAACGTGTGGACGTGACTACCAACGTCCTTTGATGTGTTTTGAAAAACCGACACCACGACGGATCGGTCGCCAACGATTGAGCCAGCTCTGCCAATGCCGCCAATACGATAAATAGTCCCCTCTACACGCTGGCCAACAAGCATTGGCCAGAGTATTGGCCAACGCATTGGCCAACGTGTAGATGAGCCTTAAGGCGAAAACCATCAAGGTGAAAATGGGCCTCGTCGCTGAAAATGACTTTGTCCACAAAATCGGCATTCATTTCTTGTTGTTCAATGGTTCAATTGGTGAATTCTCATAGCTATGCATGGTCTGTTGGCAGAATTTGTTGAGTCAATTGGACTTCATGTAAATTTCTTCACGCGGTGAAGAGTGGCTGTGGAAATGTCCAATTCTTGTGTACGCTGACGAATCGAGGTCCCCAGACTCTCTGCCACACTCTCGCGAACTGCCGTGATGTTTTGTTCTGAACCACCACTATGAGCTAGTGTCATGTGTTTCGCATTGATAACAGATCTAGTATTATCGAACTTTTCGATTATTCTTTTCATAGTTGATAAATTTGGAATATTTTTCTATCGAAAATTGGAATCACTTTACGAATCGTAGCTTATTTACCATTTTCATAGTAATGTTTAACAATAAGGACGCGTTGTGGTATCATGTAGCTCTCTATGTTTGCTAACTCCTATCTGTTTCCTATTGATCTGTTATAGTTATTCACCTATCGAATCATGACAGCCAAAATGGCGCGCAATTAAAATCTTGTGCTTTTATTGTATTGTATTGTACACCCTTTATATTTAAGTACACCAAGTGTTATTTATAAAATTATTTTTAATATTTTCTACGCACCTGAAGGAGATGTGATCACATCTTTTAATCTCGGCAACATCTACATCACTTATCGTGAGCACGCAATGAAGAAATTTTTAATTATGGCTCTCTTAAGCATGTCAAGTTCTCTACTAGATATTGCTTAATACGTAACAATGTCATGCTTTCAACAATTACTTATAAGCAGTGATAAATTACGGAACGGAATTTCTGGAATTGCTTACCATTTATTTCGTCTTCTAAAATGTTATTCACGACCAAATGGTGTAGACACTGTAGACTACTAGGGTTAATGAAAAATATTTTATGTCGTCTCATCGATAGAATTACTAGATCAAGGGAATGAATATAAATCAGTGGCGCGCGGTGACATTGTTTTGTGGTGAAGCGTCTCAAATATGACATTACGGAAGCACAAGCTAGCTTGTTTTCCTAAGATGTGGTAAGGTATGTTTGGTGAGCATTTATCGGCCCCCTAGAAATAAAATTTTGAGATTTTTGAAATTGTCTTGTCTTGCTGAAATTTTCACGGTGCTTTCATCGCTTTGTTAGACTGAACGCCGCTGCCAAAAACCAAAAATTTAAATATGATTTTTGTCGTTATTATTCCAATATTCGTTATAACATGTTTATTTCAATAACGAAATTTTCCTGAGAGGTTTTTTAGAAGAGAGAATGTTCCTTTTAATATTCATATCATACTTAATAAAAATTTTCATTTGTACTTAACAATGCTAAAAAGATCATGGTATCGTTGTGTTTTTTTATTTAAATACATTTATTTATTATTTATTAGGTAATATAATGTATGGTTTATGTATAATTAAGGGTGTTGCAAGATAAGAGTGCAAATTGCGCGCCATTTTGGCTGTCATGTTTCGATATGTTTGTAAACATGGAGCGCTACAGTCAAACCGTTATAACTTTACCACTACGTCACCACCATACGGTAAAATCACAGACAACCCGCTATCTCTATGAACGCATTTGCTATAATAAGTAAACAAGAGACAGGTGATGTTAAGTGTGTTTTCTCGATCATCAGAGATGACCTGAATATATCACCGACAACTGGTTTCATATTTTCACGCTGATCGGTGAGAAGACAAATATAGTAGAATTATTTTATGAAGACCAAGCCGACAATAAATCGTGCGACAAAGACAGATGCATGTCTTACTTTCTTCCATACCAATTCAATCTGAATAAGAGACACAGACCTATCTATAAATCATTTGCGCGCGCTGCTTGTAATAGTATTCTTTTATTGAATTCGCGTGGGAGAAAGTAAGCTATACATTGCTCTTTGTCGCACGGTTTATTGCCAACTTGCTCTTCATAAAATAATTCTACTATAGTAAAATACGTATTAGATTAAAACTATGAAACTCTTCTATTGACTAACGCAGTAGCTCTGATCGGCGGAAAGGCGCAGTTATCTTGATAATCACAGACCAATTTATATGTATATTGTGTTTTTCCACATAATTCTTGCAAATATTTTTTGTTTAAGGTTTGTCGCCGTGATAACTTATTTGAAAGGCGTTTTCTAGTTTCCTTTGGTGCCGCTAATACAGTTGACTGTAAAGGCGGTAAATTTAAATTATGTAAACAGCCACTCACTTGACTTTGATTTTTCATCTTAGTTCATACGTATATCGCTTGTGACATAGTGGTAAAGTTATAACGGTTCAACTATACATGTTTACAAACATTATTATGAAAAAAATAATCGAAAAATTGGATTGTACTGGTTCAGTTATTGATGTGAAATATACGACACGAGCTGGTAGTGGTCGTTCAGAACAAAATATTAAGGCAGTTCGAGGGAGCGTGACCGAGAGTCTAGGAACTCCCATTCGTCATCGTGCACAAGAATTGGACATTTCAGCAGCCACTCTTCACCGTATTCTCACTAAGCATTTGCATATCTATGTTTCAATTGTTCAATTGACTCTACAACTTCTGCGAATAGACCATGCACAGCGATGAGAGTTCACCAATTGGATCATTGGACAACAAGAAATGAGTTTCCGATCCGATTTCCGAATGATCCGATTTTCTGGATAAAATCCTCTTCAGCGACGAGGTCCATTTTCAGCTTGATGGCTTCGTTAATAGACAAAATTACCGCATTTGGGGCTCAGAATATCTACGAATGATTTATGAGAAAGAAATGCATCCCCAACGTGTGACTGTTTGGTGGGCATTGTGGCCTGAAGGAATCATCGGATCATCTTTCTTTTAAAACAAGGCAGGTAATGCATCGGCGGTAAATGGTGAACGTTTTATTTAAAATTTACATCGCGCGTTCTTATTGTAACCCCTTTTAACAAGACGATTTATTTTTTTATTTATATACATATATTCAGAAAAGTACTCGTGTACCACCAAAGCCCTGCGGCCATATACCTGATGTGTTGTTCGTTACATAATTCCTAAATATCTGCATTATATGTCCATATTTACTTTGCTTGATCTTTCAATACTTTACTACAGAAAGCAATGTTTTATTTAAAATTCATATTTTGCGCTTTTATTGTAACATCTTTTATAATGATATAACATTTTTATTTAGTAGATAGTATATAGTTATTAAAATTGTGGATATGACATAATCGATATATTTTGTTATTGCAGCCATATATTTTTCCAATAGTCTTGTAGATGAACTTCTTCCGATTACGGTATAGCATACTTTATATTTATTTTGCAAGTAAAGGCTAAATAAATATAAATATGAAAAAAAATTCTGTTGCTACATGATAAATGCTAAACACGTTTAAAATGCTGCTTTGTTATAAGTTGAATAAAGGGGGCATCTAAAATGACCTCTTAAATTGCCAGATTTAACCTCATTGAACCTTCTCGTTTAGGGATATTTGAAATGCAATGTTTATTGTATAAAACTGTAAAGTATCGTGTTTCATAACAGTAATACACCTAAATGTTTTAGATAATGTATAGATAGAAACTTTTAATCGTTTAAAGGTATGTTAAGACATAACGGTCATAATTTTGAACACCTAATTATTATTATGTTTTGTTATTTGTTTCCTGAGTCGAGTTTCCATTATATACCTTGTTTTTGTTAATATTTTGTACGTTTTTATACCATTAAGGTGTTTATGAGTAATATCTCTTCTTAATTATTATTTTCAATGTAACAGTATTCTTTACAATTTTAGTTTTTCCGTATAACCACAGAATTTGTATCCCTAAATATTTTACAATTTTATTTTTGTTTGTAGGTCTATGCTTTTATTTGCAAAATAAATATATGTAAAGTATGATGCATTGGTATTAGCGTAACCATAGACATCAGTCTTCAGTTCGTCTACTGAAATTCTACTGAAAAATAGATTGTTGCTATTTAAAACAGAATCGATTACGTTATCCAGAATTTGAGTAGCGCCGCAGACGTTGATTATCCGTACATCAAAATGTGCACAAAGAAAAAATTAAGCCAATTTGCTCAACAGTACACACTATTAAAAATAATGAGCTTGTTCCAAACCTTTCTAACTCACTGTATATTTTCTAAAGCAATTTCATTAAAATTCTTTCATAAATACAGTAGCATGCATATTTATCTGAACAGGAATGGGGAAGCACATAATAACATAAGAATTGATAGTAGATAAATGATTGTGTCAACTTTAATCTTTTTAATGCAGATATATCTTTTAGCTTTATCATCTTATCACTCATCATAGATCTAAAAATGTTAAAAGTTTTCATAAGTCTCAAAAATTTTAATGACTTGTATTTTATATCGACTATTACACCATTAACAGAAAGCAATGGGTTTACTGATTACGAAAGACCATCTAAATAGACTATCAGCTCCAACCCAATTTCGTTCAAGTACGTTCGTATTTTTTATCAGCTTTACTTTTTATATGGTTTTCCATGTTTTAAACCAACTATTACTCTCTGATATACTAGAGAACGAATGATATTGGTTTTTAGAAGAAATTTAAAAAAGGAAATCTTACAAAGCAGTTAGAAATGATCAACTAAATCATGAATTACTTTATCAGTTTTGGGTCAGTTTATTTGAATTATTATTTTTATTACAGAAAATTAATACTCCTATCATATATCATTATATCTATATAAAATAAATATGGCATTAATGTATGCATATAAAAGTATAAGTATACGATAATATATTTTTTTATTAAAAGATATATATTTTTATTGTTTCGGTATACGAGGTGTGTTCAAAAAATAGCGGGAATTCTTGTTTTTTGGAAAGAATTTTACCGTCTACATCAATGTTATACCCTTCAAAATAGTCCCCATTAGATATTGTACACTTATTCCAGCGTGTCTTCCAATCCCCGAAACACTTCTGGAACTCGATTTTTGGGATAGCATTTAGCTCTCCCAGGGATGCGCTTTTAATCTCATCTATGCTTGCAAAACGACGGCTAAGGGTCTCTTTATTTTTGGGAACAGACAAAAGTCACACGAAGTCATATCGGGCGCATATGGAGACTAGGGTATCATTGCAACGTTGTTTTTGGCCAAAAATTCACAAACAAACATGCATCGTGGTGCAAGTCATGAACTGTTTCGCCACAAACCTCGGCGTGTTTTTTTCGAATTGCTTCACGTAAACGGCGTTGAACTTGTAGGTAGTACTCCTTATTGATTGTTTAACTTTGTAGCAAGAACTCGGTGGTGCACCATGGAGGTAAAATCGAAGAATACAATGCTCGCTGTATTCTTCCTCGACCGCACTTGTCTAGCTTTTTTCGGTTTTGGCGGTCCAGAATGCCTCCACTGTTTCATCAACTGTTATGATACTTTTCAGTGGTTTTGCATCGTTGTTGACTTCAATTAGTGACTCCTGAGCAACTTTCATTCGCCGCTGTTTTTGTTCGAAATTCAACAGTTTTAGAACATATTTTACTGCCACACGTTTCATACCCAAAACACCCGAAAATGTCATTGTATGAGCCAATTGATATGCCGACATCATGAGTGACTTCTCTGATTGTGATTCGGGGATCGTTCATAATCATTTCTTTCTCTTTTTCCACATTTTCATCGGTTTGTTGATGTGCTGGGGCGTCCAGGGCGCTCGCCGTCTACACGCCCTTCATGGAAACACACCACTCGTAAACCTCTGTTTTACTGCAAGCAGACTCACCAAAAGCAATACTTAACATTTCTAAAACATTGCTGCACTTTCCGATCCGATAGGACTTGAACCTTGACGAAGTTCTAGTGCAAACTGGAACGGGTGGGTCGGCTTGCGCGTTTTAATGATTTAAGGAGCCGTACCATAGGTTTAACCATAGTGGGAGGGTCCTTATTGAAAAACCAGACTAAGACAAGTCCCTGAAGGAGGGCAGCAGCTCTTTCAGTAGTCATAGTGGCAGAAACCGTGGGGGTTGGTATGGTGCTATGACACACACGACTGCGATGTGGAAGGCAAGAGGAAACCACCACATTATAATCCTCAGAACAGCTAGCAGAAAGCTTATCCTAAATTAATGATGGCGTCTCCTGGGGCAAAAAACTCCGGAGGTAAAATAGTCCTCCGTTCGGATCTCCGGGTGAGGACTGTTCCGGGAGACGTGATCGAGTGCAATAATAATAAGAAGTGTAGCATTTCACGAGTCGGAGCGTGGAATGTCAGAAGCATGAGACAGACAGGGAAGCTAGAAAATCTGAAGATAGAAATGG
Organism: Rosalia funebris; assembly: GCA_037954035.1. Classification (NCBI taxonomy): domain Eukaryota; kingdom Metazoa; phylum Arthropoda; class Insecta; order Coleoptera; family Cerambycidae; genus Rosalia; species Rosalia funebris. The sequence continues at coordinate 20,443,263 of JAZFAV010000021.1, forward strand.
ATAGGTTAGGATTAGATATAGTAGGTATAAGTGAGATGTGTTGGCCGGATGTAGGAGATTTTTGGAGCGGTGACTATAGGGTAATACACACAGGATCGGTAAATGGAAACGCGGGAGTAGGGATCGTTATGCGGAAGAACGCAGGACAGTGTGTAGATAGCTACCTACAATACAGCGAGAGAGTAATGATGGTTAGGTTAGATTCGAAGCCAGTGGAAACAGTAATAGTGCAAGTATACATGCCTACTTCTAGCCACAGCGAGGAAGAGTTAGAAGCCGTTTATTCGGACATAGAGCAGGTAATAGGATTTGTGAAGGGTCATGAAAATTTAGTAGGAGATTTTAACGCAGTCGTAGGTGAGGGGAAAGAAGGAGAATTTGTAGGGCCTTATGGATTAGGAAACAGAAACGAGAGAGGTAGCAGACTGATAGAATTCTGTGAGAAGCACAAGATGGTAGTCGCGAACACATTGTTCAATAATCACGTTAGGAGACGGTACACATGGAAAATGCCAGGAGGGATAGACAGGTATCAGATAGACTACATTCTGGTTAGGAAGAGATTTAGAAATCAAGTAAAAGACTGTAAGAGTTATCCAGGAGCAGATGTATACAGCGATCACAACTTGGTAGTCATGAAAGCTAGATTAAAGTTCAAAAATCTGAAAACCCGGAAGGATAAGAAACGTATAAATGTAGACATATTGAGGGATCAGAATATGAAAGATAAGTTCCAGGAGAAAACAGATCAATTAATAAATAAAACGAGTAAGGACGAAATCAAGAACGCAGAAACTGAGTGGGAGGGTATCAAGAATAGTCTAGCTTCCGCGGCTACGGACGTTTTAGGACACGATAAAAGGGAAGCTAGGAAGCCCTGGATAACGGACGAAATCTTAAACTTAATGCAAAAGAGACGAGACTACAAAAACAGACGAGACGAAGAAGGACTGAAAACGTATAAGGCAATAAAGTGGGAAATCATTAGAAAATGTAGAAAAGCGAAAGAACAATGGATAGAGGAGAAATGCAAAGAAGTAGAAGATAAGTTGCAAGTAGGTAAGACCGATGAGGCTTACAAAATAATTAAGAGGAACTTCAGGGATATAGGAACAATAAGTAGAAATGTTAGGAGTCAATCGGGGAACATACTGATAGGAAGAGAGGAGAAAGCGGATAGATGGAAGCAGTACTTAGGAAATTTATACGAGGGTCAGGAATTAGGAGAGATATTAGAGGAAGAATCTAGCATCGATAGGGAAGATGTAGGAAAACCTATATTGAGAGAGGAATTTGAAATAGCACTAAGGGGGCTAAAGAATAATAGAGCGCCGGGTGTAGATAAAATACAGGCGGAAATTTTGAAATGTGCGGGACAGAAAGTAGTAAATAGGATGTTTGAACTGGTAAAATACATATACGAAACGGGCGAGATGCCGGAGGATTATAAGAGGAACATTATCGTTACTATACCGAAAAAGAGAGGAGCCGACAAATGCGAGAACTTTAGAACGACTAGCCTAACTTCCCATGCGTCAAAAATCCTAACTAGAATAGTGCAGAAGAGGATGGAAAATAGAGCGGAGGAAATACTAGGAGAAGACCAATTCGGGTTTAGGCGAAATAGGGGAACTCGCGAAGCTACTCTGGCGCTAAGAGTAATGTTAGAGAAAACAATAGAAAAAGGAAAGAACGCTTATATAGGATTTGTAGATTTAGAAAAAGCTTTTGATAACGTAAGATGGGAAAAAATGTTCGAGATACTAAAGAGCGCGGGAATGAAGTATAGAGATAGGAGAGTAGTACACAATCTATACATAGAGCAAACTGCTGTTATAGAAGTAGAAGGGGAGGAAAGGGAAGTAGGTATTAGGAAAGGAGTAAGACAAGGATGTACGCTATCACCACTAATTTTTAATCTGTACATCGAAGAGGCGATTAATGTGGTAAAAGATAGAGTGGATTTCGGGATTAAAGTACAGGGACAGAAACTAAAAATGCTGAGATTCGCGGATGATATAGCAGTATTAGCATCTAGTAAGGAGGAACTAGAATCAGCATTGAACGAAATGGAGGCAGTGTTGACAGAGGAATACGGAATGAGGGTGAATAAAAACAAAACTAAAGTGTTAGTGTGCAGAGGGCGCGAGAGCAGAGCAAAAACGAAAGTACAAATTAATAATGAAAGATTGGAGGAAGTTAAAGACTTCACTTATTTAGGAAGTAAAATAAATTGGGATGGAAGAAGCGATAAAGACATAAAACAAAGAATAGCGCAGGGTCGAGCAGCTTTTAACAAAAAGAAAGCACTTTTATGCTCGGGGGTAATAAACTTAGAAACAAGGAAGAGATTTTTGAAAACATATGTATGGAGCACGGCACTTTACGGCTGCGAAACCTGGACGGTAGGGGAAGCAAGTAGGAAGAAATTAGAAGCTTTTGAGATGTGGTGTTACCGAAGAATGATGAAAATACCATGGACTGATAGGGTTAGAAACGAAGAAGTATTGGAGATAGTCGGCGAGAAAAGGAGTATGTGGAAAAACTGAAAGAAGAGAAGAGATAAAATGGTAGGCCACTTGCTGAGACATGGGGGAATAGTCCGCGATATTTTGGAGGCAGAAATAGGAGTGAAGAAAGGCAGAGGTAGGCCTAGATTAGACTACTGCTCGCAAATAGTAAGGGATGTAGGTTGTAGCACAATTAGCGAAATGCGTAGGTTAGCACAAGATAGGAGAAGCTGGAGGTTAGCGTCCAACCAGTCTTAGGACTGATGACCTAATGATGATGCTGCACTTTATTCCATTCTGATAGCAAAATTTAATGCAAATTGTGTGATTCATTTTTTAAATATTTCGGCGATTATTTATAATCGCCGATCGTACCAAAACACATGTAACAGCTGACGACAGACTAAACATCCGATATGGCTAACAGTGTACAGATACTTTTCAGACATGTTTACCAACACAACAACGAAAATATCGCGCGAATCGGACAAATACATCCCGCGAAATTACAAAATTCCCGTTGCTATTTGAACACACCTCATATGTATTTTATCGATTCTGGTATATTTCTTTGATATTTTCATTCAAAGAAGTTTTGGTGTTAAAGTTATCACTATCACAATGTTCACATAAAATAACATAACAATTTGTTTTTAATATCATTCAAATATTAAATCGACGTAAAATATAAAATGTAGTCTTTTGTCCTTATTTTTGGTTCCTCTAAATCATAATTATCCTTTTTATATAACTATTTTTATATTTAAAATACGATTTACACGAGAACAGATATTATTTGAAAAGTGTATATTTCAGTCCAGTTTTTCCCGGATCTTGTTCCAATTAATATAGTCATGTGCATTATAATCGAAATAAAAAGTTTCAGTGTTTGTTTCTGTTGAAGGATATTTTTTTATCTTCTTCATTTTGATTAACTAAATATTTATTACTACATAGTAAAAAATAGTACAAATCACTGTTTTTTTTTCATTATAAATAACTATAAAACAAGCTAATTTTTATTGTAAAAATGGAGAGGTCGCTGAGCACTTGGTGCAACATTTTTGCCTAGTAAATGAAGGAAAACACTTAATAGATTTCATAAAAATTTCAAACTATATTTCTAACACTTATTTCGGCTTTTATACTATTCTCAAAGAGTAACAAACTTTTACTAAACTATATTAAATATTAAACTTTTAACACTTAGTAGGTTTAGTAAAAGTTAGTTATTCTTTGAGAATGGCCTAAAAGCAGAAACGATTGTTAGAAATATTGTTTGAAATTTTGTCGAAGGTTTTCTTTCATTTACTAATTAATTTTTATATTAAATGCAAATTAATTATGTATCTAGTTCTTTAATACAATTCAACATTCATGTTAAAAATAAGTTAGCTATTCATGTGACTTAGTTACGCCTTTAGTAAAGCAAAAAATACTACGAAAAATAAGATTCCCGCCATGTAATAAAAGCTGCGCTCGTCTTTACGTGTAGGTTACGCGGTAATATGTAATTTATTCGAATGTCTGACCGCTCACGTCGCTTTTTATTATGTTTTAATGGAACTTTCACTGAGTCTTACTTTCATTCGACATTCCTATTATTATTAATTTAATCCTATATGTTGACATAAGCCTCGAACGGTCAGATTTCGAGGCATAATCTTCTCTCCCCTGCTGATTATTATTAATAACACTCGTATATTCACGATATTACGTCGGACTCATTTGTTGTTTTCATTTATAATTAAGATTACCACTAAATTTCACTTCCGAACAAGATTGTATGTATATGTGTGAATTATTTAACAGTCTACAAATCTTTTTTTTTTTTGTTAATGCAGATAGAATCTATATATTATCATGTTATAATCTCATTATCATATGCGTAGTAAAATTATTGAAGTAGGATTTTCTGGAAAATTCGCAGAATTAAAAATATTTGCTAATCTTAAACGACACACTCAACAAACATAAAGCCTTATTCCCACGGCCAGTGGCTTGACGAGCATACACACAGACTTGTGGTCTGTCGATTTTTGACCGCAAGCCGTTCCAAACCCCTTTTTACCACGTTTTTATTTAGGAATACCGTACGGACCCATCATTTTTAGTTGCGTATTTTTTTAAAATATAATTAATATAAACAAGGTGATTCAATGTAGGAGATGTGACGTCTTTAATATTTGTTTTTAATGGCAATCCATTTTTTATCACGTTTTTATTAACTAGCTTTCTTTTTTCTGTCTGTCTGTTCGACACAAATTTTGCGATTGATTTTAAACTACTTCCCGATGTGCTAGAGACTTCAAACTTTAAACATAGCTCGGAACTGGATGGCAATGTAATATTAACTCGCCTTCTTGTCTGTCTGTTCGTTGGGGTTGCATATAACCGTATGGAATCTTATTACTAAGCTCACTCTATCTGTCCGTCCGTCTGTCTGTCTGTTCTAACTTTAAAAGGCTGTATCCTTTAAACCGTAAGGTTCAATCTGGATTAGAAATCTCGATTAGGAATCTGGGTTAACGATCAGGATTAATAATCTAGATTATATGTCTGGATTAGAGCCCTGGATTAGTAATTTGGATGAAATATTTGAATAAAATCTAATAAAAATTTTTAATATACCACGTTTTTAAAATGGACAAAAAAGTATAAAATAATTTCTTCTAGCTCCATACAGATTCATAACCGTATACAGATAGTCCTGACAATTTGTGATTGTGAATTTTTTATAGCTATGAAAATATTTGTAAGATTTAAAATGAAAAACGTGGGGCGCATACAATAAATTATAGTAAGGAGTGTAGAGAATATCTGTCGTTGAGAAAACTCACACAACAGTTCCTATCATTTGCAATGCAATAAAATTGTTAGTTACTTGGGCGCATTATTATGCATCAATTATCTATTGCACGCCCCACCGTTTTTCATTTTAAATCTTACGAGTATTTTCATAGCTTTTAAAAATTCACAATCACAAATTCTCAGGTCGGGGTAAGATCTGTATGGGGTTAGGACAAATTATTTTATGCTTTTTAGTACGTTCTAAAAATGTGGTATATTATAAAAAATTATTTAAATAATTTTGTATTAGATATGGAATACGAAAGAGCACATTTTTTACACACGATACGGTAATAATTATATTAAATTGAGTATAGGTTAGATAAAATAAAGAAAAACAATTGTGCAATTTCAAAATAGTAAGTTTAATAGCAATAATTATTTAAAAATCATCTAAACAAAGTGTTCAAATTATGCACTGTTGGCTCTGATAGTATCCTTGGTGACCGATATTTTTTATTGCTGTCAGATAAAACCTTGAAATCTACTAGTTTTTTTTTGGGGTTTTGAAGTAGTTTCTTTGAATAATACATTGTCTATCTTTTGCTTGGCAAATTTCGATGAGATGTTCCCGGATCGTTGCATAGGGAGAAGGTGGCCGATTGAGTTGCCACTCAAATCACCAGATATTACACCTCTAGACTACTTTTTGTGGGGATGCTTAAAAACAAGGTATACGTTACCAGGCCGAAGAATTTAGAAGATTTAAAGCAAGAATTTGTCACGATATACAACGTATACTTGTACCTTCTGAAGTTATTTCATCAAATTCAGGGTGTATACAATCAATATATACTTGACAATGTTTAATTGTAAGAAGAATTTATTAATCATCTTGGCTACTATCAGGCAATCGATGTGTATAAAAAGAAGAAGTTGTTCCTTGAGTTTTTAATGAATTTATTCATTAGTCTACGAAACCACCATATATCGTGATATTTAATACAACTATTACGAGACAACGAACTAAACAACTCATCCTTCAGTAATACAAATTTTGGATGTGATTAAGATGCACACCAGCGTTGAGGAATTATTTTAATAATTATTTTATCTGCGTTGAACATCTTCTAACAATCACGTATTGTACATCATATCATTTTTCTTTCATCATTAGAAATATTCTTTAGGCGAACAAAAATAAAATGTCATTTCAGTGCGCCTTGGCCATGGCCATGACATTTTATTACAATTGTTTTTCTAAAAATATCACATCCAGCTGATTAAAATGCTATAGAATTCGTATATCTATTCTCATACAGCCGGAAGAATTTTAAATATATTTATTTCCAGAGATCTTCACAAATATTGTACAGTATGAAGATAGGACTTGGCATTGTTTTTTAAACGATTTTGCTACGATTTTTCTACAGGTCATTTTTGAAGGGTGTTTAAAGTTTTGTGTTGTATTGCTACCAAATTTCACATCTTTATCATTATCTATTCCTGTAGTATGATGAATAAAAAAAATATTATAAAAGAGAAAGAATTTATTAAAATGTATCAGTGTTTATATAGGGTGTCTCAGTTGGAACTATAGAATTTAAAGATAAGGCGTCAATATTCAACGACTGCAAACCATACGACGTCAACATGTCATGTAGCGTTCCCCATTTACTATGATAGCATTACCATTTCATTCAAATGATCCAATTACTTCACCACTCAAAAATGCGCATGAAACCGTGCACCTCTGGATGCATTTCTTTTTCGTGAACATTATGTGGATTTTCAGCACCAACTTCGATAATTCTGTTTGCTGACGTATCCGTCAAGATGAAATCAAGATGAACAAAATTTTTATTGTAAAAATCACCATCACCTTCTTTCTTTTCTAACGCCCAATTAACAAATGTATGACGTCGTAAATGGTTCGTAACTTTTAATTGTTGCGTCAACTGAATTTTATATGCTGACAGGTGCATATCTTTCTTTATTATCCGATGCGTGTTGGTTCCTGACAGATTCAATTGATGTGTACTACGTAAAACTTATATGTTCGCATGCTCACGTACACTTTCTCTCTAAGGATCTGCCACCCTTATTTTCAAATATAAGGGTGTGAAGTGACACATCATTTGAAAGATCACATCGAGAGATACACAACACATTTCGTTTTAAAAAATTTCTGTTTCAAATTATTACCTGTAAAACTTACTTTTTGTATTAACGATTATTTCATCGTAAAATATGTTGAAACTGAGTTTCCCTTTAGGCAAAACCGTGTGTATCTTAGCAAAGAGCTAGTCAATGATAGAATCCACCTTCTACATTCTCTAGTATCCCCTCAGTATCTCTAGTATCTCGTTTCAAACATTGTGTTCTTCAAAGACCTCTCAAAAAGTAGTAAAAAGGTGTAAGGCCCAGAGAGTTTGGCGGCCACTTAATTTGACCTCTACGTCCAATCCTCTTATTTGGAAATATCTCCTCTAAATATTGATGGTAGACGACGAGACCAAATTCTCGGTAACGAGACTCAATTCTACTGATTGTACCTTGGCTACTGAGAACCCTTTACAATGCACTGACGATTATCATAAATAAAAAATAATTCTTTAAGTATATATTAAAAATTTTAGAAAATGAGGTGTCTTGTATTGCTCTCGATACTGCCGTTGAAATAATGTCACTTGACATACCTTTACATAAAAAAGTTGAGGTCGGTTAGATCCCCTAGAATGAAAATAAGTAAATGTCATTACTCTCTAAGTGTCGAGAGCTAAGAGTAAAGTTGAGTTGTTTCAGGATTTTTTATTGAAATCATCCATGTCCGAGGTACACAGTATCTTTTAATTAAGGTTTCCACCTTCTATGCATTAATAAATATTTAAAGTATTAACCCTTAGCTATGAAAGTTAAAGTGATTTTCGTAACAACTATTATTTGTAAGTATCTGTGATTCCATCAGATACTTCCATCTGTGTAGGTTTCTATTAAAAATGATGTTTCTCAAGTAATCCTACAAGAAAAAACCAGAGGGGCAAAATCCAGAGCCCTTCTGAGTTTATTTTTTATTGATGTAGAACTTTAAACACCGGTAAAAATATTCCACAAACTACTAGGATACTATTTAAACAGTAATGACGTCAGTAATATTTTAGTTGCCCAAAATATTTGCAATAACTTGATTCAGTTTAGCCCATGGACATTGAAAAAAAAACAGTTGTCTATTCTTATCGGAAATAACAAATCCGAGTTGAGGTAAGTTTTATAGCCTAACTGATGTATAGATAAATAGTCTGCAAGTACTTTTTTATTTATAGTAAAAAATACAACGATGATAATCCGTTTTTTATTTTCTCGTTTAAGTAATTGTCGACTGATGACGCTGTTGATTTTGAAAATTCTGTTTGTATTACGTGCGGACAGTTAAAAGTGTTTAAGTGTTTACATACCTACTATTTTTTTACATCACTCGACTTCTTAGTAGGTAGAGTGAAAATTTTCGGTGACAAGTTACACAACGTTTGGCAATTCCTAATTACAATCTCTAAAGCCGTTTATTACTTACTCGTTTGAAGGTGGCGTAATGTCGCAGTGCACTTGCAATATTAACGCGTTATATTTAATTACAATGTTTATTTATCGAACATTATTGGTGCATTTAAAATTGGGAAATACATATTTCTAATTCAAGCGTTCCAGGTGTTAGCCTAAATATTTTCTGCGAAATTGAAGCAGACAGTGACGGTTTATTTGTGTTAGAAGAGGGGTCATTTTTCCCGAATTTCAAAAGGGAACAATAAATTAAACTAACTATTTGTGTTCTCTACTATACACAATGATTTCTATGAAAGGGACCTATCCTAAATAACTCGGTTTATGTTTTTAATGGTCACTTGAAACAGGGAAACTTTATTTAGAGGGGATGTTTTTATTATTTTTCGGAAACCTGTAACAAAGATTTATTTTATAAACACAGTACAACTTCATAGTTCCATAATATAACAGAAAAATAAATATAGACAGATATATAGGATGTCTCAGTTGGAGGTATAGGATTTGAATTGCGCGCCATTTATGTTTTGTCAAAGATAGGACGTCAATATTTAATGAGTATCATCTACAAACCTTTCGACGTCAAAATGCTGTGATTGGCAGTTTAACAACGAATAATTTATGTGCAATTGTTTTATATGTGAGCGATTATTTACAGTCAATGAGCAACTGTCTGCCAACATGAATAATCGATTAACGGAAATCCTTCAGAATGAGATAAGACCTTTTGAAATTAATGACCGGTGGAATAAAATAAGAAATGAAATGCAAACAGCAGCAGAGGAAGTTATCGATATGGAGCGGCGTGTTAGAAGAAATGAGTGGTACGACGAAGAGTGCACTCAGGCAACAAGAGTGAAGAACGAAGCATACAAAAAAATGCAGACACGAAGAACAAGAGAGAATCGACGAGTATCAAGAAAGAAGACGAATGGAAAAATGAATCCATAGGACAAAAAAGAGAGCATTCCTCGACCAGGACATTGAAGACCTAAACAGAATATGAAATCAGAAATTTCTATAAAAAAGTCAATGTCATGAGAAGAGGTTTCAAACCGAGGATAACACAATGTAGAAGTAAAGAAGGAGACCTAATAACATCACAGGAAGGGGTGTTAGACCGCTGGGCGGAACACTTCAGGACACTTTTGAATACAGAAGGGGAAACAGTGACCATCGATGAAGAGTACAGGCAGCCAAACGAATAAGAAGAAGTGGAAGAGGAAGAGAGAACACCACCTTCATTGTCCTATAGTTCCAAATGAGATACCAAGGGATATTGACGTGGTATGGTTTGTAGATGACAGTCGTTAAATATTGACGCACTATTTTTGACATATGTAACACAAATGGCACGCAATTCAAATTCTATAATTTCAAATGAGACACCCTATATAAGGACATAAAGTTTTAACTCTAAAGTGTAATCTAAAATTTATTTGCATGTTCTAGATATTTCCAAATTACATAAGAGTTTCGCCCGAATCGATAACTGTTAATAACAATAGCACATTACAGACCTAATAATAGATAAAAACAAACCGATCACCTTAAGCAAGAGTTGAGTTTTCTCTAATGCTTTTATTTATCTTCTTAATGTACACACTTCATTCACCACGTGTGTCACTGGCTGGACGCCCATTTATTTTGCCGGCCTGTACGATAGGTCAGTACCAGTAATGATGTTATAAAATCTAATTTAAGTGTGTGCCATAATTCAACTCGTTACACGCTACCATAAGTATGGACAGTTCGTTGTTAACCTACCTAAAGAATTAACATACAATCGGTAGGTTAGGTACTGTTGCTGTAATACCTAAACGTAATTTGTAATATTTGTGTACTGCTAATGAAGTCATCTGTTCGTTATTTCTCGCGTACGAGGTGAGAATATTGATGGAGAGAGAACGGAACAATAATCATTTTTTTTATTTTTTTGCATAGTAACACGTTTACGGGTAAAGTAAACTGGAGAAAATACATAAATAATAATTATGGACCAGCATTGAAAAATACATACCGACTATGTTATGTAACTGTGAACTACCTTCGTTGTATACATTTTTAGACGTTCGGGAAGTTATGCAGGAACTGCTTTTGATAAAGTATGATATGATGACTTAAAATATAAACTGAATATGCTACTCCCACAACAATACTCGTAACTACTGGAATTATACATCTCTGAAAGATTTTTCAGAGTCAAACAAGATGAAGAATACTCTAAATTGAAAGAAATCAAATCAGGAGTCCCACAGGGAAGCGTTCTAGGATCAATATTGTTTTTGATTTATACAAGTGATATACTACAGCTGGAACAAGATCCCATAGCTACCTTTGTAGATGATACCGCCATTATAGCGGTAGGTAAAAGCCTTGAAGAAGCTGCAAATAAACCACAAACATCAGTTAACCAAATCAATAACTTGACCAAAAGATGGCGTATTAAACTGAACGAAACCAAATCAGTCCACATAAAATTCACAAATAAAAGCGAGCAACAAATTCCAACCAGCATAAATAATGCCCAAATCCCCTATATCAACCCGGCGAAATATCTGGATATTACACTAGACGCAAGACTTCGCTGGAAAGTTCATGTTAAAAAGAAAAAGGATGAGCTGGATATAATATTCAAGAAAATGTACTGGTTACTTGATAGGCACTCCAGCTTATCAACATACAACAAAATAATTCCGTATAAACAAGTCCTGGAACCAGTATGGAGCTATGACATACAAGTGTGGGATTGTGCCAGGAAGAGTAGAATCTTAATAATCTAGAGGTTCCAGAATAAAGTGCTGAGGAAAATCGTCAATGCGCCTTGGTATATCAGAAACAGTGACCTCCATAATGACCTTCAGATGGATACTGTGAGCTGAACAATTGCCAAATTTGCAAGGAATCATGAACAGCGACTCCACCAACACGGGAACATCCAGGCTATCCAGCTCCTCGATAACTCCAATGTCACAAGAAGACTCAAGAGAGAGTAAAACTTTTTGAGTTGGCCAAGTGATTAGCGTTTGACAACGCAGCGGTATGCATTTTACCAGTAGCCACTTATGTCGAAATTTTCCTTTATTGTCCTGCAACTGATCATAACAAAAATTTATTTTAAATTTTTCTATAAATTTTCTTTCACGCTCCGAAAAAGTTTAAAGTTAGGTTAAGTATAAGACAGAATGCAACGTTGCCATGTCCTTAGTTCGAACGAACAAACATGTAATTGTACGTATACGTATACATGAGTGTCTGGGTAGAGTACAGTCTCTAAACAAAAATAAAGAACAGTAGACTACTGATACTCTATATATTTTACGTTTACCCGCGAGTTTATTTTTGGACCGAACGGTATCGGTGCAACCACCATAAATTAAAACCAAATTACCCATTAATCGACTCAACGATCAGACTGATATATAAATAAATACCCCGTGAGGGGTGTTTAAAAAATCCTAAGGAAAGTCCAAGGGACTAATGGAGGCAATAGAAAAATTACAAAATTATTCCTTCGTTAATAGTCACTGCAAATAGTGGATGATGTACTATTCATTTCATTGCTATTTGTCAAATAAAAAACTCTCTTATCTTGGCGATAGACGGAACAGTCTACCTGAGCCTAGCCATAAAAACAAGCCACAGTATGTTTTGAAATTATTTGTTTAGCAAATACTGATGAAATAAACTATACACACGCAGATTCATGGTTTAAAGGATCTAAAAAATAATAGTGTCATAGTAAATGTTGACCCTGTTTTAACAAAGGATTCAGATTATGATAGATTAAAACAAATAGTGTTCCTGCGTCTACAGATTCTTTACATTCGTTACGATTATTTTAATTATGCCAATATTACATCGAACGGTCATTCTTTTCATATAAGAACAATTTTTCGCCTCATAAATCATCGTCTTTTCATTCAAGAACATCGCCTGCTGAAACAGCTGTAAATACGTACCTAATTCTGTAGTTGTTTGACTGAGCTAATCCAGCTGATAACGCTGTTTAGGACGATAACTATTTTACAGTGTTGTACAAATTATAACATATAATCAGGTGCATATTTTATTTTATTTGAATTATTACGAAGCCCCGAAGGTGACGCCTCTGGTACGCTGATGAAGCGAGAAGATCTACTATTATAGAGCCACAAATTATGTAAAACCTACAATGTCTCATTATTGAAGCGAGTTGTGTTTTATTTAAATACGCCAAGAAATAATTGGTTTATCTTTCTATCACATTCACGTAGCAATTGGATCAATCTTTTACTACAACGCGATCAGAGTGTCTCCGCATAACTGAAATAGAACAGAAGACAGAATGTAATATACGGCAACCTTCATAAATATAGGTGTGCAATGAGGAGTGTTAAGTATCCTTGCGATATTTTTACTTCCTTATATAATACAACAACAATGCCATATTTCGTATACGTATATTTGACTTATATATCTTCGCGTTTCTGCTAATTTAAACTGCAAGCAATAAAATAATCACTTAATTGTTATCTAAAAATTCCCGCTTTGTTAAAAATAAACAAATACCCAACATAGCTTGCATAGATTATCCGCTAACTGGTGATTCAAGGTAAGGGGATTATCTACATACTAAGCACGTGCTTAAAGGAATCTGTTATCAGATAAAACAAGTTGTAAAGGTCCTGTTCCGGAACTGTGAATTCATAAAATGTTTAACCAAAACCCCATTACGTAATGAAAGCGTCAGATATAATTTCTATTGATTTGATGTCAAAATTATCCACTGAAAGAAATTAGTCTATTAAAATATATTACTGGTCCAGTTATAAAAATATGGCTACCATTACAAAAACTTTAATACTTAAAGAAGTTACATCAATCAAAGATTATAAAAATTATTTGTTAATATTGCATTGTTTACTGGCATTATCTTTTAACTACCATAAATATTGTCTTCATTTTATTAGCTATGGTCAACCCAAGAAATACGATATGTGAATACCACCAGGTGTGTAAATATGAAACAGGAATATTTTGTATAGAAAAAACACGTTCATTCTATGAAAATGATGAAAAACATTTTATTCGAAGTATTGTCCATTGATAGCTATACATTTTTCCCATCTCTCTGACAATTTGTGGACTCCATGCCAAAGAAATTCTTGCTTTTTTAGGGCAAACCAGTCATCGAGCCATTATGGAAGTGGAAGTTGATGGATCGCCTGGAGTTACCCATGATCTTTTACGCTTAGGATTCTTGAAATATATCCACTTTTTATCGCTAGTCACATTTCGATGGAGAAATTACTTTTTTTTGTACCTGGCGACCAGCATATCGTAAATGGATTTTCGATTTTCCTGCTGTCTTTCATTCAGTTCATGTGGAACACATTTTTCCACCTTCTGGGTCTTTACCAAGACTTTTAAACGAAAGAAGATGGCTTCTAGTGTCACATTTAATTGATTCGCGAATTCTTGTTGCGTCTGAGCGTCATTCTCATCCAACAATGCTTGCAATTCGCTATCTTCAAACTTTTTCGGTGGTCTTCCACGTTCTTCGTTTCTCACGTCAGAATTGCCACTGTGATTTACTTACCTATTATAGACTATGATGCTCACCGTAGGCTTCGACAAGCATTCGATGCGATTTTGCAGCAGATTTTCTTTAAATGGTAACAGAAAATCAATGCTACCCGCAAGTCGTAGTTTCCAAGCACAAAATTCGACATGCTCAACGCTATTAAAAACGATGTTGTTGTATGAAACTTGTATTGTTGTGAGATAAAAACTTTTATTAGATGTTAAAGCAATAAAATGGCGCCAATGACGCGATATGATGGTAACTACATTAACAGCTAGGCCATCTATGGCCAAATCCCAGTTTCATATTTACATACCTGGTAGACTATCATAATAAGGTAAAGTTAACACCAATGACACTTAATAAACACGAGATCATCCGAAAATAGAATAAGAAACAGGTATACATAATTTTTTATATGGTAAAGACAGTCTCTAAAAGGAAAATTTAATACGCAGGCCATCATTACTATTACTGTTGGCTATTAAAGCCGAAAGAATAATTTCTAAACAGATTAGTGATCCGTATAAAATTGTTTACAATCGTGAAGAGAAAGAAGACCGTCCACCTGCAGAAAAACCGCTATTTATCTACCCTTCACCGTTACTATCTAACGAAATCTACTTAATTTTAATTAATTTCCACATTCACTGTGTAAAGTGCTCATTTTGCTACGCTTACCATTTTTCATTTCGTCTAATAAATATGATATAGGCATAATAGAATGCATGGACTACTTTATAATTCGTTATTAAATATCAGATTACTAAGTATTTTGATGCTACTATACAGGACATAGAAAAACATGTCGATATGGTAACCCTGTAACATGCGAGGGCAAGCACGACTATTGCTCTCTTACGCAGTCGGCAACATTACTAACTGTTGGTATATCAATTATTTATTAATCTGAATTAAATGGCTACACCGAGAGAACAGCTTATTTATTGTTCATGAAATACGTTTATCACAAATAAATGCTGGCTTTGGACATGGCATAACAAATATAATTTTTTCTTAAACAAACAATAACTTTGAATATATTATAATAGAAACCTTCATTAATGTAAATATATTAGATATTATTGATTATTTTCATTTATTATTATGCTATTATTTTGTATTAAAAGAACTCCGAAAACTTCAAATTATACACATAATTCATGAAGTATATAAATATGTTTCAATAGACACAGTGATGTTTATTTATGTTTATTAGAAATATAAAACAAATAAATCAAATAATAATACAGTAGGCGGGTGTCTCATTACCAAATTAGTAATAGTAATCTTAGTTTTATTGATTTATTTATTTACAAACATAAATAAATGTTAAGTGATGTTAATTCTATTAAATATTTATTCTATGCCTAATGAGATTTTTTACTCTAACTTTAGAGAAAAAAATATATATGATAAACAAAATATATTTGTAATAAGTCAGGATTTTTTATTATTAAATAGAAAATTTGCAACCATGAAACAAGTTCTAACAAAATAACCAAAAACATTGTTAATTTTATCGATTTCGTAAACATTTATTTCCACTTTTCGGAACCTTTAGTTAGGTGTATTCAGATACATGTTATAAGAAAAAGAAACTCTTGCTTGTTTAAGAGATAGAATGACCGGATACATAATGAGGTACATTGAAATAACCACATGTATTTATGATCATCCTGTATATAATATTTGTATAACTATGCGATACCAGTATTGTGATATCAATTGTCGTTGATATCGAAGAGAAGAAGTGATATTAGGACTTTTATCTTTTTAGATATTACTAATATGTACATAATAACAGTACTTGTGAATTAAAAACTTTTAATTTTTATTATTATTATTATTAATTTTAATAAACGTAAACACATCTACATCTGACAAAATCTATCGGTCTTCGTTGATACTATTATTTGATAATATACATGGTTTGGCATAGAATATAGAAAAATATAGAATAATGCCTGTAACTTTCCCACTTTCTTGGGGTCACATAAAAGGCCATGTGTACAAGAAGCGACGAAATGTTTTAGATGGCTTAAGAGGTCGATGTTTTTATAAATTAAGGGAGAGGAGAGATAAAGTATATATATATGAATGTAAGATATCATTTATAAACAGACCAGAATTGTGTATCGAAAATAATGGTAGGCATTTGATCTAATTGATATAAAGTATACTAAATTTTTATTATTCAAGTTCAACATTCTCATTCTTCTAATTCTTACAATTATTTGAATAAAATCTAATGGAAATTCTATGCAGTCATGTTCAGAATAATGTGCTGATTCAGAATATAACAAAAAGGATATAGGTTAGGATTTAAAAACAAAGTTCAGTGCTATGCTAGCTAAGTCAGGCAAAAAAGTTTCAAGGTCAGTAACATAATATGTAAAATAAACAGCTAATAAAACTTTTTTCAAACATTCCTGTATAAAATAAATAATTAAAAAGTTACGGGCATTATTTCACACTTACGCCGGATCCTGACTGCCTCGTGAATCTAAAATATTTTTTACTGAAGCCGTTAGAGTTTCATAAGTTGTTATGATCATTAGTTAAAAACGCCTGTCAAAAATTAATCTGGTGTCAGATTTGTATTGACTTAATATATTTATGTTTTCAAAGATTTTGGTTTGGTGATTTTGGAATAATTCTTCTTATAAATATAGACAAATATACAATTAAACAAATATTTTCTAATAAGTTATATTTTTTATGATTGCAAAATAAGTTATGTGTATGCGACTTTATTATGAATATATTTAAATTCCAAACGCAATAATAAAATGTTCTTTAACATTTCATTGTTTTCTGTCATTTTCTAGTTTTTTTATTGTTTAAACAGTTACGTAGTTAACTTTCCACAACCAATATTGTTATATATTTCCAAACTGTTAAGTTCAATTTTAACATGGTTATTCTTAATTTCGATTAATTATGGTTCGGAATTCATGTTTGAACGCCAAGTTTCTATAGTTTATTATAAAATGTACACGATTAATCAATATATTTTTTTCAAGTGTTGCGATAATATTTTTTTATTAATTGTGGTTATCTTCAGTATTAAGTACCGTAACTAATGAAGAAAAATAAACAGTGCATTAATTTGTCCGATAGACGGATACAAAAAAAAATGCAGACCATATCTGTCATTGACGTTAAATGTCGTTAATTCCATTTTTTTACATAGTTCGGATATAGAAATGCCATTATCGCAAATAATCTATTTAATAAAGACGTAAAAGTATCTAAATACGTCATGTGATACAAGTGCTATACAAGTACTATAAATATCGGGTGTCTCAGTTGGAACTATAGGACTTGAAATGCGCGCCATCTGTGTTCTATCAAAGACAGGGCGTCAATACTTAACAACTGTCATCTACAAACCATATGACGTCAACATTCCGTGATTAATAGTTCAACAACGAATATTTAGTGTACAAGTGTTTTATGAAAGTGGGTGATCATTTACAGTTGCATTAAAAAAAATTGCTCAAAATTAGGACAAAATGAAGCGCCTACAGAGTTAACAGGTCGTAACTTAATCACAAAATTTGAAAACATTGTTGCAGTGAGAGAAAGTGTACGGAATTATCCAAATACATCTATTCGATATCGTGTACAACAGTTGAATCTAAGAAGAGCTACCACGCATCGGTTTTTAAGGAAAGATCTGCATCTGACAGCATACAAACATTCAGTTCAGTTGACACAACCATTAAAAGTTACGGACCATTTACAACGTCCAACATTTGTTAATTGGGTGTTAGAAAAGAAAGAAGGTGACGCTGATTTTTGCAACAAAATTTTGTTCAGCGATGAACCACATTTTCATCTTGATAGATACGTCAGTAAACAAAATTGTCGAATTTGGGCTGCTAAAAATCCACATACTGTCCACGAAAAACTAATGCATCCACAGAAATTTTGGTGTGGTGGAGTAATTAGACGACACTTCTTTGTAAATGAAGCTGGTAACGCTATGATGACGTTGTATAGTTTGTAGGCGACAGCCATTAAGTATTGACGTCCTATCCTTGACAGAACACAAATGGTGCGCAAATCATATCCTATAGCTCCAAACTGAGACACCCAATACAGTATACACTATTTTCATTGCCTTTATTTTTGCGGGGCTGGGATTAGCTCAAAACATCTCTTCCATGTAACCCACAGTCACATAGACACACCAGTCGGCTAATAGGGGAATCGAACTCACGTTCGGACCACTTCCGAGTTGAATCTATTGTAGGGAATTCGGAGAACCTCTGCGAGGTAATTATGCAATATTTTATCCTCATAGAATCTGGTCATACCTTTAACATATATGCCAATCTGGATTTGAACCGATGTCGAGTAGTCTTTGTGAAGAAACACCGACCAATTCTTGCCACTCTTCGCAGTTGAACCCGAGATGTCGGCGTGAAAGGCGACAGAGCGTATAATTTATATGCAATATAAAACATTTATATTGCAAATTGTTTCTGGAATTGCTTATTTTATTCATTTATGCCTATTGTATTTTGACTGGTTGAAGATTTTGTTGTGTAATTCACAAATTAGTGCCACTCATAGATGTACAGTTTCGTTTCAATGCTCCAGAAATAATAATTTCTATTAATGAACAAAAACGCATAAACATAAAAACCTTCTACAGTTTTGCTCATAATCATTTATAGGTGTACTTTAATAATATGTAAATCTGCTATTGCTTTTCTAATAAAATATTACATTTGAGCTGCTATACAACAGCTCACTATACAACAACAACAAAAATCAAATATATGCTTGTAAGGACAAACAATTATTAATATAACAAAAACTTTATATCAAAAATCGTTCTTCTTTTTACTAACCAATAGAACTAATTTTACTTTCCCTTAAATATTTAGTCGTATTATAAACACGGCGATTTTATATATCTGTATGTAATCTATCGATCTTATTATTATTGAAAACGCCTATTACTTTTTTTACCTGTTATAGAAATTTTAACTTTACCAAACAACCGCTTTTGAAAGAAAGAGAAATTCCCTTTATATGTATATTATCAATTTAATTTGATGACAAATAGATTTGGTTAAACAGCCATGTAGTTTTAAATTAGATTTTTATTGATAGAAAAAGCGTATTTTTATAATTCGAATTTCTGTAAAGGCGGTTATGCCCAAAAGAAAAAAGTATCACTTGGAACATTTGTAATTATGCTGAACGAAGCTTTCTAGTCGATATTTGAGAGACCGTTGTTAATTTTTTGCATTTTCTCATTTTGGCAAAGATAATATTATTAATAATTCACCATTACTTTACTGTTGACACGTTGATGACAGATCCTATTGTATTGCTACCCAATGGGTAGCTTTTTCGGTACGAGAATTTCGTGAATGTGAAACCTGATGCAAATTATGTCGTTCTGGTGACCTGTTAGTCCTTACCTGAAACGAAAAAAATATATAAGTATTATTTGTATATTTAATTCTCTTGCGAATTTCGATGGTTTATAACACTTTCAATTTTTTCTTGCCAAATACACGTAATTAAATAAAACTTGATGTTTGTCTAGAAAATGTGGCTAAGAAAAACTATGTAGTGGTTAGAGAATATTTTGTAAAAGAGATGATTAGATAAACGAGGGGATGGGTTAACTAGGGGTCATGGAATATAAAAAATAAATGTATACTGATACTGTAATTTTGATTTTTTAGAATTATATAACTATATTGTGTTTCAATATATTGCAAAGTTTTATTTCGCAGAGGGTAATTTTCAAACTACTGAAAAAAGGATATTATTATACTCCACCCCACCTGCAAATGTCTTATATAATAAGGATTAAACAAATTAAAAAAAAAGCATCACCTGTCTCAGGATATCGTTAACTGCAGACCGGTTTCGACCTTATCTTGGGTCTCGTCAGTGCAGTGTAAGCGAGTATACCTTTGACAGATGAGGCTCACATCTAGTAGACATAACAATGTCTACTAGATGTGAGCCTCATCTGTCGTAACAACGTTCCACCGCAGTAGAATTTACCAGACGTCATCTCTTGGTATTTTCAACAAGGTAGGAGATCGTCCGTTGTGACCTAATTTGTTTAGTCCTTATTATATAAGGCATTTGCAGATGGAGCAAAGTACAATAAATCTCCTTATTTCAGTAGTTATATTGTGCTTTTGTGTTGTTAATTAATTTACTCCTAAATAATTATTCACGGCTCACATCAACCGTAAAACGTACATATTTTATTACGACTTTCAGCAGGCAATACAAGAAAAAAATTTGTAAACGTTAACACTTAATAGAAATGTAAGCAAAAACATATAAAATTAAAAATTAAAACAGATAATCTACTTAAATAAAGGCTAAAGCAATTTTTCAAAGAATATTTTTTCATCTCATATTTGACATAGCATCAACAAATATTGTAATGCCATCTGACAAACTTTCCAAATTATATGTAGGACAGGTTTAACATAAGTTAAATGACTTAAATGTTATCTGAATATGATAAAGTCGTATTTAATTATTTGTTATGAAACAAATACATTTTGTTCTATTCACAAAATCACGATAGAATAAATCGTAGTAACTGATTATATCGAGTTCTACAAATTAAATAGCTTAGATATGCTGTCTTGTCATCTTATTCTAAAATATTATATTAGTACATTATTAACATTTTTATATTATTAACTTTTCCAGTGTTAAAAATATATTTTTCGTAGTTATAATATATTTTTCTTTGTTTTATTCGTCATTTGTTAATTATTATTTGAAAATTAAAGCAATTAGTACTATGACTAAAAACATATTTGGGTAAATGTATAAAGAAGAAAGTCACCTCTAGAAATGAATTATTTTAACTTTTGCCTAAGTCGGTTAATGAAAGATATGAATTCGATTAAAAAAAATGGTGAAATAGTCTTTGAATTATGTTTCATTGTTTTCCAGAAATATTTTTCAGAAGTATTTACTAAAGGTTATTGGCTTGATCATAATATAACAGTATTAGCTATGTACATACTATTAATTTAAAAGAATACTATTTTACACAATTACCGAATATGGTAGAATTAGAAATATTCGATTATGACAAATAATTCAAGCAATTATTACTTTTTATTTATATTATTTGGATCTGTGAACTCAAGAAAAATTTTATTCTGATATGTTATAGCGACTTATTATTTTAATACACTTGTTTAATTACATTTTGGATTAAGAAATGTTTAGGAAACTAGGACACTTTTGAATCAAAACATAATTGTTTTAGTGTCAAACATTTTTACCTAAAACGCATTAAGAAAAATACATCTCAAATGTTTATATGATAATGGTTTAAAAACTGCATAAAAAGTTCTTTTTATTTTATTTCTTTAATGCATACATAATAAAAGGTTTAAAGTACGGGCAATTTACATCAAGGCGGTCCGTCAAATGCTGCGGGAGAGTTTTAAAAATTGTGTATAATTTATTTGTAAATTTTATGTAATATATACTTTATTTTTTTTTTTTTTTGAAAAGGGACCCCGCGCCACGGGTAGGATTCGACATTTGTCCCGGATGGAATCCGAAGGACAGACAGATGTTTGAAACTTCTTAGTTCTCATCAGTGCCGTACGCGGTACGCCAATCCAGGAAAAATGCCGAAACAAATCCGTGGGATTTTTATCTAAATCGATAAGATCTATGTCTGTAATTTACAAGTCGGGAATCGAGAGAGGAACCACCAAACCGCAAAGAGGTTATCAAGTGGTTTCCGAATAGCAAGACTATTACATAATCGCTGTAGGAAACAACTACTCCTCGGGCTAAAGCCCCACCAGGCATTGGATTATACCTAACAGCGATCCTCGACCCCTTTCTTGTGTTTCTGCACGACCAAAGCTTTTTTGAAAAGGGACCCTTAGTTATTTCCTACAGAGATTATGTAATAGTCTTACTATTCGGAAACCACTTGATAACCGCTTTGCGGTTTGGTGGTTCCTTTCTCGATTCCCGACTTGTAAGTTATATACGTTATTCAACAATATTGTTTTAGTTATTTATCATTTTATAGATATATTTTATCTAGTAGAGCTGTTAAAATCAAGATTATTGACACACAGTCCCCTTAACCAAAAGTATAATAATATTTCCTATATTTCACACAAATATATCGAAAACGTCTCATTACTTTCTTATCATACGGTACATATCTTGTTCCGATATTGATGTTTTTATTTTGTTAAGTAGCTTTAAATTTTTATATTTCGTGGTACATATATAGATACTGTTAATATTGTCTTTTTTAAAGGTTGATAATTCTATATTATTATACTATATTTTTGTAATATGTTTTTTATATATTTTAGAATATACATTTTTGTTGTTTTTTTAAATGTTTTACTTTAATTGTATATTGTGTCCCCTGGAAATACTTTTGCGGGCACCCATGCTTTGAGCTATATTTATCTGATTCAAGTACTTTGAAGGCTTTGAAGTAATTGCATTATAATCAGAGTTATATATTTGCTTTCCGGTAGTTGTAAAAAAACTTTTTTCTTTTTTTAAATATAAATAACATCTATATCGTCCCTTTTTCATAAAAAATATACCTTTGATGAAAGAACAATATTCCTTTCATAACTATCATCGTTGTATCTTAGTTAATACAAATATTGTACAGGATGTTATTGTTTGTTATTGCCTAAAATAAATGAATTAATATAATAGACGCCTACAACCGTACGTGTAAAACCAAAAATAACTAATACGTTGAGAACCCGACTAATTCCATCACAGTATTTAGAGCACTGCCGGATTCATTTCTTCAATGAATACACTCCCTGTATAACGCCAAACAAGCCTACGCGCAGCTATATAATATCTAAATTTCACTTGTTAAAATTTGAAACCTGTCAGTTTTAAAATATTCGTAGAAAGTTTATTAGCATTAGCGGAAATTTAGACGATGACTTGTATTTTAATATCTTACGTTATGGTAAATCATTATTATTCACGCTCGTTTACATCCCTTCCTTCTTTGGCGAGTATCATTTTTATGCGATTGTATAATTAATTAACTTCGCTTCTGTTAATGTTGAACATATGCCTTTGTTATCAGTGCTTTAAAATTGGTGTATGGAACAAAATAAGGCATTTATAATATAATATAGAATAAAGTTGAAGCTGGTCTATAATTGCTATGAAGCACTGAACCACTTGGCAGGGAAGGGACCGGTGGAACTCTTATGGATACCTGGACATAGTGGCATTAAGGGAAATCTAATTGCAGATGACCTTGCCAGACTAGGGACCAGGGAAAACCTCTATGGACTAGAACCTGCAGTGGGAATAAGTCGAAATCTGATCAGAGACTACATATATGGCTGGGCAAGAGACGTACAATAAAAGATAGTAACGGGTTGTCGAATAACCAAACTCTTCATAGAATACTCAGAGATTGAGAAATGGGCCCGAGAATGGGCCCATTAAATTGAACAGGCACAAAGCCAGAACCCTGGTGGGAATCATAACGGGCCACCATAGTAGCCTGAATGCATATAAGCACAAGCTGAGGCTAACTGATAGCCCGGCCTGCAGATACTGTAAATAAGACGAGGAATCCTCGATTCATCTTCTTTACACCTGCCCCGCACTGGAGGAGAAGAGGTACCTTATATTAGGGATCCCTGTTATCTAAAGGGAGGCGAGGCTTAGGGCAGGGAACGTGCCTAAACTGCTCATCTTATGGGGTAGCATTTTTGGGTAATGACCGGTATAAGAGGGGATCGCCAAGGGACTATCAATGCGATCACTGGCTGATGAGGCCCAAACCCACATAATATAATAATAATAATAATATTGCAGAAAATATTAAAAATTATAAAAAAGTTTCTTTGTATGATTTTCTTTTATATTTTTTTATTAACAGTCTCTCTGTATTGAGCTCAACAAAACACCACAAATGTATGCTTCTAGACCAGAATACCCACTATCGCGCTATGTATTGGTACCGCTTTGATTTAAAAACAGGTGATTTGGTACATTGCATGCTCCAAGGTGATTTTTCAACACATCGAATTGTGTATCTTTCGGAATGACAGAACGACTTTTGGTATATGATAATTGTCTTTTACAGTGAAAAAACTTAAAATTTTGCTTTTATTTTACGTACTATAGATCGATTGGTATACTTATTATTAATTATTTCACAAACCTCAACTTGGTAAATAATTTGAATTTATTTAGTTTCACTTAAACACATCACGTTTTGATACTTCACGTTCACTTTAGACAGTATATAAGTAAAATTATTGTGTAGTCTCAAGTAACCAAGTAACAAATTCAAGTAACCAAGTAAGAAATTCAAGTAACCGGGTAACGTAAGACTGATACAAAACCTTGAAAAGAGTAGAAGAGTTTCAAAAAAGTCACGTGAAGTAACGTAAAAACAATAACAAAATTTAGAGACAGCAAAAAGTAGAACTCCTAAAAAAAGTAGTTATACCCAGTGTCGTAACGAAAGAATGGAAGATACATGTTGATAAAGGAAATTAATAAGTTCTTCGAAACAATTCATATGTAACTTACTACAAA
Organism: Rosalia funebris; assembly: GCA_037954035.1. Lineage (NCBI taxonomy): Eukaryota > Metazoa > Arthropoda > Insecta > Coleoptera > Cerambycidae > Rosalia > Rosalia funebris. The sequence goes on from JAZFAV010000021.1 coordinate 20,468,277, forward strand.
ATTTGACATACCATATGTAAGAAAATGTGCTCTCATAAATGTGCTCTCATTATAGGCTGTTGTAATTAAAAAAAGAACTGTAGGTGACGTCAAAAATTATAAATGTAGCAAAAAATGTCCATCTAAAAAACAAACATTCGAGCATTTTTTTTCTACTTGTCTGGTAACAATTTTATCGGTAGTTCGATAATCGAATATCAAAATACATAAGAAGCTGTAGTAATAAATATTCAGTTAATGTAGGCGATACATTTTCTTCATTTTGCAACAATTTCAATAATTTATTCAAGTATTTCAAGTAAGCCTATTGAGAATTTCAATATTTTGTAGTACTGGGTACCTGACTTAATTGCATTCTTTAGAAACAGATAAAATTAATACGTAATTTTGTCACATACAAGGTGTCCTGAAATGTTTTCCTCGTTTACTGGTTGAACATGAGGAACGTGCGGAGTTTGTTGAACATGTGGTTTAATGAGGACACATGGTTTTAACAAGATAGGGCTGTAGCTCATATTGAAAATTTATGGCCATTGGAACGACGTATCCTGGAAAAGTGATTTCTAAGCGGTGGGACATTAATAAGCCGTCTAAAAGACCAGATTTAACGCGATGGATTTCTTCTTATGGGGTTATTTGAGATCTAAAGTATACACTGATGCTCCTAGGACTTTAGTTTAATTAAAAGCCAGAATACGCGAAGAAATTTAGGGTATTGAACCAGCATTTTGTCGGCGATTTATGGCAAATTTTAGGGGAGATACAGGGGCGTGAAGGAAAGCACAACGACAGTTATTATTTTTCTTATATAACTTTCCCTACAATGCAAATTTAAATAAAAAATAGTGAATGTAAATATAATTTTCAATAACCGAATTTTATTCACCCAGAAAGAAGGAAACATTCCAGGGCATCTATCAACAAATCTATCTTCATTGTTAAATTTATTTTAATATATTTTATGTCATTACAAGATTTTCGAGGTTTGCTAATTGAATTACAGCTTCTCATGGTCAGCAGTTTTAATTTTTGTTTTCTTTATTACACTTGAAATTACTTTTGTCGGTATATTTCCACTTTGTAAGATTTAGGATTTCACACTCACAATCACGAAGCCACTGTATTGGCAAAACAAATGGCTTTTTGTCAAAATAATGTAAATATCTTTACAGGCTTAATTACAATGTTTTTTTTATTTCCTGTAAATGTGGGTTTAGATTAAGTAATCACCCAATTAATTTGCAATTATTTTCGAAACCTTGTTAATTTACAAAATAACACTACATATAGTAAATCTTCCAAATATAGTAATACGGTTAAATTTCGTGATCTAGTTAGTATGGCTTCCTTTCGATTTCATTGTTAGGAAAGAAATCCAGCTTGTAATGTACCGATCATTCGATTCGACTAGTCATTGCTCATTCTCATTAATCATTAGGCGATACTCATTACTTTCAGCAGAAATCCGAGTATTTTCATCACTATTCAGTTGCAACATATACGGCATTTATTTGTATTCAAGTGAAATATGTTGCCAGGGCTTCCTAATTAATGAAATTTCCTGTATCTTAACATTTTTTTTTTAATTTCATTAGCATTCAGATACGATACCATCTTTAAACTGATGTGTTAACTTGTACAGGGGTAGGTGCTTGCACTAATGACTTGTAGAGGTAAAAATCCAACGAAGTCACATAAGTCTTTATTTACGTTTGTTGGCCAACATATCTTCAGTATTTGGTTCTCAACTGGATGTAATAGTGTTTCCAGGAGACGGTTAGAATGTGAGAGTTTTAGATGGTGATTACGGATTCGGTCTTTGATGACTTTGCTTACATACGGAATATTTAAGTTTGTTCAATGTAACGTGTAGTTCGAAACATACCAAGGTGCGTCTCTCATGGTAAGAAGAATCTTCGATTGATCTCTTTGCATGATAGAAATGTATGATTTATCTGTACAACCATAGAGTTCAACTTCGTAATCCAAATGGGTCTAATTATTGTTTTACATAGGAGAGGTTTATTTTTTATTGATAATTTGGACTTTCGTCCAATGAACCAGTTTATTTTCTTCATTTTTAAGTAAATTTATTTATTCCTTTTAGTTATGTGTTCGTCTCAGATAAGTTTACTGTCTGTGTGGAGACCAAGGTATTTAACGGCTGTTACTTCAAGTACGATTTCCTGGTTTAAATTAATTGCAGGACAATGTTCTTTTCTAACGGTAAACGTTATATGAAAAGATTTGGACCTATTTACTTTTATCATCCACTTTTCCAACCACTCCTCAAGCTTTCCTAGATGATATTGGAGATTGTGTGTTGCGATATTGGGATCCATGTCTCTAGATATTAGGACTGTATCATCAACGAATGTCCCATTATTTGCCTTGAAGTTGGCAAATCAGATGTATATAGTACGTACATGAGAGGGCCAAGTATACTTCCTTGTGGCACACCCGAGTATATTTGAAAAGAGTTGGAAATTTCTCCATTAACTTGTTAAGAATTGCCTTTGGTCCACATATGATTTCAGTAAATTCTTGTTGGGTAGATTCCTTTTGATTTTGAATAGTAGGCCAGGATGCCAGACTTTGTCAAAATCCTGGCATTTTCCATTGACTTATTGATGAGTAAACAAAACAGAATGAAATCCGTATTCACGAAACGCTTCAAGAAAATTATACAAAATTTAAATAACGAAATACAAATTACACTTTCCCGTTTGTTAATGGTGGCACACTTGATAATGTAAATATTTCTTAATTTATTAAATATGTTACAGTTTATTACGTTCATCGGTGTGGATTTAGGTCAATTGCCTGATGTGGAGCTAATGAAAATGCAACACTTAACGCTGCATCACAATATGGCTGGGTGACTTACTGGATTCTTCGATGGATATGCTTACAAAAATATAATACATAATGTGGTTCGGAATGGTGAACTCTACCCAGTATTGGACATGTCATTATATGTCTGAAGTTGATTAAAAAAAAGGGGGGGGGGTGAGGAGTTTGGTATGGGTATTTTCCCTCTGAGGAAGTGTTTTGTCCTTATCTCTATGTCTAACCTTCATTTCCGTGGCTTGATAGTTTAGGGGAACGAAGTTAACTGTATATACAATCTTACCTATTTATTTTTAGTTTCTCTTTATTTCCATCTCTTATTAATAAAATACCATTGCGATAAGAAAATTGCGGAAGAAATTGACAGATAACTTCAAAACAAATGTGTGATAAAGCATCGATGAGAAAAACGAAAGACGTGGGTTAGTATAAGGTGTCTCAGTTGAAACTGTATGATTTTAATTGTGCGCCATTTGGGTTCTGTCAAAAATAACGTCAATATTTAACAACTATCGTCCCCAAACCATACGACGACGACATGCCACGCTTAACAGTTCAACAATGATTAGTATGTGTACAATTGTTTTATGAACCATCGATGAGCGATCATTTACAATTATATTAAGAAAAATTCGTACAAAATAAGGCCAAAATGAAGTGCCTACCGGGTTAACAGTTCGTAACTTAATCAATAAATTTGAAGAGACAGGTTGTGTTATTGATAAGGCAACACTAATACGTCCTCGTTGTTGTCGGTCAGATGAGAATATTGCTGCATTGAAAGAAAGTGTACGGGAGTATCGAAACATATCAATTCGATGTCGTGCATGATAATTGAATCTATCAAGAGCCACCACGCATCAGATTTTAAAGAAAAATCTGCATCTGTCAGCATACAAAATTCAGTTGACATAACAATTAAAAGTTACGGACCATTTACAACGTCTTTTCATTTGTTAATTGGGTGTTAGAAGAGAGAGAAGGCGATGCTGACTTTTGCAACAAAATTTTGTTCAGCGATGAGGCACATTTTCACCTTGACGGATACGTCAGCAAACAAAATTGTTAAATTTGGGGTGCTTAAATCCACATGCACGAAAAAAAAATGCATACATATTGATGCACGGTTTAGTGGGCATTTATGAGTGGTGGAGTAATTGGTCTTTGAAAATGAAATGTTGACGTCGTATATGACAGTTGACGTTTGTAGATGACAGTTGTTAAATATTGACGCTCTTTTACAGAACATGTCTTTTACAGAACACAAATGGCGCGCAATTCAAATCCTATAATTCCAACTGAGACACCCTATATAAGATATGTGTTTTTGCAATTTGGAATCGTATGTAATGAAATATTAAACTTTTGGGCTATACATAGTATAACCTATGTCAATTTAATTGATATTAGTACATGGTTTGAAAAAGATTTGGAATTTTCCTTGGGAACAAATAGACGAGAAAAACAGAAAAAGAAAAACAATACAATCGAGATGGTTGAACTCGAATCGGGTGAATGATCATTTTTGGTTAAACTGATGTCTGGCGGCGTCAGAATGTTTTACCTTTATTGATTGGAGTTATATGGGGTCTTGCTTCAATTGGCTGGACTAACCGAATTATGTTATTATTTTGAACAATCTTTATATCGCTAGAATTGCCTCATCGTATTAGTTCCATTGCCAGCATAATAACCTCATTATTTGTATTAATCCTCTTCAATCAAACCAAAATGTCTCTTCCGAAAAATTGTCTACTACAAATAAGTACCTAATAATATCAGGTTACAATAATTAACATCGAGTTGTGTTATTATAACTATATATTGAAGTCTTTTTTATAATTAAACAAATTTAAAAAAATAAGTTGAATTACATGATGGTGATGATATTATGTAAGCTTAAAACTCAAAGATGATTATAATAAGTGAATATGATGATAAGTGATGTGAATATATAAAAGCGACAGGATTTTATATTAAAAAAATGTAAATAATAATGCAATAAAGTTTACTGTACCACACTTATTCTAAATACCCTGTGTTTTAGAAAATTATTTAAAGAGTGTCTTCCCTAATCATTTAAAGATTTTGTGTTAAATATTTCCTAGAAGTCATATTTTGGGAAAGTAACGTGGAAATAAAACAGTAACACCTTCTACTTGATTATTTATTTAACTAAAATAAATGATCATCCCAATTTAATTAAAATCAAATAAGAAAATAGTGATTTTGTGCCCTTATGACTAAAAATAAGACGAAGTCAGATGTAAATATGTAACAATGTGAAACTGCAAATTCGCACATAATAGGGTTTGTGAACTTACTAAATTATGATGACTGTAATTTTAATAATAATTATTTTATGTAATAATTTGTAATAAATCATCACACAGTGAATTTATTTTGAATGTAAATTAAACAGCGAAATTTGAACATTGTTACTATCTATATGCATTGCTGTCAATTCTGGTGAAAGCTTTACGGAATGTTTTCATTATACATGCATAACTCCGCGCAGTTTCTACTTTGATCAATCGAAATCAACCCGTTCCGTAAAATCATTACAAACTTTTTCTATCTGTACTATTATAGATAGATAAGGTTCAGGACCTATAATTAATTTTGATTCATCTTACTATCACGGATTTACGCTCAGGCCAACTCGTTTCTATTAAACAAGATAATTATAGTTATTAAGTGTAATCATTCGAATATTCGGTTGTGGTAATGACGGATCGACGCGTCCTTCAACTTCATCTTCGAAGCAGTAACATTACTTCAAGGATACGCTAAAGCGAAAATGACTTTCGTTACATCTTCGTCGAGGAATGTGATCTCACTTCCTTGTCTCAATATTTTGTTAAAGTGGCTAATTATATACTCGTTTATTAACGAAACATGAGTTCATCTTGAATATCGAGTTCTTACGATGAACTTTTGGGGATCTTTAAAACTAAATTAATGTAGCTGTTTGAAGATAGACGAGAATGAAAAAATAAAGGTACTAGTTTTAGTAATACCGTAAACCGGGGTTACTTTACCTATGTACTTTTAAAGTTCAAGTAAAAAATCGTGTATTTTTCTATCAGTTGGAGAGGGGTAAATTTTTCTAGGGTCGGGGGAGGGCTTGTAGAATTGATTCATCATGTTAAAATATATTTTCGTTGCTTTCTCTTTCTGTAAGAATTTAAAAACCTGGTGGGCAAACTTCCTTGGACAAGAGGAGTAACTTTGCCCACAAAAAAAGGCAACTTTGGTTCTTTCTTGAAAACTGCCTTCAAAGTCTCTTCTGGGAAATATTACCTTTGTAGGGGGTAAAATAAGCCAAGACAAACATGAGAACAGTTGATTCAAAATTTATTTTGCAACCTCTGAAGTAATAAACTTCATGAGATAAGTTTCGTCGTAGTTCACGTACAGTGGCTCGTTCTCGACATATGTTTTGATATTTTCTGACTGTTAACTCATCTCTGTGGAATTAAATAAATGAGCTGTACTAATATTCTCCTGGCAGGTTACCGCCTTTCAAATTCCCAACACCCCGGCCACATCTCACCAAGTAGTCTCTCACGATTGGTATCACTTCCAAAACACCTAAAGCATCCCCCAGTCAGCACATACGAGAATTTGGTGGAGAATTTTAGGCTCTTCAGCTGGAGATAATGCAGTTGGGTGACCAACAGGCTTTGTGAGCTTTCCTGTGAATTTATTGCCAATGGTCTTTCTTGGAACGTTGAACTTTTATGCAGCTTGCCTTATTGAAATATCTCCGTTGGCAACAGCATTCAGAGCTTCTTCAAGATCCTGTTGAGAATAATCCTTGTATTGATGGCGCCCCAACTTCGGGGTGTATTTTCGTGACATTATTCTGAAATAAAAAGTTAAGTGGGTATCAATCTTTAGGTAGGTAGGTATCAAAATTTAGGTAGGTTTAGCAACTTTGTACTGTGTGCTGTGTTTTGCACCCCGATCACCCCGCATACTGATATAGGGTGGGAGGAAGCTATACTACCCAACTATACAGTGCGCACTACGAATGAAAACTATGTGGCTGAAAACACTATGGTAACCTACTTCAAAATCTTTATAGTTCGTCCATACTCAGCTTATTGAGGGGCTCCATACTCAGAACATTGTCCATAAAAACAAACACATGAAAATGTAGGTATAAAAATTCCCCTATCATATTACTCTAATTGTTATTATATGCGACCCAAATAGAAATAATTTAAAAAACTTACCAGCTCTATTCGTTATTGGCTGCTTTGATGAATGTTGCTTAGGTACTCCAATTATCTGTCTTGGAGTCCCCTTATACAGCTCACAGTTTCACACTGATAAACTATCACCACATGGAAAAATTTAAGAGCCACCCTTCCCAACGTCACAACTAGTAGCCCTGACTATTTGCTGCGCATCCAGCGACCATTCAAATACTTAATGTTTGGCGCTCAAACTTTTTTTTCAAAAATAGGTAAAGTTACCTCCGTGGGCAAAGTAACCCCAGTTGACGGTATTGTTAGATTATGCAATAGGAAAACCATTTAGAGGACAATAATTGAACATACAATTAAAAAAGTATAAAGGCAAACAAGTTATAATATAAATGTGAGCAATATAAATGAAAAGAATTGTCAGTTCGTTCACACTACCTTTTAATAGTTTTCAAGAAATACTGCAAATTATAAAAAAATATATCATAGCTGTATGGTTTATTATTAAATTTAGATAACAATATAAAAATTAGAGATTTTATTATATTTTTGAACAGTATGTACGTTGAATTAACTGAGAAGGCAACTACCAGTGGTAGTTTTTACGTGATTTGTACTAAATATACGACCACAACCAACCGACTTTACACCAGAATCATTGCAGCTGTCAGTTCTGCCCACAGTCTATAGGAATTATATAAGTTTAATTGCTTTTAAGTAACTTTAAAAACATTGAATACATTGTATATCATCACCAAATAAAATTACTTTAAAGTTATTAGAACAATAATGTAATATACCAACAATCGTGTGGTATTATTTATGGCTTTTAAATTACGCTTGCATGACTCATAAACACTTCTTCAAAGTGACTTTTACTAATCACTGTATGAAGTTATTATCCAAATATACGCCATATTTATTGGACGCTAGTCAACAAGTACACTTTTTATGAATTCCAGTTCTCCTTCTCCAAAAATTATGGTTACAACCCTTTAAAATAAATTTTATATATTGTATACGTATACTTTGTATTTATATTTCCATTTAATTATTTTTTTCTTATAACCTGAAAAGAGCTTATATAATAATAAACACTCTTATATGGATTTGAATAAAGTTTTTTCAGTAATAATCATAAAAAAATCATCGTTTAAAGACTTGCCTACAATTTCATTACCGAACGTGCTTGGTTAATTTTATATCCTAGTTTTTAACGGACGCTAATTTTTTCGATAATTTCGTTCCTTTGAAAGGTGTTTTCCATGTGCCATAAATTAAGTGGAAACTTAAACTTACCGATAATCGTTCTAATTAATAGATTCAACACATATGGAGCACAAACTAGAAAGTGACATTTTTTTGCAATTACTTACGAGTGGGACTTAATTATAATAATTTCATATGAGATAATTTTGTCATAACCAAAAGCGGTTATTATTATAAATATTCAAATTGATCAAAATAATGTATGAATAAATATTATACTAACGGTGGCCTCGATCAAAAAGCAGCCTCATATTTGGCTTCAAAAATGTAGATAATTATGTACAAGATGTCGACATATAAATAGCATACTATAATATCGAAAAATTATATAAATTTGCTAGAGGCAGTTACAACAATATTACGATTAAGTAAAATGCAATTCTTCCATAAACTGCGAGAAAAATATAGTGATGGGAACGTACCATCAAGAAAAAAAGTAATGAGACACTTTCAAAGTATTATCCTGAATTAATTATGCACCTGATCAATATGGGAACTAACAGTTAACTTCTTTTAACTTTTTTTTAACTTATTAGCTTTTATACTTTTCTTTAACTTTTATATAACTCTTATATATTCATATAAACTTCTATTTTGATTGGGAATCTATTTATTGGACAACGACAGTTTCTTCAAAGGCCAAGTACTATTCATTTTATCACTTTGCCAAATAAAAAACTCTCTTATCTTGCCGATAAACGGAAAAGTCTACCTAAGCCTAGCCATAAAAATAAGCCACATGTTTTGAAGATTTTTTATTTGACAAATAGCGATGAAATAAACTGTATATATAAATGCATAAAAAGAATAGTATAAAAACGACCGCCTCATCATTTATCTTCACGCACAAGACATGATCAAGATTGTGTCTATCAAACTCTTTTCCTTTACTTATTTCAATTTATACTTACGCCTCAAGTTGCAGGAACTTAGCAGCTGATATTTAGAAAAAATATTGTGTATACTGTCCTCTAGCAAAAAATTTAAGAGTAATATTTGAGTTTACTGCAACTGTTCTTGAAGGCTTGCTTACAAATAGCCAGAAATCGCTTTGTATGTAGTACTTTATTTTTAAGGCTTCATTAAAAATAAATAAAGATCCTATCACGCTGGCGAAAATACTCCAAAAGGCAGTGGTTTATATGCAACAGAATCGATTCATGTTTTAATATGTTTATTACATTCCAATAACCTCAAACATTAAAAATGTTCTGTAAAAATATACGAAAAAAATATTTAAGGTGAAATCAGTTATAGTTGAACTACAACTACAATTTTCTTTGCTCTGTCAAACATTGAAAAAAATTTTATTAGGCTTTGTACCAACTCTCAATTGTCTATCAAACGCCAAATGAGATCTAGACACACTGCAGTGTGTCAGCCCTGTTTGGAAAAGAAAAGTGCAACGCACTGGCAGTGTGTAATATTGCACAACCCATTTCGATCTACTGTCTACCCTCGCACCCCATAACTCAAAAACTATTAGACCTTTGAATACCTAGAATCATGAATAAACCTACTACAGTTCTTCAGTTATTAAGGTCTGAAAAGTGATATTTTGATCACACATTGACTGACTCACTCATCAAAAACCTAGACCACTGCTACGTGATTTAAACTTGAAACTTGAAATTTGGCATCAAGGTAGATTATTAGATGTATGCAAGGGAAAAAATCTGAAACCACAAATTATCGATGTTCGGTGTCGACAAAGTTCTTGGTGCGATTAGTTTCAAGTACTAAGTATCAATCAATTAATTTCAAGTACTAAGTGTAAATTAATTCAATAAACAGAAATCGCGTCAGTACACTACGTGATTTTTTAAATAAATTATTTTCTTTTTACCAAATATCAAAAAGAAAGCACTTTCATGCTCGGGGGTAATAAACTTAGAATCAAGGAAGAGATTTCTGAAAACATATGTATGGAGCACGGCACTATACGGTTGCGAAACCTGGACGGTAGGGGAAGCAAGTAGGAAGAAATTAGAAGCTTTTGAGATGTGGTGTTACCGAAGAATGATGAAAATACCGTGGACTGATAGGGTTAGAAACGAAGAAGTATTAGAGAAAGTCGGCGAGAAAAGAAGTATATGGAAAAACATAAAGAAAAGAAGAGATAGAATGGTAGGCCACTTGCTGAGACATAGGGGAATAGTCCGCGATATTTTGGAGACAGAAATAGGAGTGAAGAAAGGCAGAGGTAGGCCTAGGCTAGACTACTGCTCGCAAATAGTAAGGGATGTAGGTTGTAGCACAATTAGCGAAATGCGTAGGTTAGAACAAGATAGGAGAAGCTGGAGGTTAGCGTCCAACCAGTCTTAGGACTGATGACCTAATGATGATGACCAAATATCAGACACAAAAGTAACATAAATATTCATAACTAATTATATTAAAATAGGCAATTTATATTTAGGTATACCCATAAAAAGCGTTATATTAAATAAAGACTTTCAAAAATTAATGATATCTAAGTAAGAACATAAATATGAAAAGAGGGCCAAGTTCTGTACAAACGTCGTTCGGGGTTGATTCGGCTTCGCCGATAAAAGAGTTGATCAACTTGGCACCCGTTCATGCCAAGTTGCATAGGAACTTACAACAGGAATGTACAACGGTCTTCAATTGATCTAAAAGAAAATTTTTTACATTCTTTGATATTGAATTTATACCTTGGCAAGATTTATATCTATCTAAATTATTTGTGGTATAAAATAGAACAACTATCAAAGTTAAATTTTAAGCTTTAAGTATCATCACATTAAATGTAATTTATTCACTATTAAAACTTGCCAAGTTATAAATTCGATATTACAGAACATAACTTCATTTTCTAAATCAATTCAAGGCCGTTGTACATTCCTACTGTAAGTTCCTACGGAACTTGGCATCCGTTCAAATCTCAACTCTTTTATCGAAGAAGCCGACAACCCTAAACTTCGCTTATACCGAACTTGACTCCCTTATCACATTTCTGTTTTTGGTGAGATACAATTTTCTGGTTTTCACTATTGAATTTGTCGTACATTCTTACATACAATACGCATACAATACAATGCTTTTACGTACAATATGCATATATGTAGTTACGAGTTACATATCCTATTCTGTGGTAGTAACTCCGGCATAAAATATTATTTAGTAGTTTAAAATCTGCTATTTTCATCTAAGCAAAATAAGTACATTTTCTAATAGATACTACAGACCACTACAGTTCAACAAGAATAGGAACGAATCTCGAAACTGCGATATCGCATCGCCCACGAGGTGAGTAATAAATAGCCTGGTCTTTACCCAGTCGCATTGAGACCTTTGCACAGTGAATATCGATGAATATAATGGGTGATCTAAATTGAACTTTAGGATTTGAATTACGCGCCATTTGCATCGTGTGAACGTTGGGTGTTTGCATTTTTACAGTTGGTATCGAAACACATGGCAAATTCATCATGGCGCCGTACACTGTGCACCAACGCGTAAATATCATACAAATTTGTTATGGAAACAGGCGATCAGTTACGATTACATCACGAATACTTCGACCACTTTTTGGACGCAATAATGTGCCAAGTGAGTGTGCATTTCGTGATCTAGTGCAAAAGTTTAAAACAAGTGGTATGCTTATTGACAAACCAAGGGTCCGGTATCAATGCAGATGTCGGTCATATGAAACTACTGCTCGCGTAAGTGATAGTGTGCGTGAAGAACCAACCACATCAATTCGTCGCCGTTCACAGCAATTGACTCTTTCATACGGCACTACGCAACGAATTTTAACAAAAGATCTGCGTTTAAAGGCGTATATATTCAATTGACACAAGAACTTAAAGAAACGGACCCCCAGAAACCCCGTACATTTGTGAACTGGGTTTTAGGGAACACAGAATTTGATACTGATTTTTGTAAAAAAATCATATTGTCCGATGAAGCCTATTTTCATTTAAATGGCTTTATGAATCGCCAAAATTGTCGCATTTGAGGTAGTGAAAATCCCCATATTATTCAAAAGAAACCAATGCATCCACAAAAATGTACTACGTGGTGTGCACTATGGGCTGGAGGAAGAATCATTGGCCCATATTTTTTTGAGGACGAAGGTGGCAACGCCGTTACTGTCAATGGTGTACGCTATCGGTAGATGGTAAACGGCTATTTTTGCAATAAAATCAACGACTTGAACTTAAATGGCATGTGATTTCAACAGGATGGAGCCACATGTCACACAGCACGTGAAACAATCACTTTACTTCAAACCAAATATTCTGGTCGTGTTATCTCTCAGAGGGATGACATCGATTGGCCACCGAGGTCTTGCGATCTAACCCCGTTAGACTTTTTTCTGTGGGACTATTTGAAGGAAAGGGTTTATGTCAACAAACCTGCTACGATTCCAGAGCTAAAAGAGAACAGCAGACGTGCAATTGCTGAAATAGAGACGCATTTATGCGAAAGCGTTATGAAAAACTTCGCTAAAAGAATGGTATCATGTCAGCGGAGCCGTAGAGGGTATTTGGCTGACATTATATTTCATATCTAACTTCTGAGTTTGTACTTTATGCTGATAGCAATAAAATTCCGATTTTTCCAATATTTTGATTTTTATTCAGAAAGCAAATCCTAAAGTTCAATTTGGATCACCCGTTATATTAAATGTAAATTTACACTGAGTTCGATCTGGCCGCGCGTAAAGTAAATCCATTTCCCTCCATCCCTCCCTGCCCCACTCTTTCTTCTAGCATACCTAGAGAACCTCACACTTTCCCCTAATATTGATGAGCAGCTCCTTTTGTTACGAGGCAGTTGCTCTACGGTCAGAAACAGACCTAACAATGTTTAACAAAAAAACCTAAAATATTTAATTGTTATGCTTATTTTATGTATTGTTTTAGTACCAATAATAAAAATTTCTAAAATGTGACGTGATGTTATTCGAACTCAGAAAATTTCTGTTATAAAAAAAAATAGATTATTTTCATTTTAGGGACAAATACTCTGTAAAGTAGTGGAATTTTCGGTAATTTTAAATGCTCGATATAAACTAATTTTATTTCGAAGAATCATTTGTATCATCAGCGACATTTGAAATGTAACATACCGATTCTTGACCTTGTTGCATTATTCTAAATTCACATGGAGAATTATTTTAATTATCTTGAGTCATTCAGCAAAATCTAATTTTCATAACTGTGGTTACGCTTACTGTTTATTATCGTAGACAGTTATATAATCCCTAAAAGTTATATGTTGTTATTTTTATTACATTACCTATTAATCGAATTAACCGTAATTTTAATTATCGGGTTTTTCTTAAGGAATTATATCATTTTTACACACGGAACTCTCTGGCATTGTGCGAATTTTTTTCCCGTTTCAATGACACATTTTATTAATGAAATAATCATTTTACAACACTTTGCATATTTATGATTAATTTTTTTTTGCAAACAAAATTAAGCTGTCTAATTGTAAGTAACGTCTTAATGTTAAGAAACGGTGTTTTTTTATGTTCCTATTATTACTGTCGGCATTTTGTGTGATTCTCTCAACGGGATATGAATAGTATAATAAGATAAAAAATATATATTAATAAACAGTTTTAAAACCTTAAAACGGATTTTTCTGCACGTAGAACATCTCTATCTCGACATTGAGTGGCCGAGAAAAAATAAACCAACACATATATGTGTTTTATGCGACAGTTTTACTTTTTTCAAATAGTTCACCATCGTGCTTTCTCATGACCCATAGACAGGGTGGGGTGTGTCCTATCCACCTCAAAATCAATAGGTGTCGTTTGGTTGATGTCCCTAATGAGAATCAGTCGAATACCGATCGATATGACACGATTTAATTCAGTGATCGTGCTAACAAGAAGATTTTCTCAAATAGTCCACCACTGTGATTTCTCATGACCCATGTACATGGTAGAGTGTGTTCTATCCACCTCAAAATCAATAGGTGTTGTCTAACGTCCCCAAACAGAATCAGTCAAAACCCGATCGATCCGATACGATTTAGTTGCGTTATCGTGCTAACAAGAATAAATGCCGATGATAACGACACATACAGCAAGAAATTTTTAAAAACCATTTTTTTGGTTTTTAGGCCGAAAAACGAAAACTAAACCCAAAAAAAAATGTTGGTTTCTCATGACCCATGTATGTACTCATGACCAATGGTAAAGTGTGTTCTATCCACCTCAAAGTCAATGGGTGTCACCTGGGAGGCATCCCCAATCAGAATCAGTCAAAACCCGATCGATCCGACACGATTTAGTTGAGTTATCGTGCTAACAACAAAATTTCTCAAATCGTCCACCATTGTACTTTCTCCTAACCCATGTACATGGTGGAGTGTGTCCTATCCATCTCAGAATCAATAGATGTCGTCTGGTAGACGTCCCTAATCAGAATCAGTCGAAACCCGATCGATCCAACACGATTTAATTGAGTGATCGTGCTAACAACAAAATTTCTCAAATCGTCCACCATTGTACTTTCTCCTGACCCATGTACATGGTAGAGTGTGTTCTATCCACCTCAAAATCAATAGGTGTCGTCTAACGTCCCCAAACAGAATCAGTCAAAACCCGATCGATCCGATACGATTTAGTTGCGTTATCGTGCTAACAAGAATAAATGTCGATGATAACGACACATACAGCAAGAAATTTTTAAAAACCATTTTTTTGGTTTTTAGGCCGAAAAACGAAAAATAAACCCAAAAAAAAATGTTGGTTTCTCATGACCCATGTATGTACTCATGACCAATGGTAAAGTGTGTTCTATCCACCTCAAAGTCAATGGGTGTCACCTGGGAGGCATCCCCAATCAGAATCAGTCAAAACCCGATCGATCCGACACGATTTAGTTGAGTTATCGTGCTAACAACAAAATTTCTCAAATCGTCCACCATTGTACTTTCTCCTGACCCATGTACATGGTAGAGTGTGTCCTATCCATCTCAGAATCAATAGATGTCGTCTGGTAGACGTCCCTAATCAGAATCAGTCGAAACCCGATCGATCCGACACGATTTAATTGAGTGATCGTGCTAACAACAAAATTTCTCAAATCGTCCACCATTGTACTTTCTCCTGACCCATGTACATGGTAGAGTGTGTTCTATCCACCTCAAAATCAATAGGTGTCGTCTGACGTCCCCAATCAGAATCAATCAAAACCCGATCGATCCGATACGATTTAGTTGAGTTATCATGCTAACAAGAATAAATGCCGATGACAACGACACACACACAGCAAAACATTTTTAAAAACCATTTTTTTTTGTTTTTAGGCCGAGAAACGAAAAATAAACCCAAGAAAAATTTGTTTTTTCACTTTTTATTTACACGATTACATTACTTTTCCGCGTATTGTGGGATACGGAAAAATAATAAAAGAATTATTGCTATTGATTCTATTAATGATGTCTTATATGAGCACATTTTTATCCAATGTACGGAGTACAGTCCACACAAATATTTCATTAATAATAACGAAATCACGATACATCATAATATTCAAAAATGTGTTTTATATAAAGCCCCTTAAATAAAAGAAAATACTTTTTCCAAAACAATCGTAACTTAATCGATTCCATGTCTAACAAATTGCGTTCCAAAGAGGGATTGTGATTTCATCAATGAAATACATTGAACATGGCACAATAACACAGATACACACAAGAGTTAGTAAGAGTAGTTAGTATTAGTTGAGGTAGTAAGAGTATACATCATCACACGTATAATAACAATAATAATAATTTGTATTTAATACCTGTAAATTTATAATTACTTTTTTTTCTGATAAAACAAGTTATTCTTTTACTGGGAATCAATTTAAGATAATTTTCATAATCGGATGATCGCCATATTGAAACGGCACTACAGAATCGGAAAATTATCTAGGAACTGAGTGATATAAAAGCTTTCAAATGGTGTATGATACGCTGCATATTTTCATTTAAGAAGGATGTAAATGACGTTATATTTTTGACAGATGTCAATAAAAAACAAATGAATTCTAACAAAATGTGGGAAACTGGAAAACTAAATCGGCGTGTTCAAGTGTTTTCCACGAAACCTGAAGACTATCAAATTATTAGGGCTAGTCCATACTTTTTTCCACACTGTATATTTTTTACATATGTACTCGTACACGCAAATGGCTGTATTCACGCCACTCGCATTCTGAAGAATTAATTGTAAAATATTCCTAACAACCGATTATACAGTAATTGTTATATCAATGGTTTGTGATACCGTTAATAGTCGTTAAACAGGTACCAGTGTAACGTAGTATAATTACAAATAAATCGAGGAAATGTTAATCAAAATGGATTTTTTTTCACGCTTTTACAATTTTTTGTTTCATACGAAACCTAAGCCACATTCTTGTCAGCCACACTATGGGTGTACTTGGCTGTTAAATTGTATTAATGTGTATACTATCTCATTGACGCCGACGTTATATTGATCACGTAATTTGGTATAGTTTAACTAACCGAACGGATAGATTGTTGACACTTATGGCCAAGCTCAAGGCCCGTTACTTTTTTTTCGCGACAGTATACACTACTGTAGACGTAAACTTTTCATATTGTAAAGCTTTGTTTCAAAAGAACAGCACGTGCATTGGAACGTTTAAAAGTGTTATCCGGGGAAGGATATATATTTAATTAAATAGTTCCACGGTCAATATTGTAAAATTTCGGCCATTAAAAAATTTTGTACTAATGATTATTCGATAATAATTAATTAGGAATATTTGAGAATTTGTACAATGTGGCGCAGAGGAAACGTATACTTTTGAATTAAACATAACATTTTTCACTTTCAAGATAAAAAAGTAATTGCAACAAAGTGAAGTAACATTAGTGCGAATCTTATTCATAACATTTTTAAATTAGGTGCGGAAAATAATGTCATGCAAATATCGCCTTTCTTCCTGGATACAAACCTGGATGAAGCCTCTCTTGAAAGTTATTCATTACACTCATAAAAATTTATTCTGGAATTTCTGTGATTTCTTGGCTAATGGCACCCTTTAGTTCTTTAATCGTGCGGGGTTTCTTTGTGTACACTCTAGACTTAAGATAACCCCAAAATGATAATTCATAAGCAAGCATATCTGGAGAACATGGGTGCCAAGAAACATTTGCCGAACACATTCCATCGATACTCTTGCTGTGTGAACTGTGGCATCTTGTTGAAACCATAGTTCTTCGGTGTTTACTTATCGTTGAAGTTGTGGCAATAGAAAATGCTGTAACAGGTCCACATTACGTGTCAATATAACTGGAACCGCTGTTTTCCCCTCTTCGAAAAAGTAAGAACCAATGATCCCTAATTTGGAAACTCCACACCACACTAGCTTTTGCATTACGGAGAGGTTTTTGGTGTAGCTCTCGTGAGTTTCCCGCTGTCCAGTACCTACAGTTCCATTTGTTCCATATCTATTTACCAGTCATCATTACCATGGCATTAGGGTCATTGGCAAAGATGGCGAGCATTATCTAACAAAACTCTTGACGCTATGCAAAATCGCACAATCATTATCTTATAGCGATGAAATTTCAACCCGTTATGCAAAATGCGCTGAAGATGGCGCTTAATGGATTACCCTGAAATATGAGGAGCCGCCCTCATCACTGTTTCAACAATTTCTGTTATCCGAACAGAACGGAGAAGGCCAAGTGGCTTCCTCTTCATGACAGATACTGAATTTCGAAAAACTTCCACCTATCTGAGGGTCGCGTTGAGATATGGATTGCCCCTCGACCCTCAACGTTGAACTGTAAACGGAAAAGCAGTTGAACCGTAATTACAGAATCGTTGTTTCAAAAAATCTGCTCGACGGCAAATACACGATGCTCTTCTTTCCCTGGTGCCCTGAAGCTGCATTACCTCGGCTGTTCAAACATGGAGTAGGGAGGTAATTAACCCTTAACCCTCGTAATATACTAGCCATTCGAAAACATACGTTTCCCCTGCGTCACCTTCTACAAATTTTCAAATATTTCCTATATAAGGTACTAAATAATTATAAAATTGGATATTTTTCCTTGCCTTATCTAGATGATTGTGACATATATTTTTGAAAGTTATCATGGTACTTATAATACTATAAGATGGAGAGGGGTAACGGGTTGTCGAATAACCAAACTCTTCATCGAATACTCAGAGATTGAGAAATGGGCCCAAGAATTCATTAAATTGAACAGGCACAAAGCCAGAACCCTGGTGGGAATCATAACGGGCCACCATAGTAGCCTGAATGCATATAAGCACAAGCTGAGGCTGACTGATAGCCCGGCCTGCAGATACTGTAAAGAAGACGAGGAAATCTCGATTCATCTCCTTTACACCTGTCCCGCACTGGAAGAGAAGAGGTATCTTATATTAGGGACCCCTGTTATCCTAGAGGAGGCAAGGCTTAAGGCGGGGGACGTGCCTAAATTGCTCCATTTATGGGATCGCATTTTTGAATAATGACCCGGATAAGAGGGGATCGCCAAGGGACTACCCATGCGATCAGTGGCTGATAAGGCCCAAACCTATATAATATAATAATAATAAAATATAATACTATAATTCGGTATTTTTATAATTTTATGATTTTTGAAACTATTTTCTCTGTATTAAATGGACCAAAATGTATTTACAAAATATTATCTACATTTGTAAAAATGCATTTGTAAGAAACATGCACTATGTTTATAAACATAGTGCATGTAAATAGCCAAATGCTGCCCTCGCTCTTTCTTCTACGCATACATGGAGAAATCTCACACGTTTTAAGGCAATCTCACGCAAATTTTAAGTCGTGTTTTGAGGTACAGCATCAGAAAGAAACGCACCTCGACGATGTTATTTTTCATTTTTAACTTTCCCTATATTGTAAATTTAAATAAAAGATAGTGAATGTAAATATCTCTTTGTAATAACCGAGTTTTATTCACCCAAAAAGAGGAAAATATTCCAGGGCACCTGCCATTACGCTTCCATAAAATCGGTTATTTTGCAATTTTTTTGAATTTTCTTATTCTTTTCTATTAAGTGTATAATATACATTATTTGTATATACGAGTATGTATACCAGGTATGTAAATATGAAACAGAAATTTTTTGTATAGAAAATACACGTTTATTATATGAAAATGATAGAAAATATTTTATTCGAAGTATTGCCCATTGCTAGTTATACATTTTCTGATAATTTGTGGTGTAATATGTCTCTGATAATTTTTGGATTTCATGCCAAAAAAATTCTTTCTCTTTTGCGGCAAATCAGTCATCGAGCCATTTTCATCCATCTTCGTACATTTTCGTAAGAAGTGAAGAAGCCCTGCTCAGCAAGTGCGTGTCCCATCGATACAAATAAGTAGTAATCGGAAGGAGCCAAGTTCGCATCCCCAAGTGGTAAGTAAGCCGCATGCGAAAATATTTCCCACTAACACCTCACCTAACTAAACACCTCAATCGTTTCCTTGACTGGTTTTGCTGTCTCATGGCTCATTATCATGAAAAAAATTCACTGTGTGTTGCCTTCTTGATATTCAGGTCGTTTCTCACGCAAAGATTGATTCAAATCGATCATTTGTTGTCGATAGCGTTCAGAATTAACGGTTTCGCCAGGTCTTAACAACTCATAATAGATAACGATAACACGCTTCTGATTCCACCAAACACAGAGCATTGTCTACCGTCCATAGCGATTTGGCCTTACAGTTGAAGTCGATTGTTCGCCTGGAGTTACTCATGATCTTCTACGCTTAGGATTCTCGAAATGTATCCACTTTTCATCACCAGTCATACTTCGATGGAGAAATGACTTTCTTTTGTACCTGGCGAGTAGCATTTCGCAAATGGTTTTTCTGTTTTCCTGCTGTCTTTCATTCAGTTCATGTGGAACCCATTTTCCCATCTTCTGGATCTTTCCCATGGCTTTCAAACGCATGAATACGGCTTCTTGTGTCACATTTAATTGATCGGCGAGTTCTTGTTGCGTTTGAGCGTCAGTCTCATCCAACAGTGCTTGCAGTTCGCTATCTTCAAACTTCTCTGGTGGCCTGCCACGTTCTTCGTTCCTCACGTCAAAATTGCCACTTTTGAATTTTTTAACCCACTTAAAGCACTGATTTACCAAGAGCATTCTCACCGTAGGCTTCAACAAGCATTCGATGCTATTCTGCAGCAGTTTTCTTCAAATGATAGAATTTCAATGCTGTCCACAAATCGTAGTGTCCAGACACAAAATTCGACATGTTCGACGCTATTAAAAACGATGTTGTTGTATGAAATTTGTATTGTTGTGAGATAAAAATCTTTATCAGATGTCAAAACAAGAAAATGGCGCCAATGACGTAGTATGACGGTAACTACATTAGCAGCTAGGCCATCTATGGGCAAATTCCGGTTTCATATTTACATACCTGGTATATTTCCTTCTTCTTTATAATGATAAAGCATTTAGTTTATATTTATTTTGCTTCTTGTTCTGAAATTGGATCTTAGGTCTGTAGAATAGCGTAATAAATAATTAAAATAAATAAATGTGTACGCCTGTCAAGAATAGGAAAAATGGTGGGATTCTCTTGCGTAGAAGAAAGAGTGAGGTGACATTCGGAGAGAATGCACTTTACATGCAGCCAGAGCGAACTTTGTCTACATTCATACATACTCAGTGGTCACTCTGCAAGGGTCTCAATGCGGCTGAATAGAGACCAGGCTATTTATTGCGCCCCTCGTGGGTTGTCCGATAGCGCAGTTTTGAGACTTGTTCCTATTCCTGACAAGCTGTATATACGTAGCCTCACGATACGCGAATAACTTTTTAACGTCACAGATTCTGCAACTAAAAGGAAATATGAAGTTTCGATAATCTTCCATAATGAATCGGAATTATGAATATGTTATGAATCCTAATTAAATTTAAAACCATGCGATGACCTTCCGTCTTCTTATTGGCCTTGATCATAGCGGCACGACGGGAGTTTTTCTTGATTTTCAGAATTTTATGTCACAAATAACATATTTGCATTATAAAAACTTTGACATATAGTCAAGGTAAATAATCAGTGATAATAATTAATGAATCAATAAATTTTAATTTAAACATAGGGCTGACGGCGAAATAAATTAATGCAGTAAAAAATGCGCAACTAAAAGAGATAAATCCGCGTACAACTAGTTATATAACTTCCACAATAGAATATTTTTATATTTCATTGGTATTTATAAAACGAAAATAACGTTTACACGTGTCGCGTCGAATTCCTAAGGAAATAATTTTCTTTGAAAATTATTATACATTAATTATCAATATTTTATTTGTTTAAGGTATGCTGACTGGAACACGACTTAAATATATCCATTCAACAAATCTTTCAAATGATATATTTTATATATATATATATATATATATATATATATATATATATATATATATATATATATATATACAGTGCTATTCAAAAGTCCCCTCCCCCCCCTCTTATCTTTTTAACGATTATACATAAACTAGTGAAATTTGGTAACTGAATATTAAGGGTTGTAAACTTCCCTACTAGTGATGATAGATGACCTACGCGTCAAAAATGACGTCACAAGGTCATTGTGACCAATAATTTTAAATGGAACCCTATGGCAAGCGACACCTCTTTTAAAAGATATCGAAAAAACGTATTCAATGATACTAATATTGTTTGTATTTATGGTAGTTTTAATGGATTAAATCAGTAATCAGTAAATTTGGATAATAATTTTAATTACAGATTCAAGAATCAGTACCTACTTATAGTAATTGTTCGAAGTGAGCTCCATCTACTTCCTGACAGTGAAACATCCTATTGCGAAACTCTTCTCGTACTTTTTCAAATGTGTCTGCGGAAATAGCCCTACATTCTGTAACAATACGTTGTTTTAAAACATCAATATTGTCAGGCTGAGTGGCGTAAACCTTCGATTTAAGATACCCCCACAGAAAAAATCTAAAGGTGTGAGGTCCGGTGATCGAGGCGGCCATTCCATTGAACCTCGTCGTCCAATCCATCTACCAGGATATTCTTCATCCAAATACCCTCTTACGTGGTTTCCCAGTATACCTGCCCAAACATTGACCTTCTCGGGATACTGAGTATGTGTTTCACGAAACATGTGAGGATTTGCGTCACTCCAATATCTCACGTTTTGTGTATTTACATTTCCATTTAGATAGAAAGTACTTTCGTCACTAAAACAAATTGTTTTGACATAGTCTGGCTGTTGGTCAATTTTAGTCTCCATATTTTCACAAAATTGCAGTCTTCGGTCTGGATCGTCGTCTGAGAGTTGATGAACCATTTTTAATTTGTATGGGTGAAATTTGTTTTTTTTTTCAACACCTGTACTGTGCACTGTACTTTGACTGACTTCACAGGTTGATGCAACTTGAGTTGTTGAAGAAGTAGGATTTACTATTAGTTCTGCCAGTATATCAATTTTTTTCTCATCAGAAATTTGTGGTCTGCCAGATCGTTTTGCATCATTAATACTACCCGTTGTTTTAAACTTACGAAGAAGCTCTCTCAAATAAGTCCTCGAAACTAGGCGATCGGGAAACATTTCATTAAAAATGCGTTCTGCTGCATGAATATTTTCTCCAGTTTCACCAAGTATTAGGATCGCTGCTACTTTATCACCTAAAACACGTACCATTTCTTAAACGTTCAGCTCACAACAGTTTAACAAATTATTGAATGTACAAATATTTTAAAATTACCACAAGGTACTAAAACAGTTAAACGTTCGATCAACAATACACAAATTATTAAATGTATAAAAACTTTGACAGCTAAAAAAACATCAAATTGGGTAGACTTGCAAAAACGTCAGATTATTTACTATCCAACTATCCAGTGGCGGAGCTTGAATTTTAAATTTTATTATTAACTGATTTAATTCATCACAGCTTTGCGGTTTTTGAAAGCCAGTTGTCAAAACTGCCGTAAACAGACACAATATTAGTATCATTGAATAGGTTTTTTCGATACCTTTTAAAAGAGGTGTCGCTTGCCATAGGGTTTCATTTAAAATTATTGGTCACAATGACCTTGTGACGTCATCTTTGACGCATACGTCATCTATCATCACTAGTAGGGAAGTTTACAACCCTTAATATTCAGTTACCAAATTTCACTAGTTTATGTATAATCGTTCCAAAGATAAGAGGGGGGGAGGGGACTTTTGAATAGCACTGTATATATATATATATATATATATATATATATATATATATATATATATATATATATATATATATATATATATATATATATATATTGATATTGATAGAAGTGTCTGCTTTTCGAGAGATGCCGTGTTACAATAATTACTTGTTATGACTTTATGCCCTAAATTTCTTCTCATTTTTAACGTTTTTGAAATGGTATTTCATTTGAAACAATAAAAATCTAATACCCTTGAAGTGCTAGAATTGAATTAAATAACGTTAATAAAATTGGTCAATTTATATGATTGAAATATGGTATAAACCAGGGGTCCCCAAACTTTTTTGTCCCGTAGACCACATGCTGATTTTCTCTGTTTTGGGTGCTGCTTTCCTAATATTGATTTACATATTTATCAACTTAAATGTGTTTTTGAAGCTGATTAAAACTGAAGTAGCTTTAGTATAGAAAAATATATGTTATTTTAGTTAAACATTTATTAACTAAAACAAAAAATACTAATCTAGTAACATTATGGTAAATAGACAAGAGATGGACGACTCTGATGCTTTGATACCAAAATTTTAATGTTTGACAATTTATTCGTGTTTAACCTTAAATCTCCTCGGCGAGTGATTTCCAATCGGTTTATTAGTCAGATCTTGAATGTCCTTCCTAGTTGGAACGTTTAAAATTTAAATAAATAATTAAATTAAATTGTCAAAAGTCTCGTTATATCATAATGTTTCGTAATATTTGACATCTTAATATTTTGTACTTCAAAACTAGCTATCGTAGCATACAGATGGCTACGAAACACTAGTTAATTATTTATATTATTTTAAATAATTGCTTAACACATTTCTTCTCAAAATTCGAAAAACAAATAAACAATGTTTGTCTCTGATATGCATATTTACAAATGGAGGAGTAAACAAGTCCGTGCAAGCATAATTGGTTCAAGTCTGCATCATCCTTGCAAAGTTTTGATACAAGTGTAGACAAGCGTTGCTGTTGAGTGTATGGGCGCAACGCGTTACTACTGGTATCAAATGTGCAAGTTTTTACAAGTTACACGTACTGGTACCACAAAGCGAATAGCCTGCTTACACAATTTTATGAAATATATTCGTACATATAATAATTAGGAAATTTATATATTATAACAAACTATTGCGTAAGTACCTACATGGGTACTATCTGTGTTAGATCAATTAATACATTTACAGGAAGCCAAACATTTGGTGAAGGTCTGCTTAAATGGGATCCACTCTCCTGGACCTGCATTTACATCTCATGCACCCCCAACTTTTTTTTTCATTGACATGGACCCCTTGTAAGTCGAGGTCGACCCCTGGGGGTCGATATAGACCACGTTGGGAATGACTGGTATAAACAATACGTAAAATGTTAATTTAAATAAATTTTTGAATAGTCAAATAACTAATGCCTTGTCATCCCAGATATACACAACTTACTCTAGATGATTATGAAACTACTAGTATACTTTTAAACCAGTACAATTTTTCTAGAAGTGTTTAATTTTTAACACTGCTTTGAATTTCACATTTTATGTTTCTCAGAATATATGAAGCAGACAGCTTTATATTTATCTCATACATTTTTCAGAAAAAATAAAAACTTATTATATCACTATAAATAGAGAAGAATTTTATTCCAAAAAAGTATTATTATCTCAACTGTAGTATATTATTACTGACTACTATATGGTAATATTTTACCACTATTAATGATGTGAAAGTGTTGTCCAATTTCACTATTATAAAACTTAACACCGGAGTAATTGGTAAAATTTTACACCACACTAATACATCTTAGTGTATATTATGTACACCACAATGTAGTACACTTTATAATCCACTCGTGATAATTATTCTAAAGTACGCATTCGTGTGGTCTATTGACAATGTGAAAACGTGAGGCAATGTGGCTGTTCGTGTTTTTTGATTAACTGACATGCCTAAATATTGTCATATGTCTTAAGGAGCAAACATTAAGTGTTATGGACAAGTTTATTAAAAATTGTTGTCTAGATGATTGTAAAATGTACTGAATTATATATGTATGACATATATGTGTGAAAATATGTGTTTAATTTAAGGAGGAGGATGTTTCCTAGACTATAATTCTCTAGGCACATATATTCTGAGATTTTACTAGTAATTCATGGTAATTAAATTTTGACATCAAAAAGAAAAATACAATAAAGTGTATTCAATATTGCAACTGTAAAACTGATTGGCAGGAGAAATTTTGAAAAATCATGGTAAGCAGATACGAAGGGAATCCATTACAAAAATCACTTCTTTTTCTGGTAAATCAACATTTGTTTAAAATAATCAACAAACAAAACAGTAGATCGAAATGGATTGAATAAACTACAAATATTCGACTGAAATAATCGTAAATTATGTAGAAAAAGAACTTACCCATTAAGACTGTTTTCCGCAGTATGTAAGATTTACATAATTACAAATCTTACTTAAAAAAAATTCAGAAAGTACTAGAAATAAGTGTTATATCGGTACTAAAATAAATATTATATCCACTTAAGAATAATGGATTATAATGATGCAGTAAAACACTTAACTTTGTAACTATCACAAATTTTAGTAAGAAAATCTGTGATAGTAACAACGTTAAGTATTTTACTGTATCGTTATAATCAACTATCACAAAGTAACGGCTGATTCCATTCAGGTTTTGAATAACAGATTATTTCATACATCTATCAAGCATGATGTAAATAAATCACGATATTATTGATTGTTAAAAAAATAATAACATATAAAAACAAAATTGTTTATGAGCAGTTATGATTATCTAAATTGTTGGAAAATTGTGCCTGACACATAATCTGGATTTCGCATTCATCCTAGCACCATCTACTGCTATACTCCATGTTATTGACGACTTATTTAAGGCCTGTAACAATAATATGAACTGTTGCCTGATTTTACTTGATTTATTTAAAGCGTTTGATGCCTTGAACCACGAAATTACCTACTTAAATAATTAATAATAATTAAAATACTAAGGCCTTAATGATATGGCTCTTTCCTTTTTTCAGTACTATTTTTATAATAGAAGTCAAAGAGTTGTATTCGCTGACAAAGTTTCCACTATTTCTTATTCTCCGAAAAGTATCCCACAGGGTAGTGTTTCGGGAGCCCTATTGAACCTATCTATTTACACCGCCGATTTTACGTAGTTGCCTTAAGTTTTGTTCTTCTTATCAATATGCAGATAATACTCAACTGTATTATACTTTCCATTTAGTGATCTTGACTACAGCAGTACTCAAAATCAATTCCAATTTATTTAATATAGCAAAATTTTCATGATTTATTTTTAAACGTAAAAAGTAAAACGTAAAGTGTAAAACTAAAGTATTAGTATTTGATAAACATAGGAAACGTATAAGTACTGATCCTGTCAATTAGCTACACTTTCATCAAATTGTTTAACTTAATTCCTAGTGAAATAAAATTATGTTCAAATATGATATTTTCAGAAAATATATCAAATCATTAATCTACAACAAACGTCAAAAGTGATTAGTTTTATTTCCTTTTTAATATTATAACTATTGTTAATTATAATAATTTATATTTCTTTCTTTATATATTGTTCATTGGCTCGGAATTTCGTTTATTCTTGAAATGCTTGAGTTTATTATGGAGAATGGGGTAATTGTATGGAACAGCATTAATGTGAATATTACCACTCCTGTTTCATTTTATTATTGTATCTGTATGTACAATTATATTAATAAATGTACTAATTAGTATTATTAAATGATAATGCTATTCATGTTTTGAGGGTAGTGTATATAAATCTATGCTTATTTTTTAATTTACAAAATCAACTACGTTTATAAAACGTAGTGAAAGGTATATCAGTGCATCAATATATCAACTGCATTAATGTCGTTTAGTTTTATTCTTAAAATTAAAAATAAATATATGATTTTTAATTTTATCGTATACTATAACGACCATTTCACCTCCACCTATGGTATATTATTGTTCAGCACATACTCCTACACAACAAAGAATATAATACGAAACTCTGTGGGTCATAACCTCCATTTCGCATGAAACTTGTGAAATTTGACCTGGAGATGCTATACGCCGTCTTAATTAAAGAAAACTTGCATTCGTATTCATACACTCCATATTATAATTGACCAAGGACATCATTATCGTACCGTCTTTTTATGGTGTTAGAAACTACATATTATTATGAAACTAAGTTGCAATAGCCATATTAGAAATAATGAATGGAGCATATGGATTCTTCTATTGCTATTTATCAGGTCAGTTTATCGATGTTCGGGGTTGAGTCTGTTTCACGTCACATATTTCTCGCTTTCAATTGATTATTATCTAAATTGTTAATCAGAAGTGGTTAGAAGATATTCGTAAGGAGAGAAAAGCTTATTATTAAATAAAAGAGGCAGGGAATTCCAAACAAATATAAAATATTTATTTAGAATTATTTAGAAAAGAGCAAAGTTCAAATTGATAGATCTAAACAGATACCAACGTCGCAGTGTCAAAAAGGATATTTAAATTAAAAAAAAAACAGTATTTGGTTTTCTAATAATTAGCTTTGTTTTTCTTTTCTGTCATGTTTTGATGAAGTTTTATAATTGAGTTCTATCTTAAGTAGATACCTATAGCATTATTCCCAATACAATTTTATTCCAGAATCATATTTTACCAAATATATTAATAATATGTAAAATAACACACATAAATCTCCATGTAAAGAATTTGGACTTTTATCATTTTACGACTTTTATCAGTTTATATTATAGACCATGACATATCGAGTGAGAATAATAATATTTAATATTCTACAATGTAAATAGTATGTAAATTAATATGATAAAAATGAGAACAGAAAACATACAGAAATAATTGTCGCGACGTTTGGAGATATGAACGGTCGCAAAGAAAGGTAACCTTTAATTTCTTCTTTGGTTTACTCCTTATTTGTTGTAATGTACATTGATAAATAGAAACTATAAAAGAGCAGTTTAAAGTGACATACCAACGGTATAGTGTCAAAATAGAAATTTGAATAGAAGATCAATATTTATTTGTTTTTCTGTTGTTTCGATGAAATTTTATAATTCGGTAGTAACCTAAGTAGATACGTTATTATCCTAGATATCATTCTATTTCGGTATCATATTATATCAAATATTTTAGTATGTAAATAACACATATAAATTTAATCTGCATCTATTAGAAAAATAGAAGGCCATAGATAAATAAAAGTCTTAATTCACTGTTTATTAATTTCCTTTTTATTATATTTAATATGCTATTCAAATTGGCTCTATCTATTCCGTTTAAAAATACCTACTACTATTGATTAATCTTATTGTGTATATCTACCTAATCATCCGAACAAAGAAACTCAATATGTCAGTATTTTAGAACGTTCATAGTTCGGGTGCATAGGTGTAAAAATACAAGTCTTATTCAATTTTATAATTAACAAAATACAGTATTTTATTTTCTAAGTTCACTTATTTTTGTAACGTCAATATATATCTAGGTTCCATGCCGTGACATATCGAATGAGAATAATAATATTGCCTATTATTCTACAATGTAACTCTGCCTGGGACAGCTGCGGGGTGGATTGAATAGCTCAGCAGTTGTCACTGCCGGTCCCAAGCCCGGGTAAAGGAGGAGGGTTGTAGCGGCAGGCCAGCTCCCTGTCCTACGTAAAAAATTCATTTGCTAAAAAACCTAATCAGGAGCCTCGAAATAGGACGGAAAACTCAAGAAGACGAACCAAGCTAAGGAAAAGGACAACGATTTGTGGAGTCTCTCTCGAAAAATAAATTAAATCGTAAATGAACTCAAACATCTGAAAATAGATATAGCAGTCTTGACTGAAACGAAGAAGAAAGGTAAAGGATCGGAAAACTGAGGAAAGTATGATCACTTTTATAGTGGAGTCTCCAAAGAAAACAGAGCCAAACAGGGAGTATCAATTGTTATACATAGAAGATTCAGAAAGTTTATAAAAACATGGGAACCGATAAATGAAAGGATTAGAAAGATCAACCTCTCAATATACGGATATAAGATGACCATACTAAGAATATATGCTGTAAATGAGGACGAACTAGTACATAATAAAGACATATTCTTTGAACAAGTTAACCAGGAAATAGAAAAAATTGGAACCTCGAGAAAAATAATACTTTTAGGAGATTTTAACGGAAGAGTGGGAAGGAAAAACAATGACACCGTGATTGGAAAGTTTGGAGAGGAAGTAGTAAATGATAACGGAAGAAGGTTAATAAAAATATGCGAACAATACCAGCTGAAAATTCTAAATGGGTATTTCCAACATCGAGAGATCCATAAATACACGTGGATACAGACAACAAGAAACCTAAAAACTGTTATCGATTATGTAATAACAAAACAAAAATCCCTTTTAAAATTCATGGATGTGAGAGTAAATAGAGGGACTTCTTGTGGTAGTGACCACTACTTCCTTAAAGCAAAGATAGTTGCTCCCATAAGAACAAGAGATCAAAAAGAAAATATGCATGGGGATCAGAAGGAAGAGAAAGAGACAGAGATAAGATATAATTTAAGTAGCCTGGAACAAGAAAGTACGAGAAGACTACAATACCCGATTAGACAATAAATTACAACGAACAGAATTTGACAATATAGAAGAGGAGTATGAGTATATAAAAACATGTATACAGTCGGCAGCATCAGAGGCATTAGGGCGCTATGAAAAAGGAGGAAAACAGCGGAAACCATATTGGTGGGATGACGAAACTAAGGTTGAAATAGAGGAGAAACGAAAAAAATATCATGCATACTTAAGCTCAAAAAATATGAATGACAAACTGACATATAAAGAAGCCCAAGCAAGAGTGCGTAAAATGATATGTACAAAAAAGAATGAAAAATGGGAGGCAACATGTTCTAGACTTAACACATACATATATAGGAGGTAGGAAAAGTACGGAAAGCTGGAGACTACTCAGGAAAATGAGACAGGAGCGGAAGGAAGATACCATCTCACCAATACCAGTGCAAACATGGAATCAATATTTTGAAAAAATTTTATCAGAAGATAGAAAAAAATTAAAAAACATAGAAAACGTTAATCCCAATATAGTTACTCAAGGATATCCGATAAGAATAAGTATATCAGAAGTTAAGGAAGTATGTAGATTACTAAAGAATGGCAGAGCCCCAGGACCAGGAAATATTCCTGGAGAACTTATAAAATATAGAATAGACAAACTATACCATTCACTGAGAGACCTTTTCCAAAGATGTACGAGTAAATCAAAAGTACCAGAAGAGTGGAAGGTATCACATATATCCACAATTCATAAGAAAGGGGATAAAAGTGAGTGTGATAATTACCGAGGAATATCTGTTATAAATTCCATCAGCAGAATATATGGGAATATATTAAAAAACCGTATGGAGAACGAATATTGTGAAATGGAAGCAGAAGAACAGGCCGGTTTCAGAGCAGGAAGATCCACAATCGATCACTTATATACAATCACACAAATCTTGGAGAAGAAGATAGCATTTAACCAAGAAGTACATCTACTATATGTGGATTTAAAAAAAGCATATTATAGCGTTTCTCTGGTAAAACTCTGGGAAGCTTTACAAAACACTAATATAAATGTAGAATTAATAAAGGCTGTAAAGTCTTTGTATGATAATACCAGATCTGGAATAAAAATATGACACAATATAACAACGGGATTTATAGTAACTAAGGGACTTAAACAAGGATGCTGCCTATCTCCTACACTATTTAAGATATATCTAGAACGCGCATTCATGACTTGGAAAAGAAAATGTCACAATATGGGCATACCAATAGATGATACATCAACTCTATACACATTATCCTTTGCGGATGACCAAGTTGTTATTGCGCAAGATATCGATGATATGGAATATATGACACGCAAACTTATCGAGGAGTATGAAAAATGGGGTTTAGAAGTTAATGTGAAGAATACGGAATACATGTGTATTGGAGGACAACAACAAGATCTACTTCTGTTAACCGGGCAAAACATCAAACAGTGCAATGAATATAAGTATCTAGGCATGACAATATCAAACGACGGGACACTTGATGAGGCGATTTCGGAAAGAAACACTCAAGGAAGGAGAGTAATTACAATGTTGAACAGCATTCTATGGGATAAACAAATAACAGAAGAAAATAAAAGAAGAATATATAATTCAATAATTAAAAGTATAGTAACCTATAGTTGTGAAGTATGGCCAATAAATGAAAGAACAGAAAGAATGATAAGAACCACAGAAATGGACTTTTGGAGGAGGTCAGTTGGAAAATAAAAGAGAGAAAGGGTAACAAATGAGAGAATAAGAAATATGATGGGAATAACACATGACATTGTAGATGATATAAGAACCAAACAACTCGTATGGAACGGGTATGTTCAGCGAATGCCAAATGACAGAATACCCAAAAAAATTCTAAACTGGAAACCACAAGGAAGAAGAAGGCGAGGAAGACCACGAAAAAGCTGGAGAGAGAGCATTGATAATAAAATTCGGGAGAGAGGTCTGGACGAGGACATGTGGAGAAATAGAGAGGAATGGAGATTAGGAATCGGAAGACGGCGAAGGACGTTATAAACCGATATGATGATGATGATGATTCTACAATGTAAGTAGTATATAAATTTATATTATGGAAGTGAAAACGGAAAAAATATAAAAAATAACTGTCGTAACGTTTGGATATATCAACGGTCGCAAAGAAAGGTAACCTTTAGTAATGTTCTCTTTGATTTACTCCTTATGGGCTTTATTTGTTGTAATGTACATTGATAAATAGAGACTATAAAAGAGCAAAGTTTAATGTGATAGATGGAAATAGATACCAACGTTATAATGTCAAAATAGAAATTGAAATAAAAAAACAGTATTTATATGTTTCTAAATAATGAGTGGTGTTTCTTTTCTTTTGCTATGTTCTAATAGAAATATTATAATTCGGTAGCAATAATATTTCACAATGTAAATAGTATGCAAATTAATAAAAATATAAGAATAAAAATGGAAAAAATACAAAAGTAATTGTCATGACATTTGGAGATATCACAAAGAAAGAGAACCTTTAATTTTCTTCTTGGTTTTATTTGTTGTAAAATACATTGATAAATATGAACTTGAAAAGAGCAAAGTTTAAATTGATAGATCGAAATAGATGCCAACGTTATAGTATCAAAATAGAAATTTAAATAGAAAAACAGTATTTATGTTTTTAAATAATTGTTGTTTTTGTTTATTGTTTTCATGAAATTTTATAATTTGGTAGCAATAATATTTCACAATATGAATAGTATGTAGATTAAAATTAAGCATAAAAAAATATATCTGTCGTAACGTTTAGTAACCTTTAATTCTATTATTGGTTTACACCTTATTTGCTTCATTTGTTGTAAAGTACATTACTAAATAGTAACTAGAAAAGTGCGAGGTTCTAATTGATATATTGAAACAAATACTAACGTTATAGTGTAAAAATAAGAAAAATTAAATAGAAAACAGGAGGTATTTACGTATTTCTAAATAATTGATTTTTTTCGATGTTTTGATGAAGTTTTATGATTCAACACAACACTTATTTACTGCTTATTAATTTTCTTTTTATTATATTTAATATGCTATTCAAATTGGCTCTGTCTATCCAGTTTAAAAATACCTACTACTATGGATTAATCTTAGTGTGTATACCTAATCATCGAAACTAACAAGCTTAATATGTCAGCATTTTAGGATGTTCATAGTTCGAGTGCATAGGTGTAAAAATGCAAGGCGTGTTTAATTTTATAATTAACAGAATACAGCATTTTATTTTCTAAATTCATTTATTTTTGTAACGTCAATATATACCTAGGTCAATTAATAGCATAGCAGCGAATATAGACTTTTATCATTTCAGATTGTTTATCAATTTACAGGAGGCCATGACATATCGAATGAGAATAATAATATTTATCTATTATTCCACAATGTAAGTAGTATATAAATTTGTGTCATAGAAATGAAAACGGAAAAAATACATAAATAATTTTTCTGACGGTTGGAGATATCAACGGTCGCAAAGAAAGGTAACCTTTAGTAATTTTCTCTTTGATTTGCTCCTTATGGGCTTTATTTGTTGTAATGTACATTGATAAATAGAGACTATAAAAGAGCAAAGTTAAATGTGATAGATGGAAATAAATACCAACGTTATAATGTCAAAATAGAAATTGAAATAAAAAAACAGTATTTATATGTTTCTAAATAATGAGTGTTGTTTCTTTTCTTTTGCTATGTTCTAATAGAAATATTATAATTCGGTAGCAATAATATTTCACAATGTAAATAGTATGCAAATTAATAAAAATATAAGAATAAAAATTGAAAAAATCCAAATAGAATTGTTGTGATATTTGGACAACGGTCGCAAAGAATGGTAACCTTTAATTTTATCTTTTGTTTACTCATTTCACTTTATTTATTGTAAAGTGGAGAAGAGCCGAGTTTAAATTGATAGATCGAAATAAATAGCAACGTTACAGTATCAAAATAGAAATTTAAATAGAAAAACTACCTTTTTTTCCTTATCTGATCGTACAGAAAGACGAGAAACGCTAAAAACCTTATCTGATCGTGCAGAAACACGAGAAAGGGGTCGAGGATCGCTTCTAGGTATAATTCATTGCCTGGCGGGGATTTATCCCGAGGAGTAGTTGTTTCCTAGAGCGATTATGTAATAGCTTTGCTATTCGGGAACTACTTTGATAACCGCTTTACGGTTTGGTGGTTCCTTTCTCGATTTCCGACTTATATGTTACTGACAGAGATCGTATCGATAAAGATGTATACCTATAGAATTCCTTCGGAATTTGTCCTGGATCGGCGTACCATGTACGGCACTGATGAGAACTAACAAGTTCGAAACAGCTGTATGTCGTTCGGTTCCGATCGGGGATAGATGTCGAATCCTATCTGTGGCGGGTTTTATTTTTTGAAACCTTATCTGATCGTGCAAAAACACGAGAAAGGGGTCGAGGATCGCTACTAGGTATAATTCAATGCCTGGCGGGGCTTTAGCCCGAGGAGTAGTTGTTTCCTAGAGCGATTATGTAATAGCTTTGCTATTCGAGAACTACTTTGATAACCGCTTGGCAGTTTGGCGGTTCCTTTCTCGATTTCCGACTTATATGTTACTGAGAAAATCTACCTATTTATATTTTTCTAAGTTTGTTGTTTTTTTTTTTGTTATGTTTGAGTGAAATATTATAATTCGGTAGCAATCTAAGTAGATACCTACGTTATTATTTCAAATATCATCCTATTTCGGTGTCATATTTTGTCAAATATTTAAATAATTTTTAGGTAAGTAAAACAGATAAATTTTACCTGATTTTAATATTTCTCAATGTAAATAGCATGTAAATTAATATTATGAAAACGAAAACAGAAAAAATACAGAAATAATTGTCGCGACGGTTGGAGATATTAACGATCACAAAGAACGGTAACCCTTAACGGTTTCCTTTCATTTATTCCTTATTCGCTTTATTTGTTGTAAAGTTCATTGACAAATAAAAATTATAAAAGAGCAAAGCATAAAGTACCTAATAGATCGAAGTAGATACCAACGTTATAGTGTCAAAATAGAAATTTAAATAAAGAAACAGTATTTATATATTTCTAAATAATGAATGTTGTTTTTTCTTTTGCTATGTTTTAATGGAAATATTATAATTCGGTAGCAATAATACTTCACAATGTAAATAATATGCAAATTGATATTAGGTATAAAAATGGGACAAGTACAAAAGTAATTGTCATGACAGTTGGAGATATCAACGGTCACAAATAAAGATAACCTTTAATTTTCTCCTGGGTTTACCCCTTATTTGTTTTATTTGTTGTAAAATACATTGATAAATATAAACTAGAAAATATCAACGTTTAAATTGATAGATGCCAACGTTATCGTATCAAAATAGAAGTTTAAATAGAAAAACAGTATTTATGTTTCTAAATATTTGTTGTTTTTTTTATTGTTTTAATCAAATTTTATAATTCGGTAGCAATAATATTTCACAATATGAATAGTAGGTATTTGAATTAAGATTAGGTATAAAAATGAAAACAAAAGAAATACAAAAATTTTTGTCGTGACGTTTGGAGATATCAACGGTCGCAAAGAAAAGTAACCTTTAATTTTCTTTTTTGTTTACTCCTTATTCACTTTATTTGTTGTAAAGTACATTACTAAATAGTAACTAAAAAAGAGTGAGGTTTTAGTTGATATATCGAAAATACTACTACTACTTGATAACCGCTTCGCAGTTTGGTGGTTCCTTTCTCGATTCCCGACTTATAAGTTAGTGACGTTTGGAGATATTAACGGTCGCAAAGAAAGGTAACCTTTAACTTTCTCTTTGGTTTACTCCTTGTTCGTGTTATTTGCTGTAAAGTCCATTGATAAATGGAAATTAGAAGAGAGCAAGATTCACATTGATAGATCGAAATAGATACCAACACTATAGTATTAAAACAGAAATTAAAGAAATAGATACCAACGTTATAGTGTAAAAATAGAAATTAAAATAAAAAACTGTATTTATATTGTTCTAAATAATTTATCTTTGCTTTATTTAGCTTTATTTTTTTGCTATGTGTTAACGAAATTTCATAATTCGTTACCAGCTTAAAGTACGTTATTATTTCAGATATCCTAAAAAAATATCTATCGTGACGTTTGGAGATATGAACGATCGCAAAGAAAGGTAGCCTTTCATCGCCTCGTTGGTTTACTCCTTACTAATTCGCTTTATTTGCTGTAAATCATATTGACAAATAATAAGGCTTAAATAACTTGTAACTAATAATATATAATAAAGGGAAATTATGTTAAGGGTGGACTTATAAACCCTCATAGTACAGTCTAATATATACACAGTCGCGTAAAATTATTTACACAATAGGTGTAAGTGTGTACAATAATAATATTAAACACAAATATTTTCTCTAAATTTATGCTCACGCAATTTATCGTATCCGTCTTCAAATTGGCGTACCGAAATCCGTTCGAATCTGTTAATTATTGCGCTAATTGGCGGATAATTCTCCGTAATAACGAAACCATTGTATTGCTAATAAACTTAATAGTTGTATTTTTTACTGTTGCTGATTCTAATTATCGAATTCCAGCAAACTGAAAAATATACGTTCTATGAGAAAATCTACTAAAAATAAAGAAGATACCCGGAACTTCACGAGATAAATCAATAGTTTAAACGGCAATTATTATTGATTGATTCACAATTAAAAAGCAAAAATTATAGGCTGTTTTGATAGATGACTTTTTCTGACGGCTTATTTGCTCAGATAGATAAGTATGTGTATCTTATTTATTCCTTCTATTAGAGTCCTATATACGTTTACAGAGTAAAAGAAAGTAGTACATAATTATTCTCGTTAAAAATATAGTATATTTTTACATAGTTCATAATTTGTGTAGCAAATACCGTATTAAATTTTTAAATAAAATACCCAATAGGAATGTTTTCAATAGCTCTCAATATGCAAACAATAAAATTGTTGAATGTCACGTTATAATCAATGGATAATAATTAATATAATTTATATTTAGTATACAGTTCGAATAAATTCGTTTAATACACTAGGCACAAAAATTTAGGGATGTAAAAAATCTTAAATTTTTAGGTGATTTTCAAAGGGCTGTAACTTGGAGAAAAATAGTCGCAGAGCAATTTTAATTAAATTTAATTTAAGAAAATCGAAGCTCCAAGTTTATAGTTTTCCGATCTTGGGTTCAAAATTTTTTATCATCAGCAGTTTTTGAGTAATCGTAAGAAAACCATCGGAAAAACTCCAAATCTTTGCTTGCATTTCAAGAGGTTCACGGACTTCAATAATTTTTT
Organism: Rosalia funebris; assembly: GCA_037954035.1. Classification (NCBI taxonomy): domain Eukaryota; kingdom Metazoa; phylum Arthropoda; class Insecta; order Coleoptera; family Cerambycidae; genus Rosalia; species Rosalia funebris. The sequence continues at coordinate 20,505,858 of JAZFAV010000021.1, forward strand.
TCAGTAATTTTATCACAAAGGTTTTTTTATATAATTTTATCCTCTTTAGTTTGAGTGGTCTAATGAAGCCTTGTACGATGACTTCTCGCTGTTATCATCGTTCAAGGCAAAAAAGTCAGTTTTCGCTTTGGTAAGTCATTACTCGGGAAATAATGATCGTACAGAAAATTCAAGTAGGGTTTTAAAAATTGCAAAGTGTTCTTTACAAATTATAGTTATTAGGTAGTTTTTGATGAAAAAAAATCGTAGCATGTTGATTGACAAAGAGGGAAAAATAGCGTATTTAGGGATATTCGTTTAACTTGGCACAACTTAGCAAATAATAGATAGATTAAAGATGTGGACTATTTCTTTTCAACCTAAAAGTATCCCAAAGAAACTCTAAAAATTTCATAGCGCTCCGATTTTTGTTCATTGTGCTCGGAATGATTGAATTTGTCGTTTCTGCTAAAAATCAATTTAAGCCGGAATTTTTCATTTTTATTCATTTTTTGAGGTTGAAAATGTTTTTTTAGGAATAATCCATACTTTTTTATTAAAAAATACTAATTATTGTAAGAACAAAATTAAAATAATTAAAAAAAAAAGCAAAACTGACTTTTTCGTTTTAAACTATGATAACTGAGCGAAAAATCTTCGTACGAGGCTTTTAGACCGCTTAAATTAAAGAGGGTAAAATTAAAATCTAAAAAATCTTGAGTATGAAAACAAATTTATGGAAGTTCTAGACCTAGACCTTTTGAAAGTCACGCAAAAATTTTTAATTTTTTTCGCACGGTTTTCTTATGATTACTTAAAAACTGCTGATGGTAAAAAAGGAAGATATCACATCAAACTTTTTACAGGGTGTTGCGTATTTCATTAAATCATCTTCAAAGCGCCGATAAAGATTATTGATGCTCTCAATGGGGAGGGCGTATATACTTTAATTTAAAAGTTTCCATAGGCCGTATAAATATCCAGGAGAATCAAATCTGGCCCTCTGACAGGCCATGGTAAGGATAAACATTTTCGTGAATTGATCCTACCACTTCAGTTCAAAAAGTCGCTAAGTTAATAAATATTTCAAATACACAAAGTTTTAAGACTAAACAAGATATTTTCTTACAAAATTAACATTCTTCAACAACTCAGAGAAGTTAACTGTGACAAAAAATCAATGGAATATATACTCGTACAGTATAAGTGATTTAATTGTATTCAAAAATTCTACATAACTTTTTTATTTGATTTTTCATTGAATTCGGTGCACGCGAAAGTTGGTTTGGACACTGATTTAATTAGTTTCTGACATATATTTTTATCATTGCCCGCATCTCCCCTATTATTAATAGCTTACCCTTATTCGACATCAATGCAAAGGAACACAAGATTACCTGTAACAAAACATAACGTCATTAAATTATTTGAAATATTCAACTATATGTATTTTTTGTATTACGTATGAAAAAGAATTATTTCGTAACCAATGAGCCTGATCCATTTGTTGCCTAATAAATCTAACAAATATCATAATATTGCACATATTTAAAATTTCCGACAGAAATAAAATCAATAGAAAATATATTTTAATGGTAAAAAATAATTTATTATACACTTATGTTTTTACAAACTATTTAAAAATGTATAAAAGTATCACTATTTAAAAATATATGCTCCTGCAGTGACAGTTACTCACCTATTCATCAATATAATATTTTCGATTCTTAAGCAGGGCATTTCTCTCAGTGTGCATATTTCAGTGTATAAATAGTGTTTCGATCCCTAAAGTATCTAACTGAAGATTTTGACATCGAATGATGTCACATAATATTTTACTCAATCCTTTCTCTGAAGAATCTGAAGCATTATGATGATCTTTTTTACTTTGTGATAGATAATATTTGCTTCCGATAATGCACAGCAGAGGGTGATCTAAGCTGGAATGGTTACCCTACAAAATTCATATGGTTCCTCTGATTTCTATAGCGTCATCAATCAAAAGTGGTCGATTGATTTTAAAAACAGTTAACGTTGTAGTAGGAAGGGATTTATCAAAAACTCGTTAATTATTCTACGGCAAACGTTTAGAGAAAGTTGTTGCTACTGTCTCGATGGAATAACAATGTAGTTTCGTCTCGCCCAAATGTAGATTAACTGGACTAACTGGACTGGACTATCAGACTAACTGGAATGACCTTCTATGTTATTTTATTGCACTATTAACTTTACTGCTTCATGAACCATTTAATTTGCAGACATTTCAGTGTGACTGAGACTCCATATCAATACTATCGATTGGCTTTTACAATGAAATTAATAAAATAGTGCCATAATTCCCTGGATTAAAGGGTATATATCATCACTGTATATATTATTCATTCCTGTAAATGCTCTAAAGGAATATGAGCAAATCAGGAAGTTATTTTATTCAATGTCTTCTATAAACGGCAGAGACGCTAGATAGCGTATAACTCTGCCATGAGGAGATAACGTCCATGAGGAAATCTGGTCTTGGTAAGTAAAGAAGCGCTTTGCCATAGCTTATCCACAAATCATCACTATATATCTTTATTGCTGCAGGATATTTTCTAACGATCCTTTGAAACTCATGTCTCAATAAGTTTGTTTATGGTAGTTTTTTTTCTATCATAGTGAAGAGATTCTAGACATAGAACAGTTAATGGGAATTAAGGGGGAAAGTCACTGTGAAAATTTGAAAAAGAATTTTTGCAATTCTTTAAAGTATATATTTTCAAGAATATGTACGTAAAATTTTAACTTAAAATTCTCAAAATTGATGGCTAAGTCTGTACGTAGCCGATTTAAAAAATTTTAATAATTACTATTTTTACAAACTGCTTGAATAAAGAAAAGGCCTTAAATAAAAAAAAATCAATCCATCGCCATTTTGTAAATAATCAACAAAAAATCCGCTACGAATAATGATAGCTACATTCGTATAATATTGATAAAATTTTGTTTTTTATTTTAAGGCAACCCTTCACCGAGATATCAATGTCACAATGGAGGGGAAATTTTATTTTAGTCGTTAAGTCAAGGCCTATATCTTTGTTAATTTTTAAAATGTTTTAATAAATATTTATATAAAATAAGTTTAATACACACTTAATAAAATAACAATAATCCAATCCCTTTATTAATTAGTTATTCCTGTGAAAAAAATTCGGTTATTTTTTCGGCCGTCATAGTGGCCCTCCTCCTTAATGTCACTATCAGTATAAGTTAATGCAATAAAGTATAATAATATTCAAGACTCAATTAAAAAAAAGAACTATTAAACCATTTGGTTGCTGAAACCATCAAGATAGATGTGAATTCTCCTTTTTGTGTCACCCTGTACACAAGAAATTTAGTTTGAACTAAAATAGAGGATTGACGGGTCTAAATGTTAGTCCGAAAACAAATCCTGAATTATACACGAATTTATCCTAACCTTTCCGTACTCATTGAATATTCACTCACTTTCTACTACAAATCTTTAGAGATTATTCTTTTCACTGCTTATCTCACCATCGTCTATCTTTCATACTCTGTCGTACAATATCGAGATGAGATCATGGCAATAACGGGCGTTGAGATCGCGAATTTGGATCAGTTGGTCACCTAAAATTCTCTCTCGGCCTCATTTGAATATTCACCATCGGACGCCCATTGTCCCGTAACTTACGGATACATTTGTCATATATCGACAAGAGTCGAACCAGTGTCGTTTCGTTATAATTGTAATCTGGTCAACATCTTTAAAAACGTGAAAATTCGTAATACCATGAAAAAAAATATGGGCGATGGTTTGATTTTATGTTAGAGTTCCGGAAGTTCTTTCTCAGATATTTTCTCTACACTAGAATATTTTCTCAAATTTACGATATCGTTAATATTTATGAAGTTATCGGCGAAAAACTGAGTCTCTTTTTTAAATCTCAATTTGTTTATTACTTTTGCAATTATTTATCGGTGGATATGATTCTTTCGCACAATTTTCTAGACGTTATTCCGAATCGAATGAGCGATCGCTCATATTTTTATTCACAGTATCACAAATTGCCACATTTTTCAAGATGTTGACGGGACTATCGGTTTCAACTATATGTTAGTCGATTGACGCCAGTTTCATGCGTGCAAATTCTGTCAAAATAACTAAATAAAATTTTGGGCCTAGCCATTTTTCACCACGTTATTATTACCTCGCTTTCTTGTCTGTCTACTTATATTACTGTCTACTTGTATTACTAAGCTCACGTTATATATCCGTCCATCTGTCTGTCCTACCTTTAAATGGCTGTATCTTTTGAACCGCAAGGTTCAATCTAAAAGTCAGTCAAGACTAAAAAGTATGAAATAATTGTTTGAATAAAAAAAAGTTAATATGCCACGTTTTTAAAACGGACTAAAAAGTCTAAAATAATTTCTTCTAGCCCCGTACAGATTCCTAACCCCATACAGATAGTTCTGAGAATTTGTGATTGCGAATTTTTAATATCTATGAAAATATTATCTACCAATATTTAAAATGAAAAACATGGGGCGCATGCAAAAGATAATAGTTAGGAGTATAGAGAACAGCTGTCGTTGAGAAAATTCACACAACAGTTCATATAATTTGCAGTGCAATAAAGTTGTTAGTGACTTAGATGAATTATTCATGCATCAATTATCTATAATTATCTTGTAATAAGTTTAAGTAAATTTGTGTTGTTTAATAGTTATAGTAAATCAAGAGGACTTATGGAATAATGCATAAAGAAAAATTCCTTTATGCATTGTTAATAGGTGTGTAGAGATGAAACTAAAATTGTTCAACATTGTACTGGAAGAAAATATAGTAGGTAGCCGAAGCGCTTGGTAACATATTTAGCAATAACATTACTTTTTTATAAAAATAATTCAAGAGTTGTCCTTTTATGATAAATCTTGTATTAGTCATAAACTATATTTATTAGGTTTATTAACTTTTATAATCTTTTTATCCATTCAAAATAAGAATTCCCAACATTTTGTTTTAAAAGTAAATATTTATAGTAAATAAATATATCTGCGATACTTTTATGAAGTGAATACCTGTTTATATTTTTAATGTTATAATTTTTTTCAATTTTGTTTCATGGGCACAAGGTTTAGCTTTATGTTATTCTTCTGCATAACCCTTGATATTAACACGGATACATACAAATACACCCAGCCGCCTTATGTGGGAATTGAACCCACGCCCGAATTACTCCAAACCGCCAAGCTAGGCCAGCTCCAGGTGATTGACATAATTACCCCAGATTAATCCAGGCAAATTGGAAACTTTCTACGATGTAATTATGTAATAATTTACCCTAAGAAAATCTAGTCAAACCTAAACATCCGTGGCAATTCGGATTCGAACCGAAAGTCATGTTGTCACATGAAAAAAAGACCACTGCTCAGGATGGAACCCCTTGTCCCTTCATCCCTTTTATCATTCCCAAGACGCTCCTCTATCAAGTTTTTATAAGAAAATAATTATTATTTCTGATAGTAAAACTATAACAACACATGAATTCAAGGCTGATTATATGTAATTAATAAATTAAAAAACAAAAAGCGTAATACATTTACAATAATATTACATTGGTTGTATGATTCTTGAATTATATATATATATATATATATATATATATATATATATATATATATATATATATATATATATATATTAGTGACCAATTTTAATACTTTGTTACGCCACTGGAATAAATATCCAATTTCCAATACAAACCGTTTAATAATGCTTAATTAATGGAGAATAATGTGCGTGAAAAACGAGCCCAAGTTAGATCTCTAGTCACATTGTTATTTATGATCAATTCAGACGTATCATTTAATTTTTCGGTACTCGCAGCTAGACAAAGGACTTTTTATAGGAATTGTGTTAGTAGTGACAAATTTTTGTTACATATTAGCTTCACATTTTTTTTATTTGGGAAATTAATACTACAATGTACGATTTAGTTAATAATCAATGGATTGATCAGGAAATGGGCATATTAAATTTGTCATATGGTATATACCATGCAGAGAGAATTACAGCAATATGTTAGATTTGCTCAGAAAATTTCTAGGATATAAATCAGCGCCATAAATGACGTAATAGAACTCACATTGTAATAATAGAGGATACCCAAATAGGTATATCTATCAAAACATATCTTGAATACCAAACTGTTATCTGAAATTTCACGAGTAAACTGAAGTATTGTTCTCTAATTTTAAAAAGTGATAGTCGTCATACTTGACGATATACAAACTTGAGACATGACTTATACAAACATTGAATGAAGTTGATGGTGATCACAGTTTTTAATTCTATGAGTAAATGAGGTATTGAATTCCTTCCATATATAAGAACAATTGTAGCAATTGTTCTTATATAGGGTGTCTCATTTGGAATTATAGAATGTGATTTGTGACTAAAACTAATACTATTTGACAAACTGAGGTATTTCTGACATCTGGCAAGATGTCATTCGTTTGACAAAATTTTCCATATCACGGGAATATAAAACTGTTGACAGTCGTTAAATATTGGCACCCTATCTTTGAGAGAACACAAATGGTGCGCAAATCCTATAGTTCCAACTGGGACACCCTATAGTATAGGACTACTATTTACTACTTATTACTAATAACTAATAAGTAAATTATTACTACCTAATTATATATCTTGGCATGATTAATGAAAAATGAAAAAAAAAATATAAATCAAAACCTCTGAACCTCCTAAAAACCATTCAGTATCTCTTCAGCAAGATAAAAGCTCTCAGCGTTAAAAGTCAACGTAACATAATTTATAAATAAATATTTCCCTAGCATGTTTTACATTAGGATAAAATATACAATTGATTGGATTGATTTACCTAACCTTCTTCCCTGTTTGGTCATCTAATTAGCCTAATTTTCCCTGCCTTTGATTTTTTGTTCTGTTGTGGTATATAAAAATGTATGTAAAATATATGTAACCAAATCTAACTCCTTGGCAGATTTTCACCAACGCACAGGACACGAGATTTATATTGTTTAAGATAAATTCATGTTCGTTTCTCCATATGCAAAATCACGTAATTCCTTGACAATAAATAAATTGTTCTCTCAGTGTACGTTCCCCGCGGAAACAAGATCATCCAGTTCGGCATAATTTTTTCTAAAAGAATCAGATTTTAAAGATAAATATGGTTTTTCATCCTTATTTTTACTATAGGAAAATAGAGAGGCTTTCATCCTATTTTTTCCTATACTTTTTTTAATGGCTTAGCTTGTATGACTTGCTCATTAATGTTGTATCGTGAAGAACTTTCGAGACTAAGGCCATAGGACGATAAGCATAGTGAATCGGCCCCAGAGGGATATCTGGATCATCATTGAGAGTATGTTGATATTAATGAGATACGTTAATCCTGACCTCTATCTACATTGGTTTTTGGATAAATCGAAAAAAATAAAAAATTTTGAAAAACGGCTTACCTATTTGAATAAACTTTGGGGGAAAATAACAGCTCATAATTATTAGAAACAGGCGATTTTTTCCAAAATCATCTGCAAATAACATTAAATAGAAAACAATAATGTGACAATCAATCTTTTTTTATTAAAATATTCAAAAATTAATTATAAACTATATTTAGATGTTAATAATTTTAAAATATCCTTTTGCATTTCAAAACATCAATATAAATATTATTTATCAATATATTGATTGAGTCGGAATCAGTTTTCATTTTTTATATAATAAAATTACAATTTAGAGAATATAAGGATTTCCTCTCAATTATCAGGTCATTCGGTAACCATAATATTGCACTGTTATTTAATGTTGGTGGCACTGTTGTGTCTACGGCAGACAACTACCAGACCTACGGCTGTACATTGTTTATTACTTGGTAGCACGCAGCTAGGTAGCTAACCTAATAATCATTAATTGTTGATTTTAATTAATCAATTCAATGTTTTAATATTTTAAAAACAAAATTGTTTTCACATGTTTTAATATTTTAATATTTTAAAAATAAAATTGTTTTCACATTATTGTTTTCAATATTTAATGTTATTTGCACTTATAAATTAATGAAATAGGCTTAGTTTCTGTTGTTTCAAAGGTATAAATATTGAAATAAATCGATGTTTGTATCAAAAACTCGGTTTTTATTTTTGTTTTTCAATATGCCGTAACTTTTTGATGAATTTTAGGAATTGAGAAGTTGTTTTGCATCGAAAATGACATAAAAAGGGTAGTTTAAAGATTGTTATAGGATCATGAAAAAAATAATTTCAGAAAAAATCGCCTGTTTCTAATGACTATTATGAAGAAGCTGTTATTTTTTCCGATTATAGCATTTATATACATCCATAACTTATCTAAATGTCATTCAAATCGGTTAAACCGATTTTGAAAAAAAAAATTTGAATTTCCTTCTTTTTCGATTTATTCAAAAACGAAAATAGATAGAGGACTGAAACTTGCAGGATCAACGTGTCTCATTAATACCAACATACTTTTAAAAGATGATCCAGATATCCCTCTGGGGTCGATTCACTATGCTTATCGTCCATATGGCCAATGTAGAACATCAATAATATGTATTAAAATCAATATATTTTTGCCAAATTTGCTGGAATTACAGAAAAAATAATTAATCGAAAGTAATTTTGTCTTTGATATTCTTAGATTTCAGCGACTATAGACCACCTTCCGCTCATAATATACAAATAAGTATTTGGCACCATACTTAGAGAGAAAGCGCAGTTTTTGCTAATTTCCTATGCGTTTTGTATAATGCTAATTGTCACGGTGACATCACATTCAGTTTTGGACGCTGTTATGTCTTGAATTTTGAAACCGGGTTAATCGGCAGGCTTTCGATGAGATCGTGAATGACATCACTGCTGGTAGAAGATATCTACTTTTATGAAAACTAATTCGAAATTTAACGACAGAGTATAAGGAAATAGGTGATGACCATATTGTAAACTAGAAAGTTTGTGGGCAATATGTCTCGCAGATTTGTCAAAACTTGAACAAATTACAGCGTCGCTGTTTATCTAAACTGTGATTAATATACCCATAATTTATAATTTTCTGCCTAGTTTTTAATGTTTTTAATGTTATTAATGTTTAATTGTTATGTTAATGTAATGTTTAATTACCCATTTTCGGTTAATGTTGGTTAAGTGTGGGTATGTCAAATATCGCCTAATAAAACAGAGGCGAACTATAAATAATATACATACTTATGTATTAAATCATTTGAAATCAAGCACAAGATCACAATCTTTAGGGAAAACATCAACATTATTACAAAGTTTCAGGATAATTTCTAGCATCACTTTAAATAGTGTAATGACCCCACTACCAGACCCATAACACTTAAATTGTAAGGCAATCCAACAAAATATAAAAAGACTCATGTCGCCTATGACAGAACGCCAATGGGTCGGATCAATACATTGTTAGGTTTAAGACTAATACAGCTAGCGCAGTTGACGTTGATATTCCATGTTCTGTCCACTATTACTTTACACTAATCTCTCTCTTTCACTAATCGCGACAGTTCTTTTTGACCCATGGGCTTTAGAGCTAGTGCCTTATTTTTATAGTATTTACCCAGTTAGAGGAGCCATATTAGAACAAAGTACACGCTTCAGTCATTTTGGCAGTTATTTTGTTTTGTGTGAAACTATAAAAACATTTCCTCTCATTCTAGTGTCTTATTTTGATAGTATTCACCCAGTTAGAGCAGCCATATTAGAACAAAGTGCACACTTCTATCATTTTAGCAGTTATTGAAGTGAATACTTCTTTGGCGGCGTTCTGATATTTGACGAGAATGGAGAGTGAATTGGAAAAAATGTAACGTTTCCAGATTTCGTTACACGAGAGAGAAAAAAGATATAACGTAGAGAGAAGGCGAATCGTTACAAGACAGAGTACACAGATATATATCAGTTTAGGCTATCCGTGTTTCCCTTTTGCGCGGTCCTTCGTTTTTAACGCCCACTCATACGCTAAGTCCAAGGTCTAAGTTGCTTGAAGGGGGAATAGTTTAGGAAGCATCGTACGAGCAAGAGAGAGAGAGAGCCACGTATTCATTGAATACTAGGCAATAGAAGAAAATATAGTATGACGCGCATGCGCGCGAGTACGTACAACTCTGACGCCACACGGGGGTGGAGCAAGAGAGAGCGATATAAACTCAGTACGAAGCGATGAAAAAATATCGTCATCGCAGGCATCTACATCTCACCGAACCAAAATCTAGAAGATATAATATATTTCATTAACCGCTCCCTACTGGTTTACAGCCATACAGGTACAAATGCACTTGGAAGAGGCGAAGACAAAATCCCTTTGATTCTCGGGGGAGATTTCAATGTAAATTTCGGATCCAATGATTCTTTCACGTTGATTAACTTTGGAAAAACATTTGGTCTGCTTATAAATAACAATCCCAAAGAATCAACAGCAAAATCCGGAACAACAATAGATGCAATTTTTACACGTTATGTAAAAAATATCGAATCACGAACATATATTTCATATTTTAGTTATCACAAACCAATCATATCAGTATTACCAATTGAACCACCAGCCGATGATAGTGTAGATGATGAATAAACCGAATATTTTTTACACAAATTTTATATTGTTATATTTCTTTTGAAATTATCCCTCTCCCTTTCTCTCTCTCTCTCTCTCTCTCTCTCTCTTTCAATCTCTCACTCTTAATCTCTCTCATTCTCTATTTTAAAGAAGTATTCACTTCTATCACGTGTACTGTGCTGCACATGATATTTTTTTTATTTCTTTTTTTGGTTTAAACCATAAAAACATTTCCTCTCATTCTAGTGTCTTATATTGAGAATATTTACCCAGTTAGAGCAGCCATATTAGAACAAAGTGCACACTTCAGTCATTTTAGCTGTTATTTTTTTGTGTGAAACGATATTTTAAATTGCAGGTTTGATACTGTTAGCTAAATTACCGGCATGTTTAAAATTGGTTAAGAGCTTGTATTTTTTACCTCGCTGAACTGTTTTAATCTGAAATTAATTTAACATTAGTTTTCGATATTAAGATTGTGTTAACAGTGTGCACTATTTTCATTAGTCTATTAGATAGACCGTAAACTAGCAACATATTTGCGTATTTCTGGTGAGTAAAGCCTGCCATTTTTAATATTGCTAAGTTGGAGTCGTAATTATAATTTAGTTACGATTTGAGATAAGCTACAATATAATGTTATTACTTGGCCATTATAATAAATTTAGGGATGCTGTTTTATTGACGTATTATTTTACATGGGAAGGATTATAGGCAATCGAATAAGCAATATAGGCAATCGAATAAGCATAGGGTAGAATTTTTATATAACATGTATAACCTCCATGATAGCCTGACGTTTTAGGAAAAGGAGATGGATTGCATTATGTCTAACACTAAAATTCTCGTAATAGCAATAACACTATTCGAGTATTATTTTTGTTTGTACACTCATGAACAAAATTAACGCATCAACAAAACTTTTTATAATTATTCGAAGTTTTAAATCCTTTTACATTTTATGTAGGTGACCTAGGATATCTTCTGTCACTTGTAATATGACCACCCTATAATGTCGTATCATATTTTTTGCAAGCTCTTTTCCTCTCTTAATATAATAATACTGTAACATCTCTAATAATGTAACTGATACAAAAGCTTAAGTTGCAACTTTGCGATAAACCCTTTATATAAATATAATTGTATTCCTGACTCACAGAGATATAGATATACTTGAGGTCGGGCCGTTACTCTGTAACTTTTAGTGTCAATAAAATAGTTTTTCAAGTGTCGAAAGGTCTCAACTTATTTCTCACTACTGATAAACAATTACAATTGTTTGATAGATGTAAAGTAATATTTTGTAATTGTTTGTTAATAATACATTTAACGCTCTTTAAAGTGATTTGTAAAAGGCAATAAATTTAGTTACATCAGTAATTTTTTAAGTCATTACGTGAATGAAATATTTTGTCCAGTACACTTGGAGTAGAAGAAATACATAGATAGTCCACGTAACTTAAGAGAAGGTTAAGCAGTGCAAGCTGTACCTCTTGTTAACGACGGGTGTACCCAACGATATGTGGCTAATTTGTTAGGAGTCAGACAGTCAATAATTAGTCGAACAGTTAACTGTTCAATGAACATAGAAATGACAGTAGAAGCCAAGGACAAGGTCGCAAGAAGCGATATCTTATACAAGTCGCCTTAAAAACAGACATTCTACCAGGTTAGAACTAAACAGAACACTAAAAGCAGTTTGAAATATATCAATTTCCGGACGAACAGTCAGAAGAAGCCTTAATGAAGGAGGATTGGATAGTAAAAGATCAGCTATTACATCGCTGCTCACCAGAGAACATAGAATTACTTGACTGCATTGTGCAAGCGAACACGTAAATTGGACCAATGACGACTGGAAGCGAATTTTGTTTTCAGACGAAACAAGAGTAAGTCTTAATTCACCAGATGGACGTCAGAGAGTCTAGCGGATGCTAGGAGAGAGGTTTGCCTCCTGCAAAGTCTCTCCGAGGATCCCATTCTTTGGTGAATCAATATTCTCGAAAGAAATTTGTTTCAATGGTCGTACGGATTTGGTTTCTATTCAGGAGAAATCCGTGAATGCACATTTCTATCTGGGAAATATCGCAGAAGAACATGTGATACCATTTTGCCTGTGTGTGGGGGACAATTTCAGTTTTATGCATGATAACGCTACGCCCCACTTTGCTAGAGAGGTATAGTTTATTTCATCGCTATTTGCCAAATAAAAAATCCCAAACGGCTCTTATTTCATACCGTGGCTTATTTTTATGGCTAGGCTCAGGTATACTGTTCCGTTTATCGGTAAGATAGAGTTTTTTATTTGGCAAATAGCGGTGAAACGAATAGTACTGGACTACCTACAGTTTATAAATATTCCCGACTATGAACTGGCCACTAAGAAGCGCAAATATGAACTCCATAAAGCATCCATAGGATGAATTAAAGCGATCAGTTAGGTGCCACATACCTACCCTATGACTCTGGGAGAACTCGAACAATTCGCTGTTGTCAAATGGGAGAATATTCCTCAGGAAACCATTCACCACTTGATCAATAGCATGCTCAAACGAATAGAAGCAGTGATAAGAGCTGGAGGAGGATCTATGATCTACTGAATTCAAATTCTTATAATTTAATTTCACCTCCAATTTTTTTTCTAAAGGTTTTCATTAACACCATTGTCATTACATTTGCCATTATTGTTCCTTTCTGTTATTTGCTCATGTTTTCCCCCGATAATATCATTCCAATTTTTTAAACTTTGGTTGAAGTCATTTAATTATCATATCACGTAGGTCTTCTTATTTATGTGCCATATCACAGTTATCCGACGTTGGCGATTATCATAGCAAAGGCTTTTCGATCTTCTACCATGTGGAAAAGTTGACCTGCATTTCGTATGTCTATCCAGGCTCGGATGTTTCTCAGCCAAGACATCTGTTTTCGGCCTACACCCCGTCGACCTTCTATTTTCCCCTTTAGTATGAGTTGTAATATACGATATCGATCACCTCTCAATATATGACCCAAATAAGTAATTTTTCTACGTTTGATAGTCCTGAATATTTTGTTGACTTTCCTCAGCACTTCCTCGTTTGTAATATGTGCTATCCACGGTATTTTTAACATTCGCCTATGTATCCACATTTCCAGCGCCTCTATGCGATTAGTTGTTGATATTTTAAGCGTCCACGCCTCCACTCCATACAACAGTACAGGCCAAACATAGCACTTGACCATCCTTTGTCTAATTTCTAAATTTAGATGGTGGTTGCAAAGAAATGATTTCATCTTTAGAAAAGTTGTTTTGGCCATTGCAATTCTGTGTTTTATTTCTTTGTCTGGATCTAGTTGGTCTGTTATGATAGTTCCTAAGTATGTAAATTTGTGGACCCTTTCAACCTCAACTCCATTTAATTCTAGTTTCGTATCTGGGTGAGGGTTACGACTGCAGACTAAAAACTTGGTTATATTTTCATTTATTTTGATGCCCATTCCTTCCCCTGCTTCGTGGATTCGATTCAGCAGTATTTGGAGACCTTCGATGTTGTCCGCCAAGATTACTGTGTCATCCGCATATCTAATTACATTAAGTAATTCACCATTTATTTTTATTCCATGTGGTTGATCCTCAAGTGCTGTCTTAAATAAAAGATCAGAATATAAATTGAATAGAGTTGGGGATAAAATACAACCTTGTCTAACTCCTCGTTGTATGGATATTTCGTTAGTAAGACTATTTCCAATCTTAACGTTAGCGGTTTGTTTCCAGTACAAATTCTTAATGATACGAATATCTCTATCATCTATTCCCGTCTTTTTCAGAATCTCTATTAATTTGGTATGTTGCACTTTATCAAATGCCTTTTCAAAATCCACGAAGCATGCAAAAATGTCTTTTCTTTGATCTCGGCATTTCTGTAATAGGACGTTCAGCGCAAAAAGCGCCTCTCTAGTTCCGAGTGCATTCCTAAAACCGAACTCAGTTTCTTCCATGTTTTCTTCGCATTTGAGTCTAATTCTGCTGTGTATTATTCTTAAAAACATTTTGAGGGTGTGGCTCATTAGACTAATCAGTCGGTATTCTGAGCATTTTCTTGCTTTATGTTTTTTAGGAATTGCAATAAATGTGGATTTGAGCCAGTCTGAAGGGATCACTCCGGTGTTATATATTGCATTGAAGAGTTTAACTATTATTTTTATATTTTCTTCATCTATCAGTTTTATTTCCTCAGTGGGTGTTTCATCCGGTCCTAGAGATTTTCTGGTTTTTGCATTTTTTATAGCATGTTCTACTTCGGATCTCATGATTTCTGGACCTTCTATGCAATGTTGATACAGTACCATATCATTATCTCTATCATCATTAAACAGCTCTGATATATATGTTTGCCATTCTGTTTTGATGTCTTCTTCATCAACGATGATTTTGTTGTTATTGTCCACTAGTACAGGGGGAACTCCTTTTTTAAATATGCCGCTTATTTCTTTCACCTTTTTATGTATGTTGAATAAATCATGTTTGGACATTATGTTTTCCATTTCTTCGCACTTTTCATTCATCCATCTCTCTTTGGCCATCTTGATCTCCTTTTTAATTTTTTTCTGTAGATACCTGTACTTTGCGTCATTTGTTTTTGCTAGTCTTCGCTGTTCCATTAGTTTTAAGATATCTTCTGTTATCCATTATTTTTTTTTATTGAGTCCTTTTTATATTCATTATTTGTGTAGATTTCTTTGGCTTTGATCTTAAGTTCGCACCACAGTTCTTCTGGGTCTTCTAGATTTTTGTCGATAAGCTTTATTTTGTTATTAAATTCTTGTTTTATTTTGTTTTTCATTTCTATATTTACGAAGTTAAAAATATTTGTTTTTAATTTTGGTCGTTGGTATTTTTTTAAGCGTAGTTTAATATCCGCTACAAGAGGTTGGTGGTCTGATCCAATATCTGCTCCCGGATATGTAGTGACTCTTTTGACAGCATTCCTAAAACATTTGTGCACGAGTATATAATCTATTTGATTTCTTAAAGTCTCAATCACGTAGGTACTATGATTTAAATCTTCGAAAATATAAAAATAATAATATGAAGTTTCACTGATTCAGTAATTCTGTCCAGAAATTTATTATACACAATAAAAAGTATATTTTTATGTAATAACTGACATTATTAAAAGATCGACGGATACTCGGCAATCTTATAGCCCGCCCTGTTTCTGTTAATTAAATTTACACAGCAAAAAACATATGCTTAAAGGTAATCATGTAGGAAACATCAAGTCGTAAATAATAGTAATCTGCGATCTGGGAAAGGTAAATAACAATAGTTGAATTTTTGATATTGAGATTATATTGTTATATAAACAATTATTGTATTTGGATGGTGAGAAAGAGTTTGTTGAATTTTAGTGTCGAAACGACTTCATAGGCGTACGAGAGAAATCGAGGAGAAAAATTAATCGCAGGTAACTACTTGGGGTTATCTATAAAGCACGTGTTTTATTTTAATCAAACTAAACAAGAGTAATAATTTATTTATATATCGTTATGTAATAATTAGCGAAGTTAACTGTACTTAGTAGAGTGGCTTTAATTGTAATTAAAATAAACGTAAATAGTAACTAAATTGAAAAATCGGTTTTATTAAAATATTAACTTATAAATTTTACTTATTAACAACAATGTGATCTAATTGTAAATTGTTTACCAACATAGACTGCGTTATTTTTCGAATTATTTGAATTATATATAGTATGGAAAAATATATATCTTAGAAAATGTGTACAATTATGTATATTGTAAAAATATGTATGTATGTATACATAATAAAAAATCCAATATTTTGTGAAAGGCAATGAGAGTGTTTCATTCGACATTGTTTTTATTCTGACTTCTTGGTCTGTGTTGTGCGTTTTTCATTAATTAGCATCGACTATTCCTAACAAACCATATCTAAAAAAATACAAACTAGATGGAACATTAAAAAGAATAGTAAAAAACTATTTGTATTGGGGTGATGTCCATTATTTACAACGTATAAGTACTAAAATACTTTAGAATACTGTAAAAGTACTTTAAAATAATATAAAGTGCATTACAAATATAATTGGGAACGAACTTAATATATTCAAATTTTACCTTAGATCGATCATATTATCCTATTATTAATTTTTTCTTATAAATTAGTGAATTAAAAGAAACATTTGATAATGTTAAATCGAGCTATCGTGGCAGCCACCTTACTGCTCCAATAAAATTATATCACATGTCTTTTTATATTACAATGTAAAGCCATTACTATTAGAACACTTGTAATTTTGTTTGTCTTGCTAAAAATAAAGTTTTAAAAATTTAAAACGGACTTTTCCGCAAGTAGAAGATCTCTATCTCGAAATTGAGTGGTCGAGAAAAAATAAACCAACTCATAAATGCAGAATATGTGTTTTATACGACAGTTGTACTTTTTTCAAATAGTCCACCATCATGCTTTCTCATGACCCATGGACAGGGTGGGGTGTGTCCTATCCACCTGAAAATCAGTAGATGTCGTCTGGTAGACGCCTCTACTCAGAATCAGGTGAAATCCGATTGATCCCATCCGATTTAATTGAGTGATCGTGCTAACAAAAAAAATTCTCTAATTGTCCACCATTGTGCTTTCTCATGACCCATGAGCATGGTAGAGTGTGTTCTACCCACCTCAAAATCAATAGGTGTCCTCTGGGAGACGTCCCCGATCAGAATCAGTTAAAACCCGATCGATACGACACGTTTTAGTTGAGTTATCGTGCTAACAAGTCTTAAAATGCTGACGACAACGACACACACACAGACAAAATTTTAATAAGAATCTTTTTTTTTGTTTTTAGGCCGAAAAACGAAAGATAAACGCTAGAAAAAAGTTTTTTCCCATTTTTCTTTACACGATTACATTACTTTTCCGCTCTGGTATAGTTGAGTGCGGAAAAGTAAAAGTTGACAGAAAATGAAAGAAAAGATGAAATGCATTCTTGCATTTGTGAATGCATTCTTGCATGAAACAAATCTGTTATTAACCACAATTCATTCCAAAAATGTCAAATTTAAGTTTTCTATACATCATTATCTTTAACCAGAAGTTAGTATTTACTCATACCTTCTTTAGACACCAATTACCGTCACATAGAGTTATTTTTTCTACTAATTAGATTCGAGAAGAAGGTTTTTTTTTTTGTGAAATCTACCAAATGTTTTCTTTCATTTACTAGTCAAAAATGTTTGACCAAGTGCCCAGCGACCTCTCCATTTCTATAATTAGTCTTAGTATAAATAAGTGTATTTTTGAACCCCACTATTTTGTTCATCAATTTGTTTCTGTTATTTAAGAAAATTCTTTCGTTGGATTTTTTATTATAATATATTAATAATAATTAATATTTTTTTGTATATTTAATAATTGTATACTAAACAGAGAAATAATGAGTGAATTGTTCATTATCGGTTGAAGAGTGAATTCTACATTAGCGGGTGTGGGTGCAACTATTTTTTTCGCCGAGTATACAATAGCGCATATAACGTACATACATTTTTAATTATTAATATAAATATCTTAACATAAAGTGTGTTCAGATGATGGATGCGTTTCAGTGGAAAAATAATAATACTAATTAAGACAGTAATAGTGGAAAAACATACAAATTACTGTAAACGCATAAACGTGGTTTATAATTTTATTATTATAGTGAATGATTAAGAAAATGTGTCAAGTATGACATTCCAACCGATGATTGTCTTACGTACTTATGTGAAAACATTAAAAATGCCGGGTACTTACATATATATAGCTTGAGATAAGTTAAACAAGAGTAATAATTTATTTATACGTCACAATGCGTTATATAATAACTGGCGTAGTTAACTGTACTTATTAGAATAGCCGTAGTACCTTGACATGTTACTGATTAAATGTAAATGATAATTACCATAGATAGCAAAGAGGACGTTCCCTTCTATTAGTACATTTACTTATTAGCTACTAATTAAGTAACTAACTTCAATAATGCCTATCCTATAATATTAACCATTGGTCAGTAATTGTTATCGACTATTTTCAATAATGTAGGAAAGGTTGTGATCTCATTTAGAATTATAGGATGTGATTGTATATAAAACTAATAATATTTGAAGTAATTGATCGAAGAAGCCGTTACTCTGTAGTTTTGTATAACAAAATCAGTATATTTTTAAATTAATATATCCAAATATTAGAGAAGATAAGCAAATACCAGACGAGACGAGGAAGGACTGAAAACTTATGTTAATAAAGTGGGAAATCATTAGAAAGTGTAGAAAAGCGAAAGAACAATGGATAGAGGAGAAATGCAAAGAAGTAGAAGATAAGTTGCAAGTAGGTAAGACCGATGAGGCTTACAAAATAATTAAGAGGAACTTCAGGGATGTAGGAACAATAAGTAGAAATGTTAGGAGTCAATCGGGGGACATACTGATAGGAAGAGAGGAGAAAGCGGATAGATGGAAGCAGTACTTAGGAAATTTATACGAGGGTCAGGAATTAGGAGAGATATTAGAGGAAGAATCTAGCATCGATAGGGAAGATGTAGGAAAACCTATATTGAGAGAGGAATTTGAAATAGCACTAAGGGGGCTAAAGAATAATAGAGCGCCGGGTGTAGATAAAATACAGGCGGAAATTTTGAAATGTGCGGGACAGAAAGTAGTAAATAGGATGTTTGAAGTGGTAAAATACATATACGAAACGGGCGAGATGCCGGAGGATTATAAGAGGAACATTATCGTTACTATACCGAAAAAGAGAGGAGCCGACAAATGCGAGAACTTTAGAACGATTAGCCTAACTTCCCATGCGTCAAAAATCTTAACTAGAATAGTGCAGAAGAGGATGGAAAATAGAGCGGAGGAAATACTAGGAGAAGACCAATTCGGGTTTAGGCGAAATAGGGGAACTCGCGAAGCTGTTCTGGCGCTAAGAGTAATGTTAGAGAAAACAATAGAAAAAGGAAAGAACGCTTATATAGGATTTGTAGATTTAGAAAAAGCTTTTGATAACGTAAGATGGGAAAAATGTTCGAGATACTAAAGAGCGCGGGAATGAAGTATAGAGATAGGAGAGTAGTACACAATCTATACATAGAGCAAACTGCTGTTATAGAAGTAGAAGGGGAAGAAAGGGAAGTAGGTATTAGGAAAGGAGTAAGACAAGAATGTACGCTATCACCACTAATTTTTAATCTGTACATCGAAGAGGCGATTAATGTGGTAAAAGATAGAGTGGATTTCGGGATTAAAGTACAGGGACAGAAACTAAAAATGCTGAGATTCGCGGATGATATAGCAGTATTAGCATGTAGTAAAGAGGAATTAGAATCAGCTTTGAACGAAATGGAGGCAGTGTTGACAGAGGAATACGGAATGAGGGTGAATAAAAACAAAACTAAAGTGTTAGTGTGCAGAGGGCGCGAGAGCAGAGCAAACGAAAGTACAAATTAATAATGAAAGATTGGAGGAAGTCAAAGACTTCACTTATTTAGGAAGTAAAATAAACTGGGATGAAAGAAGCGATAAAGATATAAAACAAAGAATAGCGCAGGGTCGAGTAGCTTTTAACAAAAAGAAAGCACTTTTATGCTCGGGGGTAATAAACTTAAAAACAAGGAAGAGATTTTTGAAAACGTATGTATGGAGCACGGCGCTATACGGTTGAGAAACCTGGACGGTAGGGGAAGCAAGTAGGAAGAAATTAGAAGCTTTTGAGATGTGGTGTTACCAAAGAATGATGAAAATACCGTAGATTGATAGGGTTAGAAACGAAGAAGTATTAGAGAAAGTCGGCGAGAAAATAAGTATGTGGAAAAACATAAAGAAGAGAAGAGATAGAATGGTAGGCCACTTGCTGAGACATGGGGGAATAGTCCGCGATAGTTTGGAGGCAAGAATAGGAGTGAAGAAAGGTAGAGGTAGGCCTATAGTAGACTACTGCTCACAAATAGTAAGGGATGTAGGTTGTAGCACAATTAGCGAAATGCGTAGGTTAGCACAAGATAGGAGAAGCTGGAGGTTAGCGTCCAACCCGTCTTAGGACTGATGACCTCATGATGATGAAACAAATACCTTATGCCACCATCACATATTATGATACATTGTTAATAAATATATCAAATATCCTCAAAATAAATATAATATCAAAGTAACATTTAAACCCCAACAAAGGTTATCAAATTTAGTTTATAATACCTAAGATAAAACTAACAGATATGAAAAATCGGGAGTTTATAGATTAAATTGCTCGGAGTACAATAGCACATATATAGGACAAACTGGACGTAAATTTAGAATTAGATACCTTGATCACAATAGATCTTTCAGGTTAGACAACAGATTCTACTTTTGCTAATCATATTTTAGAAAGTGGACATAATTTCCCAGATACTAATAATATGAAAATACTACACTATGCCAGTAAAGGTTTACGACTTAATTGGTTAGAAGCAATAGAAATCTAACAGTACAACCATGGTGATAATTTTAACTTGATAAATGATCAAGTTAGATATAGTAGGTATAAGTGAGATGCGCTGGCCGGAAGTAGGAGATTTTTGGAGCGGTGACTATAGGGTAATACACACAGGATCGGTAAATGGAAACGCGGGAGTAGGGATCGTTATGCGGAAGAACGCAGGACAGTGTGTAGATAGCTACCTACAATACAGCGAGAGAGTAATGATGGTTAGGTTAGATTGGAAGCCAGTGGAAACAGTAATAGTGCAAGTATACATGCCTACTTCTAACCACAGCGAGGAAGAGTTAGAAGACGTTTATTCGGACATAGAGCAGGTAATAGGATTTGTGAAGGGTCATGAAAATTTAATAATAGTAGGAGATTTTAACGCAGTCGTAGGTGAGGGGAAAGAAGGAGTATTTGTAGGGCCTTATGGATTAGGAAACAGAAACGAGAGAGGTAGCAGACTGATAGAATTCTGTGAGAAGCACAAGATGGTAGTCGCGAACACATTGTTCAAGAATCACGTTAGGAGGCGGTACACATGGAAAATGCCAGGAGGGATAGACAGGTATCAGATAGACTACATTCTGGTTAGGAAGAGATTTAGGAATCAAGTAAAAGACTGTAAGAGTTATCCAGGAGCAGATGTAGACAGCGATCACAACTTGATAGTCATGAAAGCTAGATTAAAGTTCAAAAATCTGAAAACCCGGAAGGATAAGAAACGTATAAATGTAGACATATTGAGGGATCAGAATATGAAAGATAAGTTCCAGGAGAAAACAGATCAATTAATAAATAAAACGAGTAAGGACGAAATCAAGAACGCAGAAACTGAGTGGGAGGGTATCAAGAATAGTCTAGCTTCCGCGGCTACGGACGTTTTAGGACACGATAAAAGGGAAGCTAGGAAGCCCTGGATAACGGAGGAAATCTTAAACTTAATGCAAAAGAGACGAGGCTACAAAAACAGACGAGACGAAGAAGGACTGAAAACGTATAAGGCAATAAAGTGGGAAATCATTAGAAAATGTAGAAAAGCGAAAGAACAATGGATAGAGGAGAAATGCAAAGAAGTAGAAGATAAGTTGCAAGTAGGTAAGACCGATGAGGCTTACAAAATAATTAAGAGGAACTTCAGGGATGTAGGAACAATAAGTAGAAATGTTAGGAGTCAATCGGGGGACATACTGATAGGAAGAGAGGAGAGAGCGGATAGATGGAAGCAGTACTTAGGAAATTTATACGAGGGTCAGGAATTAGGAGAGATATTAGAGGAAGAATCTAGCATCGATAGGGAAGATGTAGGAAAACCTATATTGAGAGAGGAATTTGAAATAGCACTAAGGGGGCTAAAGAATAATAGAGCGCCGGGTGTAGATAAAATACAGGCGGAAATTTTGAAATGTGCGGGACAGAAAGTAGTAAATAGGATGTTTGAACTGGTAAAATACATATACGAAACGGGCGAGATGCCGGAGGATTATAAGAGGAACATTATCGTTACTATACCGAAAAAGAGAGGAGCCGACAAATGCGAGAACTTTAGAACGATTAGCCTAACTTCCCATGCGTCAAAAATCTTAACTAGAATAGTGCAGAAGAGGATGGAAAATAGAGCGGAGGAAATACTAGGAGAAGACCAATTCGGGTTTAGGCGAAATAGGGGAACTCGCGAAGCTATTCTGGCGCTAAGAGTAATGTTAGAGAAAACAATAGAAAAAGGAAAGAACGCTTATATAGGATTTGTAGATTTAGAAAAAGCTTTTGATAACGTAAGATGGGAAAAAATGTTCGAGATACTAAAGAGCGCGGGAATGAAGTATAGAGATAGGAGAGTAGTACACAATCTATACATAGAGCAAACTGCTGTTATAGAAGTAGAAGGGGAAGAAAGGGAAGTAGGTATTAGGAAAGGAGTAAGACAAGGATGTACGCTATCACCACTAATTTTTAATCTGTACATCGAAGAGGCGATTAATGTGGTAAAAGATAGAGTGGATTTCGGGATTAAAGTACAGGGACAGAAACCAAAAATGCTGAGATTCGCGGATGATATAGCAGTATTAGCATCTAGTAAGGAGGAACTAGAATCAGCATTGAAAGAAATGGAGGCAGTGTTGACAGAGGAATACGGAATGAGGGTGAATAAAAACAAAACTAAAGTGTTAGTGTGCAGAGGGCGCGAGAGCAGAGCAAAAACGAAAGTACAAATTAATAATGAAAGATTGGAGGAAGTTAAAGACTTCACTTATTTAGGAAGTAAAATAAATTGGGATGGAAGAAGCGATAAAGACATAAAACAAAGAATAGCGCAGGGTCGAGTAGCTTTTAACAAAAAGAAAGCACTTTTATGCTCGGGGGTAATAAACTTAGAAACAAGGAAGAGATTTTTGAAAACATATGTATGGAGCACGGCACTTTACGGCTGCGAAACCTGGACGGTAGGGGAAGCAAGTAGGAAGAAATTAGAAGCTTTTGAGATGTGGTGCTACCGAAGAATGATGAAAATACCATGGACTGATAGGGTTAGAAACGAAGAAGTATTGGAGAAAGTCGGCGAGAAAAGGAGTATGTGGAAAAACTTAAAGAAGAGAAGAGATAGAATGGTAGGCCACTTGCTGAGACATGGGGGAATAGTCCGCGATATTTTGGAGGCAGAAATAGGAGTGAAGAAAGGCAGAGGTAGGCCTAGATTAGACTACCGCTCGCAAATAGTAAGGGATGTAGGTTGTAGCACAATTAGCGCAATGCATAGGTTAGCACAAGATAGGAGAAGCTGGAGGTTATCGTCCAACCAGTCTTAGGACTGATGACCTAATGATGATGATGAAATGATCAAGTAGATATACTATATTCTCCTCTTTTTACTGTTACCAAAATTAATTAACCCCCTCTATAATAGTTCTTAATAATATTCCTAGAAATTTTATGGTCGGGATTCCACCATTAATAAAACACGTTTTCCTGTAAACCTTAATTAACTGTTTATTGTCATAACCCTTATTCTGCGTAATTAGATAGTATATATTATAGGAACCGAATTTTTATATTTTATTCTTAGTTAAATCATCGTTTAGAAAATGACATAAAAGTATCGAAACTACCGTCACGATTTTTGTTTAATATAGTGGTATACTTAGTAGTTGTTTTACCCAATTGGGTTGGAATAATATCATATTTGACAAACTGACGTTTTTTATTCGTCAACATAAAATAGAGACGTGGTCTCTATTTGTATCGTGTGCTGAGAGATGCAGATCTTTCTTTAAAATCCCATACGTGGTGGCTCTTGACAGATTCAACGTTGTGCACGACATCGAATTGACGTGTTTGGATACTACTGTATACTTTCTCTCACTGCAACAATATTTTCATTTGACCCACCACGATGAGGATGTATTGGTGTTGTTGGGATGTAAAACTGTCGCATAAAATAGGTATCCTGCATTTAGGTGTTGGTTTATTTTTTCTCGGTCATTCAATTTCGAGATAGAAATGTTCTACGTGCGAAAAATTCCGTTTTAAGGTTTTAAAACTGTTTATTTTTCTTCTTCATTTAAGTCACTAATCACTATTCCAGCTTGTAAAGGATACGGTTCAAATGTAAAAAAGAATACCGTTATGCGACAAGGTAGTCAATAATATTACAATACATCCTCAACTGTGTATATACCGAAGTAGGACGATTATATATTATAAACAATTTCGCTTAGAAAATCGAAATACATGCATAATTTGTCCGAATTGTATATTATGATAGCGTGAAGCGGTACAGATTTTGACGTGAATGGAATTGGATTTGTGAACATGAAAGGTGTCGAGGTAACTTTCATTTTTACTATTCGGGATATTTGTGTGTTGATGAAACATATTTGTGTATTTGAATTCATTAGCTGTTTGTATAGAAGCGGATGTGCCGTTTGCTTTGTTGTAAATCAGATCAGCAATAAGAATTGATAATTGGTGTTCATTTATTCAATAGGAGAGAACTGAAATGTCAAATTTGTGAATAAAATTACAGATTTTAAGTTTTAAAGTTTTAAAATAGAAAAATAAGAAAGTAAAGATAACTTTTATTTTCACTTAAGTGTTACACATACTTAAATCAGTAAGAGAATAAATACTAATGAGAAATACAGAAATATTCTTTCTTTATAAAAAGTAATCGTAAAATATCGCCTACATGGAATATCTACAATAATATTGTTTAAATGTTCCGGGTGTTTACAATCTCTACTCTTTTTTCTGGACGTTTTGAATGCAACAGACTACTTGCGCAACATATTTGCAGCTCCCCATGCATGATATTTCAAACTTATTGTGGAATTTTTTTAATTGATTATTCCATGAAACAAAATAAATTCAATTTTAATTAGAAAATTAAAAAAGTAAATATTGTTTTCTTAAATTTTGTAGCTACATAAGACGAGTATAAATAAATAAGAAATATTTAGTAAACATACAGTAAACATGGTAATTATATTGTCAAAGCAAAAAATGAAAAAGTAATCTTTAATTTTTATTTTATATACAACTTTTAGAAGTAATGACTGTATACTGTATTATCTACTAATTATTGTACTATTAAATCTATTTTGTTTTATAACAAAAATTAACCAAAATTAGTGTAAACGTTTTTTTGTCGTATGGAAAAATAGAATTCTTTAAATTATTATTTATAGTAAAACGGCCCACCATGACGATTGCATCGGTTCTATTACGCTCAAGTAACTCTGACTACAGTCAAGATATCTGAATCGATGTGGGTACGAGCAATTCAGTGTAATTCAGTTTGGCTTTTCCGTTGTGTTTGACCACCTAAATACATAAATTTAGTAGTATTATACATATGATAAACATTATTATATAACAGGCAACTATATATTAACATATATAATTGCTTATATACGACTTGCCACTGATGAGGCATACAAGTGGGTAGCGCTGTTTATTAAGTCTCGTTTAATTAGGTATAACCAACAACCTTCTTACTGCTGATTAGACTTTAAGAACGTAAAACTCAAAGAAAAATATGTAAAAATTGTATTAATAGTTGATAATTGAGCTATTATTATCTCTGGATTATTCCAATATTCTGCCCAAGTACAATATTGTATTGCAGTGTTTAGTGGCAAAATGGTTTTTGTTTATAAACATGAGTATTACTTACATATTATTGAAAATAAAATATGTAGAAATAAAATCAGAGATTAGTTAAGTTGAAATATCCCCCGATAATGCTAACTTAGTTGGCTAAACATTGTCTGAAATGGGGTGTAAAATTTCGCATTAACTTCGCATCAAATGGGGTACATAGGGACACACCAGCTTGGTGTTAAATGTCATGGTAGAATTTTGCCATTCGCTGATGTGGATTTTCATACCAGTAATGGAGTGAAATCAACAAATCGTCTGGTATAACGTTCACCGCCTTTTGGTGTAGGTTTATTTATAGTATTTTTATTTCATACCTTTTATTGTCCGTATTGTACGAAGAAAAATAAAACGCCTTCCAAATATAAAACACTTTGTGTATTAAAAACAAAAATATAATTATATAAGTATTTTTTATTGCATTAAGGGGCTACATCCACCTAGAGACATGAAAAAATTTTCGGGATTAATTTTCTTGGGAACGATTAATGATAATAAACATTTTTTTAAATTGCAGATAAATTTATTGTAAACATGGTGAAGTGAACACAATTTAAAAATCTTTAAAACCGGAAAAGTGATGCCCGCCGGAAATGGAGCGTCTATTTCGCGACCCGGTTTGCAGTGCCCGTTCTCCTGCTAAAATTGATAATTTTAAATCAAAGATAGTAAGCTGTTATGAAGTTAAGTGCATTCAAAACAGAGTGACGGTCGCCGTTTTCGAAAATTCTTCATAAAAAAAACGGCACATGGAACTGAAGTACGAAAATTCGGTAAAAAACTCCATTTTCTGCATCTCCCTTAGCGTGAGAAATTTTGTGCGTGTACATTATTACAATATGGTAGGAAAAAAAAAGACAATAGTTCTTCTTCAAGTTTGTTGCTCATTAGTTAAGTCGATCATTGTTCCGCACCCGACGAGGGAGCTCGTTGAGGGGCGCACCATTAGCCGCCCGTGACTGAAAGCTATATCTCTGTAAATTTTAAAGAGATCGACTTGAAGCTTTCAGAATATATTCCTAAGCCTTCATACTATAATAATATACAAAAAAAATTGAATGGAGATTTTAGGGGGATGTAGCCCCTTAATAAAATATTGGCGTATATGTAGGTATGTGCTAGTGCATGTCTAGAAAATATTTATATATTCGTGAAGAACTCAACCAAGTTCCTATAATATTTGAAATAGTACTTTATATTATCGAGATTCTCAATTAAATATTATGATGTTATCTAAACGTGAATGTTCTTCGGGATTAATAAGTAATAAATGTGATTCGTTGATGAATTGATTATTTTAATTAGAATTAATCATAATTAAAATTATAAGTATTTTTCTTATAATGAGAGGATGTAGCTCTTACTGAAAATAATAATTATAATTTGGAACATGCTAATGTCACAGCTTACTCAATACTCAATAAATCAAACACCTGTCTTCAAGATTTCAAGACTCCATCGCTAAAAGCGTAAGGCTGGGAACCCAGGGATCACCGGTTCGAATCCTCCGTACCCCAGATTTTTTTTTCATTAAAACATTTATTAAAACATGTAGAAATGCCCCTATAACTTATCTAGAAGTAAATTGTAAAAATTGCTAGTATTAAAAAAGAGTACGGTCATCCGGATTGTTTCACAGTCTGTGACGTCACTGTCTGGCACAACTGACCCTATGACTACTATTGAACAAGCTGTGCTAATGTAGTAGTAATGGTATACTCACTTACATCAATAATGTAACGGAACACAACTATTAAATTTAATAATTGGCACGCTATTGATAAGATTAATGTGTTGTTATTAAGTGAACAATAAGAGTGACAAATATGAAATTTTACTTTTAACTACTAATCCTTACTTTTATCTATTCATTTTAATAAACTTGGCCACAACAAAGTCTATGTTTGCTTCTTAGGATAGAAAAACCGTTTGCAAGTTGATTATTTATAAACAGGTACATTGTTTGAGGTTTTATCAAAGGATTTAATAATAATGCTTATTATAGCTTAGTTCTCGCTGAAAATATAAATCTGGTAATATTCTTGCTAAAATTTAGATATTATTATTAAACAATAACCAGACAATAAATCAAAATGACAGACACAAAATATGCGTTTATATTACTTTGTTTACTCCATCGTCGCGGAATACAAACAGGTTAGGTACATGTACATATTACCTCTTGGGTGAAATCATCTAGCGACTCAGTACATTATTCAGTAATATTGGCAAAACACTTTAATAAACCTGGTCAACATAATTAATTTTTGGTTCTTGGAATACACAACAGCAATTATAGTGGTATTAAGTTTTATACCAAAAATAATAAAATTATATAGTATTTCCTCGCCACTAAAAGTTGTAAACTTTTACCACGACAGGTTTTCAATAGTTTTAACTATAGTTTTTCGATGTTTAGTGGAAAACTGGTCTCATTATAAACATGAGTATTACATCATGTAATACAATTTTTTAAATTATTATATCGCTTAAAATAAATCTGCTCTGAATACATATGTTAATGATTGATGTGATGCCTTTGTACGTCTGCTTTCGACTTTTGACACTGTTATTGTACTCGTAGTATAAACGATGATAATTAGTGACGATTCTCGTTTAGTCACTGGTGTTGCCGATGAGATGAGCTTGGGTTTCCCCAGTTATTCATGTTTAGTTTATATAGATTTTAAAGTTTCATTTAGTATGCGATGCATGACACAAAACGGATATATCGCTTTATACTATTTACTCGTTACAGAATCTACTTAATAGGTAGCGCCAATTTCATGCGTGAAAAACTAAAATTTTCTTATAATCATAACCGTAGCATTCCTCCTATTTAAATATTGAAATAAAGAAATAAGATGTTCTCTCAAATGCATTGCAAGTTCAATAGAACATAAAAATAAAAACATAATTTTGATAAACACATAAGCTGAAAAATTAAAAATTGGAAATCTATCTAACTGACTTTTATAGAGAGTGGAAATTGTAATTATTTTAATTTAATTTTACCCCGAGAAATGCAATCTACACAACAATTTAATAATGGGAAATTGTCGGCAACATGGTTAAAGATGCTAATTTAAGGCGGTAAAGACTATCAGATGTCTGAAAAACATGTTAAAGTTTGACAAATTGACTGAAGGATTTAGTTGGGTACGTAGTTGTAATATATTTTTCCTCATTGTAAAATATAAGTAGTAAAAGGTGTAACATTTAAATAAGGCTTCCAAAGGTCCAAAAGGTCGTGAAGTTTACACCAGACGTAGTGTTGATTTTACTTCACTATTGGTATGAAAATCCACACCAGCGAATGGTAAAATTTCACCATAGCCTTGAGATTTCAGATCAATATAGAGTATTCTATATATGTATATGTACATCGTTTGGTGTCAAATTTTACACCACATTTCAAACAGTATAAACAAGTATTTATAACTATTAAAAACTTAGAGTAAATGTCTATAAGCTTTTGTTTGAAGACTAAAACCAAAGAATAATATAGAAGATTTTTTTATTTTTGGATAAATCCTGCGTCAAACTGCAACTTATTATTCATCTGTGATATATTACATACCGTTTTGTGATATGATGCAAGTGACTTCTTCCGGCAGTTTTCTGTGCAATTGCTAGATTGAATAGAGACTGTTGTTTGTCTCACTAGTTCAGACAACTACCTAACAACTGTTCAAAAAACTACCCTGCGGAAGTCATCTGCGTCTAGATGGCAAAACGCTGGCATCAAATTCTAGGTTAATACGGGATCTATCCCGAAACCAACAATAAATTGTCGCAGATCGTGGAAGCTTCTAGTCTCATTGTATTTCTCCATGAATATAGTAGAATTTTAAACGATGCTAATTGTTGCATTATGTAAAATTCGATGTAGTGGTTATTACTTTTCCGCACTCAACTATACCAGAGCGGAAAAAGAATGTAATCGTGTAAAGAAAAATGGAAAAAAAATGTTTTTCTAGCGTTTATTTTCGGTTTCTCGGCCTAAAGACAAAAAAAAATGGTTTTTACAAAATTTGTGTCTGTGTGTCGTTGTCGTCGGCATTAAAATTTCTTGTTAGCACGATAACTCAACTAAATCGTGTCGGATCGATCGAGTTTTGACTGATTCTGATCGAGGACGTCTCCCAGACGACACCTACTGATTTTGAGATGGATAGAGCACACTCTACCATGTTCATGGGTCATGAGAATGCACAATGGTGGAATATTTGAGAATTTTTTTTTGTTAACACGATCACTCAATTAAATCGTGTCAGATCGATCGGGTTTCAACTGATTTTGATTAGGGACATCTACCAGATGACATCTATTGATTTTGAGATAGATAGGACACACCCCACCCTGTCCATGGGTCATGAGAAAGCACGATGTAAATGTTTATGTTCATTCTGAGATTTTAAACATAAACAATTAACGCGTTGCCGATTTTGCATTGAACGAAAAAACATATATTCGGCCTGTATCATAAACGAATGAATGAGAAAAAAAATAGTTTCGCTCGATCACAAACCTAGAGGGTTCTTCGCTGGATGTATCCTCATCCCGTTAACTAAAGAATTACTCCTCATGGATGTATCCTCATCCCGTCAACTAAAGAATTACTCCTCATCCGTTCTGTGATATCAAATTAGCTTATAGAAAGTATTGTATTTCTGATTGCTGATATCTTGGAATAAAGAAAATATTCAGGAGAATAGGGATTATGTTCTATTGAACTAGAATACTGGCATCTAAGTAATCTAGACATACATTGTTGTGACTTATAGGGCGATTTAAGAAAGTGTATTTTAGAAATGATGTTATTTAAAGAAATTACAATGTTAATCTATTAAATAAACAAATATGCGAAGTGAGCTGATTGTTGATACTAACAATGATGCACACATCATTATTTAGGCATTAGATTTAAGACATTTAAGTATATTAAGGATAATTATTATTGTTAAATTATTGTTTAAACGTTTTTATTTTTGATTTAATGCAATGTTTGGCTAAATTTACTTGCTCAATGATATCTTCGTAAGCGTTTGATCGATTTCAATGATCTGACCGTTCTATCAGCTGATTTGGAACAGCCAATTCTATTGAAATTTTAATCAGATCTGATTCGTGTTTGGATAATGCCGACTCACGCTAATTTTACTATTTGTGTAATAAAATGAATGTCTGCGGATAACTATAGATGAATTATCGTCGATAGAGTCGATAGAGAACCAAAAAAAAAATTATATACAAACACAAAAACTGTTTTTGTTCCACTTTTGTCATGAAAAGTAATATAATCCGTGAAATCCAAGTAACGTCCTCAAACGCAAGAATTTATTGGTTTTTTTTTTCGCGGAAATCGCGTACGTTTCTACATAAACTGCTTTCTATATAACCGATTCAGTTTGTTGTATAATATGTGTTTACAATCCACCTATAAAACAAACATGGTTTTGTTGTTTGCTGATAAGCTGCAGGTACGCATACAAGAAAGGAGAAATGGTAATATATCACGTAATCAACGATTAGAAATTTATATTTGTATATTAAACATTTGCATCGATTTTATGGCCTTTTGATAGTTTGAGTCACATCTGTTTTAATTGTGTTATCCAACGTCAATGGTATTTGAAACAATTATGCGAAAGAATTATTTTATCCTTCACTGTAGCGTTCACGGTGTAGGATGAAAGATTTATTTCATTATTAATATTCAGTTACTAATGTTAATAGCATTTCAAAGTCATTCATTTAAAATTAGTACGTAACTTTGATATAGTTAAAAAAATTAAGTTATAAGAATTATAATTAATCAAATAGTATTTTTTATCAACCTTAAATAATGAGTTGTCGATCACACTGTATTTTTTATCGTTCTAATTTCTAGTTGAAATTATGCATTTGTGTAATTGTGTTCTGTATGTAATGGTATTTTTTATGAAACATAAAAGTACCATATAAAATAAAGTGTCACGTGTATACTTTCGTACATTTTACTATATTTTATTTTAATATATTTTACTTTCGTTACATTGACAATCAAATTAAAATACTACTTACTAATAAAGGGTCTTTCAATAAGGACGCTCTATTTTTAAATGTAAATGAAACATGTTGTGTATGAGATATCGACTCAATTTTATTTTCATTTGAAAGAATATTTTATGGCATCATGTATGGAATGTAACGTCGTTCAAATGCTCGCCGCGGCTTTGTTTGGTGGTACGCAGTCGGTACGTCAAATTTTCGATGACTTTGTCGCATAAATCTGGTTGAATTTTCTGGATGGCGTTATTCATGTTGACTTTGAGGGCATCAATTGTTTGCGGTTCATTCGCATAGACCTATGATTTAAGATAGCCCCAAGGGAAGAAGTCTAAAGGCATTAAATCCCAGGCTTTGCTTTGATTGCAGTGGTAATGTAGATGACATCTACATATAATTACAAATATTGTCCACCTTTCCCCCAATTTACACGCCCCTTAAAACAGAAGTACGTGGAGCAGAAGTTTGCCCAATACAAGCGTTATTAGCAAAAACAGACCGAACGATTCTCGTCAAGTCAATGATTGAGACGGTTTGATGACTGATGACTTTGATTTTGAATTGTTCCATTAAAAGCACGAACTGATGTGTCGCCTTGGCGAGAGTGCCTCTTCTTTTGTGTACAAATTATGTGTCGAATCGTTATACGTCGAGTCGACAGTCGTATCGGTCGGTGACTCGACGAAATTAGCTCAGTTGGTTTAGATCCATAAAATGTGAAAACAACTATAGTCCAGGAAGTTAATATCTAGACAATAAGAAGGTTGATTCCTGAAAGGATTTTCGGAATTTTTATGAAGAAGAGCACAATGAAACTGTGGATATTCGCACATTATATGTACTCTGATATAACTCATTTGTTTTGATGACGTTTTCTTCTGAATTATTTTATGCGAAAATTACAGATGTGCATGTCTCTTTGTTGTTTTATATTGAGCTTTTTTAGAGTAGAGAATTTTGCTGAAATATGTTCAAATTATCAAGTTTACTTAAGATTGGTTGATAAACAATATTTAAATAATTCAATTGCTAGAGGACAAGAGATTCACACAATAGAATTCGATCTGTACTAGAGGGGACATTCATGTTGCTGTATATTAATTTTATTTTCAAAAATCCGTGTATGAGCCAAAATTTTTCGCTTCCTTTATTATCTGTAGTTGATTACTATTAATATGTACATCGACTAGATCTCTAACCTTATTACAAGCTGTCACCCTACCAAAAAGCATCACTTGAGATTTAGAGGAGTTAACTGTAAACAAAGACTTTTGCAAAATTTATACCAGAGATGCTTTATGCTTGATCAGCAACGACCAAGTCGAAGATGGTCTGTAATTGCTATAAAACACTGAACCACTTGGCAGGGAAGGGACTGATGGAACTCATATGGATATCTGGACATAATGGCATCAAGGGAAATCTAATTGCAGATGACCTTGCTAGATTAGGGACCAGGGAAAATTTCTATGGACCAGAACCTGCAGTGGGAATAAGTCGGAATCTGATCACAGGCCACATAAATGGCTGGTCAAGAGACCAACACAATAAAAGATGGAGAGGAGTAACGGGTTGTCGAATAACCAAACTCTTCATCGAATACTCAGAGATTGAGAAATGGGCCCAAGAATTCATTGAATTGAATTCTGGCTTTCTGCCTGCATAAAGCCAGAATTCTGGTGGGAATTATTACGGGCCACCATAGTAGCCTGAATGCATATAAGTACAATCTGGGGCTAACTGATAGCCCGGCCTGCAGATACTGTAAAGAAGATTAGGAAACCTCGATTCATCTTCTTTACATCTGCCCCGCACTGGAGGAGAAGAGGTACCTTATATTAGGGACCCCTGTTATCCAAGAGAAGGCGAGGCTTAGGGCAGGGGACGTGCCTAAATTGCTCCTCTTATGGGGTAGCATTTTTGGTTAATGACCCGTATAAGAGGGGATCGCTAAGGGATTACCCATGCGATCAGTAGCTGATGAGGCCCAAACCCAGATAATATAATAATAATATATACCAGAGATCTTAAGTCCCATTGATTCTCGCACAAGCAGTAGCAACCTCATTTTGTTGCATAGAATAGTAGGCTTGCTGTATCATCAGAATATATATGTGATAATGTGATAATGATAATCAATATGATAATGAATCTCGAAAACCCGCAGTGTATAAAGTAAATAATAATGGACCCAATATAAACCAGACCTTGAGGTACACCAGATACAGACACAACAACAGTCAGACAATTTATCTCTTAGCTTAACTCTTTGCAGCCTACCATCTAAACGATTTTGCAATAAAATACTGAATTTCGATCAGAACCCATATGCATTGCCAAAGGCATTCGATGGTTACTTCTATCAAAGGTTTTAGAAACTGCTACAGAATTAAAATAAAACTGTCTACATAGATTACTCGTAACATCATCAGAACAGAAAAAAACATTTGATGCGGGCAAAATATTTATTTACATATAATAAAATATTAATTTATACACTCAAAGATTGATGTAATATACTTACAGGATGTGTACAGAGCCAATTAATCACTTATGCTAATTTTAATCTTTACTTATTGCTGTACAATGCGTAATATAATGAGGTGTCAAATTTAGAAATATATTATATAAATACAAACCAAGTTTTAGCTTTTATGGTATAAGTGAAACCATTGAAATTTTTAAATAAAGAACTATTTCATTACATAATAATAGTTCTCCAGAGAACTAGTAGAGAAGCATTTAAAAAAAAATACATTAGGGATGGTTTCTTAGGGGTTGCATGCATATTCAAAGAAAGTTAAGGTATGATGTGGAATTTTAGGGAACAGAGTAATTCGTCCGTTTTTCTTTAATAGCTATTTAAATGCTGAGCGTTTAGTTACCTTTTTCTATAGGGAATTATGGGATGCAATTGAAAAGTTTCCTCTTAATGTGCGACCGATGTTTTTCTGGCTAGATAGTGTGTCAATCCATAATTCTAGCATCATTCGTCAGTAGTTGGACGAATATTTTCCAATACGCTGGATAGGAAGAAATAGTCCTTTTGAATTCTGGCCTCTTAGCTCCCCCGATAACACACCATTAGATTTTTATTTCTGGGGACCAATGAAGAATACAGTTTACAATACAAGGCCCATATGTCGAAAAGAACTTTGTGCTAAAATAAGACGAGCCTGTCGCGAAATCAACGTTCCAGAGCCGAGAAGAGTAACAGCCAATCATAATCGTAAAAGAATTGAGAAATGTATTTAAATTGAAGGAGGATTAGTTGACAGGAGCTACATCCAATAACTAATTAAAATTTTTATTTATGTTGAATGAGTAATTATCTCAAAAACTGATTGTTACTTTAAACTGTTGTTTATCTTACTTATTTGAATGAACAAAAGTTAATTGTTTGTTTTCTTTACTCTTAAAACGTACTTTTTGTTAAATCGACACTTCATTTCAATATTTTTTTCCCATTTTCAATGCCATTATATTAAATTTAAAATCAAAATTGTAACCCTGTATTACGGAAATATATTCAAAAAACTAAAAATGCGAATTTCATAATGAGATTTGGTGTTGGCTCAAACTTAGATCATGAACAACTGTTTCTTATAACTGTTTATTTTCAACACGAAGCAAAATATCGGGAGTGGGCCCCATTTTGGTGCTGCCGTTTGTTACTTAAAATTAAGTCGATTGTCCAGGGACCTCAATTCGTCATCTTACAGAAGACATTTCAACAGCCACTCTTTCCGTATTCTCACTAAAGATTTGCATATCTATGCTTACAAGTCCAATTGACTCGACAACTTCTGCCAGCAGACCATGCACAGCGAAAAGAGTTCATCAATTGGATCATTGAACAAGAAGTGAATGGCAATTTTGTGGACAAAATCATCTTCAGCGACGAGGCCCATTTTCACCTTGACGACTTTATTAATAGGCAAAACTACTGCATTTGGGGCTCAGAAAATCCACGAATGATGACTGTCTTGCACGAGTCTTTTCCTGGTCGTGTCACCTCATATTTTGGTGATCAGAATTGGTCGCCATGATCTTGCCATTTAACATTTTTTTAACCTAGGAACTTTTTTCTGTGGTGTTTTCTGAAGTCTCAGATTTACACCAACAAGCCCACGACCACCCACGCATTGATGGTCGAAGTTGAACGCCGTATCAAAGAAATTTCACCAGAAGAGTACTCGTGTGCCACCAAAGCCGTGACGGTCGTTTATTGGTTGTTTATGTGTTGTTCCATACATAATTCCGAAATATCTACATGATATATCAATAAATATTTCAATACTTTGCTATAGATAATCATGTTTTATTTAAAATTCAGTTCGTGCTCTCTTATTGTAACACATTTTATTAACAATTAATTTAATTTCCTAACTTATTAGAGTAATAATAGATAAGTACTCAGTTAAATGAATAAAATAAGAACACGTTAATAACAGATAAATATAAATTGATTAATGAAATAGTTATAAAAATTCAATATAAACCTGGAAACAAATTTTAAAAGATACTTGTAAAATGTTTTGATAAACGATTTGATATATTTTTAAATTTATCCTCAGTTTTATATTATATACGGTATCTTTGATCTACCCACAGTAGTATTTTATTTCTTAATAATAAAATGAGATTTAAATTTCTTATCAAGTAGACGTTTCGCTTTATTCTTAATCTTCTTCAGGAGTAGTATAATACATTTCACCAAATATTGGTTAGGTGTTGTTATGCTAGTCAACCATTGGACTGAAAGTCCACTGTATTCCCTATATTTCCCAATGTCCTTTTTAGAGGGCAATGTCATACACTTCTAAATATATAGAAAATATATTCGTTGACTGGTAACCTTTGAATGATTACGTTTATTTTCTCATCATTCTGTCAGATATATTTGTTTAGATGATTAATAATCGAAAGACAGATAATAATAAATTACCCGAAAAAATTTCAACATTTGAATACATCGAATTGTTTGTTGAAAACCCGACAAAAATAAAAACTCTACTTGTTGATCTTTTTATATTCTGTATTGATATATCGTTGATTTTCTTTCTGTTTATGCAAAGCGTAACAATGGATTTAGACGTCACTTATTTTAACAAGGAAGATCGCCTTTTTGTTTCTTCGTATATGTCAGTTATTTTCTGGCTGCTTTTGTTTTGTGCTGTCATTATTGATTATTCTCTATTTGCCCTATTTAGTTTTCAAATTGAGTATAGCAAACAAATAAGCGTTTGTATAAGCGAACAAATACTTCAAGCGTTTGTTAAAATTGAATGTGTTTGTTCTTGATATAACGTAACGAACTTTAAGACGTCTTAATTCATTACTAAATGAATTAAGTAAATTTTTCAAAAGTAATTATTTTCCTATATTGTCGTCTGTAAAGCAATTTACAACTTAGACATATTTTTATAACCAATTTTTGACTATACATATACCTATGTTGTTTAAACATCCCGTTTTTTTAACACACTATTTAAGTTAAATTCACCTATCGGGCTACTCGGGCTTGACTCATTTGCTATTTTAATAAAACAACCTGTATGAATCTCTAACATAAAAACCGATAAAAACATTAGGGAAAAAGTGGATCAGGAGATTTACACCTATCCTCTTTGACGTGACAATTTAAAATATATTTATATTTAAATTTCATGGATTTCAGTCACGAGTAATTATTGAAAAAGTGAATGGGAACGGTTTTAAAAGAATTTAAAAAACATTTGTAGCGTATTTTATGCCTTACAAGTATCATGAAATTATCACCGTTCTAAATTATTTTCCATAAATTATTTATTAAGATACTGGGTTCTTAAAATTATTGTACTACAATTTTGCGAATGAAGAAACAATATTTCAAAATTTCCTTAACAAAATTAAAAATCTTTTGTAAAAATATTCAAGTCTTTCAATTTGTCTTTCATTCCATCGCTTCATCTTTTAACACAATTTTGCAATTTTCTTTTGAAACTGATTCATGGGATACAATATAATATTAATACCTACCTGCTTAATTAGGCACTTAAAATTCTTGAAATATAGTACAAAAGTTCCGGCATTAACATACATCGTAAAAATGTTATAGTTGCAAATTTCTTAAAAAATAATTCTTTATGTAAAATAATGTTTCTCTGGAATATTCTCAAGAGTCATGTTAATCGAATATTTAAAATTTCAAACACAGCTGTTACTTATTCTGGATCCCAAAGCAAAAGATCTGACTTCTAAATTTGATTCAAATATGATTCAAAATAGTATATTCAAATATTATTTTAAAATTAATTAATCACATCATTTAAAATATTATGACACAGTAAGTGGCTAAAACTTATTTCTTCAGGTTTCTATGAAGTTAGGGCAGCATGTTCTACAGTTTTACTTGTAATTTTAACTTTTAATATTCCTGCTAATTAAGTGAACCTATTTAATAAGAAATCTACCCAATATAATCCTTTTGTCCAAGTCATATCTTAAGTTATTTTTAGACTTTTGTACATTTTTGAAAACTAATTATTTTACTTCATTGCTTTCGGTGAATTTTATACAATAAATCAGTTCACAGCTTTCCATATTTATATAACTAATGTTTAATTATACATGTACCTACATTGTTTAAACATTCCGTTGTTTGTGATAATTAAGTTAAGTTGATCTATAGTACTTCTATCTTGATTCATTTGTTGTTTTAATAATCCAACCTGTAAGAATATCTAACATAAAAACCAATAAAAACAATAAGGAAAAAGTGGATCGGGAGATTTATACCTATCCTCTTTTCTTATTCGAGCATAAATTTTTCAGTATTCGTGATAACCGCGGGTAGATGCAGGTTGTGTTGATAATATGTTCCTCATTTAATAATTTTCGCTGCACAGTTTTTAAGATTTTCTCTCTGTGTGATTACGGATAGTGGTAAGTCCTTTATACTATATTTGTATTACTGTGGTTTGTTTCTTAATATATGCACATGTGAATATTCCAATTTTCTATATTTATTTTCTTAAAATAAATAAATAAAAATTATACTGACAGTGAACTGTTAAACTGAAAATTATAGTGGTTAATTGATATCATACGTTTGATTAAATATTTTAAAATATATTATTTCATGATACGTATTTTCACAAATAAACGTTTTAATAAGAAAGACTAACAGTCAAGACCATGAAAGTGTAGATAATAAAAAAAATCAATTTAAAAATAATGCTTTCATTATTTCTAATTTCCAACAAATTCTCTAGGTGGTATTTCTCTTAATAAGTGCTGGAATTTACAGAACTTAGGTTCAGGCATAATAACTGCCATTTTAATGAAATGTGTTCCAATTTAAAAACAAATATATATTTTTTGCATTTAAAAACATGGATATTTTATTACATTTTTATTACCATTATTTATAATAATTATTACTGCTTTAACATTTAGATAAACATAAAGAATGAATGTTTACTCAGATTATTGTCAACCTAGTAAAACTTATTTTAATTTGAAATTCAGTAATTTCAATTAATTATTGGAATACGTAAATACGAAATGTTTAAAAATAATTTGAAAATCTTGTATAGTATATTCTAAGTACCCGTATAACACAAATATCGTAAAATTATTACCATCGTAAATTAGTTTCGTAAATTACTGACTAATATACTAGGTTCTGAAAATTGATGCAATACATTTTTGCAAATAATGTGAAAACTTTTCGAAATTTTCTTTCTAAATTAAAGATTTTGTAAAAATATTCAAGTTTTTCAATTTTTCGCCATTTCATCAGTTTAAGTTTAACAAAATTTTGCAATATTTTTCTAAGCTGATTGATAGAACATAATGTTATTAACTATAAGAAAATAATAACGGTCTTCTAGGAAGGTGAAATAAAGCATTACATTTTATGGAATTTTTTAAAATCCTTGCTTTGTGTTATATTAATTGCAATCTCAAATTAAAGTATAGTTCATTATTATTTACATTATTTGTATTATTCATATAACTCCCCTTTAACTATTTTCCACTCTATGAAATTATTTCAATATATATATAGGAAGTTTATTATTAGTATTGAAGACTATAAAACACCATTTTACCAATTCAATATATTAATTCAATTTTATCATATATAAACTTTACAAAAAATGTTTAAAATATATATATTGCGTTATTAGAAGACTATGCAGGTTGTTAAAAATGCCTTTAAATACTTTTCCGAATAATTCGTATCCGTAGTATTCAGATGGAAAATATTTATAAATTTCAGCAAGCCATCATAGTCGTGATTTTAGTTATAATTTAGATTCACGATAAAGCACATATGTATGTAGCTATATCTGGTTACATTTATGTCCTGAAATAACATACTAGGGTTTTATGTTACCTGGAAATAAATACAAAACTGTTCTTAGCATTAAATGTGATGTTTTATATAACATACGTTGTACAGTCGTATGCAAACGTTTGCAAAAATATCTTAAAAATGCATATCTATTACAATCAATGTTAAAATTCTTACAGTTTTTTCATCCCCCTATAAAATGATTGAGGGTTTTGTGATCTCACTACTAATTTCTTCTTTATTTAACTAGTAAAAATCTATAACGTGATAAAAACTGATAGTTCTTACGTTACAAATACGCCACTCGAAAAAAAAGTGTACCTGTAGTTTTTCTCCATCACCTTATTCTTTGTATTCAGGCATCAGCCAGTCAGTCTTTCGTGATAATTGATAACGCTTCGATGCGAATTGTAATTGATATGCTGCTAGGGTTA
The DNA here is from genome assembly GCA_037954035.1 of Rosalia funebris. Taxonomy (NCBI): domain Eukaryota; kingdom Metazoa; phylum Arthropoda; class Insecta; order Coleoptera; family Cerambycidae; genus Rosalia; species Rosalia funebris. Next base: position 20,546,966 of record JAZFAV010000021.1, read on the forward strand.
AAACTTAATATTTTTCTTTGTGTTTTCTCCTAATTTTTAAATTTCGTATCGTGATTTAGTGTTTTTGGTAAGTCATTATTTTAATATATTTCCTAGATTTTTCTCATTTATTATATTAACAACGATTTTATTCTATAGTGTAAATTAATAAGATACGAGAAAACTTTTCGTAAACTTTCCTACCCAAAATAGACATTTCTTGTAAAAATAATCGAGTCTTTCAGATTTTAACGTTTTAACTAAATTATACTATTCTTTTTCAGTTGAACTTTCTAAAATCTTTCTTTGTTTTATTATAGCATTTCGTGTAATCTTAAGTTAAAATATATTTTAATTTTAATATAATTTTTCGTACAAATCGTCATGTACAACAAATTCACGGTGTACAAAATGGTACAAACGAGGATGTACAAAATTTTGTGCATCGTCATCATTATTTGTATAAGTTTACTTGATTTATTTAAAAATGCTTTTATGTTTAAGACACTTTTAAATGAAGGCAATTTGTTATTAATAATTTGTTTAGAACTATAAAACATTAAAATTTCTTGTCAACTATTCACTTGACTAAAAGGATGTTGCGTTAATATTTTTATAATCACCCTGTAGTTGAATGCAAACTTTTTAGAAATAAATGCATTATTATTATACTAATTCACTCTAAATATTATAATATAAAATGTATTATGCACTATAAAATCTTATGCAAACGTTTGCAAAAATATCCTAAAATCTATATATTAAGTTATTACAATCAATATTAAAATTCGTACAATTTTTTAGTCCCCCGATAGAATTTTTCAGGATTTTATGACGTCACTACTTATTTCTTATAATTTGTAAAAATCTCGACGATAAAAACTGATAGTTCTTACGTTATAACACATCACTCGAAAAAAAAGTGTATCTGTAGTTTTTCTCCATCACCTTATTCTTTGTATTCAGGCATCAGCCAGTCAGTCTTTCGTGATAATTGATAACGCTTCGATGCGAATTGTAATTGATATGCTGCTAGGGTTAAAACTTAATATTTTTCTTTGTGTTTTCTCCTAATTTTTAAATTTCGTATCGTGATTTAAAGTGTTTTTGGTAAGTCATTATTTTAATATATTTCCTAGATTTTTCTCATTTATTATATTAACAACGATTTTATTCTATAGTGTAAATTAATAAGATACGAGAAAACTTTTCGTAAACTTTCCTACCCAAAATAGACATTTCTTGTAAAAATAATCGAGTCTTTCAGATTTTAACGTTTTAACTAAATTATACTATTCTTTTTCAGTTGAACTTTCTAAAATCTTTCTTTGTTTTATTATAGCTTTTCGTGTAATCTTAAGTTAAAATATATTTTATTTTTAATATAATTTTTCGTACAAATCGTCATGTACAACAAATTCACGGTGTACAAAATGGTACAAACGAGGATGTACAAAATTTTGTGCATCGTCATCATTATTTGTATAAGTTTACTTGATTTATTTAAAAATGCTTTTATGTTTAAGACACTTTTAAATGAAGGAAATTTGTTATTAATAATTTGTTTAGAACTACAAAACATTAAAGTTTCTTGTCAACTATTCACTTGACTAAAAGGATGTTGCGTTAATATTTTTATAAACACCCTGTAGTTGAATGCAAACTTTTTAGAAATAAATGCATTATTATTATACTAATTCACTCTAAATATTATAATATAAAATGTATTATGCACTATAAAATCTTATGCAAACGTTTGCAAAAATATCCTAAAATCTATATATTAAGTTATTACACTCGATATTAAAATTCGTACAATTTTTTAGTCCCCCGATAGAATTTTTCAGGATTTTATGACGTCACTACTTATTTCTTATAATTTGTAAAAATCTCGACGATAAAAACTGATAGTTCTTACGTTATAACACATCACTCGAAAAAAAAGTGTATCTGTAGTTTTTCTCCATCACCTTATTCTTTGTATTCAGGCATTCAGTCTTTCGTGATAATTGATAACGCTTCGATGCGAATTGTAATTGATATGCTGCTAGAGCTAAAACTTAATATTCTTCTTTGTGTTTTCTCCTAATTTTTTAATTTCGTATCGTGATTTGAAGTGTTAATGGTAAGTCATTATTTTAATATATTTTAGATTTTTTTCATTTACTGTATTAACAGCGATTTTATTTTATAGTGTAAATTAATAAGATACGAGAAAAAATTTCGTAAACTTTCCTACCCAAAATAGGTATTTCTTGTAAAAGTAATCGATTCTTCCAGATTTTAATGTTTTAACTAAATTATACTATTCTTTTTCAATTGAACTTTCTAAAATTCTAAAATCTTGCTTTATTTTATAGCATTTCTTGTAACCTCAAGTTGAAATATATTTGATTTTCAATATAATTTTTCGTACAAATCGTCATGTATAACACATTCACTGTGTACAAAATGGTACAAACCACGATGTACGAAGTTTTGTGCATCGTTATTATTATTAGTATAAATTTACTTGATTTATTTAAAAATACTTTTATGTTTAAGGCAATGTTAAATGAAGGCAATTTGTTATTAATAATTTGTTGAGAACTATAAAACATTCAAACTGGTCAACTATTTACTTGACCGTAAAGATGTTGCGTTAATATTTTTATAATCACCCTGTAGTTGAATGAAAACTTTTTAGAAATAAATGCTTTATTACTAATGCTTTATTACTAATTCACTCTAAATATTATAATATAAAATGTATTATGCACTATAAAAACTTATGTAAACGTTTGCAAAAATATCCTAAAATCTATATATTAAATTATTACAATCAATATTAAAATTCGTACAATTTTTTAGTCCCCGCTAGAATGTTTCAAGATTTTGTGACGTCACTACTTATTTCTCATATTTTGTAAAAGTCTCGACGATAAAAACTGATAGTTGTTACGTTAGAACACATCACTCGAAAAAAAGTGTGCCTGTAGTTTTTCTCCATCGCCTTACTCTTTGTATTCAGACATAAGCTGGTCAGTTTTTCATGATAATTGATAAAGATTCGATGCGGGTTGTAACAGAAATTAAGTTGATACAGTTAAAAGTTAAAACTTATTATTCTCCTGTGTGTTCTCGCTTAATTTTTATATTTCGTATCGTGATTTGAAGTATTAATGGTAAGTCATATTAAAATATTTGCAAAATTTTTCTCATTTGTTATATTCACTATGAGTTTAATCTATGAGTCAATATACATAAATGTTTTGAGAAATATTTCTTTAGCAGAGACGTATTACTTCACTTTGTAATCAATGAGTAATATACTTGTTAACTTACACTAGATTTTATTTATTCTATTTAACACACAAAATACATTATACTGCTGAGGATAATTTTTTTTTTAATAAATTTTGGAAAATGTGAAGATTTTAGTACGTAATATAATAATTCAATATTCAATAACTTACGAGTAGTGGAATCATAAACAAATAAATTATGTTAGTCTCCATTGAATGAAATAATATTTTGACCTAAGAACTGCATTACAAATATTGTTTTAATACATATGTATATATAATCAAAGAGTAAAGTGGTGGGAAAAACAGTAGGTACAATTTTTTGGCAAGTGGTGTATTTGTAACGTAAAAACTATCAGTTCTTATTATGTTCGGGATTTTTACAAGTGAAATATGTTTTAATACACACGTATTTTATCGCCGATATTTTCGGGACTTGGCTTTAATTCATTTCTTTTTAATTAAAGAATTATTTTTCTCCGTGTATAAGCTACCAAATCATACAAAGATGCAGCAAATTTGTATACTACAATGAAATAACAATTAGTTTATTTTGTTAGCAGCAAATTAATTCTATATCATCGAATATACATTATATTTATTACTAATTATTTTAATTATTTGTGGTTAAACAAGCAAAGAACGCAGCACGAACCAACCTTGCCACTTCTATGTTATATCAAATAGACACATACATTGATGTATATATTTTTATATTTATTTCTTTATGTACCTTCTAAATTTAGCTTAGTTTCGATATTTATCTCTGGATGGAACATTTCGAATATATTTGTGTAAAGAGAAACAAAATAATATTTCGTTACTTGGAATTCTTAACCGATACAATTGATGTATTTTTCGCAAATAGAATGAATGCAGTTTTTTGGTTGCTAATAAAACGTGATGGGATTCATAATAACAGTTGGTTGTGAATTAATGAACTGGAATTGCCTTAAATTTTTGGATTTAAATTAAATATCACACTCCACATATCCATGTGGAGTGTGATTAATATCAATATTTCGTAGACTTGTAGATAATTATGTGGTGCATACATTTTTGTGTAATTATATTGCATAGTTTCGTAACAAGTTCAAATATATCATTTTATAAACTTTCATATATAAAATTTAATATAAAGTTTTTTCCTAATCCTAACTTACTATGTTAATATAAAGTAACTAATTTACTACGGTTTCTAGATATGTTCTTCGAAATATATTTTGTAGATTCTAAATTGTTTAACCACTTGATGTATTTGATTTGTATGTATTTGATTTTACCCCAATTTTATGTCTTCGGAATCTTTACAAAATTTATTAATTCAGATAAAATCTTTTTAAAACTATAATAATCTAACATTCGCTTACTTAAAAATAGAATACACAAACAAAATATAAAACAGATACGCCTAAACAGATAAGTATAACGGATTTTAGAGCTATATAATATAGAGCACATAATCCAAATCTGTATTTTTTACAAAGTTTTTACATTTTTTAATATATCTTAAATATATTTTCGTAGTTTTTTCAATTCCAATGTAAGTTCCATTTTTTTTTAGTTTTAATATACCTATGTCAGTTTTAATACATAGAGATAATTCTTATACTCTCAAATATCAGGGTGTAAGAAGTATTACTGTCGTTATTTTAATAGTTGACAGTTTGATGAAACAAAAAATAATGTTATATAACCCATGTTATATAATTTTTTTTTGTTTATTCAACTCTACTATTTACGAGAGAAAATGTCAAAATGACCTAATTATAATATAATAAATACATTATTGGACAAAAATAACAGTGAAAATTACAAGACTTGTAGATTTCCCAAAATAATAAAGCAATATTTCATATTCATAATAAATTAATTTGTAGAAAATAATTGTATTGTCCTTTAAATTTGTTGAATTTGTACAGTAAAATGTTTATATACAATAAAAATGATTTTCTACCAACTTTGAAATAACTTTGAACATGAAATACAACTTTACTATTTAAGGAGTTTCGCAAATTTTGCAGGTTTTACTTTTATTTTTGTCCCATACTGTATTTATTATACCCATAATTAAGTGATTTATACATTTTATTTCTCCTAAAACGTAGAGTTGAACACTCATGTTGTATAACACACGCGTTTCGTTTATTTAGGTCCAAACTATCAATTTTTTAAATAATGGCAGTTATACACTTCTTACACCCTGTATAACGGAAATAACGTAAATATTTTTAACTTCCAGTTTGATCAAGTATAATATAAATACATAAGTTAATTTTGGCATATTAATAATCAAAAAATTAATTATTAAAGTGTATTTTGTATGTCTTTTGTTTGTACCATTTATTTATACTCAAAATAGTTCGTTATAAAAAACTTTCCATCTCATAGATGTAATTCTATTAAAATAATCTTATTAATGTGAATATTACAAAATATGAATATATTGCCTGTATATAAATGCTTATTTAATTTGAATATTTTTGGTTCGATCTTTTTTGTATTCGAAATCATTCATACTGTAATGTTTTTAAATTTCAATGAAAGAAATTCTATAAAAATTCAGATACAAGGTACTGTAATGTACTCAGCTTTTTAATATTTTGTGACAAAGCGAATAAGAAATATTAAGCAATTATACACATAGCCACAGTTTTTTTGACAAACTTTATATTTCGTTAAATCATTAACTCGTACTTTTTTGTCATTACAAGGATTTATCAAGTTATTTTCTCTCTAAACATTAGAAAAATTTATATTTATGTTAGAGGCTACAGTTTTTAATTAAAAGAAAATCTTTGAGCAAAATAAAAACTGATACCAATTAATGTTCTTTCGAGGAAATTTGCGAAATTATTACATAATATAACAAAGATGGGAAGTTAAAATTAAGTCATCCTAGCAAAGAACTCTTAATTCTTAATAAAGAATAAATGTAGGCAGCCACCGATTCACTACATATTCGAAACTTTTATTTTCATTAAAAATTCAACAGTTATATACCACAATATTTCTTAAATAGCAAACCATATACTCGTATTTTATTAAAACGTTTAATTTTTTGTAATTACAAAAATATTCCTAGTATTTCTTGATATTTCTACTTATCGTTTTGAATTCCCAAAAAAAACGAACTAAATAGGGACTACCGAGACTACTTCTCAGCTTTTCTTTTCGGGTTTTCCATAATGAATTGCAAAACGCAACGTGCGCAGAAGTATTAGTTTTAATTTTTTTAATAATTTTATTTTCGAATTATCATAACAGGCATAAGGTTGACCATATCTACATAGTTTTATTTACATATGGAACGAATTTAATAATGTACAAGATATAAAAATAATTATTGCTTATTCTTGTTTGTCACAATTTAATTATTTATAACTGGATTATACGTCTATACATGATTTTAGATAAATACATTTATATACCGTGTATCGAATAAGTGTTTTATGTTTTTTTTTCTTTGTTACAGATTGTGAAGTGTTGTGTTGTGATACGTGGAATAGAAAAAGTGGATTTCAATGATGCATAACAGACTATTTAAAGGTAACCAAAACTAGGTTTTTCAATATTACTTATTTATTACTTTATTTCTTGTTAGTTCTAAGTTTAGAATTTCAGCGTAGCACAGAACAGTAATGTTTTATTATATATTAACTGATACGCCAAATTGACATATTTGTAAATATTAATTTCACGTTCTATGCTGCCAGTAAACTAATACATTTTAAGTTATTTTACGAAATAATAATGTCTACTTCGGATATCATGATAATTACAGTTTTTCAATTTAACTATATTACTTTGAGATATTTGTCTTTGTTGGATATCGTGATTTTAAATAGTAAATTCCGTTTGCTCTTTAATTTTCAAGTAAATATTCCCAGAAATCTTATTAAAGCAATTAAGACTATAATACATGTACGTAAATACTTCAATTTGCTTTTAAATAAACATATTACTTTTTATTGAAATATTGAAAACATAATTTGATGTAAACTTTGTGGCCCTGAAATAATAATCAGAAATCTTTTCCCGATTCTTACTTTCACTCAAACAGAGAATGGATAACTTACTTACACTTACTATTACAAAAGGAACATTTACAAAATGTAGTACCTTCTGAATTATTTTTATGGAAATCTTTAGGTTTTTAATAGTCTCGTTTTTTTTATTAAAAAAATATGTAAAGGGCATCATAAAATATGAAGTAGATTAGAAAAAAATGTTTGAATCTTGTCTACGTAAAAAATGCAACGCCAAAATGCAAACTGTGATAAGAAAAATTAAGTAGTGCAATTTGTTGCAGACTATGTTTCAAAATGCTTTTGTAAAAATGTAAAGAAAACTTACTTTCACTCAGTTTTAAAATTTGTTAAGAATCGGATTTAATTTAAAATATCCTTCTAGTTATTTTAAATACATATAAGTACTTTCATTTATATTCATTTCATCGCTATTTGCCAAATAAAAAACTCTCTTATCGTGCCAATAAACGGAACAGTCTACCTGAGCCCAGCCACGATATAAGATAAGAGACGTTTGGGATTTTTTATTTTTTCAAATAGAGATGAAATAAACTATATATTGTAAGCGGTTCTTTATTAAACAAAAATCATCTGAAATACGTACCACCCCTTAATATATGTATAGTTTTACTATTTACAACTCTCATCCACTTCGATTTTTATTCTAAACATTTTATTTAAAACATATTACTTATGAATTATCAGTGCTCTATGCCTAAGAAAATAATTACAACGATACTTCTTATATAATAACGAGTAGTTTATTGATAAAAAAATTGTGTATTAACACCGAATATATTTTTTACAGGTTATGAAGTTAGTGTGGTGTATTGTGAGTGTTGTGCAATTTAATGGAAATGGAATCTGGTACAGTTATTGGATAAAAGTAGGAGATAAGAAGATGTGCGTTGCTGGATATTTAAAGGTACATAAAATAATATATATCAAAGTAATTTTGTAATTAATATATAATTGTAATCAAAAATTTTTTTATATTCACAAAAATGATTAAATTACACTTACTGGATGATAAAACAAAAAAGTTTTGTTAAATCAATCACAGCATGAAATATTTCATAATATATAAGGAATATGAAATAACAATTTTTTTTCAAATATCCTATATTTCTTGTCCGTTTTTCTAACAATTGTTTTTATTTACAGGTAGGTCCCGTACGAGAGTGGTCTGGGGTAAGTTTATTTTTACTTCTGTTGTAAATTATTGCTACAGATCTTCCAAAGTGGAAGAAAGTACGTAAGAAACAAGGTTATTTCAGGTTATTACCAAATAATTAAATAATCAAAACTACTTAAAAATATTCTTATAAACTATAAATTATTTCCACCGGAGACTTTGGGGAGATAATAATTTTTTTGAAGATGTAGGTTTTTGTTCGTACACAAACGAAGTCACATATTTAATAATAGTTTCGTTTAAGAAAAGGTCATACAGTTAACAAATATTTAAATAAAATTTATTGAAAAATATCTTTTATATTTAATAAATACGTTATTTCAGTAAAATAGGATAAATATGAGACTAAATTCAATAATGCAGTGCTTTCGTAAAATAATGAACAAATTCGTTAAAAAGTCAAGGGTTTTCTTAATTTTGTTTAGCTATTTTTTATTTATTCTTTTATTTATTTTTTATGAACTTACACTCATATGTATGCGTATGTAAAAAATGTGCTTATACTTCTTGATAGAAAGGGGAGTTTCCATTAAAAAAATATATCGATGACGTCATAATAACTTCTACATAAATCACCTTGTATGTATTAATTATATCTTAAAACATTCACAACTAAAAATAAAATTTGTCGGATCTGAGAGTTTTCCCTAGAAGTTTTTCCTTGAATTTTCATATTTTCAACGGATTTATTCATTTCGTTACGAAAGTACTATGTAAAAACCTGTACTGGTATCAAATATAGTATATTTTTGTAGTAAATCAGCGCCTCTATCAAATGTATCACACATAGATGGAAATAATTCCATTATTCCTTTATTTTAACAAAGAAAACTACAAACATGATGACCTAATTTAAGTTAGGTTTGAAATACGTAATTAGATATAAAAATCGAAAAATGTTCAACCTCTTCATCAAAACATTAATAAAAGATATATTTTTTAAAGATATAGACTATATGTCATATAATTTTGTAAATATTTATTTTTCGTTACCAAAATATCATAGTGTGAATATAAATTATTTGTGGTTCTCGAAATATTAATAATTGTAATTTATTACAACTGGTTTTGTACATTTTTCGTCAATTAATTAAAGTATTATTACCTGTTCCTATCTTAAAATAAAATTTTTATCATGAAACGTATTCATTATAAAATTTAGTTATTTCGCTATAATAACGTGGTGCTAAAGTTCAATATTCATTATTTTGGCATTAAATAATTTTTTAGAAGCTTGGAATCACGTCAACCTTCTTTTTTTTTGTAAAGACATTGTCCAATGTAATTTTTCTATTATTTTCAGATTTTGTGTTTGAGCTGTGATTCAAATTCTGAAATAATAAAGTTTGTATGTGAGTCAAGTAGTCATTTAAGTAAAATAAAGTTGACATTTTTCAGAGTTTTAAAAAATGATTTAATACCAAATTATAAATATTGTTATATGTATTATAGTATCGTCACGAAACTTTATTACTGAAAAGAGTAAGATTATTACTTAAAGGTGATTAAATTAATGGTGAATTATTAGTAAAATCAATGTTACATTTTCCGCAGATTTCCATGAAAATGCATTCTTATACATAATTACATAAATCTACATATTTATATAAATAAATTATTAAACAATAAACGGGCATAATCAATAAAATTAAATTTTATTAAAAATAAATAGTAATTATTAGATAATATAAATTACATAAATCTACATATTTATATAAATAAATTATTAAAATATAAAATAATAAAAATATTAAATTTATTTAATAATAAATTATGAAATAAATCTTGACGGACCAATTCTTTAATAAAACTAACATATTTCATGATATTCTTTATCACGAATATCGTTGGGTGAATATTTAGTTGTATTTAAATGAGCTGCTTAGGAGTCATTTATTTGTTTGATAATTACCTATTATTGTCAAATATTTAAGCTCTACTTGCAGTATTGTTTTATGAACCATATTTTTATATTGTCCCATTAAAATAACCCAGTGGGCTACGGTCTGGTGAGCATGGAGGTTACTTAAAAAAGAACTGTTTCTCCTTATTTGTCTGATGAACTTAATGATTGTCGTACGAATATTGTGCTTCACTGTCCAAATTTTTCATTGAATTCTTCTACGTCTTCCATAGGTTTTCATTCAGTAACTCTATTATAGCATAATTGAGTTATCAGTTATCATAAATATCAGTCAATATGGATTCTCGATATACTCTAACAGTTGTTTCCTCGACATGTTGTCTAACTTGTATCTGAATTTTTTATTATTGCATTTATGAGTGCGGAATTTGAGAGAGCAAATTGTCATAATTTATTGTGTTGTTGCCGAAATTTTAGGTAATTTTTGAGCTAGAAAAAAATTTAGACAAGAGCTATGACAAATATTTTCCGAATAAACTGGATCCGGAACTCGGAATTATTTTACGATGTGTTATTAAAAATATATAAGAAAAAACTATTTTTATAAAAAAGGAATATAATATAATTACTACAAAGCTATCACAAAATTCAAAATTCTCGGTTATAACATGATACATATATGATTTTAAAAAATCTCTCTTGAACATATTAGGTAGGTACGCATATGTCTTGAATATTTTTTTAACCGCCTTGTACGCTTTATATGCCTTCTATTCCCTTGTATTTTTCTGATTTAACAGATATATAGGGTATCCAGAATATCACCGCTTTTTGAAGCGATAAAGAGTTGAACCAAAAATCATTTTAATTGTGTAGATCAGTGATTCTCAAACTTTTCTTCGTCACGGTATACTTACTTTTAATAATTTGAATATTTGGCGGCACACTAAGAGTAAAATAAATTAAAAGAATTTTATTTGGTATATTGATTGATGTACCTATAAATATATTTTGTGAAATTAAAGATAATAATTTTCAATCAAAAATAAAATGAAAATTGCATTACAAAGTAAATAAAATATTTATTCGATGATAAATTATTTACTACATTTATTTTACATTTAATGCGAAATTTAAGCTTGGTGCTTTTTGATACTTCATTTATATTTGGGCATAAAAATGATAACGCTACTCTCATTTCATGACTCAGATTTAAAAGTCTGGATCTTTTTTTCGTCTTTATGTTGGTCAAAGCCGAAAATCTGAATTCGCACAAATAAGATATGGAAAATTATAATAACACACTTAAAGCTTTTTGTGATATTATTGGATAATCGTATCTAACATTAATCTAGAATGGATTAATTGATTTTTCTGAATGTTTTGAAATTAAATCTCGGTTATTACACACCAAATTAGTTCTTCCTCTTCTTTCAAAGTTAATTCAAAGTCCAATCAAAATTTTAAAGTCCTATCCACCTATTAGTATAGCTTTCATTAAGATGTCCCCCTCGCTAGTCTACTAAAATGAGTAGGACCTCCATCATGTTGAAATTTCATTCGTTCTCGTCTAAGTATAGGAATATCTTTTAATAGACCTGGCACTTCGTGATTTATAAAGTTTAAAGGCCCGTATCTCCTATAGCCGTGGAGAATTGAACCCTTGCTTATTATCACTTTTTTGCATAGAATGACCTCGAAATATTGTTCCTTAAGTTAGGCCAGTACGTAATGCAACACCTTGTATAAAAGCATTATATATCGTCTGTCTGAAAGAATGCTATGATATCTCAAAAAAAATACAATTTTCAGGAAAGTGATTTGAAGTTTTAAAAAAATTGAACTATAATTTTTTCAAAGATGGCAATAGGCAGGACTCTGAAATTTTTGCCTCATAACCTTAGTACCTTTAGCAACAATCCTCTATTACTTTACTCTCTTTAATCCATGGGAATACCCACACTTCTACGAGTTTCCACCTCTCATTTTGAGTTTCTAAAAGTGCATTCACCAATTTTTATTGGCAAACAAATAGCATAGGACTTATGTTTAACACAGCTCAGTTCACAGTTCACAATTCCTTCCACTCTCAAAATTACCTACGAAAAACGTTTTTATTCAGTTAGGAACTTTATAACGTATTAATTGCAGTCTTATAATTACCAGTATCTACTAAACTGCTTCCAATGTACATATACAACATATGATGGTGACATCTGTGATAGGTGAGATCACATGGTCTTCTCCAAAGGACGCAAAAGAATAATATGATGCAGTAGTGTCGTTGAGAGCTCCCTAGCAGCAGCCAATTGCACTAGGCATGTGAGAGTATTTTCCATAAATCTTGGGGTTTTTGAGATATCATAGTTTTTTTTTTTTTTTCTAAACCGACGATATGTCAATTTAGGAAAATGAAGAGAATAAGATAAAGAGAAAAGTGACGATATAGTTAGTGTAAAAAGTATAGCTATTTTCGACAAACTAACATCGTGTGTAATAAAGGACAATCTTGTGTTATGCCCTATATATATATATATATATATATATATATATATATATATATATATATATATATATATATATATATATATATATATATATATCAATGCTCTATCTAGTCTACTAGTATATTAGTAGTATACCGCACAAAAAATCGACTGCACTATTTTTAATCGGTTTTAATAAATACTTTTTTAACAACACGGTGTATTTTAAATTTAGATTTATCGAGTTGCATATATAATTATTATTCTATATAACTCTGCAACTCTAGTATGTATTTTTCCAACAAAATGAGGTTGCTACTGCTTGTGTGGGAATCAATGGGGATTTAAGATCTCTTGCGAAAATCTCACAAAAATGTGTGCTCAGAATTAATCGTTCTAAATTTGAGTGGATGCTTTTTTGTACGGCAACAGTTTGTAATAAGGTTAAATATCTATGTTTACATAGATACATGGTAAGCAACTACAGAGGTAGCAAAAACTTTAGTCTTATTCATGGATTTTTTTTAATTAAATTCAAAACATTGCAATCATACAATACGAAAATCTTTTAAAAAAAATAAAATTGATAAATAACAATAGCAATGCAGATAGTTCGTATGGGCCATTCTTAAGTAAATTTGGAAATTATGCACTTTGAGCATTTTAAAATATCTCAACTAAATTTTCTTCTTTAAAATGGCTTAATGTAAAACAAAGAAGATACATGAACATGAACACCTATTGCTTTTTTTGTATAAGAAAATAGGGGAAAACGCTAACACATTTATATTTTTATCCTTATATGAAATACCAATACGAAATTTACAAAGTTTCGTATAGGTCTCGTATAGGTTCATAGGTACAGGACGTCAGTATATCAGAGTTCATTTTCGTATATTTATCCTCACTATTACGATAAAATCTCATCTAATATTGAAAACTTTTGTCCTGTGCAATTTAAGAAAAAAGTTATACAACATATATTTCTAGATATTCTAAAATTTGCCTATTTTTTGCCAAATATGTTTACAATTAAGAATGATTATATTTTCCTATTTTCTTTTTCCCCTTTTCATGACACTAAATTGCTGACTATATTTTAGTTAACTTAATTGCTTAAGAATATTCTATTTTTTATGTTTCTGTTGTTCGTGATGTTTTATAATTCATCATATACTACATATATACTGCACTTTTATATTTGTAATTTTTCTTCCTTAAGAATATTTAAAGACGAAACTTAAAACCATCCACTCGTTTAGTAGACAATAACAATTAAGCTGCAAAGTATACAGGTTGTAACATAAAGGTTGGGAATAAATTAAGCGGTGGATTTTTCAGTAAAAAAAAATTTTTTTTTCATATGAAGTTATGTTCTAGGGGTTTTCGTTTCCAAGCTACAGGGCTATAAAAACTTTGAAAAAATTTAGTTTTTCTCTAATAACTTATGAACATTAGAAGATAATGGAACGAAATTTTAGCCGTAGCTTAATTTGATAATGCCCTAATAACAGGAAAAAGATTGACTTGTTGTTGAAGAGTTGTATCTCTTGTCATTTTCCCGTAATTAAAACTTTTGTAAACACCATTTTTTCCCACTGCTAACATAGGAAAATGGAAGTAACATTATCTAGTATATGTTTTCCTGTTACTAGGGCATTATCAAATTAAGTTACGGCTAAACTTTCGTTCCATTATCTTCTAATGATCGAAAGTTATTAGAGAAAAACTAAATTCTTAAAAAAATTTTTAGCGCTCTGTAGTTTAGAAACGAAAACCCGTAGAGGAAAACTTCATATGAAAAAAATCTATTTTTTTTTTACTGAAAAGTCCACCGTTTAATTTATTCCCAACCTTTATGTTATACCCTGTATATTGCTATTTTTTCCTTAAATGTGAAGAAACCAGCGACTTTAGATCAATTTATAACCTACCGGAAAAAGCAAGACACCCTGTATATTAGTTCTTAACCGTCTTATATGACGTAATATTTTAAATATTAAATTCACTTCATGCACCACGTTTGTTTCACTTGAGAATTTGGGAAATATAACTAAATAATACATTACAAATATTCAAGGATAATCGTTTTTGTATTCCACCTTCCTCTGCCTCTGACGTTTTCTACTTACACTATTCATTAGTTCAGTATTCTATACTAATCGTGAGCGACTTCTCCGTCAGTTGCGTAACCTTTTGGGCCGAGCTGGTCTAAATACGAAAAGGATTTTTTTATGCGCATTCCAGAGCGTCGAGCAATCTCAACAAGAAATGAAAGTTCTTATTTACAATGCATAACCTCGTATATTGGTTTTTGACTAATTTAATAGCGAATAACAAACACAATTTATTGGTAGGAAATCGAAATTAAGAGGTGTAACGGGCACCGTGCACATATTTGTCAAGTTTAGTGTGCGGGAAAGTTAATCATTCGTTAGAACATACCACGCGTATTGTGTAGCTGGGATCTTGTTCAATGAGGCGTGTACATAACATTGCGTTATTGTAGAAAATGTCATATTTAGCAAATATATGTGGGTTTTAAATAAACAAATAAATATTATGGAAGAAGAAGTGTAAAACACTAGAAAAATCTCTTTCTATACTTTGGTTGTATGTACAGTGGCGTACGTTTTGAGAGTCAAAGGGTACACATTTTTTTAATAACAACCTCTATTTTTATTCGATACAGTGAAAGGGTACATTTTTAAGTATTGTTATAAAAAATGTATTAAGTTGCATAAATATAGTTTCTAGAAAAGTGCAAATAAAGTTTTAATTGTGAAAATTCATTTATTTATAAACAAAACAAAATAAATACATTAACTAATATGTTCAAACTGTTACCCATTAAATATTCAATAATGTCCTAGTCGCAAAGTAAATTCATTCTGCACTCTATTAATTATTTCCGGCCCGATATTACGTATTCTCTGTCGAATTCGTTATTTTAAATCATTTATATTTTCGGGTTTATTGACATAGGCTTTTGGTTTTTAAATAGTCCCATAACAACAAATCAGGCGGAGTAAAATCTCCCTTTGACTCTGCAAACGTACGCTACTGTACATAGAACTAAAGTGTTTCAAAATATTTAAAATACCTTTTGACCCCTTCGAGCGTTTTTACAATAAAAACAAAAAGTTTTGCAAGATTTCTTAAGTGTCTCAAACTTCCTTTTCACAATTTATATATATTTTTAAGTGTCTTTATTTTTTTTTCACTGAGCTCAAATTATGCGCGTACAAATTGGAAACCATTTGTGAAATAATATTATTTTTGGTGTTATTTTCCGCTCACACTCGAGACACGCTTGCACATGTCGAATTTTTATCAAGGAGGTACGTTTTCTAAATGAAATTAATAGAATTATTAACTATTTGAACGATTTTGTTCATTTAGTATTCAAAATGTGCTCCACTAACTTGTCAGCAACAACCCAGTTTGTATAAAAACTTCTATATAACTTTCTCCATCACTTGATATATTCCTATTTTTTCATCAGATCAACTATTTAGTGGCTCTATTGCATATGCCTTATTCTTAAGATAGAACCATATAGAAAAAAATTCGTAATATCCGGTAACCCAGATGGTCACTTAATACTATATTTTTGTTTAATCCATTTATTAAAAAAGGTTTTACTGAAGTACCGTCTTATTATTATAACACTGGTGTGTTTCCCTGCTTTGTTGAAATCTAACAGTTTTTCTAGGGATGGAATAGAGTCGAATACTAGTGCATTTAGATATAACAGGAATGACTTCATCTCTGATGAGTTTTAAATATTTTTCAACTGTCGAACTCCCTTTAAAAAAATTGAGCCAATAAAATGGTTAATTTCTATCCGGTTTTTTCATTATTTTTTTCGCAAATCGAACAGCACTATCTAAATTATTTTCTATTAGTTCCTAGATAAATGTCATTTTGTAGGGATGAAGGCTTTCTTAATCGAGTTCAACACGGTTGAATGGCTGGCGTTATTCCCTGGGTCAATTTGACGTGACGATTTTTTAAAGATGAATTTTTAATGATTTAACATATCCAAACCCCATTGAACTATGTATGAATTTTAAACATCGTCCTTTGTAATTGATAAGGAAAATTAGGATACTTCTCATTAAAAACCATTGCTAGCTTCCACTTGATTTATACACATATTCCCGTAATAGATATTCATCAAAATTTCTATCCGATAAGTTTCTGTTAAAATATCCCAGTGTATATTAAGCATAGAATGACTTTTCAAGAAACATTTTATTGAAGTGGCACTATTTTTATAGACATATTTTTACTTATTCTCTTTTACTATTTATAGTTGTGTAGGCTTTTCTTTTAATATTAGGGCTAAATGTTCTTGCCATTCTTCCTTGGTTGCAAGTTTTCACTTTGTCTAATTCTGCGACTATATAAATGTAATCCTTTGTTTATTTATTTATCATATGTCTTATAGGTCGTAAAAATTAGCTCACCAATGAGAATTCAATATATAAAAATATAGAGGGTGCTCTCTTTAAACATATCTCTTGTACTGAACTTGTAACGAATTACCTGTACTATGTATCATGTTATCCATAAAACGCATTTTTTAGATAAAAAATTGACCTAATTAAGTATTTTTGATAAATTTATAAAGTAACGCCCAAAATAATTTTATCTCTTAAGTGATTTCCATCTTGTATAGTCTGTATTCCTAACAAAATATTATGGAAAAAAGCGTATTATTATTTGAATTATACTTCATTTAAGGAAATAATTTCTTTATTTAGGATTGCCAATAATAACGGGAATGACAATACTTTTATATAAATTGATTATCATTGAAATATAAATTAGATATAAATTTCTAAAGAAACTTTGAAGTGAAATATAAGATATTGAGATGCAATTTTCAAGATTTTCTCGCGAATTTAATCCGGAATAAATCGTTCTTATTATGGCACAGCCACGATAAACATTTTTTTATATTGCGTACAAATTGAGAACATAACTTTCGGAATATTTCCGAATATATAAAAATAACTAGAATTATATCTATTAATTTTAGAATAATCTATAGATAAATTATACAGGGTGTTAATTAAGTATGTACACAAATTTCAAGGAATGAATTTAAGACAATTTTTTTAAATTGATTGATTGATTGATTTTAAGACAAAAAGATCCTATAAATATAGGTATTAAACGGATTCGTTTTAAAAATACGTTCAATTTTGTATTCCAAGAAGGTTTTCCTTTAATAATTAAAAAATGCCAAGTCGTAGCAAATTGAAATTTGGTGGACAATTTGAATGCATTAAGAGGATAATTTTAAGCAAAAGATTATTTTTTTCATTTTACCAACGGCGTATGCCGAATAGTTTAATTTTAATTTACTGAAATTAATATTAATATTAATTAAAAAATAATAAAAGTCCAACGTTTTTTCTAAAAAGTTTTAAAGGTGTCTTATTTCAATACCCTGTACATCCGAAATTCAATTCTTTTCGACGCATATTCGTATTTTTTTTTATTTCATTAATGTAATTTTTTCCTTCAAAAATATTTAGAAAGGTATGGTCGAATTAAAAATAATTAAATGCTTTCAGAAGGTAGTCTTTAAATAGCTGTTAATGGGTACCAAGCTTTAATTTAAAAAAGTAAAATAAATTTTAAAAAAGTTTAACACTTCTACGGAAATTAGTTAAAAATTAGGACTCCAAATTTTTTTTTCGTTTCTTTAAAGCGGCTAATTCAATCGCAAAATGTCGGGAGATGTCTTTTGTTTAGAATTAATTATTGTAAGAAAATCGTATTAGATTTTTAAAACATAAATGGCGTACTATTTTTTTCTTCAATTAAACCACGGGGGTTATCCCTGCGCACGCCGTTGGTAAAATGATAGTATTTTGCTTACTGCATTAAAATTGTCCACCAAATTTCAATTTGATACTACTTGGCATTTTTTAATTATTAAAGGAAAACCTTCTTGGAATACAAAATTCAACATCCCGTATTTTTAAAACGAAGCCATTTAGGACCTATATCTACAGAAACTTTTTAACTTAAACTTAAATCAATCTTAAACTGAACTTAATATCAATCAAAGTTTCCTTCCTTGAAATTTGTGTACATACTTAATTAACACCCTGTATAATTATGTTGATTTTTAGTTTTTTCTACTAATATCTACTAAAACATCTAATGATGTTTTTGTTTGTTTTTTTTTTCATTGCAGTTCAATGACTTGGTTAATCTATTTTTTCAGATATTTGAGAAGAATAAAATAAAATGTCGAAAGCCACGTGTATTTAAATTAAAATCCCTAAATATTAATGTTATTAGTTTCGAATACCCACCATTTTTATTTTAGTCTCAAACGATGTTATATAATTATTATTAAAAAATAATGTATATTAAATCTTAGTCTACAATATGCAGGTTGTACAATATTCAATGCTCTCCATTGTTCAAGGTAACGCTGCGGAATATTTTAATATTTCTTACTTAAACCCTTTTACTTTTAATTTATTTCAATCTACACAAAAAAGTCGTGGAAATTTGGATCAAAGTTGAATTGAAATCGGTTATTAAGTTACTAGTATACAGTGCGTTAGAAATGTGTGGAATACTCGTAAATTCAAAATTTTAAATAGCCCATTATTGAAAAATATCCTTCAACATGTCGATTTTTTCTTAGCTATACAAATTTTTTATACCTATGACGTCATCGATGATTTTTTAAAGAGCAGCAATACTTTTTCTAGTAGAATTCTATCTCGTATAATTTTTTCCGATTCTAGCGATACAGAATACCTTACATATATTTAGCAAATAGAAGTTAAAAAAATATAAATATTTACTGATGATAATAATTACGTGGTTTAAATACTAAAAACGCTTCTACATTAAAAATAATAATTAGAAAGTTAGAAATATTATTCATAAACACGTGAATGCGATTGGAAATATACGAATTAACAAAATTTAGTAAATAATGAAAACATGAAAACTCAATTCAAGCAAATGCTAAAGTAGTAATAATTAGAAACAAAGAATAAAACTCAAGGCGCACTAATTATTTAAAATTACCACCTTTCTGTTTAAGTATAACTTTAAACGATAAAAGGTTTCCATCTGGACATCATTTAAACCATTCAGGTTTATTGTTCTTATGCGGTACCGTTTTGGTTCCTTCAGTTCATCCAGATTTCTCGGTTTTCTAAAATAAACTTAACGTTTGAAATATCCCTAAAGAAAAAAGTGAATGGGATTAAACTTTGCTATTGAAACTCCCATTTCAGAGATCGTCTTTGATTAACCCATAATGTAGGACCATTTTTTTAGCATTTTTCGTGCAACCATACACAGAATATTTCATCATGGAATGTTTATATATTTTTTAGTTTTAATTTGCAACATAAATGCAAGGTATACTATAATGCCGGGAACAAAATGAACCCTACAAGAATCTACTGAAAATAATGTATTGTACCATCTAAACAATAATCTATGAGGTCATATCCAGAATTTAACTAGCGCCATCTACTTTATTTGTACCTATATCAAAATGTATGGAAGAAAAAATAAAATCACCTTTTCGACGATATTACTCAGCAATGCACATTATTAAAAATTGAGAATGTATTCCAATTTTCTAATACACTGTATATATTAAGAAATGCCATGTTTTAATTTATAAAGATGAGGTGATAGAATAATATAATTGTTTATAATAGAGGTAAACATATTTAGGTTGCAGTTTAAATACTTAACTATATTTTTCCGTAATTTGTTACTCTAAATTTCTGATTAGTTAGCTTGAAATATTCGTTAAAATATAAAATTCACCACAAACATAATATCCATCATACATTTGTGTATAGCAATATACAGTAACCACGAAAAGTTTACACTAATATGAAAAAAAAAATATTTCAATATTTTCTTTTATTATTTGACGTGTATACGTGAAAACCAATTAAACATGTACTAAATATATCGAACGATGTTTAATTTATAGAGAGAGAATGCATCTTTTTAAATTGGATTAAATAGACGTCTTTATTTTTCAAAACTTGTAAGAACTTTTGTTTTTATTCACTATTTTACTATATTCATTTAATATTATAGTAATATTCAAATACTTTACATTATGCTGCTACCATTTCATTATTCAAAAAAATTTATTAGGAAATTCTAAACAAAATAATTCTAGACTTGAAAAGAGCAATATCAACAATTTTTACATTTTCGATATATAATAAATATTTATAAAGAATAAACAGAAACATTAGGAAACGAAATAATTATATAAATTGAAAATCCTAAATACAACAAATTTCATTAAATACTTTGGACCAAAAATATTAAAAACTTATAGACATTTTCTTACAAGCGAAAACTACTAAGAACTATTTAATACTTTTTTAACAATTTTTATAATTACAACTTTTTGAGTATCAAAATTTGACCATCAAAATAAAAGAATAAATGAAAACATTAAAATTGTAAATATTTGTAGGGAATTAACAATTATTTAGTTATTTGTAGATATAGTTAAACACTAACTAAATAAAAGTAAATGTTGCTCAAAAATTTTTACAATTTTTAATATATAAAGTTTTTTTATTTATTTTGAATTTAGTAATTCAAAAATCGTTGTTAAATATTTCAAGACATGCGTTTTTCTCCTAATAATTGTTCAGTATATCTAACACATGTTTATTTAGTTGTAGAATATGCATAAATTACTGAGCTAATAAAAATAGAACAAAACTGAACTCTTTTTTCGATTTTGTATACACTTTAAGTCACTATCCAAAAATTGATAACTTTTTGTTTAATATTTACTCCTATATTTAATTGTCACATTTCATACATATACAGAGTTATACCTCTCATACACATACATAATATACAGGGTGATACAACATACCTCTCTAAAATTTTTATTCGTTGACCGGTTTGATTGAAACGAAACAATATTTTGATTTAAAGGATTTCATAATTGTTATTAGGATATTTTCTTGTTGTTGTTTTCTTATCATGTGATAAATTTAGATCCAATCTTGCAAGTCTTGAACTGTTTCTTTCTACTCCTGTTCATTATTTGGTCTTTGTCGTTGTAAATATTTCTTTGATATGTATTTAAATACAGCTCCACACTGATTAAACATTTTGTTTAATCAGCCTTTATTGAGACTAGGGGGTTTGCTTAGCCCTATCAGCTTTAAAAATAATTGCAAGGCTTCCTAACAAAAATAAATGTCAAATATTTAAACAACATAACATAAATTTTAATTATAATATACTTTTTAGTACATTAATATTTTTTTTGTAAAATTTCGATGACACCCTTTTGAGACTATCTTAAATTCAGTGGCGAAGGCAGATTAGTAATATAAAAATTTTAACATATTTTTTTGGATTTTTCACCTTTTAAAAGAATTCGAAGTAGGCCGTGACACTGTATATTTAATTCAGAAATTTGGCATCAGAATAGTTAGTGAAGCTCTAACATTTAGAATCGTTTAAATTAGTCAACAACAAAAAACTTCAGAGGTGCCCAGCTTTTAATATTAATACATATAAAAGTTTAAAGATCTACTATATTGTAATCCAATTATATCACTGTCTCAATTATTCATAATACTGAATTTAAAATAAGTTTTATAAAATCGAAACTCAATATTTGAATTCAATTTGAATTTGAATTGTCGACAAAGGCAGTTCGATTTTAGACTGAAATAAATAAAAAAGATTTATATATGAATTTAAAAACAAATATATTGCATGATAATAAAATAATGTGAGGTAAATACGAACTGTCAAATTTATTTAAAATTTATTACGTTAAAAATAATGATGTTACTGATAATTATGTCATTAAGCTAATCTCAGTTCTTGACAAACAAAATAATTATCTTAGCAAGTTTACTGATGTTTATATTAAAAAATATATATTTTATCATAACAATTGATACAATTTAAATAATGATAAATTACCTATATAGACATCATCGTTAAATTAAAAATATATTTGCGTGATAACGATAAGGAAAGTGACCAGCCTTCATAGTTGATGGAAATCTTGATGGAATGGATAGTTGATGGAAAAAAATACAATGACTCTTAAAATGTCTTGTTTTAATCGAGAGAAATCTTGGTCAAACTATTTTATTTATTAATTATTACAATGAGATAATTATAGTTTTACTTTTTACATAATTCCTTTATATGTTTCTTTAATTAATGCCCTTTTAACAATTCTTTTTCAAAATATTTTTTAAACAATAGAATATTACAGATGATGTAACGAAAATTATTCGGAAAAAAATGTAATTTCCCATACTCAAGTGTAACATATTCAATTTCTCTGTGTTATTCCTATAATGATATATTTTCCTCTATTTTATCTGTAACTTAATTTACAGTAAAGTCAAGATTATATTGAATCAGTGAAAAGTTTCTCTTGACTAGAATTCGTTAATTTTTGTATGGATTTCGATCTAAGGATAATTCTGTGCTTCCCGGTATATGTATAATAATATCTTATAACACATAGTACGTCATATTCTGGGGGTAGAAAAAATAATCTAGATTATTCTTGCGAGCTGTGAAATATAGTAGTATAAAAGAAAACAATTGATATGGTTAACTTGGATATAACTCGTAATATAAATTCGAATTAAAAATCGATTTAATAATTTTTGCATTACTTTTATTAACTGAAGGTCAAATATATTATTACAGTGTGAGTTTTTTAAAATACCGAAGTCCGTTCTTATACACAAATGTAGTGACTGAACGTTAACATTAAATTGAAATTATTATCACGGAAGTATAAAGAAGAAAGTAATACTTTCTATTTCTTCCTTAAATGTGCAATGTGTGAAACATTTAACACCTTGTCGTCGTAGCTTTGCCTCAAACATATAGTATGCCACAACTAGATACAGTTTTTATGTACCGAAAGACAACATCTTTTTTCAAAAAGTTCTCAGAACAACTTCAATTAAAATATGGTGAATTTTTAACTATTGTAGTTTATAACTAGTTTTAAAATGAAGAATGTTTGTTTTGAGTCAAGTAAATGGAACCGAAAATACCACCAAAGTAAATCTGATTATATTTCGGTCAACGCAAAAAAAATATGTGAACGTTCTAACATTTAAATTGCCTGACCTGCTCAAACTGTAACCTTATAGCGAGCTTTTTAAGTGATGACTGCTTGTCATAAACAACTGATCCAATCAGTAATAACATAACAGTAACCTATAAAGGCATGTTTACATAATGTTATTGCAAATGCTCGACAAAGACACATGCTGACTTAATAACGTCTCTTTGGTAGATTCTAAAGATATGTTTAGGATGCTTATTTCTTCTCTTAATCTAAACGAAAAATAATACCCTTACCTGAAAGTCCACTCCATGATTAACGAAAATAACCAAAATAAAAAAAAGTACAAAATAGTATCAATAGAACCAACTGTTCACCACCACTATCCGCTAACACATAGTCGAATTCACTGCTGGAAAAAAATCCAAACCCGGATCTATCCGTGCAAAAGACGAAATCCGCGCGACCGTGTATCTCGGAGTAGATCACCAAGTACCCCGTTTCACGCCGTGTACTCTTGTGCCGGACCAGCTATCCGCACGAGGAGCTTATTAGTGGAGAAAGTTGATCAGCTGAACGGCTACAGGCTTCTCCCGGCTATCAGCGGATCTCAAAAAGTTTATATGCATCGCTGAAATATTACTCGAAACACTTCGATGGGGATAATTGCCGCAGTTCCAGGTATGGAGGGTGGAGTATTTAAGGATCCACCGTAGGGGATCCCTCAAATTTTCGGATGTGCGAGATAGGGTAAAGCGCGGAAAAATTGGTGTAGATAATTTTTTTATTAACAAGTTGTGATACTTCAAAAAGCATACTTCCATTAAATCTCATAAAAAAACCAGGCGATTTTAATAAGTGTCGACAGTAATCATAATATTTCGCTGTAGGATTATTTAAAACCAGAAATCAGTAATATTCATAATTGTTGTATTAAAGGGGAAGGCACTGTGACGGCCGAAAAAATAACCGTTTTTTTTAAATATTTTTCACAGTGATAAGTAATTAATAAAGTTATCAGATTGCTGTTATTTTATTAAGTGTATATTAAACTTGTTTTATATAAATTTTTATTAAACAACTTTAAAAATTAACAAAGTTGTGTCTTGACATAACGACTAAAAAAATTTCACCCCCATTGTGGCATCAGTATATCGGTGAAGAGTTATCTTGAAATAAAAAAAAATAAATAAAATTTTATCAATATATATGAATTTATTGTTATGCTTAGCTATTTTTTTATACGAATGTAGCTATTGTTATGCGTAGCCGTGTTTTTTTTTTGATTATTTACAAAATGACTAGATTGAATTTTTTTTATTTTTAAGGCCCTTTTTTTATTTAAGCAGTTTGTAAAAATGGTGATTATTAAAATTTTTGAAATCGGCTACGTACAGACTTAGCCACTATGATTACAAATGTTAAAACAAAATTGGAAATCGGCTCGTAAGTTTTCGAGTATTCGTTGCCACAAGGGCGAAAAAAAATTCAAGAAAAATGCCTTTAAAGTTTTAGTTGCGCTTTGCGTCTTGATATAAAGCTATGTATTTCCTAAAATATTGATACTTAACATTCATCTATCGAGTCCCGGGCTATATGATGGTTCTTCATCAGCATCTCTAGTGTCGCTCATGTATTTTTTTTATAGTCATTATCAGGGACGGTCGCGCTACCTGTTTTTACTAAAGTGACTGTAATTCACTCAATTTTAAGATTTTTAACTTAAAATTTTACCTACATATTTTTGAAAATATATACTTTACAGAAATGCAAAAAAAAATCAAAGTTTCACAGTGGCTTTCCCCGTTAATGACTACTTTGCATACCTGTAACAATTAGTACATTTGTGGAAAAGGAGTTCGAAAACATGGGTATTTTATGCATTATACAACATACCAAGTTTATGTTATAATTTGAATAAGTAGTAATTTGGGGGTTTAAAAAAGTGTCTTAAGAATTTGCTAATAATTTTTCTCTTATTCCACAAACAACGAAGTTATTAATATATATTGAAAAAATAGCATTTTTAAATTTATAGTTTGAAAACGAAAATGCCTAGCCTAGTTTTCACAACTCAGTTTATCTCGAAAAAATATTTAAGAATAGGGGATAAATTATTATGTACGTCTTGTAGTTAATGATATTAACGTATTACATAAAAATATCGAAATTTAAGCACCTGGTATATTAAATCGATATTAAATTACGATTTTAAGATACTTAACCTTCCATCGGTCGCAGTATGAATCCAAACACATTCAGGCGCAATGCATCTGAGAGATCCCATAATCAAATCTTACACAATTTAGAATTTAACGAGGTGGAGACTTAATTAAACGCTTATTTTAATTAATGCAGTGCAACAATAAATATTTCACACTACTTTTTAATCCCAATAATTAAATTTACATAAAGGAACTTCTTTAAGTAATGTTGTAAAACAATTTTGGAGAAAAATTTTTATAGAAGAACCTGATATTGTTTTTTTTTCTGTTTTAAGGACAAAACAGAAACATAAATTAGTATTGAACGCTATTTTGACTACAGAAAAAAAACATCTATTTTTTTATGTAAAAGTCATAAGGTTATATATAAAAAAATAATGAACGTGAATTACAAAGGAAAGTTATAAATAACTGCTTATTTTAAGTGTAAAGAATTATAAATCCCCTTCATCATTTTAGCATACTCCAAACAGAAATGAACATTACATTGCTGGTAACGATATTAAGTATAAACTAATAATTTAACACACAAAGTTCTTAATTTTGAATAATAACACCATAAAAAGCCATAATAAGTAAGTGTAGAGATCCCAAAAAATATTATTACTTTACTTATTAAATAATAAAATAAACCTAACAAAATATTAAAAGTTAAAATAATGACGTAATCAGGCGCAGTGCATCTGACAGATCCGGACGGCCCATACAAGGCCAAGGAATGCATTAAAAAAAATGAGCACTATATCGAGAAGAGTAGTTTGGAGCTAGGAACCTATGAGGATGTTCGAGTTAATATTCGTAATACACACACTATAGGTCAAATAAGAAGTGGCTGCCAAATCTCACAGATCGGCTACGCTCAACGAAGGGTTAATATTAATAAAAAATATGGTTCAGAATTAATCGTAAATGCATGCACGGTAGAGAATTTAATGGCAAAGAATCCGCTGAACAATGTTTCAAATCGGCATTGCATTTCGTAATAATATCCAGTTCTAGTTACCCAATTTAAGTAATGAAATATTATCAACACGATCTGTGTTCCGAAGTTTATAAAAGCTGACTCTATTAAAACCTTGATATTTCATTTCCATGATCCGAAACTTTTTGTCTACCTATCTAAATCTTACCTAATCTAACTGTATAAATTAACATTATACTTCCACAAATTATTTGAACAATCCAAACTTCTCAAAAATAGTTGCATATGCAGTGTATCCCTGTTATACTTCAAAAATAAGCACATTGTGTTACTTATGCTACAGGAAACATTCAGTCTTCAAATACAAATCCACCTAATCCATCAAAATAAATAAACAAATCTTAATATCAATATATCATTAATTCAGTATTTAGTAAATCAGAAACTAAATTGGTATCTAAGTAGTCGAAACGCTGTTGTTAAAACAAAGAATTAGTATCTAAGTAAGAATATTATTAGGCTGATATTTTTCCAAAACATAACTAATGATATCGTAATACTCGTAGTTCATATACCGGGTCAGAAATGATTCGAAAAATTATAGTACATAATTTATTAGCTGATATATTATAAATAATTGAAATTTTTCGGTTACTGTCAATACATTAGTTTGTTATAGAGCCAAAATCGTATTACGTATATACTACTTAATAAATCAATCTAAATAATTAATCAAAACTTCTTTATTTTCAATAGAAATATTTTTTTAATCTGTCAAAATTTTAACCACTAATCTATTAATGTTATTTTAATTTAAGCCCAAAAAAATAGTCCCAGCATGCCTCTTAAAATAATAAAAGCAGGGCAAGCTTTTTAATAAGATGTTTGTATGTTTGTCTTTTTATATATTTTTTTTAATTTTAAATATGATTCATACTTTATAAAAAAAACTTACTTGTTAGTTAATCAAACATCTTTTCGCAGTATACAATTCTGAATCTATATAATTTTGATTTTAATTTACATCGAATTTGATTTTCATTGAATCTAAAAATCAGTGAAAAATAAAATGTATTTAAAGTTTCGATATAAATGATGAGTGATTATCAAAATGTCAGTTTAATAGCTTCTGGATATTTTTTAATTTTAAAAATATATGACAATTTTGTTCGAAACGAGAGCTGATAATCTTTTAGTTTGTATATTTTTAAGCAGATATTTTGCATTTTTTAAAACAGATAAAATTAATTATCGAATGATTCTCTTTCAACTAATCGTCTTTTAATTGAATACATTTCTCAATTGTTTCGCGATTCTGACTAACTCCTGTACGCAGTTCTGCCTCGTCTTATTTTATCACAAAATTTTATTAGATTTTCTGTGGGGTTTGTTTTATAAACTTTTTTCTTCGCGGAAATAAAAATCTAAATGTATCCTATGGGGAGGCCTAGAAGGCACTAACTCAAAATAACCATTTCTTCTTACTCAGAGCATTATAAAATGTTCATTTAACTATCAACGAATAGTTCAGAATTATGAATTGATATTAATGACATTTAGAAAAATCATCGACCCAGTAACCATAATCCAATCTTTAACTATTATCATTTTAAATTTTATTTTAAATTATATTTTAGAGACAACGCTTAACTTTTTAAATATTTCAATAGAGGACTATTAATGAATTACCATTTGTTCCTCCCACATTTTGTTAATAAAAAAATGCATGAATTAATGGCTGAAATTAATTATTATTTATATAATTATTTTAACTCGATTAAATTACGATTTTAGCGTTTGTGTTCTATTTACTTATGTACTATTATTTATGTATTGTAAAAAATTTATTGTTGTCCAGAAAGGTGTCTAAGTAGTCACAATAAAGCTTATTTAAGAATATAATTAGTACACATTTTCTTTTAAACATAATTAATCATAATACCGTTAACAACTTATGATTTATTCCTCCCACATTTTATTAATAAACATTTTAAAATTAGAATATACATGAAAACTTGAAATTAATTATTCTTTTAATAATTATATGTTCTCAGTTAAATTACGATTCAAAGGTTTGCGTTCTATTTATGTTCTATTATTTATAATTTTCAAGTATTCAGAATATAACTTATTTAAAGTTATAATTAAGCGTAGATTTTCCTTACACATAATCATAACACCGTTAATAACTTCCTCCCATATTTTATTAATAAAAGAGTTAATCAAAAACTCAATAAAATTACGATTTTAGGGCTTGTGTTCTATTCGTGTTCTATTATTTATATATTTTTAAAAACAGATTTTTGCCCAAAATGGTATCTAAGTAGTCACAATAAAGCTTATATAAGAATATAATTAAGCACACATTTTTCTAAAACCTAATTGACCATATTAGTTTGTATATACCAGGAATAATTCGGAAAATTGTAATACAATATTAATTTATTAAATAATATAATTAGTAGGGCGATGTGAACAAGTAATTTATGAAAATGTCTATTATACATTTGATTTTAAAAAACAATTCTTTTTCAGCGTTGTTTTTTACATAAATTTTTATATTGCTGTCAATTCATGTGTTTTTGTGGCCAAAATCATACTAAATAACAACAAAATAATTTAAATAGTGAGATTTTCTATATTTTTAATAGAAATACATTTTTAACGTGACAAAACTTGAACCCAGACTCATGCCACGTATCTTAGTATAATTTCCTGTCTTTTCTAAATTATATAAAAGCCAAGATCAAATAACATTATCTCAGCATATCTTATAAAAAAAGTTGAAAATTAAATACTTAAAACATATGTATATTTTGATTTACTTTTCTTTAAAGCCTAACTTACTGAATAAATCTGAACAACTTTTCGTAATATTTTTTTCAATAAAAGAACGCTATTTGTTTATATTATTTATACTTCTGTACTTCAGGGCAGAAATTTCCATTTCTGTTCCAATTTCCTATAATTAAAATATTGAGAAAGTAGGTAGTGTGTCCTCAAAATAGTGCACACTAATTACAATAAACCCCTTAATCGCGTCGAAATATTTTATTTTACTTAAATATGTTTTAATTTCGAAGACATTTCCGTCATGATTTTCGTTAATTTGAGATAGGTGATAAGATTTTGTTGATATATTTCTAACAATAAAAAACCATTAGCTAAACTTTTGTTTTAGTGCAATATTTTGATATATCTGGTAATGACTAAATTCGTTAAAAATTCAAGGAATAAATTTTAAGAGAAACCCTTGAATCCGTCACATTTTATTTTTAGGTGCGCATTTTTTAAAATACAGTCAATATATACAGGGTGATTCGTGTAGGAAGTATGACGTCGTCGATATTTGTTTTTAATAGTAGCCCCCTTTTTTATTATGGAGTGCGAAACAGCACATTTTTTACTTACGCTGCCGTTATTATTGCGTTAACGTGGAGATATATTAGATAAGAAAAACGATTTGCAATTTCAAAATACTAAATTTAATGGTAATGGTTATTCAAAAAATAAAATGTATTTTATTCTTGGAGTTATTTCTCTAAAAGATAATTTTTTTATCATTTATCTGCCAAGAGCAAAGTGTGTTTATTAAAGAGTTATTAAGTTTGTCATTAACATTTGACACCCTTAATTTACTTTTTGTGGGGCTACTTAAAAAGTAAAGTATACTTTACTAGGCTGGAAAATTTAAAAGACATAAAAGCAAGAATTCGTCATAAAATGCAACGTGGGTATACCCTGAATGAATATCCTGAAGTTATTGACAATGTTGAAAAGAATTTATTAACCGTTTTGGCTACTATCAGACAGCCAACGGTGGACAATTTGAACATTTATTTTAGTTGATTTTTAGACTAATCATTGCCATTAAATTTAGTATTTTGAAATTGCACAATCATTTCTCTCATTTTTTTCATCTAACCTATACTCACATTAATTATTAACATAACGCATATAAAAAATGTACTATTTCTCTTTATGGAACAAAAGAGAAAGTTGGCATTAAAGAAATATCGATGACGTAATACTTCCTACACAAATTACTCTATATGTATTAATTATATTTAAAAAAATGTATTAAAAAAAAGTTATTCATCGAATTCTTAACGAATGTATTCATTACTTTACGAAAATACTGTCTAGGATACGTAGTGGTTAATCTTGATTTACCGGGGGTATAAGTAAAATTGTGTATTGTGTTACACTGAAAGAACAGTATATTTCTGATAGAAGTGAAAAACGATTTTACTTGACCTCGATTTGTTCACCCTAAATATATTAAGTTGTACTTTAAGATAATTATAATTAACTATGAAATGATCACAAATTTAGTCAACAATATACTCTTTATTTAATAAAATTTTTTTATGAGAATTATATTTGCATATAGCAAAATTACTTCTTACTATGATTAAACTATTCTTATTTTTCTTCATACAATCCTACCGTCTAGTCTTGTGACTATTTCTTTAGAAGCACAAAATATAGTTTTATATTTAACACCCTTAACAATTCCCTTATATATTTAAATTATCATTTCATTGCGTTGAGTACTTATCAGATAATTGAAATACGTCGATGAAATTGATTTTGTTGCTATATACTTTTTAAAATGATAATTTTTTATAACGTCAATTTTAATATTGAAACATAACTTGTTAATTCATCTTAACTCATCCTCGATATCATACCTAACCCCAAAAGGGGTGACAGAAATAACACCAGCACCAGTTTATTATTTATAATTTTTATGACTCATGAATTTTCAAGATATTAGCCAATGTACGAGGTGTCTTCAAAAAATAACGGGAATTTTCGTTTTTTGGAAAGATTTTAAATCTACCATCTACATCAATGTTATCGTCCCCTTCAAAATAGTCTCCATTAGATGTTATACACTTATGTCAGTTCTTATTATGTCGGTGCTTCTTTCAGTCCCCAAGACACTTCTAGAACTCGATCTTTGGGATAGCGTTTAGCTCTCTCAAAGAAGCGCTTTCAACTTCATCTATGCTTACAAAACCACGGCTTTTTAAGGTTATCTTTACTTTTGGCAACATAAAAAGTCACATGGAGCCATATCTGGTGAATATGGAGGCTGGGGCATCATAACAGTGTTGCTTTTGACCAAAAATTCACGAACAAGCATGCATCGTAGTACAAAACCCATAAATTGATTCGCCATAGATCAAGTTTTCTTCGAATTTCTTCACGTAAACGGCGTTGAACTTGTAGGTAGTACTCCTTATTGATAGTTTAACCTTGTGGCAAGAACTCATGGTGCACTATGCTGATAAAATCGAAGAATACAATAAGCATAACCTTCACATTCGACCGCACTTGTTAAGCTTTTTTCAGTCTTGGCGATCCAGAAATCTTCCACTGGGACTATTGAGCCTTAGATTCGACGTCATATCATAAACCCATTTTTCATCACTTGTTATGACACGTTTCAGTAGTTCTGCGTCGTTGTTGACTTCATCAACTTTGACATACGACCGCTGAGAAGCTTCCGTTCCCCGGTGTTCTTGTTCGAAACTCATACAGACAATTCATACCCAAAACATCATCAGCGACTTCTCTGATCATGATTCGGCGATCGTTCATTATCATTTTTTCACTTTTTCCACGTTTTCATCGGTTGTTGGTGTGCTGGGGCATCGTCGTCTTCAACGTCTTCACGGCCTGCTTGGAAACGCTTGTGCCACTCGTAAACCCTTGATTTACTTATAGCAGACTCGCCAAAAACAATATTTAGTATTTATAAAACATTGCTGCCCCGTATTCTAGTCTTATAGCAAAATTTAATGTAAATTCTCTGATCCATTTTTTAAATAAGTAAATAATCGCCGATCGTACAAAAACACATGTAACCTTTTTGACAGCTGACAACAGACTAAACATCCGATATGGCTAACAACATACTGACACCTTTCATACATGTTTACCAACACAACAACAACAAATAACGCGCGAATCGGATATACCCATGAAATTACAACATTCCCGTTACTTTGTGAACACACCTCGTATAATATAATTCTAGAGGTGGACTTGGACCCTATTTGACTGACTTTGACGGATACAATGAATATAAATAATAACCTATATTATTTTTCATTATTGAGAACGATATATCATATTGTGAAATTAGGTTTGCCAATATGTAATCTCGACGAGCATCTACTGAATGAAGATATTTAATCGTGGCAGCCTCATCTTGGTACAAATTCTTAATTCTCGATTCCCGTGAATGTTGCGCAACTTCAGTAGTGCATTTTTTATTGTTATTTTATTTAAATTATTCATTCCACTTCGAATTAGTGCCGAACAATTAAGCAATCCGCAACTTGCAATACGTGAAACGTGCGCCTGATCAGTGTTTCCTGTAAACGCCGCATGCGGTGGGAATAATAGGAAATCGTTTCGTAATTCTCGCGAAATACGTGATGATGATAGGTTTCTTCTTTCGAACTGTTATTCGTAAATATGCGTATTTTGTTAGAACGTACGTTCGGATATAATATATGTATTAATAGGAACAGGATTTTGATTAAATATTTCAGAGTAAAGCGATGACGATAATGCTGGTTGATGGTTTCTGAATTAATTCGCAGATATCAAAGACAAAAAGAAACAGAAGTATATATCAAGGTTGTCTAATGTTTCATATTTAGTGTTTATTTAGAAGTTGTCAGAGACCTGGAAATTATATAGGGTGTCTTAGATGGAACTATAGGATTTGAATTGGGCGCCATTTGTGTTATCATAGGATGTCTCAGTTGGAACTATACAATCTGAATTGCGCGTCATTTGTGTTCTGTCAAAGATAGGGTGTCAATATTTAACGACTGTCATCTACAGACCAAACAACGTCAACATGCTGCAGTTCAACAACGAATAGTTTATATCCAACCGTTTTATGAATGTGTACAGTTGCATTATAAACAAAAATATCATGTGCAGCACAGTACACGTGATAGAAGTGAATACTTCTTTAGAATAGAGAATGAGAGAGATTAAGAGTGAGAGATTGAAAGAGAGAGAGAGAAAGGGAGAGGGATAATTTCAAAAGAAATATAGCAATATAAAATTTGTGTAAAAAATATTCGGTTTATTCATTATCCACACTATCATCGGCTGGTGGTTCAATTGCCAATACTGATATGATTGGTTTGTGATAGCTAAAATATGGAATATATGTTCA
The DNA here is from genome assembly GCA_037954035.1 of Rosalia funebris. Taxonomy (NCBI): domain Eukaryota; kingdom Metazoa; phylum Arthropoda; class Insecta; order Coleoptera; family Cerambycidae; genus Rosalia; species Rosalia funebris. The sequence goes on from JAZFAV010000021.1 coordinate 20,581,266, forward strand.
TGATTCGATATTTTCTATATAACGTGTAAAAATTGCAGCTATTGTTGTTCCGGATTTTGTTGTTGATTCTTTGGGATTGTTATTTATAAGCAGACTAAATGTTTCTCGAAGAAAGTTAATCAACGTCAAAGAATCATTGGATCCGAAATTTACATTGAAATCTCCCCCGAGAATCAAAGGGATTTTGTATTCGCCTCTTCCAAGTGCATTTGCACCTGTGTGGCTGTAAACCAGTAGGGAGCGGTGAATAAAATATATTATATCTTCTAGATTTTAACAAGTTAAACGGTTCAAGGATATTATCAAATAATCAAAAAACACAGATGTAAATAACCTAAATAATTACAAACACAATGATAAATATTCGGTCCACACGCGTGCTGCTTCAGCTGTTAATATATAGCGTCTGGACGCGTACATCTATAACGCGCGCATGCGCGACAATAGGGAGACGCGGATTGCCTAAACTGATATATATATATATATATATATATATATATATATATATATATATATATATATATATATATATATATATATATATATATATATATATATATGTATAGCTCTCTTTCTCCTCTCTACGTTTTTTCTTTTTTCTCTCTCGTGTAACGAAATCTTGGAACATTATATTTTTTCCAATTCACTCTCCATTCTCGTCAAATATCAGAACGCCGCCAAAGAAGTATTCATTTCAAAAATTAGGACAAAATTAAGCGCCTACAGAGTTAACAGTTCGTAACTTAATCAAGAAATTTGAAGAGCGGGTTCTGTTATTGATAGAGGAACACCAATACGTCCTCGTCGTGGTCAGTCAGATTGCTGCAGTGAGAGAAAGTGTACGGAAGTATTCAACCACATCAATTCGACGTCGTGCACAACAATTGAATCTGTCAAAAGCCTCGGATTTGATCTTGAAAGATCTGCATATGTCAGCATACAAAATTCAGTTGACACAATGATTGAAATTTACAGATCATTTACAACGTCATACATTTGTGAATTGGGTGTTAGAAGACAAAGGTGATGTTGACTTTTACAACAAAATTTTGTTCAGCGATGAAGTACATACATTTTCATTTTGACGAGTACGTCAGCAAGCAATATTTTCGAATTTGGGGTGCTGAAAATTCACATGCTGATTACGTAAAAAAGAAAAACATCCACAGAGATACACGGTTTGGTGCGCATTTTGGAATTGTGGAGTAACTGGACCATACTTCTTTAAAAATGAAGCTGGTAATGTTATCACAGTGAATGGGAATGCTATTGTGACATGTTAACCAATCCATTTTTCCACCAAACTGATAATTTGAATTTGACTAATATGTGGTTTTAGCAAGACGGTGCAACATGTCTTACAGCGCGTGCAACCATAACTCTGTTGCATGCTACATTCCCTGATCATGTTGTCTCGCGGAATGCTAACATCAATTGACGTGCAAGATCTTTTGTCAAAAAAAAATTCAATTTGTCAAATATTATTAGTTTTATTCACAAATCACATCCTATAGTTCCAAGTGAGACACCCTTTATAATATAATAAAGATTGTTTTCAAACATTTAAATTTGATGCGGTTTAAAAACGGTTGTGCTAAAAAAAAGAATATACTCAAGTTAAAAAATTTTATATTGCCACAAACAGTTCTAAAAATGATGTACAAGAACTACCTAACCACACTAGAATTATTGGAATCATACTTACTAAACGGCTGTTTTCGTGTGTGTATCACGAAATTTTTAGGTCGATGTACGAAATGCTTTTCGTTCGAATTTCGACATTTTGACGAAATTAATATAGTAAATCGATCCTTGCGAACAACGTGGTAACTTTTTTGATCCGAAGCCTCTAAAGGAATGCTCCGGAGATGCCTTCGATATGAGCATGGGGGTGGCGCAATATTATTGTGATTTGCTTATTCGTGTTTAGATATTATTGCACAGGGTATCCCTGTTAAAATGAAATACCCAGAATGACTGTTGAAATAAATACTGTACAGAAAGATGCTGTGACATCTTAATTTTTAATCCATTACTCGCAATTACATCCCCTCTAACAAATAATCATCCCGTTAAAATTTTAAAATAAAAAAAAAGTTTGTTTGGACACATAGAAATTAGAATATCCTTCCCCAGAAAGCCTACAAGCAGGTTTTGTGTAGGGGAAGGTTACACATATAAACGCGGACAATGATGACATATATTGAATGTACGTTAATTGAAATGTCTCTTGACCCTGTTAATGGCGGTGGTTTCTTTTTCATAGATAGCCAATCCGTAATGGGGGGATATTTGGTAAAAACTGTTTTAGAATTATATGTCCCATTGCGGTGTTTTAATACAATTTAATAACCTGAAATGTAGGTGACAATTAAATTTCATTCGTTCATCTTTAAGGGCAGGACAACATAGACAGTAGAATGTAAAAGATCAACATGGAAATCAACATTTATCTTTGTTGTACAACAGTGCGGTTTTGATCGTAAAAAAGTGTTTTCTTTCTATACCTGCAATTATTAGAATTATTAGAATTACTTCTAATAATTGTCACAGTCAACAATTAACAGAATGCACTTTGTTCTATTTTTATTTTTAATAAAAATAGTTAATTTGCATCTCTAGAAAATATTTATATATTCTTAAACAACGCAACCAAATTTCTACCATATTTGAAATAATACTTCTATTATTGAGCTTTCCAATAAAATATATCCTATCCTAATATAAACGTTCTTCCAGATTAACAAGTAATAAATGTGCTTCGTTGAAATCTAGATGGATACTTTCTAATAATTTTTATCATGAGAAGATTTAGTCCTTACTGAAAATAAAAATTATTAAATTATAACATTTTTCAGACACGTAATATTTATTAGGTTTAACAAACTTGGTCATGACAATGTTTGACTATACTTGCTCCTTAGGACAAACAAACAAACCCTATGGGCAATAATGGACTATTCAGAGAAAGTTTTAATAACCGTAAATATTTTTTTATTTCGATTTAGTTCCCCCTGAAAATATATATTTGATAAAATTCTTGATAAAATTTATATTATATTACTAAATAATAAGCAGACAATAAATGAGAAGTGACAAAAATGACAATGATAAAAATATGCATTTATATTTATACATTTGCACCACACACTTTAATTCATCATAGCGAAACACAAATAAGTTAGATACATATTCCCCACAGGGAGTAAACTCTACTATATTGTAATGTATTTACATTAGTTCTATACTTAAATTTTTTTAAAGTTTACAATTATAGTGATGTAAAATTGAAGCGCTCGGGAGAAAAGGGCGATATGTTAGTTGTGAGAAAAACAGATTTAAAAGTTCCAATCAAATCCTGAAATAATGTTATAGGATGTCTGCATATAATATTTCTACATAATGTTCAAAATTAGATTTAACTCAAATTGCCATACGGAATTAAGAGCTGAAATGTAAATATTAGGAAAAAAGTAGAAAAAGAACTGGAAAAATGTGGCTTGTTCCCTTTTTCTACTAGACACAATGGGCTATATTTTGGACGATCATAAATAAGAAGTCATCACTATTTTAAATAAGTAAAGTATTATTGGTTACATATTATAAAAAAATAAAATCATTGGAACATAGGAAAAATGTAATCACTCATATCATGTCTGCGTCGCTTCACTTAGTTCGTCCAGCTCGAAGTGTTCAGGTGGCTCGAAAATCAAAGCAGCTTCTACATCAGCGACACCAAGTATTGCATAAAAGTCGTGGTAAATTGGTGGGATATATTTTGTGGTGGATATGGTGAGCTTTTGCGGACAATTCTTCTTGCAGCTGCATGGCTCTTCCATGACTTTTGATGATTTTTCTACGCCCTTATAAGTTTTATAAGCATACCCTAAGTTCAGTATTTTACTTTCTTTTGTTCTTTTTCTATATTCAATATTCACTTGTCTCCATCTGGAAGGACCCTTTTTTTCTGGCGTGACAATACTACCTCGACTTTTTATTTGATCTTTGCCCTGAAGAAACAAAACAAATAACTGAGCAAAAAGGTATACACCACAGTGTAACCGCGATTGTTTTTTAATTTCATTGTATACTGAATTGATTTCAAATAACTTCACTTCCTGCAAATACCAGATTACATTGAAGAGGTTCTTGAGCAAATATTTGATAAATTTTCAGGCTCAGACGACTCACTTGATAGATAAATATAATCCTCATCTTTAACACTGTCATCTGAATCACAAATACTGTCATTGTCTTCACTATTTCTACTAGAAAATAAACGTTTCCTAATACCAGTGACACTTGGCTCTGGCACCATGATACTTTTAACTGTGGATTATTCCCTTTTTGCGACACACAAATGCTTGTTTATTATTGAAGAGAAAACGGTATTCATGCATAAGTGTCGCCATCTAGTTTTCAATAAAAGAAATATTTTCATGTTGCTTGTTACCATTATAAAGGTTTTAGATGTGCTTTCACAAGAATTGTGGTTTATCACCTTTTTCTCCCGAGCACTTCATAATTTTACTAATTATACTGTGAAATTTATATCATCTTCAAACCATTAAAAGTGGTAAGATTTACCACGGCAGGGGGTATGCTAAAGAAAGACGTTCAAGCCTAGTACATAAAGAAACTGGTGAGAAAATTATATCACACATTAAAAAAGAATAGCCTACATAGGGGTCTCATGATAAGATTTGAATTGCGCGCCATTTGTGTTCTGTCAAAGATCAAGACGTCAATATTTAACAACAAACCGTACGACGTCAACATGTCGCAGTTCAACAACGAATAGTTTATGTACAACTGTTTTATGAAAGTGAGCGACCATTTACAGCTGTATTAAGAAAAATTAGGATGAAATGAAACGCCTAGAGGTAACAGTTCATAACTTAAGAAATTTGAAGAGACGGGTTCTGTTATTGATAAGGCAACACCAATACGTCCTCCTCGTGGTCGTTCAGATGAAAATATAGCTACAGTGAGAGAAGGTGTAGGGGAATATCCAAACACATCAATTCGACATAGTATACCTCTTTGAAAATATTTTATTTACAAATCATAACCTATAATTCCAAATGAGACCAGACATGTTGACGTCGTATGATCCGTAGATGAAAGTCGTTAAATTAAATTCGTTAATTTATAATAACAATAATAAATAAAGTCGTTAAATTGCCGCATTATATTTGACAGAACACAAATGGCGCGCAATTCAAATCCTATAGTTCCAACTGAGACACCCTATATAGAAGTGACGGTGATATTTTTGAAATGGAACATACAAAGTTCCATCCCGGAGTATTGCTCTTGATATTCCCGTAATAGAAGCAATTTTTCAAGATTATAATTTTTTTTATTTTAACGAACTAGATAACACGTTGTACTTTACTCTACTTTACTTTATTCTACCATTCATGACATGTACTTTATTCTACCATTCATTCATGTCTTGTAGTTTTATCAACTACTGGCAATTCAGTTACTCATTTCCCTTATTCGTTTTCCACTTTTTTAATAAAATCATGTTAATTCAATGTACCTCGTAATATCGATTCTAAGTAATAGATTTTCTTGGAAAACAATCTCATCAACACATTATCATGAATTATCACCCGCCAAAACAGGATTCGAAATACCAGCTTAATTAATTTTTATAACTACCTCATAATAAACAAAATGCAAATCGGGTGAATTATTCGAATGATTGTATGCTTAGTCAAATTACAATTGCCTATTCTTAGATTTACGTGTTTTTAAAATCCATCAGCCGATTATAGTTAAAATCCTTCAAAGGACAGAAAGTGACAAACATCTAATCATATTTTTATTTTTACCATGTAACAGGTTTTCTTTTTATTTAAGTGTTAATAAAGTTCGTATATTATAGTTGCCGTATAGAAATGAAACCGCCATTACCTAAATCAAATTTAATTCTAAAACTTAATTAGGATATTAAAGTAATTTTCAATTAACGTAGAGAAAGGAAACTTTTCAATTTTCAAAAGCAAGCAGTTTCGCTTTTTATTGTTACACGGATCAAAATAAACATTCTCCACAAGGAAATCACAAATTAGCGTTTAATTGATTAAAGGAGTTGAATGCTGCCACGCCATGTACAAGGTGTGACAAAAATACTTTCACTGTTATTAATATCGCGTACCAAAAAAAAAAAAAGTTAGTAAACAAATTACGCATTTAAGTATATTAAAAAATATATATTGTTAAACAACGTACATTAAATCCGTTATGGGATATTTAAATTTGAATTAATAAAGGTACTGACAGAACTGTTCCATTTTGAAAAAACCTTGTACAGAGAACATCTAAAACATACATGTCAAAAACACGGCCCGCCAATACATAAAAAAAATTTGACATTGAGCTTGACATTGAGTCTAATAAATTCATAATACATAACATAATTATTCTAAAAATCGTATTGTATTAAGTTTTTGAACATTGAAAACATGCGGCCCCCAGCTTAATACAGAATAGATCATATGGTCCGTAATATCATGAGTTTAACATGCCTCATCTAATATTAAAGCATATATACGTATTTTTACATTTTTACGTGCTGATAGTTAGCTTAAGGGGGGATTCGCCTTTTTCGGGACAAAAAAATCGATTTTTTGTTTTTGGCGGAATTGCGGCATTTACACTCTTAAGAAGATCCCTACAAATTTTTAGTTTGAAATTCGTAAAATTGACAATGTTACAGCCTTTACGTCGAGTCGATGCGCGGATGTCAATTTTCGAGTACGCGGAAATAGATTTTCGAGCGCGCGGCAGGTGTTCGCGTCCTCTTGCTGAGCAGGTGCATAGATAGATTGTTGAGTTAGGTTTAGGGTAATGTACAAATTTATTATTTATTCCGTTGTGAAATTTTGTAAAGTGCAGACGTGTCATTAGTAGTGCCATACCATGGATAGAAAACATAGCAGAAGTTCTCGAGGACATGCTGGTAGGTCGAAGAAGAGGAGATTCGCTGGTAACAGATATAGTCAAGAAGCTGAAACTTCGTTTGCAAGTCCATCTGCAAAAAAATTAGCCACAAATAGTTATGAAGAGTTTCTTGTGGACTCAGGCCATGGTTACAGAATTATAGCTTTTTTATCAGTGTTTTCCACCATTTCTCAGTTGGTTGTTTGCAAAGAGTGCAAAGGGGAAATCAAATTCTGTGAGAGTAGCGCCCGTGGTTTCCATGTGACGAAGGGAGAAATTTTTATTAACCATTCTGACAGCATTTATTTATGACCGTCAAACATTAATGACGTTACGATTTTCGGAAAATATACGTAGAGCGTGTAGACAATATTATAAACAAGAAACAAAAGAAAATCATTTTAAAGCATTTCTATTCGGTTCAAAATGAAAAACAATATCACTATATAAACTTTACTTCAAAGAGTAGTAATAAAATTAGTAATAGATTAAGAAAATGCAATATAAAACCTATATTTGTAAATAAAAATAATTTATGGCTCTCGTTGCTCTCAAAAAATTGACAAATCACAAAAAAGTGGCGTTTATGAAATAGGATGTAATGATTGTCACGCTATTTATATTGGCCAATCAGGTCGTTCTATAGAAAAGCGTTATGATAAACACAAAAAATCCATTTTAAACAATAAAATGCACTGGTTTTGCAGAGCATTGTATAACAAATAATCATTTTCCGAATTACCAAAAAACTAAACTTTTAGACAATGTACGTAAAGGCAGAAGATTAAGAAAAAGTAATAACTAACGATCAAACAGATTTTTAAATTTCCCCAATAATAAAAGCAGCCATAGTATTAAATAACCAGATGTTGTTAACTACCTATATAGACTGAATTTCATACTCATTCGGTTTAGTAAAAGGTTGTTACTCTTTGAGAATGACATAAAAGCCGAAAATATTGTTGGAAATATAACTTGCAATTTTTCTGAAACCTACCAAGTGTTTTCTTTCATTTACTAGTCAAAAATATTTCACCAAGTGCCCAGCGATCTCTCCATTTCTACAAATCTTTTAATTCATTTGACATTCAGAATTGTGGTATGACTAATATTAAAATACGAGCCAGTCTCGGTGAACTGAAGCCACTGAGTTTTCTTGAATAGCTAACAATACTTGATAATATGATTTCATAGTTAACAATACTTTGTCTACTTTAAGTACATCTCCCACATGACCATACTGTCGACAACTAGACTCAATTTTACTGATTGTACCTTAGCTAATTAGTGGTAGATCTGAATGTTGGTCTCTGAATAGTTGAGTAACCTCTATTTAAGTTCAAGACCTTGCGTCATACCCGAGTATCATTAAAATTTCAACACGAAATGCTCCTGATAGATACGACATGTTGCAATTATGTTCTCAAATGTAAAATCCCAAACGACACGTGAAAATCAACGCTAATACAAAGATAAAATGCAGGATAAGATCACACTTACAAATTTACAAATTTCTTTACACTGAGTTTAAACAGAGCTTCATAACAAAATAATTAAGATGAGGAAAAAAGTGAAGACTAGAAATGTGTATATTCCTTATATTTCTGTTCTGTCAAAGATAAGGCGCCAATATTTAACGACTCATCTCCCTACAAATTTTAAACAAGTTTTGGGCGTTTTTGTCTTAATTTCATGCGAATTTTTCTTAATGCAATTTAAGTATACAGTAATGATTCTTACAAAAAAAAAAAAATACGAAACTTTTTCAATACAACTTAAATGTAAAGGTAACATCTTTAAGAATGTCCTAAGTCAACAAGCAGTAACACAAATTATGGTCTAAGTGCATTAATAAGTTCTTCAAAAAACACTTATGGTTAGAATCAAGTAAGTAGTTAATCATCACAGTCTTGAAAATCAGATTGGGAAATTTTCTTCGAAAAACTTGGTAGTCAAATTACTGTCAGGGTACATCTCTTTATAAGCTCGATACAAACGATGCACGTTTATATCGTGGCTGAGGTATTCTTTTGAACTACGGTTCCGTGTGTAATGTATATTTCACGTGGAACCAGATTTACATGATCAACAGCCTTCTGCTCATTTTCTTCTGTATATTTTCGGTGCTTTTTTTTATTGCCTCCATTCTCTTTATACATCAGGTCCCCACACATTTTCTTCTCCGTTGCTGTTTCAACTTTTCTTGCAAAGGGTTAAGGCAAAAATCTCTTGAAGGGTTCTTCAACCTAATATGCATTTGCAGGACACCTACAACGAAAAAAAAATGCAATAATACACGATGTGGCGAAAGCCTGAATTACCTATTCATGCCAATAACTTCTTTTAGATTCTTCGCATCTTTTACAATGCCTCTTTGAGTCCGTATGATTTACCACTGTTTCTGCACATATTTTCTTCCTTTCTTGAATTTCACTGCCTTCCCCTCTCTTTCGCTTCATTTGAGTATAAAATCCACAACAACTCGTTCAGCACGTTTGTAAACAAAGACCGCAGTAAGAATATAAGCACAGAAAAGGTTATGGGATATAGACCATTAGTAAGAGAAGACGGTGTTGAACTTAAAATTTCTGCCATTTAGCGGAGAACAGGTGAGGCTTAAATAAAGCTCTATGGACACAGACCGGTACTTATGTTTTTGCAAAGCCACATTGATCACTTTGTAATGGTGAAATCGAATTTATAAATTTACACTCTTCAAATAATCGCTCACTTTCATAAAGCAGTTGTACATAAACTATTCGTTGCTGAACTGTTAATCGCGGACTGTTGAACTGTTGTCGTATAGTTTGTAGATGACAATCGTTAAATATTAACACCCTATCTTTGACAGAACACAAATGGCGAGCAATTCAAATTCTATAGTTCCAACTAAGACACCCTATAAGTTAGTATATTATCAATAATATTTATATAATAAACAGCGGTACACATTTTGTAAGTTACAAATAAGTATAAGTTTTTGTTAATCCTCTTAATGCGATGATCAAATATCACTCGACATACCCTTACGTTTGACAATAAAAAAAAATATGGCGATCATATCTCCCAGGATGTAACCGTCGGAGTAAAGATATGTAAATGTTTACTTATTACCCCCTAAATGTAGGCAAGGTAAATTAACAATCAATCTGTTTCAGACACTTTTATTTAATCCTCTATATCCAGTTAAATTCTCCACTCTGTATACAGGAAATATGTTGATTTGAATAGTTTATTAAACTACATAATTTCGCAGCTACCGATTATTATATCTATCACCAGTTTCTTTTTTATTTAAAAAATTTAAAATAATGTTGTTTTGTCAATTTTTAAAAATTATGTATTAGGTTTTTTTTAATTTGTGTTTGGGTAGCATAAAATCGTTATAACACGATATTGTGTAGAAAGAATAATTTACAAAATCATGTCTTATCTAAATCAGTCATATTTCTTTTAATTTCGTGTGAAATTATTTCGTTAATAACTATTTTATATTTATTACTCGTAGAATTACAATTGTTATCATGTTGAAAATTGTTCTCCTGACTTAACGCTCTTTTCGCGTCGATTTTAATATACGGATTCTTTATTTACAAAACTCCAGCATTAAACAACAGCTGAAAATAGGGATAATTGCTGCCAAACAAAAAAATGGCGACCTTGGAAACTCTTTCACATCAAATTGCATACAAACGTTCAACAAACTAACTTGACGTACTTAAATGGTAATATACCTATCTCGTGACACAAAATCTGTCAGAATACTTAATTTTCATCCTATTTATGGTTTTGTTTATTCCGCTACTTACTTTAATTGAATAAATAATTGTGCAAATTTCCAAATATTTTTTTTATTAAAATATCCTTCAGACACATATATTTGACAACCCTGACGAAAAGGATGAATAAAAACTGTAACTGGTTTGTTAAAGTACCACACATTATTAGGCCATTAGTATACTTTCGCACATATTTACTGTTTATTCTGTCCAGTCTTATATGATAATTTAGATAATTAAAAGCAAACAAATAAACTACTTTTTTAACGCATTCCCAATATGTCATGTATATTATATCCTGTTTCCTTGTTAGCTACTAACTTCTTAAGTAAATTTTCAATTTTTCGCGTTATGGATTGTTTTAGAACCTTGAATAATCGCACGTTCCTGTATATGCTACAAAATGGGTAAAACCAAATATGCGTTCTCTTTTTTTGCTTTACCGATTATATCACTTCTGATAGACGACCACTGGAAAGAAAGTACTCATGCCATGAGAAGATTTAGTCATACTCAGAAATTTTCTATATCCCAATCAGTCTTCTTTTACACTTGGATCCTTCAAATTGTTGTCTATGGTTTGTAAATATTAAAGGGTCTTTCAACAGGGACGCTAGAAATTTGTTAGATTGTAGCAGCCATATTGTTAAAGCAATGTCTATCAAACTTATTGTAAATTATTCAGTAGTGTATGGCAAACATCGTGGAAAGTAATAGCATTCAACTATTATCGTGTCAAATCATCAAAGAAATCATTAAGTTTTATTTTCAAAATCAGTGCTCTATTCGAAAAACGTTTCCGGCACTACGTGACTTTTATCGTCGCCATAACCGTTCCCCGAGTCAACTATTCGAAGTTTGGTGGCCAAACTCAAGTTAACCGGTTTGATAAATAATCAGCCAACGCCCGTACGTCACCGAAGTGCAAGGTCTGCTGAAAACGTTGCTGTTGTGCATGAGAGTATACGGAAAAACCAGAAGCAGTCAATTTCTCATCGTTCGCAAGAACATGCCTTTTCTGTGGCTTCAACTTGGCGAATTTTGCGTCAGAACTTGAATCTGCATCCATATAAAATCCAACTGACCCAGGAACTTAAGGTAAACGACCATAGATAACGCCGTGTGTTCGCTGATTAGAGTCTGGATCAGTTGGAAGTTAACCCAAATTTCGCCGAAAAAATCATCTTTAACGATGAGGCCCATGTTTGGATGAATGGATATGTGAACAAGCAAAATTGTCAGATTTAGGATGATACCAATCCACACGAGATACACTAGCACCAAATGCATTACCCAAAAAGTCACTGTTTGGTGCGGATTTTGGTCTGGCGGAATCATCAGTCCGTACTTCCTCCAAAACGAAACTGGCATTGCCATAACCATCAACGGCTAGCGCTACAGATTGATTATAAGCAACTTCTTGTCGCCTAAACTGAATGATATGGATACCGACGACATGTGGTTCCAACAGAACGGCGCTACGTGCCACACAGGGCATGCCACGATGGACATTCTGCATGAGCGATTTGAACGCGACGTGAACTAGCCACCGAGATCGTGCGATTTAATGCCTTTAGACTTCTTCCTTTGGGGCTATCTTGATGCATTCAAAGTTAACATAACAAAAGCCATCCAGCAAATTCAGCCATATTTATACGACAAAGTCATCGAAAATTGAGCCTCCCGAATACGTGCCACCAAGCAAAAGCGGGAGAGACATTTGAACGACGTTATATTCCATTCTCAATGCCATAAAATATTCTTTCAAATAAAAGGAAAAGTGAGTGGATATCTCACACACAACTTGTTTTATCTACGTTTAAAAATCGAGCGTCATTATTTAAAGACCCTCTATATTGTTGAAGAAACAACGGCTTTTGTATTGCAAATAAAAATGGCATTACTCTAGGTCTATACAAATGAAATATTTTCCCAGAGATGGAATAAAATGGATGTAGATATTGAAGATTACCGCGTTTACCAGATTTAAATCTTGTACACTAATTTATTGAGGGTCATAAAATATTAGTTTCCTATACGTCACTAAGAAAAGTAGAAAAAACAATTATGATGAATTTTCCGTAAGTTATCTAACACTTCCTTGCCCCAAAGCCCCTTTATTAGACCATTAGGGATAATATGCACTTGATTCGTTAGATAGTTTGATTTTTTTTAACTTTGAATATTTGAAAAATGCAAGTTCTAAATATATTCATATTTTTAATATAAGTAAACTGTTCTGTGAGTGTATATTCATCGTGTTGGTAATATCAGGTCGGCAACCCTGATGTTTCTAATACCTTCAATATCTATTTTCCACAATTGTACCTAGTACGTAATGGAGTTGCGTAAACCGCCAATATATGTAAACATTAATTTCACGTCTTTACCAGAAGTATAATAACAATAATTTCCTTATCTTCTCTTATTCCATTAACCTCGTGTTGCCCATGCATGAAAGTCACATGGGCGGCTCTTTCGTGCAATAAATATGCCGCTTCCACGTTTAACTTTCGCCCCTGACACAAAAGGATTGCCTCCATCCAGCTCTTTGGTAGCCACATCAGTTTTAGTTTCCTCACCAGGTAAATTAGCTGATGATAAAATTGTCAGTAGTTCTTTTTTTTATATGCGACTGTTATTTTTTTTTTTTTTTTTATTTCCGTCGATACACTGGTTACAGATATTGGAACAAGTATCACATCACAGTATTGTTGTTTATAGTATTTAAACAAAAAATGCGACAAATACCTAAACTTGTTACATTTAGAGAACATTCCAATTTTAAACATGATGTTTTTATAAATGATTTAGCTTTAATTGATTGGAGCTGTATTTATTCTGTGAATACAATTGATGAAATGCTTGACTTCTGGAATGGAAATCTGTCAGTGTGTTTCGATAATTACGCTCCATTAAAAACTATTAAGATTACAAAAAAACATGGCTTACGCCAATCCTTAAATTTATGATAAAACTTAAAAAATAAACTTTTAATAAATATAAAAAATTAAAAACAAATAGATACATCCTGTACTGAATATGTTGCTGGCGATTTTTTAAATAATTTTTGAAAAATAAATTTGCTTTGCCAGTAACGCCAAAATACTCTCGCTTATTTAACAAAATAGTGCGGTACAAGGTATCAAAAGTTTTGCAAAAATCTAACAGTATTAAACACAGTTTTGATTAATATAATTTGCTCTCAATATGTCATCAGTAACTTTTAGTAATGTAGTGGTAGTACTATGTAACACCCTAAATCCAGATTGAATAGGAGGTAGTATATTGTTTATGTTTAAATAATTATTTAGTTCTCGAATAATAGTTTCCAATACCTTAGACAACGTCGGTAAAATACTGATGGGGCGATAATCAGAAAATACTTCTGGATTATTCTTTTTTGGAACAGATATAACATGGGAATCTCTCCAAGTTACAGGAAAATATCCTGTAGTTAAGCATTTATTTATAAATATAAAGTACTCACTTAAATAGGGAAATACATATAACAACATTTTTTTATTAACTTATTAGAACCTTTGGCCTAAATTTTAATTTTATAAACAATCTTTTCTACATGATTTGTAGTAATCCTAATCAAATCAAAAGTATTTATTAGCCCTGGAAATGCCTCACGATATTTATGAAGAATTAAATTATTATAAGTATAGTTATGTTGTTGAGGTGAATTGTCAATTAAAAAGTTATTAAAGAAGTTGTAGTTTACGTTGGTAGCATCATTATCTTTAATTCTAGTAATATTTAAATATTTTAATGTTTCTTAAAACCTTTGGAATCGTTTCTAAATTCGAATTGCAAAAATGCCTTTTTCTTAGCTCTGACAGATCGATTAGCAATATTGCGCAAGTGTTTATATTCAGTATGGGATGTATTAATTTTTAATTTTCCATATTTATTAAAAGATTCTTTCTAAAGTTTTATCATCAATTTAAGGATTGGCGTAAGCCACAGTGCAGATTTTTTTGTAACCTTAACAGTTTTTAATGGAGTATAACTATCGAAACACATTAACAAATTTCTATTCCAGGAGTCAAGCATTTCGTCAATTTAATTTAAAGAATAAATATAGCTCCAATCAATTAAAGCTGAATCATTTATAAAAGCATCATAGTTAAAATTTGAACAATCTCTAAATGTCATAAGTTTCTGTATTTGTCACATTTTGCTTATGTTTAAATCACATTCAAGATTACTGTGATGTGATGTCTGTACTTATATACAGATACAATACTGTGACTTGTTTCATGTCCGTAGCCAATGTATCAGCGATTAGTGAAAGATCAGAAGCAATTAATAAATCAATACCAGTTTTAGAGGTACCAACTTTATGGGTTGGTTTAGTTATAATCTAGTGTAGACCATATTGTTCTAATAGATTAGATACTTTTTTAGTATGAATATGTTTTTCGTCCTGTAAGTTAACATCAAATTCATCAACAAATAAAATATAATCAAATTCAGGAATAAATGTAATTAAAATATTTTCGACATGTTCTTTCTAAGCAAGCAGAAAAGTTAGCAGATGGTGGTAATCTGTAAAACGTGCCTAAACAAAATCTGTTGCCAGATATTTTTTACTTACCCATAAGCTTTCTGATCCACTACGAATCATCTCAGGATGTTCCACAACATTGTGTTTTATTTCTTTTTTAATATAGAAAGCGACACCTTCCCTTCGGCCTTGACTGTCTTTACGAATTAAATTATAATTATTATTCAAATTAAGAGGAACTTCGGGGATATAGGAACACTAAGTAGAAACGTTAGGAGTCAATCGGGGGACATACTGATCGGAAGAGAGGAGAAAGCGGATAGATGGAAGCAGTACTTAGGAAATTTATACGAGGGTCAGAAATTAGGAGAGATATTAGAGGAAGAATCTAGCATCGATAGGGAAGATGTAGGAAAACCTATATTGAGAGAGGAATTTGAAATAGCACTAAGGGGGCTAAAGAATAATAGAGCGCCGGATGTAGATAAAATACAGGCGGAAATTTTGAAATGTGCGGGACAGAAAGTAGTAAATAGGATGTTTGAACTGGTAAAATACATATATGAAACGGGCGAGATGCCGGAGGATTATAAGAGGAACATTATCGTTACTATACCGAAAAAGAGAGGAGCCGACAAATGCGAGAACTTTAGAACGATTAACCTAACTTCCCATGCGTCAAAAATCTTAACTAGAATAGTGCAGAAGAGGATGGAAAATAGAGCGGAGGAAATACTAGGAGAAGACCAATTCGGCTTTAGGCGAAATAGGGGAACTCGCGAAGCTATTCTGGCGCTAAGAGTAATGTTAGAGAAAACAATAGAAATAGGAAAGAACGCTTATATAGGATTTGTAGATTTAGAAAAAGCTTTTGATAACGTAAGATGGGAAAAAATGTTCGAGATACTAAAGAGCGCGGGAATGAAGTATAGAGATAGGAGAGTAGTACACAATCTATACAAAGAGCAAACTGCTGTTATAGAAGTAGAAGGGGAAAAAAGGGAAGTAGGTATTAGGAAAGGAGTAAGACAAGGATGTACGCTATCACCACTAATTTTTAATCTGTACATCGAAGAGGCGATTAATGTGGTAAAAGATAGAGTTGATTTCGGGATTAAAGTACAGGGACAGAAACTAAAAATGCTGAGATTCGCGGATGATATAGCAGTATTAGCATCTAGTAAGGAGGAATTAGAATCAGCATTGAACGAAATGGAGGCAGTGTTGACAGAGGAATACGGAATGAGGGTGAATAAAAACAAAACTAAAGTGTTAGTGTGCAGAGGGCGCGAGAGCAGAGCAAAAACGAAAGTACAAATTAATAATGAAAGGTTGGAGGAAGTTAAAGACTTCACTTATTTAGGAAGTAAAATAAATTGGGATGGAAGAAGCGATAAAGGCATAAAACAAAGAATAGCGCAGGGTCGAGTAGCTTTTAACAAAAAGAAAGCACTTTTATGCTCGGGGGTAATAAACTTAGAAACAAGGAAGAGATTTTTGAAAACATATGTATGGAGCACGGCACTATACGGCTGCGAAACCTGGACGGTAGGGGAAGCAAGTAGGAAGAAATTAGAAGCTTTTGAGATGTGGTGTTACCGAAGAATGAAGAAAATACCATGGACTGATAGGGTTAGGAACGAAGAAATATTGGAGAAAGTCGGCGAGAAAAGAAGTATGTGGAAAAACTTAAAGAAGAGAAGAGATAGAATGGTAGGCCACTTGCTGAGACATGGGGGAATAGTCCGCGATATTTTGAAGGCAGAAATAGGAGTGAAGAAAGGCAGAGGTAGGCTGAGATTAGACTACTGCTCGCAAATAGTAAGGGATGTAGGTTTTAGCACAATTAGCGTAATGCGTAGGTTAGCACAAGATAGGAGAAGCTGGAGGTTAGCGTCCAACCAGTCTTAGGACTGATGACCTAATGATGATGATTCAAATCTATACCATAATCGGGGACTGGTGGGTCGAGCCACGTTTGAGATAAACCCACAATATCTAATAAATTCCGAAAACAAATTTAATTTTTTTAATATTGTTTATTAAATTTTTTAGAAACTATTTTATTTTAGTTTATAATTTTGACTTTCATTTATGTCGAAAATTGAGTAACCTCTTGCTGAGTCATTATTCGATGATTACTGGTGTTTCTTTTGTGATTTTCTCTATCTAAAACCTTGCTGTCGTTGAGGTGGCAGAAAGGTTCCAAGAAGTGTTTTCCCTCTGAAGTTTTACAACGTAATGAATGTGATGAATAATAAAGAGCAATTTGTGATAAGGCACGAAAGAATTTAATTACATGACAATCATAATGATTTTAGGTATAGTCTTTCTTAGACATAATATCCTACATGTGAATAACCTGAATTATAACTTTATACAGTATGATATCCTGTATAGGTAAGTTCAAAAAGACAATAGGGTAGAATTTTGTATAACATGTATATGCTAGTGGAAGTCTAGAAAATATTTATATATTCGTGAACAATGCAACCAGATTCATAACTAGAAGTTTAGATAATGTATCATCATTTTACTCTAATTTTCTAAATATCATCTCAAGAAACATCTAAAAGACCATACATACTTCTTTCATATAATATCAGAAAACCTCTTCTTGCGGTCTAGATAGGTTTATCAGACTACAATTTTACCTCATTTTGGTTATTGTTCATAACTGTTATTTTAGTTCATCATCATCATGAGGTCATCAGTCCTAAGACTGGTTGGACGCTAACCTCCAGCTTCTCCTATCTTGTGCTAACCTACGCATTTCGCTAATTGTGCCACAACCTACATCCCTTACTATTTGCGAGCAGTAGTCTAATCTCGGCCTACCTCTGCCTTTCTTCACTCCTATTTCTGCCTCTAAAATATCGCGGACTATTCCCCCATGTCTCAGCAAGTGGCCTACCATTCTATCTCTTCTCTTCTTTACGATTTTCCACATACTTCATTTCTCGCCGACTTTCTCCAATACTTCTTCATTTCTAACCCTATCAGTCCATGGTATTTTCATCATTCTTCGGTAACACCACATCCCAAAGCTTCTAATTTCTTCCTACTTGCTTCCCCTACCGTCCAGGTTTCGCAGCCGTATAGTGCCGTGCTCCATACATATGTTTTCAAAAATCTCTTCCTTGTTTCTAAGTTTATTACCCCCGAGCATAAAAGTGCTTTCTTTTTGTTAAAAGCTACTCGACCCTGCGCTATTCTTTGTTTTATGTCTTTATCGCTTCTTCCATCCCAATTTATTTTACTTCCTAAATAAGTGAAGTCTTTAACTTCCTCCAACATTTCATTATTAATTTGTACTTTCGTTTTTGCTCTGCTCTCGCGCCCTCTGCACACTAACACTTTAGTTTTGTTTTTATTCACCCTCATTCCGTATTCTTCTGTCAACACTGCCTCCATTTCGTTTAATGCTGATTCTAATTCCTCCTTACTAGATGCTAATGCTGCTATATCATCCGCGAATCTCAGCATTTTTAGTTTCTGTCCCTGTACTTTAATCCCGAAATCCACTCTATCTTTTACCACATTAATCGCCTCTTCGATGTACAGATTAAAAATTAGTGGTGATAGCGTACATCCTTGTCTTACTCCTTTCCTAATACCTACTTCCCTTTTTTCCCCTTCTACTTCTATAACAGCAGTTTGCTCTTTGTATAGATTGTGTACTACTCTCCTATCTCTATACTTCATTCCCGCGCTCTTTAGTATCTCGAACATTTTTTCCCATCTTACATTATCAAAAGCTTTTTCTAAATCTACAAATCCTATATAAGCGTTCTTTCCTTTTTCTATTGTTTTCTCTAACATTACTCTTAGCGCCAAAATAGCTTCGCGAGTTCCCCTATTTCGCGTAAACCCGAATTGGTCTTGTCCTAGTATTTCCTCCGCTCTATTTTCCATCCTCTTCTGCACTATTCTGGTTAAGATTTTTGACACGTGGGATGTTAGGCTAATCGTTCTAAAGTTCTCGCATTTGTCGGCTCCTCTCTTTTTCGGTATAGTAACGATAATGTTCCTCTTATAATCCTCCGGCATCTCGCCCGTTTCATATATGTATTTTACCAGTTCAAACATCCTATTTACTACTTTCTGTCCCGCACATTTCAAAATTTCCGCCTGTATTTTATCTACACCCGGTGCTCTATTATTCTTTAGCCCCCTTAGTGCTATTTCAAATTCCTCTCTCAATATAGGTTCTCCTACATCTTCCCTATCGATGCTAGATTCTTCCTCTAATATCTCTCCTAATTCCTGACCCTCGTATAAATTTCCTAAGTACTGCTTCCATCTATCCGCTTTCTCCTCTCTTCCGATCAGTATGTCCCCCGATTGACTCCTAACGTTTCTACTTATTGTTCCTATATCCCTGAAGTTCCTCTTAATTATTTTGTAAGCCTCATCGGTCTTACCTACTTGCAACTTATGTTCTACTTCTTTGCATTTATCCTCTATCCATTGTTCTTTCGCTTTTCTACATTTTCTAATGATTTCCCACTTTATTGACTTATAAGTTTTCAGTCCTTCTTCGTCTCGTCTGTTTTTGTAGCCTCGTCTCTTTTGTATTAAGTTTAAAATTTCGTCCGTTATCCAGGGCTTCCTAGCTTCCCTTTTGTCGTGTCCTAAAACGTCCGTAGCCGCGGAAGCTAGACTATTCTTGATACCCTCCCACTCAGTTTCTGCGTTCTTGATTTCGTCCTTACTCGTTTTATTTATTAATTGATCTGTTTTATCCTGGAACTTATCTTTCATATTCTGATCCCTCAATATGTCTACATTTATACGTTTCTTATCCTTCCGGGTTTTCAGATTTTTGAACTTTAATTTAGCTTTCATGACTACCAAGTTGTGGTCGCTGTCTACATCTGCTCCTGGATAACTCTTACAGTCTTTTACTTGATTTCTAAATCTCTTCCTAACCAGAATGTAGTCTATCTGATACCTGTCTATCCCTCCTGGCATTTTCCATGTGTACCGCCTCCTAACGTGAATCTTGAACAATGTGTTCGCGACTACCATCTTGTGCTTCTCACAAAATTCTATCAGTCTGCTACCTCTCTCGTTTCTGTTTCCTAATCCATAAGGACCTACAAATTCTCCTTCTTTCCCCTCACCTACGACTGCGTTAAAATCTCCTACTATTATTAAATTTTCAAGACCCTTCACAAATCCTATTGCCTGCTCTATGTCCGAATAAACGGCTTCTAACTCTTCCTCACTGTGGCTAGAAGTAGGCATGTATACTTGCACTATCACTGTTTCCACTGGCTTCGAATCTAACCTAACCATCATTACTCTCTCGCTGTATTGTAGGTAGGTATCTACACACTGTCCTGCGTTCTTCCGCATAACGATCCCTACTCCCGCGTTTCCATTTACCGACTTTCCATTTACCGATTTTAGTTCAACGTGCATAAAATGGCGCAGTTGTTAAAGTTAAAAAATGGTTACATATATAACATCTTAGCATGCAATATTATATCCTCAGTCAATGATTCTGAACATACTGCAGTAGATTTCAATTTCTTTTCAAAAAGTTTTTTTTTGTTAATAATGATTTTTATTTATAGAATTTTAAATAATATTGCACCATAATATTCGTCGAAATACATAGATTTTCAGAATGTTATCATTTTATTCGAAATGTGAGTAATGTATATACTCAAAACAAATATAATTTCGATAAAGTTTATACCGTTTTAATTTCAAACGACTGGGACATATATATTTAATATTTCGCTTTGAGAGCTACCCCTTAATTCTTTACATGGATATTTTTTAGCATAGAGTTCTTTAGTGCAGGATTTTTATCCATTAAGACTCCTCCTTCTTCTCCTAATCATCTCTGTTTCAAGACTATCATGCATTACTTCAAATTGGAATGGTTTTCCGAAGTTATTTTCTATTCTTAGTTTTTGTTCTAGTTTCGTCTTACTTCTTTCTTTATCCCTCTTTTGTCGATTTCTTCGACGTAGAATACCTACTCTCTTTATAGCTTCATTTTTATAGCATTATTTAAGAGAATGATTTTTCAATTTCAAAATACTAGTCACGACTAATAAATTCTTTTTGAATATTGTCAATAACTTCAGGAAGTACCTACGTTGAATTTTGTTAACGAATTCTTGCTCTTAAATCTTCTAAATTTTTCAACCTAGTAACGTCTTTAAGTATCCCCACAAAGAGCAATCTAGGGGTACTAAATCTGATGATCTGAATGGCTACTCAATCGGCCCCCTTCCTTTTATCCAACGGGAACATCTCATCTAAATAAGCACGAACATGTACTGCATAATTGGAAGGTTCCCAGGAAAGTCCCAGATTCCTCTACGTTTGAATATAAAGTTATTAGTACAGGAGTAACGATTTTGAATGTGATATTTCATTTTTGGTAGCCCAATAACGGTAGTTTTGCTTATTGACATTGCCGTTCAAAACATAAGTAGAAAAAAATTCATTTTTTACAAAATCATTATCATTACTGCATAGCTATTGCATTTGCTCGCAAAGTTGATTTCGCCTATCAAAGTCGTCTTCAGACAGATCATGGACAAGACATACCTTATAAGTATAGTGCTTTACTTTTTCATAATTTTGTGTACTGTAGACAGTGTCATATTGAAATCAGAAGCCAATTGGTTAAGTGTTGAGTGTTATTTTTTCTTGCATTGCCAACAAAATATTAAGCTGATCGTCTTCTGATGGTGAGTGTCGACCAGATTTTGGACAAGATTTTGAACATTCCCAAATTAGCGCTATATACAGTATTGGACATAATGGTTGGAACTTTTGCAATTTTAAAATAATTAATTAATTATGTAACATATGCATTACTTATGTTTATTAACAGTTAGCTAAGGCGTTTTGGGTAAAAATAAGTACACTTATAATTTGGTTCAAGGTATATTACATTTTTGAGACAAGAAAATAAAAAATAAGTTGAAAAAAAATGCTTGGAACAAAAGCGGTTTTTCTAAACACTAATTACGTAATTGACTTTTTTAATATTTGGTGGGATATTCTTTTGCCCTAATCACATGAGCACACCTCTTCGGCATATATTCGATTAAATGTTCAATAACATTTCTGTAAATACTATTCCAGGTTTCTGTCAGTTTTTCAAGAAGTTCAGTTGCATTTTTTTCATTTTTCCGCTGGATTCTTGTATTAACTAACTCCTATGGATTTTCTATGGGGTTTAAATCGGGACATTGTGATGGCTACTTCAGAACACTTAGTTTTTCGCATGATAACCACTATTTTACAAGCTTCGACGCGTGTTTTGGGTCGTCATCAAGCTGGAAAATAATATTTATCAACATGGTTGCACATGTGTAGGGTTCTAGTACATTTCTAAGAATGTCTGTACATAAAACGATTCATCTTTCCATTTATACGATATAATGGACCCATACCATACCACGAAAAACACCTTTACACCATAAGAAATCCTCCGCCATGTTTTACGGTTGGGCAAAGATACTTTTTATTTAATCGCTGACCCTTAGAACGCCGTACATGTTTGATTCCATTACTTCCAAACAAGTTAAATTTAGACTTATCACTAAATACGATGAGTTTTTCCAGTCCCTAGTAGTCCAACTGACGTGATCCAGTACAAATACAAGTCGTGCTTTAACGTTCTCTTTACTTAGTAATGGTTTTTTTAACGTCTATGGCTCAGAAGACCTTGTTCAGCTAATCTATGTCTGTCCATTGTTCTGTCGCATATGCCGGATGGTGTAATTTCGTCAAGTTTCCGCAGAATTTTCACTGAAGACAGTAATGGATAATTTGGGGGTAAACGAATCTTTTTATCAGTTGCAGTTGTCTTTCTGTGCCTCCCTGGGCTTTTATCTGGAAGCACATTACCACACACTTTAAATTTTCTTATAATTCGAGGCACACTGTTTTTTCGTAGATTAAGTCTTCTTGACAGTTCACGTTGCCGAATCCCTTCCTTATAATAATTAATAATTCTATAGCGAAGATCTACAGAAAGTGCTTTTCCTTTCGTCATTATAGAAAATATTGGTATGCTTTACTGTTCAACTTCTAAACACTCTTTGACTCTCTGTAAGTAAATACCACCAAATATTTTGATAATATATAAAAAGTTACAACCTCCTTGTCTGAAAACAAAATAAAAATATATTTTTGTTTTCTTTTGACATCTCCCAGCAAACATTTTGTAAGCTGTAGGAAATATTCTAATGATCCGAGGGCAACTATGCTTTTGCCGGATGTTTATTTAATACATTTTTTTGGTGCAAATTTATTTTGTTCCAACTATTATGTCCAATACTAACTGTATATATACTCAACATTGCTTACCATTCTTTGGCTAATGAGTTGTCGATCTGGATGAGTTGCTTTGAAGAGTTCAACTACTTCATTTTGGATACGTATCCTTTTTCCAAATCCAATCATGCCAAGAATTTAAATTCTTTCTCGTTCAGTTAATTTAACCGTTTTTTTTTTACAACATTTCAAAGTTACTATTCAATAAACACTTCAAATACACTGCTTTTGCTAAACAAAATATAAGAAATGTAGATATTATTTAAAGAAATAACTCCAAAACCCAAAAAACTATTTAACGATGTGCGACTTTTCATCTGACAGCAATAAAAAAATCGATCGCTAAGGCTACTGTCAGGCAGCCAAGCGTTCAAATTTACAATATGAATATTTGTTTTAGTTGATTTTTTAAACAATCATTGCCTGAAATTTAATATTTTGAAATAGCAATATCGTTTTTCTTGACCGCTGATAATATTCTTATCGAATCTCTCTCATCTTGAAACCCTACAACGCAACGGTACAAATACAGCATTTTGATTGAATTTTTTCAATAATTACAATACGATGAACTTCATCATGGCTAGTTTCCATTAATTTTAGCTACCTAAGTACCATAAATCTGTGTGGGGAAACTGACATCTGTTGTCATTATCTTACCAACATCTTATTACGTTATGTAACAAAGCAAACAACGACATATTGACACATGCTTGTCACCTATAAGGCGCTTCAATACATTTACTACTTATATTCACAAAGAATTTGCACTCAACTCGTTATTTATAACTGTTAGCAATGTTATGAAAGACGAACACATAAGCTAATAAATTGTCGTAATCAGCCGACAGTCATGATTGCATGTAGTAACCAAATAAGGGGTGTTCCATAAACAAATTGAGTTTACGTGTACTGTAAAGGCATTACTACTATTTCAAATATATTCTTTCATATAGGTCTTCATTACCGAGCTATTGGTTCTTCAAATTAGCGTTGCGAATTGATTTTTTATTTTATAATTTTCAGCCAAAATTTTATATTTAATAATTAGGAAGCATTTAGAGACCAAATCACAGCTGGTTTTACATTATTTCATATTTTTATTCAATTAAGTATAGCGTAACAGAAAAAAAGTGATTAAATATAAGTGAGATCGTCGCTTATGCTATCATTGAAATTACCTAAATACGTCTTCTATCTTCTGACATTTGATCATGATTTTTTTAGCAATTGCATCCTACAGGCGCAGAATACTGTTAAATATTAAGTATACACTAGGCACAAACATTAAGGGACAGGGGCGGCTGGTGTATAGGTGCTGCAGAGCTGCAGAACTGCCAAAAAAATTAGATATTTGTATATTTTCGCGACATAATAATTACTAAAATTTATTAATAAAGTAATTTGGTTAGTTGGTGCAGCTAACCAAATTATTGCGTTAAAGTCGCATTCTGCCCGCCGTCCTCTATTGAGTAGTAGACCAGATGAATTATCTCGGTCTCTACGCGAGCGCGTCGCGGTACATTGAACTGGGCCACACGAGGTAGTTCTCAGCACGGCTCGGCACACCCGTCCTCCCCCTCAACTCCCGCGACAATCCATACTTGGCGCTCGTAAATGCGCGAATTTACACGGTCAGTGAGCTGTATTTTTTCCAGCTAAGGCAACATCAGTGAATGTTTACTCCTTCCTATTCCTCGGGCGGGCGTAAATCGTACCTATTTCGTATTTCGTGTTAATTTGAGATTTTAAATACTGTTTTGTGAATTTGTGTAGTGATTTATTGTACTAATTATTAATATTTATATACTGTGATAGTGACAATGGATTTAGTTTATAATTTAATTCATGTGAAGCGATTTTTTAAATACTCTTATGAAGAAAAAATTGATTTAAAAAACAATGGTAGGCCATTGCCCGATATTGTTATTGAGACTGCAGGTGTTACCCGCGGAAAAGCATATAAACGTCAATTTAATAGAGACATTTATTCGAAGAACAATTGGATTTGTGGGTGCAACAAGAAAAATGCGTTATTTTGTTTTCCTTGTTTACTTTTTGGCGGTGATAAAGCATGGACGGAGGTAGGGGTGACAGATTTGGTGCACTTAACTGAAAAAATAAAAAAGCACGACAACTCCAACAGCTATCTACATAATACAATGGAATTAGCTTTATTAGGAACAGCTAATATTAAAGCGCAGCTAGATTCAGCTTATTGGATAAATGTGCAAAAGCATAATGATAATGTGACAAAAAGAAGATACGTTTTGTCAAAAATTATAAACTGCATAAAGTTTTGTGGGGCCTTTGAACTGACGCTGCGAGGACATGACGAAGCTGAAACCTCTCAAAACCCGGGGATATTTCGTGGTTTGATAAATTTTTCTGCTGAGCTTGATGTAACTTTAAGCGAGCATCTACAAAATGCTTCAGTATTTAAAGGAACCTCTAAAGAAATACAAAATGATCTTTTAGACTGTATATTAAAAGTATGTCATGAGGAAATAATTAAAGAAATTAACAAACCTTCATTTTTAGCAGTTATGGCAGACGAAACAACTGATGTATCTGCGAAAACTCAGTTAGTGGTAGTTTTAAGATATACTCTCGATGGTGAACCGATTGAACGTTTTTGGACATACCTGAAACCTACAAAATGTGACGCTGAAACTCTTTTGGAAAATATTTTAAGTGTTATAGACCCTCTAGTAGAAAATTCACCTTACAAGTCTTTTCTCTTAACCAAAGAATATGACGGCAAACATGAATGTTCTTCAAAAAGGTATTAACGTCCAAAAATTTTTCTTGTGATAGTCTATATTTTTGTATAAACGGATTTTACATAAAAATTCTGAAGTATCAGGAAAACGCGTGACCTTGAAAATTTTCTGCCTGCGGCGCAATTTTTTTACGACCCCTACGGCGCCAGTAGTTTTGATACGTTTGAAATTTGCACGCGGGCGGCCAATACCCTAGGATCGGCCCTGTGCAGAACACCCGTTTCATTTCATCACGAGCCGCCACTGTTAAGGGATGTAAGAAAATCCTAAATTTCTAGATGATCTTCGAGGGGCTGTAACTTGGAGAAAAATAGTCGCGGTGCAATTTAAAAAAAAGGAAATAGAAGCTCCAAATTTTTAATTTCATATTTCTTGCCGTCAGTACTTTTTGAGAAATCATAAGAAAACCATTGTAAAAAAAAAATGTTCCAAACTTTTGCTTGCCCTTCAAAGGGTCCACGGACTTCAATACATTTTTTTCGGTGATTTCATCATAAAGCCTCTTTAGATAATTTTATTTTCTTTAATTTAAGTTACTAAAAGCCTTATACGATGAAGTTTCAAGTTATCATCGTTTAAAATAAAAAAGTTACTTTTGACTTTAGGAATTAATTAGTTGGGAAAATATGATCTCGTATATAAATTTCCTTACAATAATTAACATTTTTTGATAAAAAGGAAATATAGATTATTGCTAAAACAAAATTCAACCTCAAAAGATGAATAAAAAATTAAAAAATCATCCTTAAATTGATTTTTAACAAAAATGACAAATTCAATCACTAGAAACACAGTGAAAAAAATCGCAGCTCTTTGAAATTTTCAGTCTCTTTGGGATACTTTGAGGTTGAAAAAAACAGTCAACATCCTTAGTTTATCTATTATTTTCAAAGTTATGCAAAGTTTAGCGAATATCCCTAAATACGCAATTTCTACCTCTTTTTCAGTCAACATTCTTGCACCGAAATTTAGTTTTTATCAAAAACCAATAGCTACGACTTGTAACGAATACTTTTCAATTTTTAAAGTCTTACTTAAATTTTCTGTACATTCGATATTTCCCGAGTAAT
This sequence comes from Rosalia funebris, assembly GCA_037954035.1. Lineage (NCBI taxonomy): Eukaryota > Metazoa > Arthropoda > Insecta > Coleoptera > Cerambycidae > Rosalia > Rosalia funebris. The sequence continues at coordinate 20,608,681 of JAZFAV010000021.1, forward strand.
TAATTACCAAAGTCAAAATTAGCTTTTTTGCTTTGAACAACGATAATTTGGCGAAAAATCATCATACAAAGCTCTTAGACCGCTCATATTAAAGAAGATAAAACTATCAGCTATAATATTCCTAAAACATTAATAATGTACGAGATAATTTTATGACAATCGAAAGCACGTTGCTTGAGATTGTCATAAAATTATGAGGCATTTGTCAATATCGGAGAGATATTCGGTCAGAAAATTTTTCGAAAAAATAAAATCAAAAAGTTGGAACACAACAAAACAATTATTTATTTATTGAAAGTACAGTTGTTAAAGGTAGTTACTAAAATTAAACGCAGCATTAGATTGGTTATTTTTTCTACTATAGAAGATCTATTAGCACGCGTAGTATTTATGATCTTATTGTGGTGTTCTTGGTCGATGTTTAAGTATGGTTTTATAGAATTTGAAGTGTTATGACTAGTAATTTTCAGCAATTGTTGCTCTTGCACATCATTTTTTGTTAATTCGCTATCAGTAGGTGACCTCTTCGAATGGTTCGTTATCTTTTTGTTCTTTACATTCAGGCCAATAGCCTCAGCAGACGATTTAGTTCATCCATTAATAGTATTTCTTCCAACTGGGACATTGTCGTACCATCTATCGGTTTCCGTTTGCCAGTGTTGATTTGGTTTTAAGAACAGCCGTGGTAATATGTTCGCCTCGTTTTAATATCAGTTACTCTTTGTACAGCTTTTTGAACCGCCTTGGCAAGTTTTACTGAATACCGGATTATATTCAATGCGATTTGTTGGAGAGCCAACGTTATTTTTCTCAATTTTAAAAAAATCCAAGAGACAGGCAACTGCCTCGCCTCCTCTCCACGCTAATTCTACAGCAGCAATATGGTAGAATTTACACATAATACCTTCAGGGGTATTTTCATCCCAGAATAATATTATTTGGTTTATTTCAGACAAACTTAATGAAACTGAACTGGTCTTACGTTTGCATGGATCTGCTTGCAGTTTCTTCCTGGTTGCATCGCGGGCATCTCGGGCAGGTTTAAATACTAAGCTCTTAAATGGGTCAATCATAATCTTATAGTCATTATAGTACTTTTCTTGTAAAAGTTTGCGCGAAACGTTCCACATAGTTTTTACTGATGCTTCTTTGAATTCTGTTCCATTTTTCTTCCTCATATTGACCGCCCAATCTTTCAGTATCAATGCCAGTTCTTCTCCGCTTCTATGCTCATTTAATTCATATTTTTCGTTCATGACAAAACTCCATAAATATTCCCCATGTGTATTTGTGATTTTTTGTGGTATTTATTGGATTTTTTTTTTTTTTTGATTAGCGCGTTTATAGATTGAGAATTGGCATTGCCGAAACGTGGTATTTTGAAATTTATTTGGCAGTTATTATGAAGTTGTCAAAGTTAAATAATTTTGTTGTCGTAGTGATTGAAAATTTCCCTGGATGGTGTTATCAGTGTAATGTTAAAATGGTTGAGTGATTTGTGTCACACGACAAGAAATAACGAAATTGTTAGAACTGTAAAAAATTTTCTAAAAAATATTTATGATGAAATTACTGAAAAAAAATTATTAAAGTCCGTGGATCTTTTAAAAAGCAAGCAAAAATTTGGATTTTTTTCCCATGGTTTTCTTATGATTACTCAAAAACTGCTGATGGTAAAACAAATTAACTCAAAATTTGAAAACTAGAAACTTGGATCTTTTTATGGTTTTTTAAATTGCTCTGTGACTATATTTCCTCAAGTTACAGTCAATTGAAAATCACCTAAAAATTTAATATTGTTTACACCCCTTAATTTTTGTGTCTAGTGTATAAATATATTTCATTTTTTACTTATATATTTTACTTATATATAATACCCAATTTCAAAAAATGCTTTTCTTATTGGGTATGGAGTTTTTCACAGATTTGATTTTTTAATCAACGGATTTTTCTGTTAGGGAATAAAGGCATTATTATTATTATTAGATAACATTGCAAAATAATTCAAAGAACTTGTGTCTTTAAAGAGCCATATACTTTTATTGAAATAGAGAGATATTTACCGAACAGAATAAAAGTATTTACAATGTGAAACGGCAAAAATTTATTAGTATTCTAGAAAAGAGAATGGCTGGTGGGTAGCAAATCCGTTTTGGGCAGCAAAAAATAAATAGTACTCTAATTTTATTGGATAACTAATACACCATTAGAATCAACTTATATATTGATTATGACGCAAAATAAACTCTTATTATTTATCCTGTTCACAAATATCGTAATAAATATTACCGTCCCAATTCACGATTCCTTTCATCTCAAGGTATTTATTAACCATTCGACTATTTTATGTCTATTCAAACCTTTTAAATTTGTGCGGCTTTTATGAGGCTATTTAAGTACCGTTTAACTTAATTTAGTTCTACTTATAACGTATATATAGGCATTCTAAATATTATCGCGAGATACTGAGCTTCCGATTTGCTCTTGAAAATGTTAATTACATTTGCATTAATTCACAATTAACTTATCGCTCACGGCGATTACGGTTTGACTTGTAGTGCTATAAAATTGGTCGATTAATTGCCGAATATAACAGACAGAGAGATATTCGGCTCTTGTAAATCGGTTGTTCTTCAAAGACCTTGTCAGGCCGCTTTGACATTTCGAAGTCATAGGATGATTTTACAAATTATAAATTGCTCTCATCTATATTTTCGTTTGGGATACTTCCTATTACCTCTCTATATATGTTCACAAGTGAAAACGTTCTGCAATTCATCATTACAACGCGCTAGGGTACGATACCAATTTATTGTAATACCAATGGAAATATTTTAGTTGGATGTCTGCTTCGTGAAAGGGAGATTAATTCGTTGCCGATTAAAAAAAAATGTAATTTATTTGTCGGAGCTAAGTGGATGTGATTAACTTGATTTAAGAAAATATAAAGATGGATATAAACGAACACCGTGAAACATTTTCGATTAGTTGACGTATTTTAGCAAAGGTTAATAGAAGATTTTTTCCGCGAGTGCATTGCATTTTATTCTGCAACCCCGGAAAGTCTCATTTCTCCTAACTGATTTAGAGAGATCCATATTGATTGAGGGTGATACACTAAAATACACTAAAATTGTTAAAACTGTTTTTTTTATTTTCAAGATATCAGCAATCAAAAATATAATACTTTCTGTAGGCTAATTTGATATAGGACCGAAGAGAAGTCATTTAGTTGACGGGATGAGGATCATTCCAGCGAAGAACCCTCTTGTATTTTGGTTTATTTTATATCCATTGGTAGTTATTTCTTTAATCTTCTGTTCTTTTTCTGGCGAAGAAGTGGTCATAAGGGTAGATTGAGGTGTGTTTCAAGTCTATTATGGTGATTATTGCTCCTGTTCTGGATAACTTCACTGATGAATGAAATGCCGAGGTTGTTGTGTATTGTGTTGTTTGATACATACCACGGTGCATCTGTTATTGATCGGAGTATTTTGGATTAGGCTCTCTGAGGGATGTTAATACTCGACTTTTTGGCGCATCCCCAGAGTTCTATTCCAAATGTTCATATAAGTTTAATCACCGCCTAATATGCTAGAACATTGATTTCTAAAGAAAGATGCTATTTTCTCCCGAGTAGCCAATACAATTTTTTTAATTACAAATCAATTTGTTTCTTTTGCTACATGCTCTCTCCAGTTCAATTTATTATCTAGATGCATTCCTAAATATCTTACGAATGAGACTTCTGATATTATAGTACCATTGAAAGATGCTAGCGGTATTGTTCTTTCCTTAGAGTAAAGGTAACTTGTGTGGATTTGTACTGTTGGTTTTTATTTTCCACTTTTTTTGTCCAATCTTCTACCGGATGCAGCTATTGCTGTAGATGTTCGGATGCAATGACAGTACTACTGTGCTGAGAAGTATTACCTTCTCATCAGAGAATGTTACGATTATTGTATTATCTGTTGTTGGTATATCCAAGGTATATAATAAATAGAGTACTGGTCCTAGTACACTACCCTGGGAAACTCCAGATTTGATTGAGATCATATTCGAAACTTCGTCGTTAACTCCAATTATAAATTGGCGGTCTATTAGATCAAATAACTTCATTAGAGTATAACTTCAATAGATCAAAATATGATGGCAGAGAGAGTTTATGCAACAGTCCTTCGTGTCAGACCTTATCGAACGCTTGACTTATGTCGGGGAATGCCGATGGACAGTAGAGTTTGTTTTCTATGGACCTATTTATTTAATGGTCTAATCTGTGACACTGTTGGATAGTTGAGTGTGAATGACGGAAACCAAGTTGGTGATCAGGGATGTTATTAAGTAGAGGTTTGATCCTGTGCGGTAGTAACTTTTCTAAAAGTTTAGATATGGTTGATAGGAGACTAATTGGTCTGTAGGCTGTTCCGGAGTTTTCCCAAGCTTAGGTACTAGGATTATTACTGAAGTTTTAAATTGTTTTGGCCATTAATGGAGCCTCAGAATAGCATTAAATGGGTAGGTTAACATTGTAATAGCTTTTCGGTAGTTCTTTTGAGCATCTCTGGAGTGATTTAGTCGAGTTCAGGTGACTTTTTAGTTTTCAGGCGGGAAATTTTGTCCTTGATTTCTTCCTAATTTTTCTGATATATCTGTAGGATTGGTATTGCTAGCTAGGAATTCTAAAATGTCTTCATTTCATCGATGAAATGTCTTTGATTTGAATCATCATCGTTAGGAGTGAAAACGTCTGATAGATATTTAGCAAAAAGATCCCCTTTCCCCTTGTTACTTCGAGCCCAGAGACTTGGGGTAGGATCATATTGATGTATAGGGGGGGGTCCTTTGTTGTGGTTTTGTAGATGATTTCATAGGCTGCCAAATAGAGTTGTCCTACCTATTCATATTAGATATGTACGTAGTCTTAAAATGCTTAATTTTGCATTTCCTTTAGTTCAGACTTGAGTTTATTGGATAGTTGGTAGTATTTGATTTTATCTGCTGGAGTATGGCCGTGGTGCCATTTTTTCCTGGATTTTCATTTTTCGCATATTAGTTTATGTTAGTAGTTGACTGGCATTTATTCTAGACTTTAATTTATCCTAAGAATCGACTCTGGTGACTTCCCTAGCACTTTACTCATAAAACTTTTACCTAAAATGGGCGTTGACAGTTCCTGACAATATTGATGTATTTGTTTACCGAAAAAATAAATGTATGACAACGTCACGTAATTTTCTAAAAGATTTAAGTTACCTGCATTTTATAGGCGTCCTAATTTTGTGCGAATTTTTCTTAATGCAACTGTAAACGATCGCTCACATTCATAGAATAGTTGTACACAAACTATTCGTTGTTGAACTGTTAGTGGCGGCATGTTGACGTCGCATGGTTTGTAGATGAGAGCCATTAAACATCAACGCTCTATCTTTGACAGAACACAAATGGCGCGCAATTCAAATCCTATAGTTCTAACTGAGACACCCTATATATGTATTAATTACAATATATGAAAGGTGGTGTAATATTTAATGCCAATTTTACCACCAATTTTACACGAGGTATACAGGAATACACCAGTTTGGTGTGAATACGGCCACAAGACCGTGATAGAATTTTACCCTTTGCCGTGGTGTGAATTTTCCTACCAGTAATGGAGTCAAATTCATCATCTTTTGATAAGTTTTTGGTAAACTTTATTTCAGTTTTATACCTTCTACTGTCCGTATTGTAAAATGATAGAAAACAAAACGATTTTCAAATAGAATTCTCGTTCTTTAACATGCAAATGTATTTAACATATAATATTTTTCTTTTTAACATGCAAAACTAGTTTCTGTATTACATTAATGAAATATTGGTGTATATATATGTATGTATGTGCTAGTGCAAGTCTAGAAAATATTTATGTGTAAAATGAGAGAATTTAGTCTTTACTGAAAATTATCATGCATATAGTGTTAATGTAGTAGTGAAGTAATTAAACATGTATTTAAATACTAAATTGTTTAAATTTAGTATTTAAATACATGTAAATAAAACATAATTTTGAGGCATCTAACAGCTATTAGTTATAATAAACTTCGTCATGACAATGACTATATTTGCTTCTTAGGAAAACCATTTCGGCATAAGTTAATTACTCACAAAACATAAATAAATAGGCACATTGCTTCAGGTTTTAACGATTGTTAATAATTCTTCCTATTGGGATTTCATTTTCCCTGAAAAGAAACATTTGATAATATCCTTGATAAAATTTATATGTATATTATTACTGAATGATAAGCAGACAATAATTGTGAGGCGACAGATATAAAATATGGATTTATATTACTTTGTTTACTTCATCGACGCGAAACACTAATCGGTTAGGTACATATACTTCTCATCAAGAATAGGAACAAGTGTGAGATTATCTAGGTTCCTAGAAGAAAAAGTGACTCAACATTCGGAGGGATAAGGATGCACTTTACACGCGGCCAGATTGAACTCTGTATACATTCACATTTAATATATGTTTAGCGATATTCACTCTGCTAAGGTACCAATTCGACTGATTGTGAGTAAAGACCAGGCTATTTACTGCGCATCTCGTGGGCGATGTGATATCGCAATTTTGAGACTTATTCCTATTCTTGATGAACTGTGGATAATATCTATTCAGTTAAATCATTCAGCGACTCAAAATCCAACACATTAATCAGTCATCTTGGTGAATAAATTTAATAAACTTGGCTAACACAATTAATTTTGCTTCTTGAAACATAACAGCATTTGGGCATAAGTTATATCAGAATCTTATATCATATAAGTTATTTCATATAAGTTAATCAGAAATCACAAATATTGCTTCACGTTTCAAGACTACATGGATGCATACTCTAGAATGGTTACTGTTACTACGCAGGGATTATAATCTAACCCATGCGGAGTAAAGTGCACTATGTCGTGGTGTATTTATATTAGTTGTATACCAATAATGTATAAATGTTTACAATTATAGTGGGTAAAATGTGACCAAGGCAGATTTTCAGTAGTGTAGGTATACTTGAAAGTCAGAAGTTCATTAATTCGTGGTAACTTTTGTCGGTTACATTTGTCGATTTTTGTATCGATTTTGTCGCCATTAAAAATTGCAAAATTTTACCTTAGCAGATTTTCAAAGTGTACGAATACTTGATAGTTAGAGGTTTATTAATTCATATTTTAAGTTTTGTCAACTACATTATTGGAAATAATTCAATACTTTTCATTCAACTTAATTCCAGATTCAATCAATCTGGATCTCTCTGTAGTAGAGAAACACGACGGAATAACGTATTAATATTGATAATTCATTAATAGTTGAGCAACGACTCGTGGTTTGAGTTATTATTGAAAAACAAAAATAATTTATACATTTTTTATGTGGGTCTGTATAATATTTAATATGTTAATGTATAACAATATCATAATATTTCGGTTTTATTACTTAAATAATTCAATGAACTTAAAAAAAACTGACTGGAGCAACTGAATATATAAACAATAGCGTTTTAGAAACCATTATGTTATCCATATGTTCGCATTTGCAAATTAAACAAAAACGATTATTTATTCTCTGATTAATATTTTAGCATATATTTGTATGAGATGGACATGTCACATTCATGTTTACGCCATATTTCTTTGTACTGCAGTAATACTGGATATGATGATTCAAAAAGTTGTGTATGGATCCGGGTTCGGTAGCCGCGCAATTTTTTTTAAATATAATTTATTTAAAATTAATTTCTAAAGTAGACAAATTACAGCTCTTTGGGTTCCAATGGATGCCCATAACATATAATAATATTTCACAACGTTTATTGTTCGACAATTCTACAAAAGTTAAAACAGGCACCGAAGCACCTGTTACTTAATTTAGTCAATTCGATTGGAAAAAACTGTATACTGGTTTTCGCGTCTAAGTTGTTCTAAGAGACTCCTAATATTTATATGCATTTAGCTCGATATTTATAAAGGATGTGAAGACAGCTTTGGAACACTGGTCCAGGGTCTTCAGAGAAACTTTTGCTAGCAATATACAGGGTTTTTCATTAGAGACGCTCGATATTTCTTAGGTTATAGCGGCCATGTTTATGTGTATAACAAAGCACCATGGAAGGTTGTAACGTTCAACAACGTGCGTAAATCATCAAATTTTATTTTCAAAATCAGTGCTCCGTTCGAGAGACGTTCGCGCATTACGTGATTTTTATCCTCGAATCGACTATTCGACGTTTGGTGGTCAAATTCGAGTCAACCAGTTTGATAAATAACCAGCCAACGCCCGTACGTCACCGAAACGCAAGGTCTGCTGAAAACATCGCTGATGTGCGTGAGAGTGTACGGAAAACCCGAGGAGAAATTAACTATTTCTCGTCGTTCACAAGAACTTGGCCTTAGATGTTAAGGTATATGACCATAGACAGCGCCGTGTGTTCGCTGATTGGGCTCTGGGGTAGTTGGAAGTTGACCCAAATTTTGCCAAAAAATCATCTTTAGAGACGAGGCTCATTTTTGGATATGAGTATGTGAACAAGCACAATTGTCGGATTTTGGACGATACCAATCCACACGAGATACACCAGCACCAAACACACCCCGATAAAGTCACTGTTTGCTGCAGATCTTGGTCTGGTGGAACCATCAGTCCGTCCGTTCATAAATAAAGATTTATGAACAATTGGATACTTACTAATAATACTTCTTATAATGAGATCAAATCCATACTGAAAATAAAGAAAATATTTAAACAGTTTGATAAGATTAATATATTATTATTAACAAGAGTTGCAAATATAGTTATCTACCCTACAAAATCATTCAGGGATTCTGTCCAAATTTAACCGATTGAATTTTGTACCAAAATAGTGGAATCTTTCACCATTATCACATCACAAACGTGGTCAACGTGTACCCCGATAAACTTTCAATATAATACATACGAACCCAGAAACATGTTTCTTACATTTAAAGATGTATGTTTAATAATATAGGGTGTCTAGGTTGAAACTAGGATTTGACCTGCGCGCCATTTGTGTTCTGTCAATGGGCGTCAATATTTAACAACTGCCATCTACAAATCATACGACGCCAACATGTCGCGATTCACAGTTCAACAATGAATGGTTTGTATACAACTGTTTTATGAAAATGAGCAATCATTTACAATTGCATTAAGAAAAAATCGTACAAAATAGATAAATATTCGTGGAGAAATATTCCATACACACTGTGTATGGCTGTATACACACCCACCTGTTTAGACACTTCCGTAGACTAGGTTGACATTGTCGGAGAATGTTCAAACAAATTTCTATCTCCAGAGTGTTATATACCACGAAGAAACTATAAAAATATATCGTATCTTATCACACACAACACCTGAACAGAATATTAAAACTAAGCGAATTAAATATCATCGTTTGCGTCACCCATCGTGTTTCCTAAAAGATTAACATCTTTTTTAAAATATTATGTATGTTAATAACTAATTGAAGAATGTGTTTTATCTATTATTACATCAAATTACTTGGGTTTTATCACTCTTGGAGTGAAAGGAATTCACTTCGTACCAGTCGTTGATAATTCTTAAAACATTATTACACTTAGATTTCAATGAATCATCTACCACATCTGACATTAATAAAGATTTATCGTCTGCACGTCTGTATAACAAATACTGTTGAGTAGAGGTAGGTATAAACATAGTAACAGAAATAAGATGTTGCCTAATGTAAAAGCATATGGAGTTATCAATTTCATGTAATTCTTTGTCATTTTCTTTTGTAAAGGTAATACGGAAAAGATATTACATCTTATAAAATTACTACTTCCAAGAAGTAACTCCGTAATAAGTTACTTCTTCGAAGAAGTTACTTAGAAGTAAACTTTATGTACTTCCAAAAAGTTGAAAACAATTTAAAAATGTAAATCTAAGTTTTGAGAAGTTTATATAGGTCCAACCAATTGTAAATTAAAGTCTATAGAGTTTTTCTCTTTCTCAAATCTAAAATAAACAGTTTTAAAACCTTAAAACGGGCTTAGAACATCACTATCTCGAAATTGAGTGGCCGAGAAAAAATGAACCAACACATAAATGCAGAATATGTGTTTTATGCGACAGTTTTACTTTTTTCGATTTTTCTCAAATAGTCCACCATCGTGCTTTCTCATGACCCATGGACAGAATGGGGTGTGTCTTATCCACCTCAAAATCAATAGATGTAGTCTAGTAGACGTCCCTAATAAAAATCAGTCGAAACCCGATCGATTCTACACGATTTAATTGAGTGATCGTGCTGACAAAAACAATTTCTCAAGTAGTCCACCATTGTGCTTTCTCATGGCCCATGGACAAGGTGGGGTGTGTTTGCTATCCACCTCAAAATCAATAGATGTCGTCTGGTAGACGTCCCTAATAAGAATCAGTTGAAACCCGATCGATCCGACACGATTTAGTTGAGTTATCATGCTAACAAGAATAAATTCCGACGACAACGACACACACACACAAAATGGTTTAAAAACCATTTTTTTTTTGTTTTTAGGCCGAAAAATTAAAAATAAACCCTTGAAAAAAAATTTTACACGATTACATTATAGTGGAGTGTGGAAAAGTAAAAACCCAAGAATTTGTATAATAACGCAACTATTTATCGTCAAGTGTATAATGGACAGCGCTCCGGCGGCTTCGGTTCAACGCCGAGTGGCTGAAGAATCGGTCGGGGTTTTTTTTCACATGACAACTGGACATCGGTTAAAATCCGAATTGACACGGATGTTTTAGGTATAGTCAAATTCTCTATAGATATTATTCCATAATTACCTCGCAGATGACCTCCAACTTCCCTAAATTGATCCAGAGTAACGATGTGAATCGATGTGGGTTCGATTCCCACATTTAGTCGACTAGATGTGTTTATGTATGTCCATGTGAATATCCGGCGATTAGGTGGTAGAATAGCTCTAGCTAAACTTCCACCATAAAAATATAGGCACATACAGAAAAATAAGTAAAACAATATGTTATTTCTTTTAAATAAAACCTGTAAATATTTTCTACATTCTAACAGTTAATATCCATAAAAAATAGAAAGCAAAAATACATTGTTTTTACTTCTTGTATTTAAAGTATTACTTGCGTTACAGTTGATATGGTAAAAATATACATAACGGAAGATAAATAAGGGTTTTGCAGGAATGAGTAAGAAATAGCAATGTTCCTTACTCATGTGAACTTATTGAATCATTTAGATTACCTATTCAACTCTTACGACTTAAGGACTGAGCGTCATTCTATACTAAAACAATACTAAGAATTTGGATCATATTACGGTCATTCTTTGGAATCCGTTTCTTGTTTACGGCAATCAATACGTTGTCACATTCATTATAGTAATTACTGACGAAAAACTGATTATGCTGTTTTTGTTTAAATTGTGGTAAACAACGACGATTGCTATGCGAAAGTTAAGGAGAACGAAACACATAAAAATTTCAATCTGAAGTCTAGTAAAATCAAGTCTAATGGACACCGCAATTTAAGAAAAACATTAAATAATGATTTAAATATATCAAAAGGGGATACTTATTTACTCTTCTTTTTTATTTTGGTAAAACAATAGTAAAAACCATTTATAGGATAAAATACTACAAAGAACATAATAAATAAAAATAACAGAATATAAAAACCTGAAGAACCATCTAGTTAAGAGTTTAATATTATTTTCTTGATATTATTAAGAATGTTCGCATAGTGTGCGAATGCTCAACATCTCCATTAAAATAAGAGATAAGTGATAATATGTCTAACATTTATAAAAATGCATATTAAAAACTATTCAACTTAACTATAGGGGATACTATAGAAAATTTGTACTTCTTTATAATTCTTAGATTATGTTCTTTCAGTGGAACATAATCTAAGAATTTGGACGATTTCAAGTTACGAAAATCGAGAAAAGAAATCTGGAGCTAAATATCTCGAAGATCATATAAGTACTAAAACAACATACCCTTTATTTTTCATGTAAAAACCGAAAGAATAATAAAAAATATAGGCTGCTATTTGAAAGAAACAAAGTTGGGAGCCACCCAGAGGCAAATTAAATACCTTAAATAAAAATATAATCAGAATTGTTTTTATATTGCAAGGCTTGAAAAATTATGCAATATGGTAAAAAAAAGACAAACTTACACTTCAATCATAACTTGTAAGCAATTACACTAGGTATAATTTATTTCATCGCTATGTGCCAAATGAAATATCTCAGAAACTTCCGGTGTCTTGTTTTTATGGCTAGGCTCAGGTAGACTCTTCGGTTTATCGGCAAAATAAGAGAGATTTTTATTTGGCAAATAGTGATGAAATGAATAGTACAAGAAGTCCTAAATTTTTAGGTGATTTTCAAAGGGCTGTAACATGGAGGCTGTAAAAAGGAAGAAATATAGTTGCAGAACAATTTCAAAAAAAGAAAATTGAAGCTCCAAGTTTCTAGTTTTCAAATCTTAAGTATTCCTTATTGAATATCCCTAAATACGCAATATTTTATCTCTTTTTCAATCAACACTCGCACGGATTTTTTTTTCTTATCAAAAACCAATAACTACAACTTGTAAAGAATACTTTGCAATTTTTAAGACCCTACTTGAATTTTCTGTACGATCATTATTTCCCGAGCAATTAATTACTAAACTCAAAACTGATTTTTTTGGGTGAGGTGACGATAACTCAACGAAAAATCATATAAGGTTTTTAGACCACTCAAATTAAAGAGGGTAAACTTATATAAAAAGGCTTTATAATGAAATTATTGAAAAAAAATTATTGAAGTCCGTGGACCTTTTGAAAGGCAAGCAAAAATTTTGAAAAAAATTTTCCGATGGTTTTCTTGTGATTACTCAAAAACTGCTGATGATAAAAAATTTTTAATCAAGATCTAAAAACTAGAAACCTGGAGCTTCGATTTGATTTTTTTTTTAAATTGCTCTGCTACTATTTTTCTTCAAGTTACATCCCTTTGAAAATCACCTTAAAATTTAGAATATTTTTTAAATCCCTTAATTTTTGTGCCCAGCATATGATGGGCCTGGATTCGAGAGTTTTAGAAAATTTGATACATATATACCTAGACACATGCATCAATTTCTGTCTTCACGTCCACCTTTTTGTGTTTATTGGTGAAATGTTTTATTTAAGTTGATTTTAGAAAGAACCTCCATTCTGTCCATAATAAAATGAAATATAGTTTATTTCATCAATAAAAAATCTCAAAACATAACCTTGGCTTGTTTTATGGCTAAGCTCAGGTAAACTTTTCTGATTATCGATAAGATAAGAGAGTTTTTTTATTTGGCAAATAGCGATGAAATGAATAGTACTTGCCTACAGTTAGTAGATTCATAAAGTACTTGCACATGTCGAGTATAGTTAGGGTCGTTTTATATGCAATAATATCGCGATGTAATGTTGTTGATGCGTGCAACAGCGTATGTGCTTTTGCGGGGGCACCACGCCTTACCACGCACATGCCTCAGAAGAAAAGTGAACATAACAAACTACTCGCCCATCACTTTCTCCTGTCGTGCTCAATACCATGGGCGTAACTCACCAATTTTTGTATTAAGGCTTCAGTTTTTAATACGGTTAATGAATAATTGCAATATTTTACATCTGAATTTTGAAATATATAAAATTATATACTCGTAAATAAATAAAATTCGCCCATCACTTTCGGCTGTCGTGCTCAATACCATGGGCGTAACTCACCAATTTTTGTATTAAGGCTTCAGTTTTCAATACGATTAAAGAATAATTGTAATATGTTACATCTTAGTTTTGAAATATGTAAAGTAATGTACTCGTAAGTAAATAAGATTAGATAAATAAAAAAATTGTGAGAAAAAAATAAAAAAAAACTTATCGCGTGTCATTCCTCAATAATTTAAACCCAATATACTTTAACTTGCTACATTAATACTTTTTAATATTCGTAACGTAAGAGTAAACAATAAGAGTTGTTGAAGTATTGATAAAGTGATGATATCCTCATGAATTTTTGGTAATTATTTACTTTAGAAAACTCTGAAATCCTTTTCAAAAAATAAAACCAGCCACAGGTAGGATTCGACATTTGTCCCGGATCGGAACCGAACGACATACAGCTGTTTCGAACTTGTTAGTTCTCATCAGTGCCACATACGGTACGCCGATTCAGGACAAATGCCGAATGAACTTTATGGCCTATACATCTTTATCGATACGATCTCTGTCAGTAACTTATAAGTCGGAAATCGATTTCGATTTCGAGTTCATTCGGCATTTGTCCTGAATCGGCGTACCGTATGCGACACTGATGAGAACTAACAAGTTCGAAACAGCTGTATGTCGTTCGGTTCCGATCCGGGACAAATGTCGAATCCTACCTATGGCTGGTTTTATTTTTTGAAACCTTATCTGATCGTGCAGAAACACGAGAAAGGGGTCGAGGATCGCTTCTGGGTATAATTCAATGCCTGCCGGGGCTTTAGCCCGAGGAGTAGTTATTTCCTAGAGCGATTATGTAGTAGCTTTGCTATTCGGGAACTACTTTGATAGCCGCTTGGCGGCTTGGTGGTTCCTTTCTCGATTTCCGACTTATAAGTTACTGTCTGAAATCCTTGCCAAATTTGGCTATACCATCTCCCCTCCCCTCAACTTCAGGGGTGCTGAAAATGAATGTAGCTTCAGTTTTAATCAAATAAACTAAATTTAAGATTAATTTTTAAAGAAGAGCATTCAGTGGAGTGACACTCTATATGAAATTACATTCTAGTCACAAAAAAATACTTATTGCCTACTGCGCAGATTACAGATCTTTCTAGGAGTTAAAAAAATGTTTTTTTCTTAACTCCGAGCACAGTTTTCGAGAAAACGAATATTCAACTTTCCGAACGTAACCACTTTTCCTTATCAAATAACTGTCACTTTACATGGATACCTAATATTAATGTAAATAGATACTACAACATTTCCTTCATACGTATGAAATTAAAACAGTTATAAAACTTATTATTCATCATGATTTTCTAATTTACTTCCAATGTTTACCATTTTCATGCAACCATCCATTTGCTATCCAAGCGTTACGGGTTATAGAGAGCGCTAGAATAGCAAATGGACGACTTCATTAAACTTGTAAACATTGCTTAGAAAATTTATTGCTTATAAATTTATTCATTGTTTATTAGAAAATCGTAATGAATTGTGGTGGTGGTACATACCCAGTTAGAGTAGTAACACGAGAATGAAGTGTAGTTTATTTCATCTCTATTTGCCAAATAAAAAATCCCAATCGACTCTTATCTCATACCGTAGCTTGTTTTTATGGCTAGGCTCAGGTAGACTGTTTCTTTTATCGGTAAGATAAGAGAGTTTTTTATTTGGCAAATAGCGATGAAATGAATAGTACATACTTCAAGTTATTTTTTTTTTGTGAAAAATAGAAAACATCTCATATTTGAAGACACAGGCTTAGTCCTGTCAGCTTCAAATTACTAGCACGTTTAAAATCGGTTAAGGGCTTGTATTCTTATCTCGCTGAACTGTTTTAACCTGAGATTAATTAATTAGTCGATGTTAAGACTGTGCTACCATTTTGATGAGATAAATGAATAACATAATGCAAACACAGATTAAATCTTAAGATTAAAGATTACAGCTAGCCCTAAAAATCCATCATTTTTAATATTGCTAAGTTTGAACACTCGTAGTTACGCGTGCCATCATACAGGTGTAATTTGTCAGACAACTAAACTCGTTTATTTTCGGGAATTTGGTATGGAACGATGCTACACGACCGCAGATGACATAAACAATGTATGCCTGTTCACCAAGTGAACAGGCGGTGAAATAAATTTCCCATTATGAACATACAGTGACATACCATGAACTATTCACTGTACGTGAGCTTGAGTATATTACTATGAATGTTACCATTTGAATGTACCTCTTTAAAAAGTATATGAAATTACCTACTCATCGGGGTATACAAATCGAAATTTGGTCAAACGGTAACTAATATATTTTAATGAATAAAAATGCTTGGAATAATAAATGTGTTTAACTCACAACTACGTTTTTTTTTTATCTAAAATATACTCACAATACTCTTCGTTCACTACTTCCTCTCCGTTGCTCCTATAACCTTTTATAGTCTAGTAGTTTAAGGTATTTCCTCAACTATTCATCGCCGTTATGCCAAGATTTATTAGTGACCGTTTGACCAAATTTGGATTTTCTACCCCGATGAATAGGTACAGCTTGCCAAGAATAAGAACAAGTCTCAAAACTGCGATATGGGACCGCCCACGAGGTGCGCTGTAAATAGCCTCGTCTTTGATCAGTCGCAGTGAATATCGAGTATGTGTGAATGTACAATGTTATCCACATAACATTCTACCCCTCTTAACTGTTCTATTATTTAAGATAGAAGAAAATGGTAAATACAAAAGTTGTAGGAAATTTTACTGCGATCTCAGACATGTATTTAGAAAAACAATCGAATCTCACGTTTCGGAGATCTAGACCAAACTCGTGTTTTTTTAAATGGAACACACTGTTTATTTTTGATTTCTATGAAATCTACGTGAATTTGTTATTACAACAATATATACATGTTATATCTTTGCTCAAGTAGTTTTCACAGTATCGCCCTTTGAAATATCGAATATCAAACAAAATCAAGATCGCCATGGAAAATTTGAAACAATAATTACGAGAATTATTATAAATAGAGTATGTGGTATTTTTAATAGAAGAAATACTCACCACTGGTCATCAGAAAATCCACACCCGCTTATACCAGTTCATCTACAAGGTCGTATTTCAATCAATGTTTGGTTTGATATTTTTCGATACTCAATTATAGGACCAGTATTTTTTGAAGGCGGTTTAACTGGACAAAAATATTTAGATCTTTTAAGAGGAGAGATTTCTGATTTAATAATCCAATTAAATGAGCCGAATATTGTTTGGCAACAAGACGGTGCACCAGCACATAAATCAAATGTTGTCAAGTTGAGTGGATAGGTTCAAATTAAACTATCTTATGGCCGACCAGAAGTCCTGACCTGACCCCACTGGATTTCTTTCTGTGGGGCACTTTGAAAGATCGGATATATACGGAAAGGTCAAGTAACGTAGAAGAATTTAGAGAAAAAATATGTCGAGATATCAGAGACATGAACGAGACTGGTATCTTGGCTCACAAATGAAATTTATTAAGGAGGTATGCTCTCTGTATTGCACAAAATGGAGGTATTATGAAACAACTTCTATAATTTATAATTATAGTTTTTAATAAAATGTTACATTCCATCCTCAAATGCTTTTTAATATTACTATGCTTTTTGATATAACTATGCTTTTCAATATAACCTTGATAACATATAATTTAAACTATCCAACTCTGGTATAACAATTCTCGTAATTATTGTTTAAAATTTCTATGGCGATCTTGATTTTGTTTGATATTCGATATTTCAAAGGGCGATACTATGCAAACTACTAGAGCAAAGATATAAAATGTATATATTATTGTAATCGAAAAAGTACGTAGATTTCAAAAATCGAAAAAATTAACAGGGTATTCCATTTAAAAAAGCATAAGTTTGGTCTAGATCTCCAGAAAACGAGATTCGATTGTTTTTCTAAATACATGTCTGAGATTGCAGTAAAATTTCCTACAACTTTCATATTTACCACTTTTTTCTATTTCAAAAAATAAAACAGTTAAGGGGGTAGAATATTATGTGGATAACCCTGTACACAGAGTTCAATATGGCCGTACGTATAGTGCATCGTTTTCCCTCTGAATGCTGAATCACTCTTTCTTCTACGCATACCTAAATAATCTCACACTTTTCCCTATTCTTGAGAATATGTACTTATTCTTTTTAATGAGCTACATTATCCCTTTTTGAATGTCACCTTTGTCATTGAACGCGCAACGAGTTGATGGTCAAGATGAAATTTGTGCACAAAATCAAGTTCTGTCAAATAAAAAATCAAACTTTTCTTTTTTGTGTTTAAAATACGAATATTAAAGGGAGGGGGGAGGTAGTAGTACTAGTAACACAATTATCGCACTGTATATTGTTTATTCTTTAACATAATTCTTTTTAAATAATTTATAAAATGTCTATAATTTCTTTTGGTTGTTTAATAAAATACGAGTAAGCAAATCGCAATAATATTGCACCGCCCCCTCGCTCAAATCGAAGGCACCTCCGGAGCATGCCTCTAGAGGCTTCGGATCAAAAAACAAAAGTTACCACGTCGAAAAATGCAAAATGCCGAAATTCGAACGAAAAGCATTTCGTACATCGACCTAAAAATTTCGCGCCACACACGAAAACAGCCGTTTAGTAAATATAGATTAGTCAAAGAAACTGCTAAGACCTCAGAAAAGTAATAGGCTTTTTTATATTGCCTTTGGATTACATACTTTGTAATATACAAAGTATCTACTATAGATTCTTTTATTTACTCGTATTTGAAATCCTTAAAATGAAATAAAAAACAAAATAAATGTTAATGAAAATGTTGCATAAAACCGAGGTTACGTTTGTCTAGTACTTATCCAATATTAATCGTATTTGCTAAGAAATTAAATTATTTAATTAACAAGTTCTCGTGTTCGTTCCACAACGTCTCGGGTTTCTAGAAACCCAAAACGAAGAACTATGTTACATATTCCATTATCATTATAATTAAGAATTACATAAAATTTTATGAATAATTTTATAGTGGCCTGAAGAGGTATAAACACAGTTTCCACTAACCAAGTAAACTAAATGACGTAATTATAAGTAAAGAATAAATAAAGCATGCCAAGTATACTAAATTATCTACGTAAATAAATCATTTATACCTATTGCTTAATTGAAACTATTTACCTTGTTTGGTTTTTAAAATTTTTTTACAGAAACAAAGTTTTGAAATTTTATATTTTGAATTCGGTCCACTAGTCTATTAACAAAGTTCGTTCTTGTATAAAATATGATCCCTTAGACCCAATATTTTCAGGAAATTGATTATCGTATACAGTATGGTGATACATTTTTGCACAGTATTTATAATTTTGTTATTATATGATTTTTTGGAAAATTGTAATACGCGAACCTTATTCTTTACAAAGATTGGCATATGTGCAAAATTTATTCTGTTCCGATTTTATATATTTCATTCAACTGGCAAATTATATTTTTTCTATTTCTTTCGAATGTTCTTATCTTGTACTTAACAAGAAGAAAGAATATCAAAATGAATATTTTTTTTTAAATTATGAATACTTCTCAGGGCATTCACTGACATTACAATCTGATCATAAAGATGAATACACTTTTTCTTAACTTATAATACTACTTAAAAACTTAGAACTAAGGTCGTACTCAACAGTATCCTTAGATTTATAATAAACTAGGTACACTAAAAAAAACTACCGTATACACTAAGGCGCACAATGTTCTGCTTTGTCACATCATTGAACTACCTCAAAGGGTTTAATTCTCTTGAGTCTTCTTGTCAATCCTGCGTTGCCAAGGGGCTGGATCGCCTCGATGTTGACATGTTGGAGGAGTCGTTGTTCATGACTCTCAGGAATATTGGATCTGGCTTATTCAACAGTATCCATACTCAAGTCCCAATGCAGGTGACTGTTTCGGATGTACCCAGGTGCATCTACAATGTTTCTTAGCACATTATTCTGAAACCTTTGAATGGTTTGTACATTGGTTTGACTGGCACAGCCCCATAGCTGAATTCCCTAGGTCCATAACGGTTTAAGTATATGCTTATATAACATAAACTTATTATGAATAGTTATAGTTTCATTTCCAATCAACCAGTACATATTTAATTGTTTCTTCGTTTCTCTTTTTGATATAAGTTTTCCAGCATAGCCTGGCATCAAGGGTAATTCCAAGATATTTAGCTGTATTTGAGAATGGAATTCGTTTATTATATTTATGCTTATGGGTATATTATATATTGATTAGCTTTGTTTGTAAACATTAACTAACACAGACTTTGATTCATTTAATTTTATTTTTCACTTTTTTGTCCAATTGTTAATTTTGTTGATTGATATTTGCAATTTTTCTGCTGCTTGTTCATGGTCACCTACTGCTAATTAACAGTATCATCTGCAAACGTTGCTATGGTGTCATTTTCTACTCTAAGAATATCACTTGTGTACAAAAGGTATAGGACAGGTCTTAGTACACTTCCTTGCGGTACTCCTGCATTAATTGTCTTAAGCTCAGAACAGGCTCCTTCTTGCTTAATCTGAAGTGTCATTCTGAAATGTAGGATTCCAGAATATCAGAACACTATTTAGGTAGATACATCTTCATTTTATATTTTAAACCTTTATGCTAAACTTTATCGAAAGCCTGTATCACATCAAGGAAGATTGTAGAACAGACTTTTCTTTCATCTACTGATTTCTCTATTATATCTGGAATTCTGTGAATCTGATCAATAGTAGATTGTATTTCTCTGACAATGAACCCAAATTGATGTGACGAGATCAGATCATGTTCCTCTATGGTTGGTTTTCGCATTTTTCGAATAGTTTCGATAATACAGGCAGAACAGAATTTGGCCTATATGGGAAACTTCATGTGGCGGTTTGCCAGATTTAGGGATCATTATGACCTCTGCTACCTTCCACATCAATGATACATATCTTGGTCTAAAACCTGCATTTGCAAGCGTATCGGTTTAGCGATTGCTTTCCTGGGTAACTGTTTCAGGATTTCTCCACTAATGAGATCAAATTCAGACACTTTTTTTATGTATATTAGTGTTAGATTGTGGTTAGATTGATCGCCACATCTTCCTGGTTGATTTCTTGATCCAAGGTATCATCACCTTCATTTGGTTGAAATGTACTTTCTAGGTGAATTACAATTCTCTCAGCTTTTTCTTGAATATTTCTCGCCCATTTACCATTTTCCATTCTGATTCGAGGGATTTGCATGATGGATCTTTTTAATCTTTTAGTAGCTTTCCATAGTGAATAGTCAGTGCTGCCATCACTTGTCAGTTCACATAGGTATGCACTAATTAATTCGTTTTTAATACGTTGGATTTCTCTTATTAGTTGTTGAGTGGCGTTGTTTAGGTTAGTCTTGTCTATTGGCGCTCTGGTTTGATGCCATTTCCTTCTTAATTTTCTTTTTTCGGCTATTAAGTCTCTCACTTCTTTTGGGTAGTTGTTTCTATTGAGTAGTATTGTGTTATTTGGTAAAATAAATACATATATTTATTTTTATATCTCCAATTTTTAATAAAAGTATAACTGTATTCATATTTTTATTTTCTTCCTCTATTACGTTTTCATATACACCCACTGTAGTGCTTGAAAGTTGAGTTTTTACTTCAACATTTTAATTCAACCTGATTTTGAAGAAGGGTATTACATTTAATCTATTTAATCTCTTTAAATTGATTATTAATTGAAAATTAATTAAAATAAACTCCTTTCATATCACCTGCGCACACCTATGCCCAGTTTACCATACTAGACAAATAAGTCCGTGGTCGTTTAAAGTATTGCAACATCATCAATAAGACCGTCGGATATACAAATATAAGGCAGAAAGGAAAGTGTAGGAAATAGCGACAGCATCTGGCACTTGTTCGGGTGTGAAAAATGAGGATCCTGGAATGTACAACAAAATTAAAATATTACAGTCGACGGTCAACATAACTTCTGTGTTAACAAATTTATTGCAATGAATTGTTATTTATTACTTTGTATATACCGGGTGTAACAGGATCATGGCATGCCCCCTTTTCTCCTTTAGTTTTGAAGATATTTAATTGAAATTTGGGATATCCTATACACATAATAGGCGGCACTTTTTGTCACAATTGATTTTTCTTTCACTTCCGGTTTTGCCGGAAGTGACACTAACTTTCGATTTTTAAATAGAATATCCTGTATATTATTGCATTTTTGAATTCTGCATAATTTTATGAATCCAACGATACCAAATAAGTGACATTTCAAAAGTCAACATTTTTAATCTAATTTTTAGTCTTCCATTTAGGTGTGCCATGACGGTTCCGATTTATTCTAAATGACCCGTGTAATGCTACAAAAATCGAAATCCCGTCAAGAATACTAAATCACGTGATTTATGAACAAATAAAGTTCATCAAAATTGTTTTTGAGGCAAAACTCAATTTTTTCAAATGGAACCATATTGGTGCCGTGGTACCATTTGATGATACCACTGCTGATGAGGAATTTATTCATATGTCGTATTAAAATGTGCAATAAATACAAACAAAATTACAGCTAAAGGAAAATTTTAGTATTTTCTTATTTTCTTTTAGCTGTAATTTTGTTTGTATTTATTGCACATTTTAATACGACTTGAATAAATTCCTTATTAAAAGTACTAATAAATGGTAGCACGGTACCGATATGGTTCCATTTGAAAAAATTGAGCTTTGGCCCAAAAACAATTTTGATGAACTTTATTTGTTCATAAATCAGGTGATTTAGTATTTTTGACGGGATTTCGATTTTTGTAGCTTTACACGGGTCATTTAGAATAAATCGGAATCGTCATGGCACACTGAAATGGAAAACTAAAAATTAGATTATAAAAAATGTTGACTTTTGAAGTGTCACTTATTTGGTATCATTGAATTCATAAAATTTCAGAATGCAGAATTCAAAAATGCAATAATGTATTCCCTTTAAAAATCGAAAGTTAGTGTCACTTCCGGCGAAACCGAAAGTGAAAGAGAAATCAATTGTATGTCAAAAAGTGCCGCTTATTATGTGTATAGGATATCCTAAATTCCAATCAATTATTTTCAAAACTAAAGGAGAAAAGGGGGCATTCCATTATCCTGTTACACCCGGTATAATAAAAGCAGTATGGGTGATAACCCACAATACATTGTTCATACATACGTAACAACATTTTATATAGTAAATAATAATATACTCGGTATTAGGCGGAACAGAACCCGCATTACTTGTACAAATATTGTATCTAATGTTCATAAAAATATATAGGCGGTAATAATACTGGGGAACAGTCAATTTGTTGTCAGGAATTTAAGAATCGATTTTGATTATATTACTGCCCCTGATGCTGAAAATGGCATTACTTTTTCTTGATTGGGTCTAGATTTTGAAATTACCACATTAAATCATTAATGCAAAGTAAGAAAAACTAAATAAAATAAGCAATTTCTCTTGTTTTAATTTTTTTTATATATGAAATCTAACAAGAAAATAAAGAGTATTGCATTTAGAATAATTTATATATAATCTATATTTATATTGTATTTAGAAGAAATTTAGAGTTGTTTTTAGACGTAGAAAACATAAGAAATTGTAAAAAAGTTTTTGTACGATTTTCTTTTATATTCTTGCTGTGCCTATATAAATCCCTGCTTTTAATGTTTCCATACTCAGTGCTAGAAATGCTTGGCAAATGTATTTAAAACAATCCCCTGACTTGTCCAATGCTTTTACAAACTGTTTCATTAAACCCAGTTTGATGTGAAAAGGTAGCAGTATTTTTTTCTCTTTATCAATGGCTCGTGAATCGTGAACGATGTTGGCTTTTCCAACGGTCATAGCGTCTCTCAAAGGTCAAACAGTTTGCTGTCAATGACTTTCTTTTGCACAGCTATCCCATAAACAGAAGTGGCAAGGATATTTGGTATATCCACTTTGTTGTCGCATAAGTATGCTGGACAGCATAGTCCATTCGACCATTTTTATGGTCCAATGGTATGGACCATTTTTAAATCGACACAAACTGATGCTGAGAATAAGCAATTGTTTCTAATACGAACTTAATATTTTCATATTCTTCTGTAAGTTTTGTTGAATGGCCGATTGGAATCGACGAAAACTTATTTCCATCGTGCAGTAATACATATTTCAATCTCTTTTTAGAAGTGTCCACGAAACGTCGCCAATCACCTGGTAAATTTCAGAAGTCTCTATTATTTTTACAAACGTAGTCAATTTAGATAAAATAAAAGATGTAATGTGAAATTAGGATCTTCGAGCACTCAGAAACCGATCTTAAATTTGTCTTGTGTGTTTGTTTGATTTAAAATTGTCTAAATAAACATAAATAAATATTTTTTGTTCCCCAGTGTAATTAATAGAATTTAAAAATTTGTTTAGACACACAAATTGGCCTTCCCTTAAAGCCCCAGGCTGCAGAGGAGAAGGTTAAGAACCCACTACGCTTATAGTATACACTGTGGAAAAAAAGTGGAATACTTGAAAATTCTAAATATGTATATATTTTTCTTACAAAAACGGTCAAAGAACGCTATGTTTATTGATAGTTTATTTTCCAAACACCGCGACACAAGAAGGCCGATAAGTTTTGCAATATTATGTGATCGTCTAAGCAGGTTGTATTTCAAAATAATTTTCAGTCATCAGCAGAAAGAAGATAATTCGATTTAAGTGTAGATGCAAATCGTTATCGTTAATAAATAAGATAAAGGATAATAATGGTCCCAAATTTGATCCTTGAGGTACTCTGGAGTGGGCTAAGAAGGTGTTGGTTAAAGTCATTATATGAAACAAATAATGTGAACTTGGATAAATAAGTGTAGCAGATTCCTACTGAATTCATATAATTCTAATTTTGAAATTAGTATGTTATGATTCATCATGTCAAAAGCTTTCGAAAAGTCAGCACACGCCATATTCACTTAACCTTTATTATCTACATGATTTGCGACGATTTGGTTAAATTCCAATTAAAACATCACTTAAAATTAAAATATAGAGTACCGTAAACCGGAGTTACTTTACCTACTTTTAAATTTCAAGTAAAAAATTCGTGTACTTCTCTATCGGTTAGAGAGGGGGAAAATTTTCTAGGATCGGGGGAGGGCTTGTAGAATTGATTCATTATGTTAAAATATATTATCCTTGCTTTCTCTTTCTGTAAAAATTCAAAAACCTGGTGAGCAAACTTATCTGGACAAGAGGGGTAACTTTGCCCACACGAGAGGCAACTTTGGTTTTCTATTGACGACTGCCTTCAAAATCTCTTCTGAGCAATATTACCTTTGTAGGGGGTAAAATAAGCCAAGACAAACATGAGAACAGTTGATTAAAAATTTATTTTGCCACCTCTGAAGTAATAAACTTCATGATATAGTTTACGAACAGTAGCTCGTTCTCGAGATATATTTTGACATTTTCTGACTGTTAACTCATCTCTGTGGCGTTGAATGAATGGGCTGTACCATTCTTCTCCTGGCAGGTTACTGCCTTTAAAATACTGCCGGGGGGACACCCCGGCCACATCTCATCAAGTAGTCTCTCACGATTAGTATCACGTCCAAACCACCTAAAACATCCCTCAGTCAACACATATAAGAATTTGGTGGAGAATTTTAGACTCTTCAGCCGGATAAAGTGTAGTTGAGTGACCAACAGACTTTGTGTGATTTCCTGTGAATTTATTGCCAATGGTCTTTCTTGGGATGTTGAACTTTGATGCAGCTTCCCTTATTGACATATCTCCGTTAGCAACAGCATTCAGAGCTTCTTCAAGATCCTGTTGAGAATAATCCTTATATTGGCGGCACCCCAACGTCGGTGTGTATTTTCGTGACATAATTCTGAAATAAAAAGTTAGGTAGCTATCAATCTTTAGGTAGTTATATATCAAAATTTAGGTATGTTTAGCAACTTTGTATTGTGTGCTGTGCTTTGCACCTCCCCCCAATCACCTCGCATACTGATACAGGGTGGGAAGAAGGCATACTACCCAACTATACAATGCGTATTACGAATGAAAACTATGTGGCTGAAAACACTATGGTAACCTACTTAAAAATCTTCATAGTTCGTTCGTACTCAGCTCATTAAGATGGGTGGGCAAGATAACTCCAATTTGCCTACAGGTCATGGGGTAACATTGTCCATCAAAACAAACACATGAAAATTAAGGTATAAAAATTCCCCTATCATATTACTCTAATCGTTATTATATGCGACACAAATAGAAATAATTCAAAAAACTTACTAGTTTTCGTTATTGGCTGCTCTGATGAAAGTTGCTTAGGTACTCCAATTATCTGTCTTGGAGTCAGCTCACAGTTTCACACTGATAAACTATCACCACATGGAAATACTTAAGAGCCACCCTTGCCAACATCACAACTAGTAGCCCTGATTATTTGCTGCGCGTCCAGCGACCATTCAAGTAATTAATCTTTGGCACTCAAACTTTTTTTTCAAAAATAAGTAAAGTTACCCCGGTGGGCAAGTAACCCCAGTTGAGGGTAGTGAGATTGGACAAAGTTTTCATTTGACTAACATCAACCATCAAGTACAAATTTCACTGACGGAATATATTTTCAAACATAACTTAAGGCCCTTAAATTATGTTTGAGAATATAAGAGTGTCGTATATAGTTTATTCTGATCTAATAATTTGTTATTATAATAATTATAATAACACAAGTTTTTCGATTAAAGCAAATTACAGATATATATTTTATAATACTGTATTATTTAAGGCAAACTCCAGAATGTATTTATTACTTATTTATAACCTTCTGACAGGCGCATGAAATGGGCCAGTGTCAGTGGGAGCATGACGGCATTTACACTGCCCTTATTTTTTCCACATTTGAAACATATAAATGTACGTTAAAATTGGAGTTTTCTCATTAGGTAGCATTAATGCAATATCCATTTACAGGAAAATAATATTGAACACATTTTGAAGTTTCGATATGTATGTGTAGACAGATAACCTAGAAAGTCGGTCTTCTATTTTGTATTTAATGTTTTTCAAGAAATTGAAGAATATAAACATTTTTCTTTCATTTTCATGAAATAAACAATAACTTTGAAGATAAGATTTAAAAAAAAAAACATTTTACGAAAATAAATTTAGTTTTATATTAATTTTGCCCGATTCTGATAGCCAATACGGTCAACACTTTTTATTTTGAGCTATACAGACCGCACCATCTTACATCTATAATAATAGTTTGAGAATACTGAAGGGTGCCGATAGACCCCGTAAACGAATAACGTTTGAATTAAAATTTTTCTAAAATGGCGGTGTAAATGCCGCCCACCCGCCCGCCTATGTCTGATATTTGTATTGAAATCTTCAAAATTATTTGATTATTAATAATAACGGGATCCAACTAGAAGAAGTAAATATTGTACAGGGTGAGCGAAACTCGATGTCTCAGCTCTATTATAAGAGAAGGAAAACCGATAGAAAATAACTGAAAAGAGGTTTTTAAATGGGATTGAGTGCGGTCTATTTTAAGCTGAATTTACATATTTTTCCATATTTAAAAACTGAAGTAATGACGTAATCGATTTTTTCCCAGAAACATATCTATATTTTGGCACATTTAAAAAGACCTAATTTTTTTGAACAAGTTTTGTAAAGAAAAAAATTTTCTATCTCTTTCCGTTAAAAAAACTATAAGCAAATTTGTAAAACAAAAGTATTATCAAAAACTCGTAATCGTCACGATTTAAACAAGTTATAACATAATATTCAATTACTTATATATAACACTTAATATAACATTTATCCAATCTCCGCCTTACTTCTTTCACTGAAGCCCTACGAAACATTATTCTAGATAGTTCGTCGCAAGCATTTCTGATTTTTTATTTTAAATGTTCCATGTTAACAGATGGTGTTCTGTAAACTTTATTTTTCAGTTCCCCACAAGAATAAATCTAGTGGGGTTAAGTCCGGTGATTTTGGCGCCCACTGTATCGGTCCATTTATAAATCGAGTTCCTTGGATAGTCTTCAAAATACTGCAAAACAGTGGCAACAGTATTGTCAGAATTGACCCTTTTAACAATTGTTCTTCCCTTTCAATAAAATGTCTTGTTATTTGCATGTAAATTGCGTTCCAATCTTGAAAATATTTTTAAACTTGTAATAAAACGTTCGGGGTATCTCTGGGCGTATAACTGAACTGCTCTTTTCGGTTTCTTTTGAGATTCCCCATAAACTAATAACATATCGATTTTTTCGTTGTGCGTGAACATTTTTCAAAATCAAATGACAACAAAACAATATTTGTCAACCAGTAGATTAATTATTAACAGATGCGACTTTGCTATTTGTTTCCAAAGGCTACTTGTTTAAATCATGACGATTGCACATTTTTGATAATATTTTTTTTCCAAATTTGTTTATAATTATTTAACGGAAAAAGATAGCAAATTTTTTTCTTTACACAATTTGTTCACGAAAATTGGATTTTGTTAAATATACCAAAATATAGGCATGTTTCTGGGAAAAAAATTCGATCACATCATTGCTTCAGTTTCCAAATATGGAAAAACATGTAAATTCGGCTTACAATAGACCTTACTTAATCCCATTTAAGAACCTTTTTTTCAGATTTTTTCTATCGTTTTTCCTTTTTTTATAATGGAGCTGAGACATCGAGTTTCGCTCACCCTGTACATATCTTAATTAACTAATAAAATACATAACGAAGGATAATATCTCCTCACTATTCGCTTTGGGGCCTAATATAATACGCTACATAACATATTTCATTAATGCATTAATGCATTAATCAAAAATAGATTGACACCAAAAGTTTCAAAATCAAAGATAATAACGATCATTTGGATAAAATATGTTTATAATAACTTCATAGTATAGATGTACCATACATTCTAAATTAGATTTGCAGTTATGAATAATAATGTATTCTAATTTAAACAAACATATTACGACTCCATGATACTCGTAGTAAAAGTAAATGTAAAACCCAACCATTACTTCCCCTTTCAATACGGACGTATTGTCCATCCTAAATATGACAAGATATAGTTTAACTGTGAAGGTTAGAAATTTCCTTCTTAGTCCGATTGTTATACCGACAATGGATTTCCGTATCCACTACACTAAATATCTATAATTCTCCGTTGCGAAGTCATTGTGGTATTAGCGATAAGAAAATATTGATTCAAAAGATTCCCCTTCATTAATTTATAAATTGGTCGAATATTCTATTAAACTAGTACTGTCAACATTTTTTTACTTTTTCGCATTCAACTATCCCAGAGCGGAAAAGTAATGTAATCGTGTAAAGAAAAATGGAGGAAAAATTTTTTTTCTAGTGTTTATTTTACGTTTTTCGGTCTAAAAACCAAAAAAATGGTTTTTACAAAAATTTATCTGTGTGTGTGTGTCGTTGTCGTCGGCATTTTAAAACTTGTTAGCACGATAACTCAACTAAATGGTGTCGGATCGATCGGGTTTTGACTGATTCTGATCGGGGACGTCTCCCAGACGACACCTATTGATTTTGATGTGAATAGAACACACTCTACCATGTTCATGGGTCATGAGAAAGTACAATGATGGACTATTTAAGAATTTTTTTTTTTGTTAACACAATCACTCAATTAAATCGTGTCGATCGATCGGGTTTCGACTGATTCTGATTAGGGACGTCTACCAGACGACATCTATTGATTTTGAAGTGGATAGGATACACCCCACCCTGTCCATGGATCATGAGAAAGCACGATGATGGACTATTTGAAAAAAGTAAAACTGTGGCATAAAACACAAATTCTGCATTTATGTGTTGGTTTATTTTTTCTCGGCCACTCAATTTCAAGACAGAGATGTTTTACGTGCGGAAAAGTCCGTTTTTAGGTTTTAAAATTGTTTGTTTTATATATAATTTATTTATTAGCAATCAGAGCTACAAAAATATTATATAAGCTGATGCGCTTCATTTAAGAATTGGTTAGTTCATTATTGACATGGTGAGGTCTTCTTCAGTGACAATCCCTCCTTAATATTCCTTCAAATCACTTGGCCATTTTCTCTTGAGTCTTCTTGCATTTTGTAGTTCCAGAAGAGGGTTAAAGAGTATATTGAGATGGTTTCCTGGTCTATTATGGTGTTTAATAATAGTTAAATTTGTTTAGTGTACAAATCAGCATCACCTTCTTTCTTTTCTAATACTATTTAACAATTAACGGGGTATTCTGGTCCAGAGGCACAAAGTTTGGCGTTTTCTCAAGTGCGATAAAAAAAACAGAAACACTTTTTAGTATCCATTTTTTTACCAGGTGCTTATTGATATTTTAAGAAAATACAAAAAAAATTAAAAAAAAATTAAAAATTAAAAAGTTACAGGCTGGTAAATTGGGGGGTAAAAAAAGGGCGTGTCCTGGTTGATACAATTCCAATCCTTCTAGTAGTCATCTGAAACAAAAAGATTCTTAATTACTAAGAATGTCGTTATAGCCCCTACCTTAGAGAAAAAGAAAACAAATTTTTGCAAAATAGCGACTGTTTGAAAATAGAAGAGTCATTTTTTGTCCTTACTTTTTCAGTTTTTAATTTTTTTAAAATAGTAAAAATTTTGACATAAATCTGACAGGGGCGATAGAGGGTTATATAGAGAAGGTTCGTACCAAATTTCAAGTAAATTGGATCATTAGAACTTGAGATATCATGTCAACCGTGTTGAAAAAAAGTAGTTTCGAGAAAACGCGTTTAAAGATTTGAGCTAAGTTTCAGGCAGTCTAAGTCATAATATAATGGTGCATTATACTTACATTGCGTTAATCGACGATTCCTGATCCATATAATGGTCCTTTTTCTACTTCAAAATATAAATTTTCCGAAATTCTTTCTGCTAGACGAGCAGTTCTAGCTTCCTTAGAAGCATCAGAAGCTCGTAGCTCAGAGCGCTCATCCGAGTTTCGTCTCGTCTGATAGCGAACGCATGGGCTTCAGGACCAATACTGATTCCCATGATGTTCATAATTTTTAAAATTGGTAAAAAGCCTTCATTGAAAATGCACACAGTTATATAATTTGCAATTTCAATTGTCCGTGTTCCTGTATGTATATGTTTTGGTTCAAAAGTCTAGATCAATGAATTTAACGATTCATTATTATTTTGAGTTTCTGAGCCCAAACATCGATGTAATAAGCTTTCTGAAGACAAATTGTAATATATCGGCTTTATTACTTTCAATACTTCGTCATTTAGAGCGGCATTTTCGCCAACAAAGTGATCTAGGTAGCTACATATAACTCCGCAAATAATTGGAATTTTTGAAAATGCCTGTGGAAGATATATTCTAAAAGGTTTAAACTTTCAAAATATGCAAAAAAAATCGGTTTTTTCAAAATTTTAGACCAAAATACCCTCTTAACAAATGTACGACTTTGTAAATGGTCTGTAACTTACCAAGTTAATTATTGTGTCAACTGAATTTTATATGCTGACAAATGCAAAACGTTCTTTAAAATCTGATGCGTGGTGGCTCTTGACCGATTAATTTGTTGTGCACGACGTCGAATTGATATGTTTAAATACTCCCGTACACTTTTTCTCACTGCAGCAATATTTTCATCTGACCAACCACGACGAGAACATATTGGTGTTGCCCTATCAATAACAGAACCAGTATCTTCAAATTTCTTAATTAAGTTACGAACTCTTAACTTTATATGTGCTTCATTTTATCCTAATTTTGTGCGAATTTTTCTTAATGCAACTATAAATGATCAGTCACTTTCATAGAACAGTTGTACATAAACTATTCGTTGTTGAACTGTTAGTCCCGCATGTTGACGTAGTACGGTTCGCATGTGACAGTTGTTAAATATTGACATCCTATCTTTGATAAAACATAAATGGCGCGAATTCAAATCCTATAGTTTCAACTGAGACACCCTATATAAACATTTACCGCAGTTAATGTATTACGCATAAAATAAATATTTTTTTATTAAAAAATTAGTTCATGAGAGCATAATCAACTTTGCTTATTAATTCAAAAAATACTACTAAGAAATATATATTTGATCAAGAAAAATAAAAGATGCAGAAGTTACATCAAGCATATATAAATGGTTTATATGCGTTTAACGCTGTATCAATTAAAACGACACTGCTCCATAAAAGAGAAATAAATGCGCAATATATAGAAAGTAAAGGTAAATTTAATAAATATCAGTGAAAGCACCGTCATAATCGAGCTTACGATTTCCTTGATGAATCGTGTTATGAAAGACGGGGGGATGTCGTTCTGCTTGGGGAAAAGAAAGCAATCAAAATTTTTTAAAAATGGTAGTCGATTTTCGGTGACATTTAACTTTTACCCAAGGCGCCAGTAAAAAAATGTCTATAGACGGTCCAAAGTAATAAGAAAATCTTCAAATAGGTGTTTTTATTTCATATAGTGTAAGTGGTCACTAAATGTATTTACTTGAATGGCTCCTAAGTAGCGGCACATGTGAATTTTCATTTCAGTAATAGAATAAAGTCAACGCGACGTCTGGTGTAAGCCTAACCACCTTTTGGTGTAAGCTTTATTTTAATTTTACACGTTTTACTATCCAAATTGTACAATGAAGGAAAATAAAACGACTTTGAAATAGAATACACTTTATTATATTTTATATACAAAGTATCTCTCTCTTTCAAAAAATAAAACCCGCCACAGGTAGGATTCGACATTTGTCCCAGATTGGAACCGAACGACATACAGCTGTTTCGAACTTGTTAGTTCTCATCAGTGCCGCATACGGTACGCCGATTCAGGACAAATGCCGAATGAACTTTATGGCCTATACATCTTTATCGATACGATCTCTGTCAGTAACTTATAAGTCGGAAATCGAGAAAGGAACCACCAAGCCGCCAAGCTTATTTGATAAGGAAAAGTGGTTACGTTCGGAATGTTGAATATTCGTTTTCTCGAAAACTGTGCTCGGAGTTAAGAAAAAAACATTTTTTTAACTCCTAGAAAGATCTGCAATCTGCGCAGTAGGCAATAAGTATTTTTTTGTGACTAGAATGTAATTTCATATAGAGTGTCACTCCACTGAATGCTCTTCTTTAAAAATTAATCTTAAATTTAGTTTATTTGACTAAAACTGAAGCTACATTCATTTTCAGCATCCCTGAAGTTGAGGGGAGGGGAGATGGTATAGCCAAATTTGGCAAGGATTTCAGACAGTAACTTATAAGTCGGAAATCGAGAAAGGAGTGGTTCCTGGTTCCGCCAAGCAGCTATCATGTTTATTTATTTATATCATATTTATTTTTTGAAACCTTATCTGATCGTTCAGAAACACGAGAAAGGGGTCGAGGATGGCTTGTGGGTGTATAGTATAATTCAATGCCTGGCCGGGCTTTAGCCCGAGGAGTAGTTGTTTCCTAGAGCGATTATGTAATAGCTTTGCTATTCGGGAACTACTTTGATAACCGCTTGGCGGCTTGGTGGTTCCTTTCTCGATTTCCGACTTATAAGTTACTGATATACAAAGTAAGAAATTAAGTAATTTCTTTCAAGTATTGCACCAACGAAATATTGGTGTATATTATATATATATATATATATATATATATATATATATATATATATATATATATATATATATATATATATATATATGTACCAGTGCAAGTCTAGAAAATATTTATATAAAGTTAATATTTAAATATTATTTATCTATGTGAACATGGCTAATTAAAATTTGCAATTAAAAATAAAATTTGGTTATAATTCTCTATATAGTAGGTTAGATCGGTTAGAACTCTAAAAACTTTTAGTACTTTATCATTTTATTGCTACAAAATATTATCGGGTGTTGAAAAAATATATAGATTTCAGTTTCTTTCTAATCTGGCATTTTTAAAAAACTCGGAAGAATTAAAATTCTGGTTGTACATACAAATATTATAAAAATGTACAATCATTATCAGCTCTTAATAAATTGGACAATGCAAATTATATTCGAAATTGAAAATTCATTTGATTATAATTTTTAATATCGTTAATAAGAACTTTAACTTTTAGTACTTTATTGTTTTATAGCTACAAAATGTTCTTGCGACTTGAAAAATATATAAATTTAACTTTTTCTTTCAAATATGACTAACTAGAAAAAACTCAAAAGAATTAAAATTCTTATTACTTGTAACTCGTATGAATTAAATTCATCATGTATATAAATATGAAATAGCCTAAAAATATGGGGACATGGTATAAATATATTATTGGAATTTTAAAATAAAAAAGAGGTAGAATAAGTAGTTTTTAAAAAATTTTACAATGCAATGAAAATACAAAATTGAAAATAATTTTGGATTTAATTTTCTATATCGTTAGTAAGATCTTTAAACTGTTTTAGTGCTATCATCTTATAGCTGCAAAACGTTTTCCTGAATTGAAAAATATTCGGATTCGGTTGCTTGCTATTTAGAGAAACTTTAAATTAATTAAAATGCATAATAAATACTATCATACGTAAATATAAATACACATACAATAAATGGTGAAAATTTTGGACCTTATTATTTGGCTAATATCCAAATAGCATAAAACTATGAGGACCTGATATAAATATATTGTTGGAAATTTAAAATCAAAAACATATTAATTACTTCTTAAAAATTTGAACAATGCAATTGAAATTAATTTTAGTTATAATTTCTATATAGTCGGTAACAACTTTAAACTCTTTTAGTATTCAATCATTCTATAGCTACAAAACATTTTCTCGGATTGAAGAAATACGGATTCAGTTTCTTTTCACTTGAAAAATCTGAATGAATAAAAATGCGTCATATATACAAGCA
Source organism: Rosalia funebris (assembly GCA_037954035.1). Taxonomy (NCBI): domain Eukaryota; kingdom Metazoa; phylum Arthropoda; class Insecta; order Coleoptera; family Cerambycidae; genus Rosalia; species Rosalia funebris. The sequence continues at coordinate 20,643,391 of JAZFAV010000021.1, forward strand.
TGCTATTATAAAGACATAGTATGATGCAACTTTAGGACAAGTAGCCTTGAGCTATAGTGTCATTGTATAAATATATTGGTGGAATTTTAAAATAAAAAATATGCACACTAATTAATTCTTAAAAATTTGGACAGTGCAATTCAAATCCTAAATTCAAAATAATGTTAGTTTTAATTTACTATATCGTTAGTAACAACTTTAAACTGTTTTAGTACTAAATCATTTAATAGCTACAAAACGTTTTGCCTAGTTGAAAATATATGGATTCCATTTCCCATCATTTGAAAAAACTTAAATTAATTAAAATGCGTCATGTATACAAGCATTCTGTTACGAAGACATAGTATGATGCAACATTCTAGGACCTTATTGTTTGGTTAATATCTAAATAGCATAAAACTATGGGGACTGGTATAAATAGATTGTTGGAACTTTTAAATCAAAAATATGAACAATAGTTACTTCTTAAAAATTTGAACAACGCAATTGAAATCCGAATTGAAAATAATTTTGAATATAATTTTTATATCGTTGGTAACAGCTTTAAACTCTTTTAGCATACAATCATTCTATAGCTAAACGTTTTCTCGAATTGAAAAATATACGGATTCGGTTTCTCGTCATGTGGAAAACTCAAATTAATTAAAATGCGTCATGTATATAAGCATACTATTGTAAATATATAGTATCATGCAACTTTAGGACATTATTATTTGGTCAATATCTAAGTAGCTTAAAACTATAGGGACATGGTATAAATATATTGTTGGAATTTTAAAATAAAAAATATGTACCCTAATTAATTCTTAAAAATTTTAACAGTGCAATTCAAATTCTAAATTGAAAATACTTTCATGTATGCAAGTATTCTATTACAAAGACATAGTATCATGCAACTTTTTAGGGCCTTATTATTTGGTTAATATCTAAATAACATAAAACTTATGGGGACTGGTATAAATATATTGTTGGAACTTTAAAATCAAAAATATGTATAACAATCACTTCTTAAAAATATAAATGCAATTGAAATAGGAAATTGAAAATAATTTTGGTTATAATTTTGATATCGCTGGTAATAACTTTAAACTATTTTAGTACCTATTCAATCATTGTATAACTGCAAACGTTTCTCGAGTTAAAAAATATACGGATTCGATTTCGGTATGCAAGTATACTATTATGAAGATATAGTATGATGCAACTTTAGGATCTTATTATTTGGTTAATATCTAAATGGCCTAAAATCATGGGGACGTGGTTTTAGGACCTAGGATAAATATATTGTTGACATTTTAAAATAAAAAATCAGTTCTTCATAACTTTGGAAATTTTGAAATTGAACATTCAATTTTAAATTTAAAATTCATTTGGTTATAATTTTTAACATTGCTGGTAAGAACTTTAAAAAGCTTTAGTACTTTTGTATCATTTTGTAGCTGCAAAGCGTTGCCGTATGTTGAAAAATATATGGATACGAATTTTTGAAATATTACAATTTTTTGGGAAAACTAATGAACTACATTCCTGTTGTAAACAAGTATACTATTATGAAAATGTAGTATGATGCAACTTTTGGACCTTCCTTATTAATTGCCAAGGCAATCCACTAAATGGTCCTAAGTGGATCGTCGCCACGTTGCTAACAAAAATAACAAAACACGCGATACCAAGGAGAGAACCGGAGAAATCGCCTCGTGACGTTCGTACCAGGCCGTACCAGGACTTTCCATTTCTAAAAGGTCATCCGCTTACGTCACGCAGATTTCTCGCTGTTTGTGTGCCACTGCTTGTGCCACTGGTTGAATCTAAGAAAATTTTAATTGTTACGATATTCACATCCTGTTACAAAAACGAAACATTTTTTTCTCATCTGTTGTAATGTTTATTGATAAATCAAGTGAGGTAGACGCCACTTTGCATTCAGATGGGACATACGCGATTTATGTACGAAATGCTGCGAAGTGCAATTATTACGATGCGGTGTGTTCGTAAAATACCGATTCCTTGATTCCGATGCTAATTTAATAGCGGAATAAAATATGCCTGATTAAAACTTCATATGCTTCGTGATTCTGACGTATATTTAATTGAAAGATTTAAGACACTAGAAAATAGAAGTTCTCTTTTGGTAGAACAGACTTTCAAATAGCCAATAAAGTCGATGCCAATCTAATTTTAATATATGTTTTCTAATATACAGCGTGATGATAAAGTTTCGCGCCATATTCATAATTTTGTTATTGAATGATTTTTTGAAAGACTGGGAAATACATCAACCTTATATTTGAAAATGACATTGACTGACGTAAAATTTAGGTTTTTTCAGATTCTGTGTGAACTATGACGACATCATAGTATTTAAATTGCAAATTTTCCTTATTTAACCTTGCACTAGCGGCGCCTCGTCTGAGAGACCCGAGCGTTCCTGTCTAGCAGATAATTCGGAAACTAATTATGCGACAGTTGCGAACTTTTCAGTACGTTCCTACTTTCTGGATTTAACGTGTGGTGTAGTATAGAGTTATTTACAGTTCAGCAAGAATAGTTATCACTTGAAAGGGCTTGATAGATCCGGCGCCACTGTGTACGTTACGTAACTATTTAGTGTAATAATCAGTGGCGGCTCGTGACCTTTTTGAGCGGGGTGGGTGGGGGGTGGCAACAGCAAAGAAAATAATATAAAACAGTAAAGTTACCTTAGTTGATAGTAGATGATGCTCTCGGAGATGCTTGATCCACTAAGTATTTTTATTTTAACAGTTTACTTTTTAAAACTAAATTCCGCTCTACGGTCTTTTATAGAAATAAAATGTTCCATCACCTTCTCGTCAAAATTGTCTATATCTTGCACCGATGTTTTATTAATGGACATCATTGCTAAAGCGTTTAGGCGATCGTTAGTCATAGTATTGCGTAAAAAAGTTTTAATCCGTTTTGAGTCGAAAAACAGTTCTCTGACTCCGCAGTTGTCATTGGTGTTCATCATCATTAGGTCATCAGTCCTAAGACTGGTTGGACGCTAACCTCCAGCTTCTCCTATCTTGTGCTAACCTACGCATTTCGCTAATTGTGCTACAACCTACATCCCTTACTATTTGCGAGCAGTAGTCTAATCTAGGCCTACCTCTGCCTTTCTTCACTCCTATTTCTGCCTCCAAAATATCGCGGACTATTCCCCCATGTCTCAGCAAGTGGCCTACCATTCTATCTCTTCTTATCCTTATGTTTTTCCACATACTTCTTTTCTCGCCGACTTTCTCTAATACTTCTTCATTTCTAACCCTATCAGTCCACGGTATTTTTATCATTATTCGGTAACACCACATCTCAAAAGCTTGTAATTTCTTCCTACTTGCTTCCCCTACCGTCCAGATTTCGCAACCGTATAGTGCCGTACTCCATACATGTTTTCAAAAATCTCTTCCTTGTTTCAAAGTTTATTATCCCCGAGCATAAAAGTGCTTTCTTTTTGTTAAAAGCTACTCGACCCTGCGCTATTCTTTGTTTTATATCTTTATCGATTCTTCCATCCCAATTTATTTTACTTCCTAAATAAGTGAAGTCTTTAACTTCCTCCAATCTTTCATTATTAATTTGTACTTTTTGCTCTGCTCTCGCACCCTCTGCACACTAATACTTTAGTTTTGTTTTTATTCACCCTCATTCCGTATTCCTCTGTCAACACTGCCTCCATTTCGTTCAATGCTGATTCTAATTCCTCCTTACTAGATGCTAATACTGCTATATCATCCGCGAATCTCAGCATTTTTAGTTTCTGTCCCTATACTTTAGTCCCGAAATCCACTCTACCTTTTACGACATTAATCGCCTCTTCGATGTACAGATTAAAAATTAGTGGTGATGGCGTACATCCTTGTCTTACTCCTTTCCTGATACCTACTTCCATTTTTTCCCCTTCTACTTCTATAACAGCAGTTTGCTCTTTGTATAGATTGTGTACTACTCTCCTATCTCTATACTTCATTCATTCATTCGCAAACAATTTTTCCCATCTTACGTTATCAAAAGCTTTTTCTAAATCTACAAATCCTATATAAGCGTTCTTTCCTTTTTCTATTGTTTTCTCTAACATTACTCTTAGCGCCAGAATAGCTTCGCGAGTTCCCCTATTTCGCCTAAACCCGAATTGGTCTTCTCCTAGTATTTCCTCCGCTCTATTTTCTATCCTCTTCTGCACTATTATATTTAAGATTTTTGACGCATGATAAGTTAGGCTAATCGTTCTAAAGTTCTCGCATTTGTCGGCTCCTCTCTTTTTCGGTATAGTAACGATAATCTTCCTCTTATGATCCTCCGGTATCTCGCCCGTTTCGTATATGTGTTTTACCAGTTCAAACATCCTATTTACTACTTTCTGTCCCGCACATTTCAAAATTTCCGCCTGTATTTTATCTACACCCGGCGCTCTATTATTCTTTAGCCCCTTTAGTGCTATTTCAAATTCCTCTCTCAATATAGGTTTTCCTACATCTTCCCTATCGATGCTAGATTCTTCCTCTAATATCTCTCCTAATTCCTGATCCTCGTATAAATTTCCTAAGTACTGCTTCCATCTATCCGCTTTCTCCTCTCTTCCGATCAGTATGTCCCCCGATTGACTCCTAACGTTTCTACTTATTGTTCCTATATCCCTGAAGTTCCTCTTAATTATTTTGTAAGCCTCATCGGTCTTACCTACTTGCAACTTATCTTGTACTTCTTTGCATTTATCCTCTATCCATTGTTCTTTCGCTTTTCTATATTTTCTAATAATTTCCCACTTTATTGACTTATAAGTTTTCAGTCCTTCTTCGTCTCGTCTGTTTTTGTAGCCTCCTCTCTTTTGCATTACGTTTGGTGTTTGCATTGGTGTTGTTAAACTTATATTCAGTAATTTTATTGTCTCAGTAAACATGTCAGCTAGACTATTTTCTGACATAAATGAAACTAAATTCATTGCCCCAAAAATGTTTCTGAAATCCGGCCGCGTATAAATAACTTCCAATTCCGTTTTTAATCTCATCTTACACAATTGTGGATATGAAGCATATACAGCATCTAAAAGGGTCACCGGAAAGGTAAGTGGATATTTTTGTGCCGCAGTTTTAGTACGGCCCAACGTTACATTTCTCAAGTATAAAGTTGCTATTGGTTCGTCGTTGAACGTGACCGACGGTTGCCAAGCAACGGTGTCCGCAAACTTCTAGCGGCCCATAATTCGTTCCACCTTTGTTGTACATGCAATATATTATATCATCGGTTGTTAACTTACACTCTACTACATTCAACGTGCATTAACCAGGGATATTTTGTAATATTTTAAATATGTAAGGTGAAATTGGATTTCACGATTTCAATCTATGACAAACTTAAGAAATTATATTTTCCCAATAAAACAACACTGGCGTGTTCCACAGGGGGGGGGGCGGCCTTGCGGCCTTATGGAGAAACCGCCACTGGACGTTTAGTGTATCTGTGTCGCATATTTTTTTGCTTAACTTCATTAAATTTGTAAGTATTCGGACTGAAATACATATTAATTTCAAGAATATGACAAATTTTGTGTGTCATTTCAGTTGAAAAATAGTCATTATGGATTACGAAAACGAGCAAGCAAGGCGTCTTCGTTTGCTAGAAGAAGCATTAACGGACGATGAAGAGTTTATGGATGAGTCGGAACATGAAGAAGATATAATTGAGAATACAGAAGAGAATACATATACTGAAAAAAGTGGAGAAGTGGCAGATGAACCGCGTATTGTTAGACCCAGAGGAGAACCCTCTTTTACCGCCGAAGATGGTGTAACTGTTTGGAAGAAACATATACCCACAAGGACCGTACGCGCCCGAGTGGAACATAAAGTTCTTAATCTTCCAGGGCTGAAGCCTGGAGCTGTGTTAGCTAAAACTCCTATCGAATGTTGGGAACTCTTCTTCTCAGATGTCATATTAGATATTATTGTGGAGGAGACCAACAAATTTATTCAGCCTATATCGTCAAATTTTGCACGGAAAAGATCTGCCCGTCTAACAGATAAAACAGCAATGAAAGCTTTTCTTGGACTGTTATATATGGCTGCAGGTTTGGTAGTTGCTCGTCGTAGACACAACAGTGTCACCAACATTAAATAACAGTGCAATCTTATCGTTCTCTAAATAGTTTTATTATATAAAAAATGAAAATTGATTCTAATTGAATCAATATATTGTTGTTTTAATAATGTTCTTCCGAATTCCGCAATAAAAACTTTTAATAAAAACTAAATTTTCGATGACATCACAACTTTTAAGTAAAATTATTAATATCGAAATATGGTTTTTTACTAAAATATTAAAATATTCAAAAATTATAAACTTTTGATTATATATAAAATACGGTTCTTCCGAATCCCGCAATAAAAACTAAATTTTCGATATCACAATTTCTAGAAAAAATTCTGGAAACTCAAATAATAGCATTTAAATAGACACTAAATTCTAAAATTTGGTGTAATAGTTCACACCAAATTCATATTAATTAGAGTAGATACCTACACACACTTTGATGTGAAATTAATAAAGTTCTGGTAGAATTGATATACCAGTGGTTCAGTAACATCAACGCGACGTTACACTTAAATTTCACTACATTTTGCTATTAAAGATATGTCTTTACGGTTTTTCATGAACAACCATGAAAACTAAAATTTAAACTTTAATTTAGTATACCGTATCAATTTAGTATTATTGTTACGACATTATATATAAATAATACACCAAATACAATACGCATTATTGTATTTACTCTTTTTAATCTACATTTAAATTATGAAATATTTAAAATGCGTAAGTAGTTTGGGAGATACTATAGTACTCTGTATAGATTCATAAATCACGTACTTAAATTCTTAAATGTCATATTTGAAGTGCTATTTTCTTTTGTTTCATCAACCTTTCCACTCAAATTTCCGATCCAATCTCCCCAATCCAATCTCAAATCTTGCCTATCCAATTCTCTTCCGAAACAGTAGGTAATAAACATATGTACAGCTCGTCAAGAATAGGAACAAGTCTCAAAACTGTGACGGTCTATTGGACCGCCCACGAGGTGCGCAGTAAATAACCTGGATTTTACTCAGTCGCATTGAGACCTTTGAGAGTGAATATCGAGTGTACATTCAGTGAAAGAGGTGGATTAAATGTTCGATCTGGCCACGCGTAAAGTGTATCCATTTCCTTCTGGATGCTGCCTTACTCTTGCTTCTACATAAATAATCTCACACTTTTTCCTATTCTTGACGAGCAGTACCTCGGTTATTTCACAATCGTTGCTACCCAAAATCCGTTGATTATCTGTGATGATATGTGATTCTTTATTAATTTAATAACATTATTAATATATTATTATTCGTATTATTAAATAGACGTTAATATATCGAACAACTACATTTATTGCTTAAATTACAACCTGAAGGATTATAATGAAAACTTGTACAATGATTTGTTTAGATCTAACCAAAAAATGTATGAATAAGAACTGTCAGATATAATATAAATTTGTTGTTACTTTGTAACGTCATTGTTGTGAAATACAAGTAGATTTGTACATACATACCTATTCAATAAAACCCCTGGATCGACTTAAAATTCAGTAAAATTTTAAAAAGTCAAATTATTATTCTCTATCTTCTTATATTCAGAGATAAGTTGATTATAATTAGCCATAAATCACAAACTATGCTTCAGGTTTTAATAACAATGCAGAGTTACAGGTACGAGTGCTGTAGAATTGTTAAATTACAATAATCTACCCTTTCAGTTATGTTAGTTAATTAGTTAATCTACCTAAAATAAATTTTATTAATCACACAATGAAAAATTTTACAGAAACAGGGAAATTTTATACAATTATCATGGCATTAAAATGGGAAGTTTTAACCCTATAGATTTTTAAGCACACAATTAAAACAAATAAAACTTGCTACTAAACATTTTTTGTAGCATAAAAAATGAATTTCAATGTTTTAGTAAAACTAGTAATTTTACACAAATAAGTGAATTGCTTCTGTTTTCTAATGAAACTAAAAATATATTATTATTCTGTCAATATGACTTAATATCACTTCACTATCTACCTCCGCCATTAAGATTTATCACATCAAACTTGAAATATTTATAGGTCTACCTTCATAACTGCGTCGAAGAAAGTTAATAATATTTACACATTCTCAACGAAAGTGTTTTTTAAGTAAATGTTGCGAAAAATAAATCAAGTCTAATAGAACAGCAAACGAGCAGGTGGCCGAAACAAATTTTCTCTTTTCGACCATCCTTCTTTTAGTGAATGTGCGTGGCTAATGCGTTAAATTACTTAATTTATAACTATTTTTATCATTATAGTATTACTTGCGAGTTAGTACCGAATATCTGAACAAGAAGTGGTTTTTTATTCGCATTTTCTAAATTGATATCAAACAGGTTTGGTTAGCTTCTTCGGGCATATTTCTAAAATTAGTTCGCATTTTAAAAGTGTAAGTGAATATTAAAATCTTAAATTTAAACCTAGCGTGAAGGAATTATTTTATTTTAATCGACCATTGTCAGTTAAGCAAAGCATGCAATAGAGCATATTTTCGTGTAGAAATCGCTCGTGTAGAATGTCCATCGTGGCATGCGCTGTGTAGCACGTAACATCGTTCTGTTGGAACCACATATCATCGGTATCCATATCATCCAATTTAGGGCACAAGAAGTTGCTTATTATCGATCTGTAGTGCTCGCTGTTGACGGTTATGGCAATGCCAGTTTAGCTTTGAAAGAAGTACGGACCGACGATTTCGCCATGCCAAAATCCGCGCTAAACAGTGACTTTCTCGGAATGCATTTGGTGCTGGTGTATGTCATGTGGATTGGTATCGTGTCCAATCCGACAATTTTGCTTGTTCGCATATTCATCCAAAACTGGGCCTCATCGCAAAGATAATTCTTTTGGAGAAATTTGAGTCAACTTCCAACTGCTCTAGAGCCCAATCAGCGAACACACGGCGTTGTGTGTGATCGTTTACCTTAAGTTCCTGGGTCAGTTGGATTTTATACGAGTGCAGACCCAAGTCCTGATGCAAAATTCGTCAAGTTGAAGTCGCAGAAAGGCCAAGTTCTTGTGAAAGGCGAGAAATTGACTGCCTCGGGTATTCCCATACACTCTCACGCACAGCCGCGATGTTTTCAGCAAGCCCTGCGTTTCGGTGACGTACGAGTGTTGGCTGATTATTTATCAAACCGATTGACTCGAATTTGGCTACCAGACGTCGAGTAGTCGACTCGGCGGGACGGTTGTGGCGAGGATAAAAATCACATAATGCTCAAAACATTGCTCGAACGGAGCACTGATTTTAAAAATAAAATTTGATGATTGCACACGTTGTTGGACGATATAATCTTCCATGGTGATTTTCCATACACTACTGTACTGTACATACACACCATGTTTCTTTAACAACATGCCCGCTATAACCTAACAAATTTCGAGCGTCCCTATTGAAAGACACTGTATATTATTTACCTAGTTTCATCTACAGCTTTGCATATGACTCTAAAGTCGTTTGCCTGAGTGATATCCGAAGTAGTGAAAGAACATTCCTATACAGGGTGGGGCATAATAACTTGACTATTTTAATTTTTCGGCGACTTAATTACTTAATGACTACGAATTTTAACATACTATTGGTTTATTACAATTAATGCAGCATAACTGTCACATATTTGTTGTTTCAGAGCACTCATGTTTTGATTTTATTATTATAATTAATTACAATAATATATTTGATTTTATTATTATATTATAATTATTATATTGAAATAAATTTAATCGTGAATATCTCCGTCATTTCATCACAAATACATCATTATTGTATATATTTATAATAAACAAAGACGTGACTACCATGGAAGCAAAAAATATGCATTTTTAAAAAGTACAGAAAATTAGATGTATTTTCACATAGAATTTTTAAAAATGTATTTAACCAAATAAGGGGGCTAGGGGTAAAATTTTGTACCCCCAGAATTGTACCAGGCGAACACCCGGTTACGTGAGTCACATGTAGTTAAGTTATAACTATAAAAAGAATTACTTATCTTCGTAAATTCAGAGTCTTAAATTATCTGTTGGCCTTGAGAAGCCTCTTGTATCTCGTGAAGTTATTATGAAAATATATTGCTCTTACTAGTGAATTTTCTGTAAGTTTTTATTATTAATTATGATACTTTTCTTCATACACTCGATTAATTTTTGTCTCGGAATATCAGAGAACTGCGGGATTGCATTTATTCTTTTTTTATAAGTGCATTTTATAAATCGATCTTTTATTCTTCATCAATGTATTGCATAGATATACAAAAAAATTATTAATGCATTCAGGTTCTATTACTAATCACATTTTTTTAATTTCCTTATATTTTTACAAAATACTCATATTTTATTATATTAATTTATACGAGATATTTATTATGATAAACACTTTCTCTTGCCGAGTTATCATATTAAATAAAATATTTAAAGGTAAAGATGAAATAATGAGATGATATTTAAAGGTAATGAAGACAGTCCGAAATGTGGAAGGAGATATCTGGAACGTACAAATTTTCATTTAAGGGCTTACCTTGAAAATAATGTCTGCTGATAAGGATAATTGAAGTTATGTGAACATCTACATATTGTTGGTACTTCTTAATTTATTAATGATCGTTGTCATATTTTATCGTATTTAATTAAATTATAAATCAATACAAGGTCGTCTTCACAAGGCTATGGTGAAAGTGTCAATATCAGTAGTTTATCATGTTCACAATTTTACGAATAATCCATTAATGTTGAACTGTGCAAGACATTTAAAGAAGCTAAAGTTATTGTGTAAGAAATGATAATTTCTTTGTAGCAAGGAAAATGACTTCCTAACAATACATAAGTTTAGATATCGAGAAGTCTAAAAGCAACGTCCGTTGTAGATTTGGTTTCACCCCCTTGCCACCAGGTATCCCCACTTAAAAAATTTAAAGTGCACCCCCATCTTGTAGTATATCCTTTTAAAGATCTTGAAAATTATGATGAATGAATGATGGATGAATAATGAAATTTCTAAATTATTATAAATTATTATTTGGTGCCTACAAGGCATGTTACATGTCCTATATTGCACTGTAAAATAATTCATACAAGTAAGTCCGAAATGTAATGTATAAATTCTATAAAACTAACAAATTATTTGTATAAAATTTAAATTGGTAGTTTTATTTTTTTCAGCGGAAGGTATATTTGAAATGAGTCTTTGGGAGCTGGCCTTTAATTTTCTCGAATCGTATTTTTACAAATTATGACGTATTCGATATTTTTTTAATGAAAACCCCCATTTTTTATTACACCTCTTTCTTATGTACAATAAAGTAAAAGTAAGAGATTAGTTACATAAGAATAGTAATCTTTCGACTAGTAAGTCGACAAAACCAATGAAAATATGATTATTGAAATTTAAAACATCACAGCTTAGTAATTTCCAAAATGATGAATACATTTTCTCTGTACACTTTTGATAATTGTCAGTAATATTAGCCTCACGTTCCCTCGGATTTCTTCCAAATTATCAGTCAGGTCTATTAAAGTATACCTTGTTTTCCACGTAACTCCACAAAAGTTGTTCAATGATGTTATATCTGGTGGCCTAGCAGACCATTCTATGGGTCCTCTCCTTTCTGTCCAGCAAGTTGGAAACATAGGATCTAAATAGGCATCAACAGAACGAGCATAGTGAGGAGGAGCACCATGTTGTTGAAAAAACAAATTTATTATCTGGGAGGTGGGTTCTCGTGGATTAGGGAATGAAATTAATAATAATGACATCAAATCACACTGAATGAATTCAAGACAGCTTTCCCCGGTCAATGTTTGTTCAAAGTAATATTACCTATATGGACCTAGTATTCCTCCTTCGACTATCCGACGCCATATATTTAGTTGCTGATTGTATTAACCATCATCCAATGTGGATTATATGTTGCACAATATCGATAATTTATGTTAACAGTACCTTTCAAACAACGTAACTTTGTATGGATGATATTCGTGTTTCTCCGAATTATGTCATGGGCAGTAGCCTTCGGTACTGCTCATCAAGAAAAGGAAAAAGTGTGAAATTCTATAGGTATGCGTAGTAGAAAGAATGAGTGTATCCTTTTCCCCTTTTCGGAGGGAAAAGAATGCACTTTACGCGCGGCTAGATCGAACTCTGTGTACATTCACATTCAATATATCATTAATCGATATTCACTCTGCAAAGGTCTCAATGCGACTGGAGTAAGGACCAGGCTATTTACTGCGCACCTCGTGGGCGGTCGGATATAGCAGTTTTGAGACTTGTTCCTATTCTTGATGAGCTGTATGTTTAAGTCTAAAGGTACTTATGTGGGTTGTCTTATAAAGATAACTAAATCTTAATCTGATATGTATTTGTAACTGTAATGGGCCGACCTATTTTAGGTAAATTTCGAACGTTACTAAATTGTCTCTCTTCTGTAAGAAGCACAAGATGGTAGTCGCGAATACATTGTTCAAGAATCACGTTAGGAAGCGGTACACCTGGAAAATGCCAGGAGGGATAGACAAGTATCAGATAGACTGCATTCTAGTTAGGAAAAGATTTAGAAATCAAGTAAAAGACTGTAAGAGTTATCCAGGAGCAGATGTAGACAGCGACCACAACTTGGTAGTCATGAAAGCTAGATTAAAGTTCAAAAATCTGAAAACCCGGAAGGATAAGAAACGTACAAATGTAGACATATTGAGGGATCAGAATATGAAAGATAAGTTCCAGGAGAAAACAGATCAATTAATAAATAAAGCGAGTAATGACGAAATCAAGAACGCATAAACTGAGTGGGAGGGTATCAAGAATAGTGTAGATTCCGCGGCTACGGACGTTTTAGGACACGAGAGAAGGGAAGCTAGGAAGCCCTGGATAACGGACGAAATCTTAAACTTAATACGAAAGAGACGAGGCTACAAAAGCAGACGAGACGAAGAAGGACTGAAAACTTATAAGTCAATAAAGTGGGAAATCATTAGAAAGTGTAGAAAAGCGAAAGAACAATGGATAGAGGATAAATGCAAAGAAGTAGAAGATAAGCTCCAAGTAGGTAAGACCGATAAGGATTACAAAATAATTAAGAGGAGCTTCAGGGATATAGGACCAATAAGTAGAAACGTTAGGAGTTTCTAACGTTAATCGGGGGACATACTGATCGGAAGAGAGAAGAAAGCGGATAGATGGAAATTTATACGAGGGTCAGGACTTAGGAGAGATATTAGAGAAATAATCTAGCATCGATAGGAAAACCTATATTGAGAGAGGAATTTGAGATAGCACTAAGGGGGCTAAAGAACAATAAAGCGCCGGGTGTAGATAAAATATAGGCTGAAATTTTTGAAATATGCGGGACAGAAAGTAGTAAATAGGATGTTTGAACTGGTAAAATACATATATGAAACGGGCGAGATGCCAGAGAATTATAAGAGGAACATTATCGTTACTATACCGAAAAAGAGAGGAGCCGACAAATGCGAGAACTTTAGAATGATTAGCCTAACTTCCCACGCGTCAAAAATATTAACCAGAATAGTGCCGAAGAGGATGGAAAATAGAACGGAGGAAATACTAGGAGAAGACCAATTCAGGTTTAGGTGAAATAGGGGAACTCGCGAAGCTATTCTGGCGCTAAGAGTAATGTTAGAGAAAACAATAGAAAAAGGAAAGAACGCTTATATAGGATTTGTAGATTTAGAAAAAGCTTTTGATAATGTAAGATGGGAAAAAATATTCGAGATACTAAAGAGCACGGGAATGAAGTAGGTATAGAGATAGGAGAGTAATCACAATCTATACAAAGAGAAAACTACTGTTATAGAAGTAGAAGGGGAAACAAGGGAAGCAGGTATTAGGAAAGGAGTAAGACAAGGATGTACGCTATCACCACTAATTTTTAATCTGTACATCGAAGAGGCGATTAATGTCGTAAAAGATAGAGTGGCTTTCGGGATTAAAGTACAGGGACAGAAACTAAAAATGCTGAGATTGAGCACGGCACTATACGGTTGCGAAACCTGGACAGTAGGGGAAGCAAGTAGGAAGAAATTAAAAGCTTTTGAGATGTGGTGTTACCGAAGAATGATGAAAATACCGTGGACTTATAGGGCTAGAAACGAAGAAGTATTAGAGAAAGTCGGCGAGAAAAGATGTATGTGGAAAAACATAAAGAAGAGAAGAGATAGAATGGTAGGCCACTTGCTGAGACATGGGGGAATAGTCCGCGATACTTTGGAAATAGGAGTGAAGAAAAGCAGAGGTAGGCCTAGATTAGATTACTGCTCGCAAATAGTAAGGGATGTAGGTTGTAGCACAATTAGCGAAATGCGTAGGTTAGCACATGATAGGAGAAGCTGGAGGTTAGCGTCCAACCAGTCTTAGGACTGATGACCTCATGATGATGACTAAATTGTCTAAATTTTGCCCCAATTCAGCTGACTACAGTTTACAAAATAAGAGCACGATCAGGATGAGTTTCATTAAATAATCAAGCTTATCATCAAATCTATGCAACGCAGAATATTTCAAACTTCTTTCGCTCAATTCACTTCACCATGTTGTACGATCACCAAACATACTTTAAATAACTTCAATCTTCAAATACTGAACGACGTCGTATGCTAATACTGCACAACATTTTGTTTTAATGACTTTGTTATAACGCTTTTCATTTACTGTTGATTTCAAAATTTCACTTGCTTTCAAAAATTCTTATTTAACCAGTTACTTTACTTTGCTATACGCAAAAGAAAGTTCTTCCAAATGGCGCAATCAAAAATGGAGCAGTCCATTAAAAATATATCAAAGACGTCATAATTCTTAAAAACACGGCTCGATAAAAACTAAAGGGTAGGTAGCTCTCACAGTGGGACTTAAAGTACATATTTTGATACATTCGAGTGATTTAAAAAACATCGTCAATTCTACATGTCTGTACCAGTAACGAAATGCGAATATTTCTGGATTCCAAATTTGTACTTTTCCAAATTATCCATAAATATCTTCGAGCGAACTGATTATAAGGAGATTCTCCATAATTAAACTCTTATTACTTTCAGACAAGTTAACATAATTGAAAAATTTTAATTTAAACGCATGATATATTTAAAATGTCAGTACCTAATAAAATAAACTTCACGATTTTAAAGTTCTTAACATTTCAATTTTTTGCTTGAATGTGTGGTATCTACCCTGCAATAGCTGGTTCATGATTTAGTGAAATGTCACCAAATTACTAATTAGATATAAGTAGATACGTACAGTTCGGCTCACTAATCGTAAGTGCACTAGATTATTATAATTTATGATTTAAATGTTGACTACGGTATTTTAAATTAATTTTCTTAAAATCATTGCTGATAAAATTAGAGACTTAGAAAGCTTAATTTTATATGTATATTATAGTCTGTTTCAATCGGTATTTTCAAGCAGCAGTATTGTTGTGTTATATAATATGCAACCAAATATACCACTTCTTCTTATACAACCAAACATACAGTGAGTGCGTAAAGGTTGTAACCTTGGAACTAATTCGATAAAATCATTACCGGGTAAGTAAAAAAAATACTCAGCCAGGTTGGTTCTATTTTTTAGATACTCCTTTTTGGTATACATATTTTTTAGCGTCATCAGAGCAATGTTATTAAAGTAATTAATATCAACCATTAAAAACTATTAAATTAAGTGTTCAAATTGTCTATCATTCACCTCGCTCCAATGTACAATCGATACTGAAATTCCTGAAAAACGTCATTTAGCGTTTCAGCGTTAATTAGTCTAACTTCGTACCGAATTCTGTATTGTAATACTTCTTCTGTTTCATTACAAGCCCCGATACAACTTTGCGACTTTGATGGTGATTTTCCTGCATAGCTATCCAGCATAGCATAGCATAGCAAAGACATAATTATAATATCATATAATAGCATAGTAAAGACTCCAACTGTACATCTTCCGGAAGGGCAGCACGACTTTTAGTATATACTAGGCACCAAAATTAAGGAATGTAATGAAAATCAAAAATTTTTAGGGGTTTTTCAAAGGGCTGTAACTTGGAGAAAAATAGTCACACAACAATTTTAAAAAAATTAAATTGAAGCTCCATGTTTCTAGTTTTCAAATCTTGAATTCAAAATTTTACCATCAATAATTTTTGAGTAATCACTAGAAACGATAGGGAAAAATAAATAATTTTGATAATTTTATCCTCTTTAATTTTAGGGGTATAAAAGTCTTTTATGGTGATTTTTTGCTGAGTTACATTGGGAATTTATTACTTGGGAAATAATGATCGTATAGAAAAATTCAAGTAGGGTTTTAAAAACCGAAAATTATTGTTTACAAGCCGTAGTTATTGGTTTTTGATAAAAACATTTTTTTGGTTCGAGAATGTTGATTGAAAAAGAGGGTAAAAATTTGCTTATTTATGAATATTCGCTTAACTTGGCATAACATTGTAAATAATGTACAGACTCAAGATATTGACTATTTCTTTTCAACCTCAAAGTATCCCAAAGAATCCCTAAAATTTCAAAGTACTGCGATTTTTTTCATTGCGTTCAAAATGATTGAATTTATTGTTTTTGTTAAGAATCAATTTAAGGATGAATTTTTCATTCCTTATTCATTCTTTGAGGTTGAAAATGTTTTTTTTTTGCAATACTCCATATTTTTTTATCAAAAAACGTTAATTGTAAGAAAAATAATTTCCCTATTAATTAATTATCAAACTGAAAACTTACTTTTTGCTTTGAACGACGATAACTCAGCGAAAAATTGTACAAGGCTTTCAGGCCTCTCAAATTAAAGAGGATAAAATTATGTAAAAAAGCTTTATAATGAAATCACTGAAAACAATTTATTGATATCGTTGGACTCTTTGAAAGGCAAGCAAGAGTTTGGAATTTTTGTTTCCAATGGTTTTTTATGATTACTCAAAAACTGCTGATGATAGAAAATTTCGAACTCAGTATCTGGAAGCTAGAAACTTGAAGCTTTGATTTACTTTTTGTAGAATTGCTCTGGGACTATTTTTCTCCAAGTTACAGCCCTTTGAAAATCACACAGTTATTGCCTTATTTCATTGTTACGGTATTTTTAAATTAATTATCTTAAAATAATTACTGATAAAAATTTGAGATTATAAAAAGAGTAGAGAATTCTCGAAAAAGTTACGTCAAATAACGTAAAGATAATAATAAAATTTAGAAACGGCAAGAAACGGAATCGGAGAATAGAAGTCTGAATAAAACTACGATTCGTAGAAAAATTACTCTCTTAAAGGTGTTGCCTGTTATATAAAAAAACTTTTACTGTCATATCAACTATAACAATCTCAATAAAAATATACGTATACCAAATAATATGCATTAAGAAAACAAAATCGATCTGTCAACGAATTTCTTCCACTTACCCAGTAACAATTGTATCGAACTTGTATCTACCTGTATGTGCTTACTGTATGGTATAGAGAACATATAAACTCTCGGATACTCGAAGTGTAAAGTATATGAGATGTAAAGAAGTACATAAAAAAACACATTTTCAACCTTTTATATTTTTAATTTTTTTTTTATCAAAATTACAAATTCAAAAATTCGGAACACAATGAAAAAATCGCAGCGCTTTAAAAATTCCAGACTTTCTTTGGGATACTTTGAGGTTAAAAGTAAGCAGTAAACATCCTTAATCCATCCATTATTTGCAAAGTTGTGCCAAATTATAACTTTGCAGTTTTTAAAACCCTACTTGAATTTTCTGTACTATCATTATTTCCCAAGTAATTCTAAAAAATCTTTATGATGAAATCACTGAAAAAAAAGTTCGTGAACCTTATGAAATCCAAGCAAAAATTTTTGAATTATTTTGTTCGAAGGTTTTCATATAATTACTTACAAGTCACAGCCCTTTGAAGACCACCTAAAAATTTGTGATTTTTTTTTACGTCCCTTAGTTTTCGTGCCTAGTGTATATATGCATATTTTTATATTTTTTTATTCAATGGTGTATGTTAAGTATGATCTTAAATAAAGGTAAATTTTTAGTTTTTTCGTGATTTCTTGTCCTTGAATTGGATCAGTATATATTTACTACAGTCTATGGAAGGTTATTACCAAAAAGCCAAGAACTGGTTCTATAGGGTGTCTCAGTTGGAAGTACAGGATATGATTTGTGAATAGAACTAATAATATTTGACAAATTTTAATAAAACTTGATTTGACGTTTTTTATTCTTCAACAAAAATGGAGACGATACGCCTACAAATGGAAAAGAATATCGTTCATATAGCCGTCTCGGCTCATCTGACATGTCATTTGTTTAACAAAATTACCCATAAGACGGGCGTATAATACTGGCTCTATTTCCCGAATAATACGTTGAATGTTTACTTTGATGTCATTTATTGTTACTGGCTGGGTTTTTCTTTAAAATCCGATGCGTAGTGCCTCTTGGCACACTCAATTGTTATGCACAACGTGGAATTGATGTGTTTGGACACTCCCGTACACTTTCTCTTACTACAACAATATTTTCATCTGATCGACTACGATGAGAACATATTGGTGTTGTCTTATCAAGAACCCATCTCTTCAAATTTCTTGATTACGAACTGTAACTTAATCTGTAGGCGCTTCATTTTGTTCTAATTTTGTGCGAATTTTTCGTAATGCAACTGTAAACGATCGATGTCAGTTTCATAGAATATTTGTACACAAATTATTCATTGTTGAACTTACTCGTCTTAATTATGGCATGTTGACGTCGTATGGTTTGTAGATGATGGTCGTTGAATATTGACACCCTATCTTTGTCAGAAGACAAATGGCGCACAATTCAAATTCTATAGTTCCAACTGAGGCACTCTGTATCCACAAGTGCGACTTAAATATTTTATTTGTTTAGGGTACTTCTCTTTGAAAACGTCTCTGTACACGTTATACGTTTCAGGTTAGTTTCTGGCATAAATTTATATAATTATACATACCTCAGATATCAATTTGTTGGGATATCAAAGACTTATCAATATTAAGAATGTCAGACTCTAATCGCCAGGAATGTATAGATATGCTGTTGTTTTATGATCTATGTAATGAAAATAGTCTAGGTTGATTTAATCGATGTTTGAATTAATTATGTCATTAATTTATCTATCTCATGAGAATGGAAACAAGCTTAACATCGATCAAATTAATCCCAGATTAAAATTGTTCAGTAAGGACGAAAATACAAGCCCTTGACCAATTTTAAACGTGTCAGTAATTTGAAGCTGACAGTCTCAAGCCTGTATTTTAAAATATGAAAGGTAATGTCTTTTTCCATAAAAAATAAAGCCATGAAAATAATTGAAGTGTCTATTTCCTTTTTATGTGGCTGCTCTAACTGGTTAAACACTATCAAAATAAGACACTAGCACAAAATTCCGCTTTCCATATGCGAAAAAGAAGCTGTCGTGATTAGTGAGAGTGAATGATTAGTGTAAAGCAATCGTCTACAGGACACGGAATATCAACGTCAACTACGCTAGCTGTATTCATCCTGACCATAATAATTTATTGATCCGACCCAGTAACATTCTCTCATAGGGAGCATGAGGTTTATTACTTTTTTATTAGATTGCCTTTAAGTAAAACAATTAAAAGTTTTAAGTCTCTGGTAGTGGGATCGCTATCTTGCTAGTTATGCCAGAAACTATCCTGGAACCCGGTATAATAAACGTAGAAAGTTAATCGGAAAGTCAGTCAACTTCTTTAACAGCATAATCATGTTCTAAATTTTACTTAAATATTTGGATAGGTAATTTCGAGTGCCCAGCAGATTCTGTAAGGATTAACTGACTATACGAAATGAAACAACGATTTAATAATTATTATTATTATTCTTTAAAACAGAATCATACTTACATTAACTCTTGAACATTCTAAAATCTAAGAAAAAATTAAAATGCTCTATAAAATCACAGTTAAATACTATTTCTATTTCTAAGCAGGTGCTTCACGAATATCCCGAAAAAAATACAATAATTATATTACATTTATTCTATTCGTGTGCTTAAAAATATAAAATACACCCCAATTAGTACGTGAAACAGCTGCTGAAAACTGTAAAAACATGTTATTGCCTCGAAACTCATTCTCATTCAGAATAATGTTGCTTCTTTATAATTAGTCAACTGTTCTTATCATTAAAAAAAAGTCAGATAAGACTTAAGATTATGTTACATGCCAATGCAACAACTAACAAATAAAGTAAGTGCAAATATAATACATAACAAAACAAAAAATACTCATATCAAAAAAATAATAATAGCGGTGAGCAGGATCCATGATTACTGCCCCCAAAACAAAATAACACAACAAACATGTATATAAGATAATACTAATATAGTACCTCTAAGATTAACACCTCAGTAAAATAGAATTGCTTAATAAATGAGCAAAATTGGCTACATTGATATGAACATATTAGTTAGTCTCGCACAAAAAAAATGCGCAAATTATAAATATCGTATATTAACTCTCCATTACTGATATTTGCAAATTTTCATCATCTATCAGAAAGTACTTAAGAATAAAATTATTCTATTCCATAATATAGAAACTATGTTCTTTAAAATTCTGTAAACACCAACCAAAATCGTTCTGTTGTGAAATTAATGCAGTTATAACAGTAACCACCGTTATTATTTCAATCAACCAGTCACTCTGTAAAAGATAAATAAAACCGCATATTCTACAATTTTTTACATCTTACCAACTGCCTACATTTTCCACAATGCTAACTCTTTCTCAAATAGTTTATAATTCTGAGACTTTTTCCCCAAAGCCAAGTGTTGTTCCACATTTATCTTGTAACATAAATATTTCTTTTACTAAACCAGGTTTAAAATTTTAAATACAATGATAAATTGGCACTCATTCAATAGAAATAACATATGAGTAAATATAATAAAAAATCAAATTTTGTTTATTCAAAAAATCATTTTTTATTGTATTTAAATTAGACTCGGTAAGGATATTATCAATATTATTCCATTCCTGACTCATCACTGATTCCTTCCATATCATAACAAATCGTAATGATAGATCCTTTATCTATTAAAAAGTACTAAAGAAATAAACAAAAAATACTATGCTCTCGACGTCATATTTTGATAACGTCAATATGATTAATGAAAAGATTTAGTATGTGTAAAATGAGTATTTTACATTGAAGACTCGATTATTCAAGTTTTATTTATCAGAAAGTGAACAAACATATCCTTGTTACACTCATTTATTTTCTTTTATTTTTGTGAACGCTTTAAAGATATTCCTTATTATTATATTAACTATTAACTATTTGTTAATATTCTAAATATACTTATATAACATCTAATACTATTGTTAATATTAAATGTTATATTGTTGATAGATGATGTAAATGTTAACAAAAGACTAACACCCTAGCCAGTTATAATAGAGACGATTTGACTAAAAAAAAAAAAAAAAATAACTTTATATTTGTCCATGCAATTTTGTCTGGTTTACTATGGTAACTATATCACCTAATTTTTGAAAATAATCTATACACTCAAATGGTACAACATCCCAGATTAATTTAAAAATCAAAACCAAAACTATATAAATATTTACTATGGTATTATCTTTTAAAATAAGGTTCACTTATATTTTTCTCTCCAGTTTTCAAAAAAAAAAAAAACGCAAAAAATAAAGAGCTCAAAATATTTAAAAAAATATATACTCTACTAAAATTGCTCAATTTTTGTAGTACTCTTCATTTTTAATTGTCCACTGTTTGACTAAAGATATTTGAATATCGTAATTTTTTCTAATTTTAAAAATACTCATTGATAAAATCATAGTTTTTACAAATATGAAAAGAAATATATGACTAGAGAGAAAATGAATTTTACATAGTTTATAATATTAAATATAATAGCAAGTAAAAAACAACAATTTGATTTATTTCTAAATGTATACCGTGAAATATTCTATAGTTTAATTGAAATAAGAGGATATAAATCTCATTTTATAAATACAATAAGTTTCATCAAGTAAGATTTTTATAGACTGTAACTATGACTTCTGTATATTGTTGGAATAGCCTGTGTATATTATTTTTAAAGGATGCTGTAAAATTATTTGGCAACCTTGTAAAAAGGCTTCGGATCAAAGGAGGGGGGAAAATTGAACTTTCTAATTCCACCAAATGATTTAAAAAATATCTAAGGAAGACGATAAAACCGGTAAAAAGTATTATTTTTTGTGGTTAACCAAGACAATATTCACCGTGATTAATTTTCTATTAAAATAATTACTTTTTAGTGATCAGTCTCCTAGATATTTTGGACTACTTTGAAATATGAAATAATCTATGCGAATATGAAAATTAGAGAAGAATATTTTTTTAATGATAGTCGTTCGTGTAGAGCCGTTATTTTTATAATAGTACAGTTATCTTACGATTTTATGTCATCAGATTTGGCCATGCCAAATAGTTATTTCAAAGGTATTATAAAAGGGAATTATGTTTTATTAACGTAGTGTTACTTTTTGAAGTAAAGAAGTAACTTAAAAAAATAGGTCATATACGAGGGGTACCCAAAAAAACGAGAATTATTTTCTATAGCCAAGTGAGTCGGCAGTGCTGCCCTCTCCCGTTAGATACGTTTACTAGACTACTAGACACTCCCCCTGCTCAGTTTTCCAAGTATCGTTCATGTAAAACCATCGCAGTGGATAGAGCGTTTTTTTTTCTTCTTCTTAAGCCCGGCCCAACGCTCTCGGCGATTTTAAGACTTCATTGGCAAACTTTATGGAGCGTTTCAGAGGTAGTCAAATGTCCCTTGAAGATGAAACCTGTTCAGGTGACCCCTCAACGTCCAGAACTGACGAAAATGGTCAAAAATTGCGGGATGCCATCGTGTTTAATCGTTGCGGAACAATCGACGAATTGGAGAAAATAACTGGATTTTCCTGGAATTCATGTCAAAGAATTATACTGAAGATTTTAACAAGAGACGCATCCCGGCAAAGTTTGTTCCACGACTGTTTTCTGATGACCAGAGGGAGAACCGTCGAAGAGTGTGCCAGGAATTGAAAGAACAGGCACAGACTGACACTGATTTTCTCTCAAGTCATCAGAGGAAATGAATCTTGGTGTTACTACTATAACCCCAAAACAAAACAACAGTTCAGCCAGTGGAAGAAAGTGAACCACACCACACCACAGTGTGGCACCACAGTGAACCATAATTACTATCTGGAAGTGCTAAAGCGATTGCGTGAGGCAGTGAAAAAAAACGACTTGAATTGTGGAGATCGGGGGAATGGTTTCTTCATCACGACGCACCTGTTCACATAACGTTGAAAATCAACCAGTTTTTGACAAAGAAAAACGACATGGCAAACAATTTCGCACCCCTTACTTGGCCATCTTACTCCCCTACGACTTTTTTTTATTACCAAGAGTGAAGAGAAACGTAAAGGGAAATCATTTTCAGGACGTAGAGGAGGTTAAGGATAAAATCGCTGGACGCACTTAACAACATTAGTTCAGAAGAATATAAGAAAATATTTCGAACAGTGTAAAAACTATTGGAACAAGAGCATATGATGTAATGGACTGTATTCTGAAGGAGACTGATGTTTTCAAGATGTTATCTTAAATTAAAAACAAATAATTATCCCTTTTCTGAGTATCCCTTCGTATCAAATCATTGCCTTTTACACTACTCCTAAACACCTAAAGGTCTTTTTGCCGCTTACTATGAAATGCTAGTGGATACACCATCTGATAACCTAATCGTTTCTTTTTTGACAAATTTACCTGTATGAATAAATATATGAAGATATGTATAAATCAAAATTTTCGCATCTTCTCTCTGAATGATTTCTCAGACAAAATTACTAGGACCCTACCTACGGCAGTACCTCAAAACCGTACTGTAATTTGCTTACTCTCTATTAGTAACCTTAATTTTTTTAACTACCGATCAAAACCAAACAACCAAAACGTAAAAACGCGCTATAAAAACGTGCAGTTGTATGTACAGAGCTAAGTACACGGAGTCAGCTTCTTCAGATGTGCAATCGAATCGTAGTGCATTGGAAGCGTCAACAGGGCGTCTTCCGCGGTTCGATCCTCGCAGCAATTGATAGGCTTAGCCCTGTTGGTGTCCACGCACTCTATCGGCATTTTTATCGTCTCCATGTTGTAGTTGTAACCCTGAACGGTGAGCTTAATGATCGTATGTAAGGGCACGTGGATATAGGGTATCTCTTCCGCGGGTGTTTCCAAGAAATAGCCCAGGATGCAGCGGAGCACGGCCTGGTGGGAGATCGTTAGCACGTTAGTTTCGCATTCGAGTTGAGTTAAGACGGGTACTAGACGATTTATGACGTCCTCGTAGGATTCGCCCTGGGGGTAGCGGTACTTCAGCTTTTCGCGGTCGCGTAAGGCGAGTTCTTTAGGGTACTGCTCTTGGAGTTCTTCGTACGATAAGCATTCACAATCGCCCTGTAACAAAAAATTTCTGTTAGGCAGTCAGATGAGGGCGATAACGATAATTACAGCTTGTCAAGAATAGAAACAAGTCTCAAAACTGCGATATCAGACCGTCCACGAGGTGCGCAGTAAACAGCCTGGTCTGTACTCAGTCGCATTGAGACCTTTGCAGAGTGAATATCGAGTATAATGTCAATGAAAGAGGTGGATTAAGTGTAAACTACCAAAGCATAGATGCATTGCTGCTCAGTCGAGATGAAATAGTTTTGAATATATATATATATATATATATATATATATATATATATATATATATATATATATATATATATATATATATATATATATATATATTTATACATTTAATTTAAAAGTTATAATCAATAAGGAATTTGGTATGATAATGTTCAGTAAAATAGTAAATATTGAAATAACTAAGTAACTTTTCCGAAATCCACTATACTAGCGGAAAAGTAATGTAATCGTGTAAAGAAAAAGTGAAAAAAAAAAAAAATTTGGGTTTATTTTTCGTTTTTCGACCTAAAAACCAAGAAAAAAATGGTTTTTACAAAATGTTTGCTGTGTGTGTCGTCGTTGTCGTCGGCATTAAAATTTCTTGTTAGCACGATAACTCAACTAAATCGTGTCGGATCGATCGGGTTTTTACTGATCCTGATCGGGGACGTCTCCCAGATGACACCTATTGATTTTAAGGTAGATAGCACACACCATGCCCTCCCTTGGGTCTGTGAGAATTTTTTTTTTTTGTTAGCACGATAACTCAACTAAATCGTGTCGGATCGATCGGGTTTTGACTGATTCTGATCGGGAACGTCTCCCAGACGACACCTATTGATTTTGAGGTAGATATAACACACTCTACCATGTTCATGGGCCATGATAAAGCACAATGGTAGACTATTGGAGAATTTTTTTTTGTTAGCACGATCACTCAATTAAATCGTGTCGGATCTATCGGGTTTCAACTGATTCTGATTAGGGACCAGACGACATCTATTGATTTTGAGGTGGATAGGACACACCCCACCCTATTCAGTGGTCATGAGAAAGCACGAGGGTGGACTATTTGAAAAAAGTAAAACTGTCGCATAAAACAGATATTCTGCATTTATGTGTTGGTTTATTTTTTCTCGGTTACTCAATTTCGAGATAAAGATGTTCTACGTGCGGAAAAGTCCGTTTTAAGGTATTAAAACTGATTATTTCTAATGCACTATAATTACATTTTAAGTAGATTATACAGTGCCCCCAGCACCAGAAGAATTATTAAGTACAATATTCTTCAATTGCAAGGACGGTTGTGCCGGAAACTGCATATACTCGTATGTGGGATGTAGAAAAGTGGGGTTGCAATGCTCTACTGTATATGGCCAGTGTAACGGACATGCCTCAACGCTTTATCAATACCAAATTATATCGATGGAGAAAATTAATTTGTTCCTGAGATCTGTAACGGATGACGAGGGTGAAGAGAATGATCCGGAAGTTGAAGGTTGGGGGGGGGGGTCAGAAGAAGTCGACAACGACGAACAAGAGGATTCTTGAGCCGTATATCAGCTGGATAATAATCAAATTTAAAAATTGGCTTGCGTTTTACTTCAAACAGTATATGAAAACATATGAAATATTTTGTTATTTATTCTTTACATAACCTATTTCCTACTTATAATAAACGAAAAAAAATAATTTCAATATTTACTATTTTACTTAACATTATCATAGAAATTCCTTATTACTTATTCCTTACAAATTATATGTGTAAATATTTTTCATAATTGAATAAAGTTTTCTACCGTGTAAGTAATAGTAATGTCAATAATTATAATAATAACAATAACAGTAATATTTTTATGAAATAATTAACTTAAGTAAAGTATATTATACATGTAGTTCGGAATTTTACATAGCAATACTATATAAAGGGTGTCCCAGCGAGGGGTAGCCAATTATGTTTGTGCATGGTCTCGTGGTTTCAACTCCTGTGTCAACTGGATCTTATACGAATGCAAATGAGGGTCTTTCGTCAAAATTCTCTGTAATGTTGACTTTGAGAGATTTAATTGTTGGGAACGACGTCTTACGCGTATGGTGTTATCTGCAACCGCACTTGCACTGACTACTTCAATCTTCAACTGAGCGTTGCCCACGGCGACGTATTAGTTTATCACACACGGAGCCACTTTCCCTGAATTTCGTTATGAATGCCTTGAATGGTCCACTTAGCAGGTGCCTTACGATGACCCATAATTGCACATAATTTTCTTTCTGTGCACACAATGGAACCATTACTTTCGTAGTACGTTTTGACAATAGGTGTGCATTGCTGAACAGTATAGCGCTCCATTTTATAATGGCATACTCTCCACGTAATAACTACGAACTATCAACTTCCAAAACCTGCCGCAAGAGTAAAGGCGGCAAGTTTAAGTCGGCTACCTCTCGCTGGGACACCCTATATAAGATTTTGTGCCCCCTCTCTCCGCGCTATATCTAGAAAACGGTTAGTGATATATATGAAAAAATGAGAAAAATTTGTAGAGAATTTTATGGTCTACAAGTTTTATACAGACGTCTAAAGTCCTATGATGCACAGGAAACGAGATATTAAAAAAAACATTTTTGTAACCTTTGACATAATTGACTCGCAGACACGAAATTATATGAGACTTTTGAGAAAGTCTTTAGAACTTCAAAACAAAAGTTTATGTAAATATTTAACTTTCTGGTTCTCATTCCGAGGTTTGTTGGTTCATAGCGGATCTAAATGTTCTTTTCTTGGACGCTTAATGACAGTTGTGTAAAATATCCTATTTATTCGATAATCATTAGTACTGTTAATTATTATACGACCGCAACGTGGAAAATAAAATAATTTACAACGTATCGCACAATATTCATAATTTTTCTATTCGCATATTTTTTTATTAAAAAATATTTTTATTAGATGATTTTCTATTACACGATTTGCAAAAACTCAACGCGTCAACCTTGTCTTTTAAAAATACATTTTGACTGACGTACACATTTTGTATGATTTTGTGTTTAAGTTTTGATATCATAGACATATAACAAAAAATAATCCCTTAACGTTTTTCGAGTACAAAGGTACCCCATGTTGGGGGTTTTCTATTTACGATAAAGTAATGGAATGGTGGCTTTGAAAAGTCGTCTTTTAGGGCATTACTTTCTTGAAAAAAATTTGCCTGCTGCTAATTTTATGTTTCGACTTCTCTCGATCCAGCTTTAGTATTTCTTTATTCAAACAACGATGATGATGTTTCCTATTAAGGAATTTGGTTTCAATACATGCGAGCTTCTCGTTTTGATGTTGATATCTGGCCATTTTTTCTCTAGGACGATGAAGACCAAATAGCCACCACGTTGGCCAAATTTGGCACCTTTAGATTTCTTCTTGTGACGTTTCTTACACTCACGAATTCTAATGAAAATGGAAAATATCTGCCCGGAAATTATTGAGCTTCCAATAGACAGCATTTACATTCGTGTCGACCATTTTGATAAACTTTCTGTAAACAAATTTTGTTGAAACGTGGTGTTTGTAAAAAAATACCCTCTATTACGTAAATAAGAAGCCCCTAATTGGGTACCGGCACACTCGGAAAAGTTTAAATAATTCATTTTTAATAAAAAGGAAGCCAACAAATTATTTGGTAAGAAAATATAATTGAATATTGTGCAAAAATTTATCATGCTGCATTTTTGTATTTAACAAACGAGAGGACAAATAAATGACTTCCAAAAAAAAAATAATTCGATAAAAATATTTAGAGTAATCGTCGACAACAAATATTCATCTGTATAAAAATAAGTGTCCAGATTTAAATTTGTAGCAGTTTAAAAATAACTTCTAATTTTAATGCAATCTATTAGAAAAAATAAATTTAAACTCCATCGACATATTTTTTTACAAGAAATAATGACTTAAGAGATTTGAGCGCAACCTCAATTCATTTACACATGATAGAATTAGTTATAAATTAGAAATGTACTCATAATTACATTTTTTTGAGGACCAATTTTTTGAAAAAATAATTCACAAAAGTAATCCACGACATTATTTATGAAAATATAAAGAATTATTTTAACTCAATTTAAAAAAAAACATGTTTTTAAACAAAATCCGGAAATTAATATTTTGACAAATTTTGATATACTGACTTATTTATAGATCTACAAGTAAAAAAAGAAACAATTAAGGCGGTCCATATATAATATGCATTTTTATAAAAACACGAACGCTTTTCTTTTTTGCGAAATGTTTAAGCAATCCTTTGTTTATTTATGATACAAGTTAATAAAACGGTATTTTATGCAGTATATACTTAACAAAAATACACCAGACACGATCTAAAACTAGTTGAAACGTATGTCTTTACAATATACTATAAACTAATTTTGATATTACCTGATATCAATCACTTAATATTAACATAATTTGTACATAATACGATTAAATATTTTTTTATTTATATTTTATTTTATACCTGAATCTTTGATTCTTGTTAAACGTATTTTAATACATAATTAAGCGCTATACATATATGTTTTACTCTCTATCCTGTTATCCTGAAGCTAGCTTGGAACATTTATTGTGAAATTATAATTAATGATATCCCCATGATGCAACCTTGATTGGCGAAGCTAATTTATATGTACGTTATACGTTGTTCGGTGATTTTTTCAAAAACTGCCTCTTGAATTTATTTCCAATAAAAGAACATATTATATATTTTCCTTTTTAGATTGTTAAATTGATTAAAGAGATGAAAATTTTACGGTTTGATATAGTATGAAAGTTTGATTATCACTTACAATTAAATAGAAAATGTTGGTAATTTATTTTTACCAATCTGTGTTGATAATGATTTTATCATTACCAATGTGTATTACTAATGAGAAAATGTACACTTTGCAAATTTTCTATACAAAGAGATACACCAAATTTATTTTATTTTAATTATATTATCATTCAATTAAAGTTACATCAAAATTTTCTAAATGTGAAAAAATGCTTGTTTTGTTATTAAAATACTGTTAAATGTATAAGCTTAAAAATAAAT
The DNA here is from genome assembly GCA_037954035.1 of Rosalia funebris. Lineage (NCBI taxonomy): Eukaryota > Metazoa > Arthropoda > Insecta > Coleoptera > Cerambycidae > Rosalia > Rosalia funebris. The sequence goes on from JAZFAV010000021.1 coordinate 20,673,116, forward strand.
ATTTCACTTTACAAACTTATACAGATAATCTTGCACCATTGCCATTATATATTATTAAAGTTGTTTAAAGCTTCCACATAAAATGATATTCAATTGTTTGGATTTTTGACACCTGCTCTCCATAAAATCAATCGTATTTTTATTAATTAATGTGGTAATTTCTTGGAAATGTTGCACTAGTTTTTCCATTAATATTCAGGGATTATTTTCATATGGGAAATTGTTCTAAGCGACTTTCGAGAACGTACATTATGGTTTTTCTATTTTTCTTTAAACTAAATATGTGATTGCGCTATATAGCGAATACGGCCTTCAATTATGTTTCCTTTAAAACCGTCAACTAAAACTACGACAAATATCCTGGGAAAGAGTTGGAAGTTTCGATGCAACAACAAAAACAGGAGACCAATTTTCCCCAAACATGGAAAGATTCCACGTTTCTCGATATTAATTAAAAAACGTAGATTAAAGGCAACACTTCTTAATTTCACAACCCTTTAGGAAAAATCCACAAAGTCTATCAATTCCATATGAATCACAATTTGCCAGAGGCCTCAAAAGAATTTTTAAAGATTTAGAAACAACTTTTAGAAAATCTCAAGTGTAACACTGAAAATAACAAAAGGCCCGGAATTTACCGAATAAGATGTCAAGATTATAATCAAAAGTGCATATATTGGGCAGGCGAAAAGAGCAATTCTAACTAGGTTTAAAGAACACATGGTCCATTTAAAGTACCAAAGATTAAGAAAATCTTTCGTTGCCCAACATGCTTTTGAAAATAATCATAGAACAGACTCTAATAACTTAAAGTTAGTAAAAAGTATAACCGATAACAGACTATTAGATACCATGGAATTTTAGGAGAGCTAAACGTGATAATAGCAAGAACAAATACAGGGGCCCTATCCCTAACAGTCCGTTGTTTTCATTGTTGCGGTGAATGACGACATTAATGTATCAGTGAATCGAATGTTTACCTCATTATGGTTCACTAACCATGAATGGAAATGGTTATATTAGGAATGGCGCAATACACCGAACCAAATTATTCCTTCACTCTTCATTGACCATGAAGAATAATAGTCAAATTCAATGAGTTAATTAGTGAAACGCCGGTCAAGAAACGCGTTTCGATGTTCATGGAAAACTGGTCGCCCGCTTTGTTTACGACAATTTAGATAATTGTGCATGATAGATTGTCGAATTTTAATAAAAAGTTTCAAATTGTCGAATATCAACGTCGTCATCAAATTAATATTTATTCAGGCGGTATGTAGAGCTAGTATAATTGGAATATAATGAACATATGGTTGATTAACTTTCGTAATATCAATAGCAGTATCTTATATTTGTTATATTTACGAGTATGAGCTCATTGTTTTTAAGACTGCGGGGACAGAGACATTTGTAATTCCATAAGAAATAACAATTATTGAAGGTGGAATTTTATATTCTAAAAGAATTAATTCAAAATGCCAACTACACGTAATTTTAAGAACGGAAAACAATTCTTAAAATAATTTCCATTGTTCCAACACGGCTTTTATTGCAGGAACTTTGTCTTATTTATTTTTGTCTTTTTAATATTGTTTTAAATGATTGTACTCAAGGTCTTTCACGAAAGTTGCAATTAACAATACTTTCAACCACAACGATTGTGTCGTATACAGTATGAAATGAATATTGTTGGCGTTAATTGATTTCTAACGCTGGTTTTACTTGACTATCGCTTAGATAGTAGTTTATAGAAGTAAAAATCTAGTAATTAATACATATACAGTAATCATGTGAAGGTTGTAACAAATTCTACAAAACTGTTACTGGGCAAAGAGAAAATGCCTGAATGGGGTTAACATGATCGACATTTTGTTAACAGCAACACCCTTTTAATAATACATTTGGTAATCATTTACTTACTTTGGCGCAGATGTCTCAAATACTCACTATAACTTGACTAGCTCCCTATTTTCGACGATACTGAACAAGAATCTGGCATACAGTTTTTTGGCAGTCAGACACAATTTTCGAGAAAATAAATATTCTATATGTAGTTAACTTGCAAAGCCCCTGTATACTGACCGACGAAGTAGTGGCCCTAAACACCTTCAGTGGCTAAATCCCATTAAGTTTAATAGAGAGCCTTTGGATAGTAAATGGTTGAAAACTGTAAACATTGCAAATAAATTAAAAAAATCGTAATGAATAGTTAAGTAAGTTTTATGACAATTTAAATGTATGATATATAAAGAAAATGTTGTGGCATCTACTTATATTAATATCAGGTATCTACATAGTGTGAAGTGAAATTTCTGTGATAAGAAAAAGTGGTGTCACATGCGGAAAATTTGAAAATTTATTTTCTCCAAAACTGTGTCCGACCGTCAAAAACCATTATTCTTGTTCAGCGCCCTCGAAAATAGCGGGACAGCACAATTATGGTAAGGATTTGAGAGTTTTACGCCAAAATAAATAATTACCATAACCTTCGCAAAACATAAATACTTTTCTCAACGGAAAAATGCATTGCAAATGATCTTACAGCCCATCCCATACACTTAATTCGAAACTTAAAACTATATTCGAACATCTTGTGGTTTTACTCATAAGAAAGAAATTTATGGGTAATTATTTTATGGATCAGCAATACAAATAGTACCAGAAAACAATGGTGAAGTTTAAGAATATTGTATTCATTATGGTAGGATGCAACATGACATTTTTTTCAATATTATATGAAAATCGTAAACAAATATTTTGAATTATTTATATTTTATTCTGAAACTGTTTCGTAAAATGATGGTAGTACACACTACCACAATAATCGAAGTTACTTATTACAACATTTATGAAATTCCATTTTATTTCGCTTGGTACTATATACAGTAGCTATTAAAAGTATCCGGCCAGATAATTTTTATGAAATAATGTAATAATAAAAAGTATTTTTTAATTAAATTGGTTTTAGTATCCAAAAGGATGGATAAACTAATAAAAATAAATGTTTCAAGGAAAATATAAATCCATTTATTCTTAATTTTTCTCAAAATATAAACTACCTCTCACAGGGCTTTTGAAAATACTAAAACTTCTAGCAGGTATCCCCTTCGAAATAGTATTTACATAGTTAATTCAATTTTTGAAAATAAGCGAACAAAAGTCGCCGGCCAATGAAATAATTCAACAATAAACAGCAGTAATCAATTAATAATGAATAAACAGTTCAATATTTGGTCTTTAGCTACAATAACAGCTGCACATATTTGCATTGATTTTATTAAACTTGTAATCGTTATTGTAGGAATTCTTACCCACTCTTTTTTTACAAGTTTCATATAATTGGGTTCTATTTTTATGTTTATTTTGACCATCCCTTCGACTACATTCGTCCCACAAATGTTCTGTTTCATTTAAATCTGGAGAATGTGCTGGAACGTAACCTAATCTAACCTGAATACTTAAAAAAATAATTTTCTTTAAATTTAGCCATTTCTTGACTAATGCAGATGTGTAGTTGTGTTCACTATCGTGTTAAGAAATCCAAGAAGGATCCAGTCTTGCTACAGCATGTCGTAGGAGGTTGTTTTGCTAAATATTACGATACATAATGTCATTCGTTCTGCCATCAATTTAAACTGATGGTCCCTCGCCATGAGCTGACAACGATCCCCAAACCATCACGTTACCACCCCCACGTTTTATGGTTGGAATTTGGCACTTTGCATCAAATCTTTGGTCGTCTTTGGTTTCTTTGTTCCAACTCTACCAAATAATCCACTTTCTTGCAGCCATCTTAAAACCGTCATTCCACTAATATTTGCGCCACCTTCCTCTCGTAATTCATTAGCGATTTCACTGGCCGTTTTATGCAGGTCATTGTTTGATTTTCGTTTGATAACATGATTTATCCTCCATGTTGTCTTTCGAGGTCTTCCAGATTTGGGACGATCCTAAAGACCTCCTGCTTTAAATTTTGTATGTGCCTTAATTTTTAACAAAATCGTTAACTGTTGACTTTTCAATGCCAAAAAGCAGGGCTATTTCACGCGAAGATTTTCCTGCATTTGAAAGTCGTAAAATTTTCTGGAACCTCAATATTAAAATGTAACGCGACATATTTACTGTGGACTAAGTAATTATGCCCCTAAGTAATTAAACATTAATTATTTTAGAACATTCACATGAAAAGTCGTGGTGAAAGAAAGGAACATATACAAGTATGTAAATGGCATAAAAGAGTAAACAAAGTGGCCGGATTCTTATGAACAAAACAAATATTTATTTTATCTCGCTGAGATCCTGCAATAACGATTATTCCAGACCGATCGCTCATTCTCTGTATACTACAAAAATACTATAAATAGCTACTGAGTAGAGTCGCTGATTTACCGCAAAATTAATAGGTTAATTGTGAAATTATCATAATTTTATAGGTGGCCAGATTGCTACTGTATTTAAATTTATGTGAATATCTAAATTTCGCATATGACCATTGACACTTACAATTAGTCATATGTTTTCAAAAATTAAAATTTTCATCAAACATAACATCTAAGCTACATATCTGATGACGACATTTAAGAGAGCATATTTTTAAAATTTGCGGTAGGTTACGTAGCCATTGTCTTGAGAAACGACTTTATTTTAAGACGGGACTTACTTTATCAAGATATGAAAAAAAAAATAAACTGCCTGTGTATCTTTATCATCAAAAATTAATATTGTAACAGGAGGTGTGACGGACTAAATAGCATTTATTTGTTGCGTACCTATTTGTCTCACCACAATCTATGGCTGCACAACGACGTAGAAAATTCTTGATAACTTTCATATAGTACAGTCATATAAGGTGAAATGAATACAGTCATATAAGGTAAACCTCGGAATGAGAGTCTGAAAGTTACTTATAGTTAAATATTTACATAAACGACCTTTGTTTTGACCGTTCTAAAGACTTGCTCAAAATTCTCATATAATCTCGTGTTTACGAATCAAGACATTTAAGGTCAAAGGTTACAAAAATCTCATTTCCTATGCATCATGACTTTGGAGGTTATTATAAAACGTGTAGATCATAAAATTCTCCATAGTTTTGGTTTAATTAACCATTCTCGAGTTATAGAGCGCAGAGGGGGAGGCGCGCAAGCTTATATATACAGGGTCTTTCAATAGGGACGCTCGAAATTTTTTAGATTATAGCGACCATATTGTTAAAGCAACATCTGTCAAATTTATTGTGAATTGTTCAGTGGTGTATGGCAAATCATCATGGAAGGCTATAGCGTTCAACAACATGTGCAAATCATCAAATTGTATTTTGAAAATCAGTGCTCCGTTCGAGAAACGTTCCGCTCATTGCGTGATTTTACGTAATTCTGGCTACATACAGTACATGCATTACAACCCCACTTTTCTACATTCACAGTTTTCGCCACATCCTTTCTTGCATTTGCAGATCATTTACTTAACATTATCATAAAAATTCCTTATTATTTATTCCTTATAAATTATATATGTATTTTTCATAATTGAATAATTTTTTCTACTGTATAAATAATAGTAACATTAATAATTATAATAATAATAGTAATATTTTTATTAAATAATTAATTTAGTAAAGCAACTTATACATGTTTAGCATTTTACAGAACATAGCATTTTACATAGCATTATTAAAAAATTAATCAGACCAAATGTGTAGAGAATTTCATGATCTACAAGTTATATAACAACCTCTAAGATCATATGATGCATAGGAATCGAAATATTAAAAAAAAATTAATATTTGACCTTTAATACCGGGTGGTCCAGGTTAAACGTCATTAACTTTAATAGGTGATAGAACGACAAGGAAAAAATAGACTTTCATAAGAAAATTTTGCTCAAAAATGTTTTCTAACACAGATACAGGGTGTCAAAGTTGTAAAAAAACTGGTTTTCTCATCATAACTTCTAAACCACTCGACAGATTGCCATCAAATTTCTCACACACACTACTGTAGTACATCTCTAAGTAATGATTTAAATTATTTAAAGAAATTCTCCAGTGGTGTAGATAATGGGGGGTCGGCAGCCCCTTCTCTCCTCCCAGTCTTCGGCGCCACTGAGTATTTTGCAAAGAATATTCATTTTTTTGATTCCCTGTTTAATTTAGAAAAAAAAATTAGCTTTGCAAATTTTTGATTTATGGCTTCGTTTTTGAGATACTTAAACATTTTGTTACTTACTAGACATAATGTAAAGATACAAAAAAAGCAAATGAACAAATAATTACACTAAGAAGTTCTCATTTCAATATCGTATTTTCTTGGTAGGTCAGTCATAAGGTTTGGTCTGCTTGCAACAATTTAAATTAAAATAAGTATCTCAAAAACGAAGTCATAAATCAAAAACTTGCAAGGGAAATTTTTTTTTTTTCTAAATTAAACAGGAAATCCAAAATCTTATTCTTCGTTGTAAAATATGCCGTGGCGCCTACGATTTGGAGGGGAGAAGGGGGTGCCAACCCCCCAGTATCTACACCACTGGAGAATTTCTTTAAACGATATTAATCATTACTTAGAGATGTACTACATTAGTCTGTGTGAGAAATTAGATGGAAATCGATCGAGTGGTTTAGAAGTTATGATGAGAAAACCGGTTTTTTTTTTGTATCCCTGTATCTTTGTTTGGAAACATTTTTGAACAAAGTTTTCTTATGAAAGTCTACTTTTTTCTTGTTGTTCTATCACCTATCAAAATTAATGACGTTTAACCGCCCTGTATAACAACCTCTCAAGTCATACGATGCATAGGAAACGAAATATTAAAAAAAAATTGTAATATTTGACCTTTAATATATTGACTGGCAGAGACGAAATTATACGAGACTTTTGAGCAAGTCTTTATTTAGAACGTCAAAACAAGGGTTTATGCAAGTATTTAGCTTTCTGACGTTCATTTCGAAGTTTACCCATTATTTTACCTTATATGACTGTACTATATAAAAGTTATCAAGAATTTTTCTACGTCGTTGTGTAGGCATACATTGTGGTGAGATAAATGAGTATGCAACAAATACTATTTAGTCTGTCGCACCTCCTGTTAATTTTGGATGATAGATATTCTTTTTCATAACTTGATAAAAATAAGTCTCGTGTTAAAATAAAGTCGTTTCTTAACGTAACCCACCACAAAATTAAAAAATGTGTTGTCTTAAATATCATCATCAAATATCTTAGATATTATGATTGATGAAAATTTTAATTTTAAAAATCATAAGCAAGTTTGGCTCAAATGAGACTTTTGAGCAAGTCTTTAGAACGTCAAACCAAAGGTTTATGCAAATATTTAGCTCTCTGACTCTCATTCCGAGGTTGGATCCCTATTTGACTGGACTAATTATGTCCCGGATCACTTTATTGAAGTTAATTTTATCTCAGGTGCTATATAATTCAACTGTTGACTTGTTTTTCTCCTCGTAGTTTCAAAACATATGTATTCGCGTTTATTTACTTTTCCATAAATTATTTCGTTACTATGAATTGAATCACTTAAACAGCCCTGGTTCGGATGGTATTAATTAGAGTAATCTATTGCGCACAATTGCAGTGAAAGTACACAGTCTAATTTTAGGAAAACAGTAAAACGTAAATCAATTAAGACGGCAATATATTATCTTTGTTTAACTATAAACTCGAACGTGAGATGCTTGTATCTTGTATGTTTATTAGATGTTCATTTTATCGCGTGCCGTTTTCTCGGTATTCGCGCAAAATATTTACGTAAAAAATTTTGCAATCAGCACATCTGTAAACATAATCTTCTCAAATATGACAGACAAGATAACGCATACTTTTTATAATCTCAGATTAGCGAAAAATTATAGGTGTGTAGCTGATGAAATAGATAGGTAAATCTTTTGATATGGGTTATTTTGAACAGACTGTCCAGTACTGGGCCGAAAGAAATGTGATATAACGTATATTTTAAGAGAAAGCTAGATATATGCGATTGTGAACGTATGCGAAATTTGCTCTACAAAGTTTTCATTCCAATCAGTAAAAATTAATGATAACGCGCCATAGAATGAATGGTTAAAATTTTGTCGGTATAATACACTCGCAGTTATCCAAAACATCAGTATGAACTTGCCTTCATTTAATTAATCATGACATCTTCGAATTAGCCGTGTTACATTTTGAAATTTTTTTCAGATTTTTTGATTTTATTCCCTGTAATTTAGCAGAACATCTATTAATCTTAATTAATTCGTCCTCGGGTCTTTTGTGGACATGAAAATTATCAATTTTCTTTCGTGTTTATGTATTTTCTTTACGTTACTTCCAGTTTTAAATTATTTTACAGATTGAAAAAAATTTTTTGCTTTGTTTATACCATTTGTTTACGGTTAAAAGCGGCAAATTCCTATATACTTACTATTAACAAACTTTTTTTATGTTCACACTAAATTTTTTTTAAATCAAAAACGGTTAAATCATCACTTTCACGATTAATTAACAGCTAATTAACGGCAAATAATAAGCCTATGCATGTTTCCATTCTTGAAAGTTGTTCTGCTAAAACCATACTGATATCAAAAACGTATTATTTTATGATTGCGGAATGAATTCTTAACATGAAAGCGATTTTCATAAGTGTAAAAATCATTCTGTGTGATAATAGCATCAATGTGAAGCAAGTTTTCAGTTGATAAATTCTAAGTTGTTTTAACGTCAATGCACATCATAATAATTCCACAACCTGTAGTAAACCACACTCTGAACAAAATTAATTATTATTTCGCAATGCACTTTGGTATATTTCATATTTCTAATCGTTTTTGTTAAATATGCATTGATTGATAGAATCGTTAAAGAACAAAATTATATAGCTAATTTTATAAATTAAAATACGTTGACAGACATAGGTTAATAATAATAAGTTATTCCAAATACTGTAAACGAAAACGAAAGTCCTTTATAAACTTTTGCGCTAAACAATCTTTTGCGTTGGACAATTTTAAAATTGGGAACACACTTTAGCGCAGAAAGCTGAGAGATATCAGAGGTTGCTCATGTAAACTCATGTCTGGGTGCATAAATGCGTCTGCAAAAAGGTCTGTTGTTATAAATCCACAATTAAGTTTTAATTGTTTTCCATAAGTACGCTTACTAGTCGAGTTTAACTGATGTTTGTTAAAAAAAATTATATGATAGATATATCCATGCAGCTATGTTGTTGCAAAGAAATTATATACAAATAATACCAAGAAATGCACTGGCGTGACAATAAAATCTTTGTTAAAGAATATGAGCTAAAAGTAAGGCTTAGCTCTCAAAGTATGCTAAGTGACTGAAAAGAATATGATGTAAGAGTGCGTTTCCCTTGTCGTTTTACATAGAGTAGATTAAATCATCAATACAATTTGTGTAATGGATCTTTGCGCGTATATCAATTTAGAGACGACGCATGGATCACATGCTACACCACTCGCAATTGTTACTAATATGTCACAATTACCAGCACGTATGTCTAGCGACATATTTTTCAATCAACTACGTACAGCATAGACAGTTAATAATTTGCCAAACAAAATACAATTATGAAGTCACGTCTTAGCTTTATCGTATAATTTGATTCGTTGGCGTCTCAATATTTCTGTAGAATTTATTTCATCTTTGTTTCATTTCTTTTGATTTTTGTTGAATTTACTTCATTTATTTTATGGAAATATTACTTCCACTGAATGTTTTTGTGGAGAATATTTTCATTACTCTCATCATAAGTTGATGGATTTGTATTGTACTAACTAGTATCCTAAAATGTGTTTTCGGCACGACACTGTTCAAAAATGTCAGTTGATTAGTTCATACGATTGTTACCTGTGACGCACACATAAAGAATCATTATACAAGTCATACATTGTACCTGCCACTATCATTGTTTAGTGAAAGATACTCTAAGTAATGCCACTATACAATAAAGCTTTCACAAAATTATGATTTTATCGACGATGTTACGATTATGTTTTATCTCTTTTTATTTAATCGTTTGATTAATAATTATTTAAGATTATATATAAATGATATTTACTTATCATTATATTTATATTTAATACTCTAAATGAAGTATTTAATAATCTTATACTAATCCAGGCTTGAGTGAATTTCTCCAGAAATTTAAAGTAGATTTTGATAAAATGATATACACTGATATATTAACTATGTTTATATATAATTTCAGTAAATTAACAATAAATAATACATATACTGACTAACCAAATAAATTATTACTTCCATATAAATTACAGCCGTAATTTAAATATTTCAGAACTATGTATGATCTTTTTATTTTGCGAAACATACAATATCAATACCAAGTTAATTGACAATTTTCAAAATCATACATAGATTGTAAAACTTTATTTGCATTATTCTCCAAACTTTCTTTATACAACTTAACAAAATTTGTGTAACAATAGGTACTCAATAAAATGTGCTATATCACTGTATCGAAAAGTAGGAGTTGCTATTTAAAAAAAATGAGTTCCCTTTGTTCCTGCAAATCTACGGCACTGTACCTAGATATAAAGTATTTCAAAAGACGGCAAATTTAAAATACCTTTTGACTCCTTCGAGAATTTTTGCAAGGAAAAAATACTTTGCGATATTTTTCAGGTGTTCCAGATTTATTTCCCACAGTATATAAAAATGTCAATATACACTACAGAACAATGAAATCTAAAAAAAACTTGCATCCATGAAAGGCTCATGTAAAATACACCTAATCTAAGATTTTTTAATTTAGCTGGCAAACGCGTTTCTTTAATTTATAACAAAAATTAATTTTTCACAAATTATAAAAACCTTATATTAAGCTCTTATTTTAAGTTTGAAATGTTACAAAGACTTTTGGAATCTTTAATTTTTATTTATTTAGTTTTATTATATTGAGAGAGGAATTTGAAATAGCACTAAGAGGGCTAACGAACAATAAAGCGCCGGGTGTAGATAAAATACAGGCGGAAATTTTGAAATGTGCGGGACAGAAAGTAGTAAATAGGATGTTTGAACTGGTAAAATACATATACGAAACGGGCGAGATGCCGGAGGATTATAAGAGGAACATTATCGTTACTATACCGAAAAAGAGAGGAGCCGACAAATGCGGGAACTTTAGAACGATTAGCCTAACTTCCCACGCGTCAAAAACCTTAACCAGAATAGTGCAGAAGAGGATGGAAAATAGAGCGGAGGAAATCTAGGAGAAGACCAATTCGGGTTTAGGCGAAATAGGGGAACTCGCGAAGCTATTCTGGCGCTAAGAGTAATGTTAGAGAAAACAATAGAAAAAGGAAAGAACGCTTATATAAGATTTGTAGATTTAGAAAAAGCTTTTGATAATGTAAGATGGGAAAAAAATTTCGAGATACTAAAGAGCGCGGGAATGAAGTATAGAGATAGGAGAGTAGTATATACAAAGACACTATACAAAGAGCAAACTGCTGTTATAGAAGTAGAAGGGGAAAGAAGGGAAGTAGGTATTAGGAAAGGAGTAAGACAAGGATGTACGCTATCACCACTAATTTTTAATCTGTACATCGAAGAGGCGATTAATGTGGTAAAAGATAGAGTGGATTTCGGGATTAAAGTACAGGGACAGAAACTAAAAATGCTGAGATTCGCGGATGATAAAGCAGTATTAGCATCTAGTAAGGAGGAATTAGAATCAGCGTTGAACGAAATGGAGGCAGTGTTAACAGAGGAATACGGAATGAGGGTGAATAAAAACAAAACTAAAGTGTTAGTGTGCAGAGGGCGCGAGAGCAGAGCAAAAACGAAAATACAAATTAATAATGAAAGATTGGAGGAAGTTAAAGACTTCACTTATTTAGGAAGTAAAATAAATTGGGATGGAAGAAGCGATAAAGACATAAAACAAATAATAGCGCAGGGTCGAGTAGCTTTTAACAAAAAGAAAGCACTTTTATGCTCGGGGGTAATAAACTTAGAAACAAGGAAAAGATTTTTGAAAACGTATGTATGGAGCACGGCACTATACGGTTGCGAAACCTGGACGGTAGGGGAAGCAAATAGGAAGTTAAAAGTTTTTGAGATGTGGTGTTACCGAAGAATGATGAAAATACCGTGGACTGATAGAGTTAGAAACGAGGAAGTATTAGAGAAAGTCGGTGAGAAAAGAAGTATGTGGAAAAACACAAGGAAGAGAAGAGATAGAATGGTAGGCCTCTTGCTGAGACATGGGGGAATAGTCCACGATATTTTGGAGGCAGAAATAGGAGTGAAGAAAGGCAGAGGTAGGCCTAGATTGGACTACTGCTCGCAAATAGTAAGGGATGTAGGTTGTAGCACAATTAGCGAAATACGTAGGTTAGCACAAGATAGGAGAAGCTGGAGGTTAGCGTTCAACCAGTCTTCGGACTGATGACCTCATGATGATGATGAGTTTTATTATGTGCATGAACTAAGAATAAAATAAAGTTATGAAAGTTAAAATTTTACATTTTTTATTTATTTATTTATTTTTTATTTCGATTAGTTTTTAGGCCTTGATTGGCGGTGTATTCCTGTTGGTAGACTACTTTGCACGACAAGCAAGTCTTCATTAAAAACTATGAGTTAATAGTAAAGCTTGGCATAAAGTATAAAGTGACTGGAAAGGATATATAATAATATAAGAGCACGTCTCTCTTTTCGTCGTTTTACATAGATTAGATTAATTTATCAATATACTGTCCTTACCGCTATCATTGTTTAATTAAAGATACTCTTTAAATAATGCCATTACACAATAAAGCTTTCACAAAGTTATGATTTTATCGACCATGTTATGATGATCTTTTATCTGTTTTTAGTTAGCCATTTGAGTAATAATTATTTAAGATTATAAATGTTTTTATTTATCATTTTTTATAATTTAAACGATATTTATTTATCATTATATTTATATTTAGTACTTTAATTGAAGTATTTTTTAAAGTATTTAATAATCTGGCACAAATCCTTGAGTGAATTTCTCCAGAAATTTAAAGTAGATTTTGATAAAATGGTACATATTCATGTATTAACTTTTTTTATATGATTTCATTAAATTGACAATAAATAATACATATACCGAATAACAAAACAAATTATTAATTCCTCATAAATTACAGTCATAATTTAAATATTTCAGAACTGTAATTCAATTTTATTTTATTTGCATTTTATTTGCATCCTTCTCTATGCAACTTAAAAGTTTTATAACGATTCTCAAAAAATGTACGATTTCACTGTATTGAACACAAAATAGGAGTTTCCATAAAAAAAATAGGTCTCCTTTCTCCCTGCAAATGTACGCCACTGTACATAGAACTAAAGTATTTCAAAAGACGACAAATTTAAAATGTCTTTTGACTCCTTCGAGCGTATTTGCAAGAAAAAAATATTTCATGATATTTTTTCAAGTGCTCAAGACTTCTTTTCCACAGTGTATAAAAATATTAATGTACTATAAAGCAATCAAATATTTGAACAAAATCCTGAGAAATTACATTGATGAAAGGCGTCGTGGAAAATATATATAAAGTTTTTTTGATTTAGCTTGCAAAGGCGTTTCTTGAATTTATAACAAAAATTAATTTTTAAAAAATTATAAAAACCTTTAAGAACTTTATATTTATTTACAATAATACAACTTCAAAAGTTACAATAACTTTTGAAAACTTTAATTTATATTAATTCTTATTATGTTTTTTATTTATTTTTTTATTTCGGTTATCAAATTTTGGGTCTCGGTGGCGGCATATTTCTGTAGACTACATTCTAGTTATAAAAATTATTAAAGAAGTTTTAAAATTATAAGTTTTATGCCAATATTAATTGACGATAGCATTTATAGTATTGAATAAATCTTAAAATATCAGATGTCCCAGGGAAGTATTTTATATTATTAAAGTTGGGTCTTCTTTCGATTAACCGATTGTATATAAAAATAGCGATATACATACTTTAATTTCCAAATATCAACTCCGCCAATTTCGCTGAAAGAAATCGTTCGCAGAAATAGTATCCGTAAATATTTGAATCTAAAATTAGCCGAAATACCAAAACAAAACCTGCTCTAGAATAGACTTACCGACCAAATTTCATCCAGTGCGTGCAAATGTATCTGAGGTGCTTGAATGCCGGCACTAGTAGCCTTCGTCCTTTGAAGCGTGGAAGTCCAAATTTGCAAGCTGGGTAAATTTAAAGCCTGGATGTGTTTGGCCAGAGACTGGGCATACAAGCGACCACGAGGCGATAAACCGGCATCGCCTCCAATTCTGCCGATAACGTTGTATTCGCTCTCCCCATGCTGTAAATAAGGACACTACCTATTATTATATTCTATAGAAACTTCTTTGAAAGAATGCTCAAAATTTGATAACAAAATAACACCCAAACGACTTGACGATCTCATAGATATAATCATAGACAGTAATACAAACAAAAGGTAAATCTCATGTTTCATGATAGAACACCATTAGATCAGGTCAATAAACTGTTAGGTTCAGGACGAATACGGCTAGCGCAGTTGACGTTGGTATTCCGTGCCCTGGATTTACACTAATATTTCACTAACAAGAAGCATACCACAAATAGCGATAAATTTTGTTTTAACTGTTGGTTTCAATTACTGGCATGTTTAAAATTGGTTAAGGGCTTGTATTTTTGACCTCACTGAACCGTTTTAATCTGAGATTAATTTAATCGATGTTAGTTTAATATGCATGTGAATGAATATATAACTAACATGTAGATCAGACAATCGATGTGATATATAATTTTAGACCTAATATGATTACCTAATGAATTATATAGCTCCTACACTATACCTATACTTATAATACTTATCTTCTAATACTAAAATATAGTTATTTCAAATCGCGCAATCAAAAACAGGGTCAATTTAAATAAAGACAATAAATATCGATGACGTCATAATTTAAAAAATACAGTTTGAAAAAATTAAAGGATGTTATTAAAAAAAGACAGAACCAATTTTATCCAATGTGTACATTACATTTCGGACTTATTGTAATATTACAGAATAAGAAATAATTTTCTTATAATATTGTCGTGTAGTAATTTTATACTAGGTGAAAATTAAATATTCCCATTTTTTAACTTTCTTATTTTGACAAAAGAAATAAAAGTTTAATAAATCGATTTTTTATTTAATCGATGCATGATTTTATACATAAATTTCATTGCCACCACCAACCCCCTTCACACGACAACTACCCCTTCATTTTTTTAAATAGCAAGGAGTACCAAATCATACTTCTTTAAAAAAAATATATAAAATTACCTATTTATCGGAGTAAATACATCGAAGTATGACACTTAATCTGTTTGTTGTGTATATTGTTTATTCTTTAACATCACTATTTTTAAATAATCTATAAATATCTAAAAACTCTTTTGATTTTTTAATAATTTTGTAGTATACAAGGCTGCTATAAATTCTTTTATATATTCGTATTTAGATTCCTTAGAATTAAAGAAAAACGAAGAAAATCTTCTTACAGATTACTGCAACAAAGTCTCGAGTCTCAAAAAATCCCAAAGAGCCATTTTCTTTACCTGTCAATCTGAAAAGTGCTTCTTGTTTCAGTGAAGTAAAATTAATCACCAGAATTTACGTAAAATTGAACTTTAAAAAATGTATATAGAATTTCTAAATTTAGCCTTTAAAAAAGAAGCACTATGTATGTATGTACTTGTACATATATGTTTCATTTATTGCAAAACATTTGCTAAGAATTAAGATACTAAAAATAAAAGTAATAAAACAATTTAATTCAATAGAAACATAATAACTATTAATAAAGAGATATTAAAAACATTTCACATAAACAAAAATGATGCAACACTATTCTTTAATTCAGACGTCATCCTATGAAATTATAGCTTACATGGGATTAACAATGACTTACTTAATTAATTAACAACATAAGAACGAATATTAAAAAATATTTTTACTAAAAAATGGAGATAAATATAAGATATGCTATGTACTATATTCTTTTCTACAAGCATTCTGGATAATCTTAAGGAAATTTCATTTCATAAAATCCTGTAATGTGTATTGAAAACTAAAACTGTCAATTGTTCAAAGTTGCATAATCAAAGAGTCAAGAAATACAGCACCGACTTTCTGCTGTTCTGTACTACTGGTAATTTTTAACAGAAAAATGTAATATTCGTGATCAACTTGATCAAGCTGAAGAATTAACATCGTTGAAAATATATTTCAACGAGTAACAAAAAAAATATAGTGAAACAGCTGTAGATTTATATCGGGTTATCAAAAATTATCTAGGTCAAAGGTGGTCGTAGATTTTAAAATGATTGTCGGAGTCATTTGATCAAGATCGTCGTCAAATTTATCAAGCACTTCTGGCGAAGTTTTCTCTCCATTGAAATAATTTTTGAACTACGGTTTTCACCACAGAGTCATTTGATCAAAATCGTCGTCAAAATTGAATAAAAAAATATAGCACCGACTTTCTCAACTTATGTACTACTTGTATTTTTCAACAGCAAAATGTAATCCTCATGATCAACTTAAACTGAAAAATTAACATCGTTGAAAATCTATTTCGACGAGTAGCAAAAATATATGAAGGAGCAGGTATAGATTTATACCGGATTATCAAGAATTATCTACGTCAATAGTGGTCATAGATTTTAAAATAATTGTCGGAGTCATTTGATCAAGATTGTCGTCAAAATTTATCAAGCACTTCTGGCGAAGTTTTCTTGCCACTGAAGTGAAGTAATTTTTAACTACGGTTTTCACCACAGAGTCATTTGATCAAGACCGTCGTCAAAACTGAGTCAAGAAATATAGCACCGACCTTCTCAACTTCTGTATTACTTGTATTTTTCAACAGCAAAATGTAATCCTCATGATCAACTTAAACTGAAGAATTAACATCGTTGAAGATCTATTTCGACGAGTAGCAAAAAAATATGAAGGAACATGTATAGATTTATACCGGGTTATCAAAAATTATCTACGTCAAAAGTGGTCTTAGATTTTAAAATAATTGTCGGAGTCATTTGATCAAGATCGTCGTCAAAATTTATCAAGCACTTCTGGCGAAGTTTTCTTGCCACTGAAGTGAAGTAATTTTTAACTACGGTTTTCACCACAGAGTCATTTGATCAAGACCGTCGTCAAAACTGAGTCAAGAAATATAGCACCGACCTTCTCAACTTCTGTATTACTTGTATTTTTCAACAGCAAAATGTAATCCTCATGATCAACTTAAACTGAAGAATTAACATCGTTGAAGATCTATTTCGACGAGTAGCAAAAAAATATGAAGGAACATGTATAGATTTATACCGGGTTATCAAAAATTATCTACGTCAAAAGTGGTCTTAGATTTTAAAATAATTGTCGGAGTCATTTGATCAAGATCGTCGCCAAAATTTATCAAGCACTTCTGGCGAAGTTTTCTTGCCATTGAAGTAATTTTTAAACTACGGTTTTCACCACAGTCATTTGATCAAGATCGTCGTCAAAATTGAGTCAAAAAATATAGCACCGACTTTCTCAACTTCTGTATTACTTGTATTTTTCAACAGCAAAATGTAATCCTCATGATCAACTTAAACTGAAAAATTAACATCGTTGAAAATCTATTTCGATGAGTAGCAAAAAAAATATGTAGGAACAGGCATAGATTTATACCGGGTTATCAAAAATTATCTACGTCAAAGGTGGTCGTAGATTTTAAAATAATTGTCGAAGTCATTTGATCAAGATCGTCGTCAAAATTTATCAAGAACTTCTCGTGAAGTTTTCTTGCCATTGAAGTATTTGAATTACGGTTTTCACCACAGAGTCATTTGATCAAGATCGTCGTCAAAACTGAGTCAAGAAATATAGCACCGACCTTCTCAACTTCTGTATTACTTGTATTTTTCAACAGCAAAATGTAATCCTCATGATCAACTTAAACTGAAGAATTAACATCGTTGAAGATCTATTTCGACGAGTAGCAAAAAAATATGAAGGAACATGTATAGATTTATACCGGGTTATCAAAAATTATCTACGTCAAAAGTGGTCTTAGATTTTAAAATAATTGTCGGAGTCATTTGATCAAGATCGTCGTCAAAATTTATCAAGCACTTCTGGCGAAGTTTTCTTGCCACTGAAGTGAAGTAATTTTTAACTACGGTTTTCACCACAGAGTCATTTGATCAAGACCGTCGTCAAAACTGAGTCAAGAAATATAGCACCGACCTTCTCAACTTCTGTATTACTTGTATTTTTCAACAGCAAAATGTAATCCTCATGATCAACTTAAACTGAAGAATTAACATCGTTGAAGATCTATTTCGACGAGTAGCAAAAAAATATGAAGGAACATGTATAGATTTATACCGGGTTATCAAAAATTATCTACGTCAAAAGTGGTCTTAGATTTTAAAATAATTGTCGGAGTCATTTGATCAAGATCGTCGCCAAAATTTATCAAGCACTTCTGGCGAAGTTTTCTTGCCATTGAAGTAATTTTTAAACTACGGTTTTCACCACAGTCATTTGATCAAGATCGTCGTCAAAATTGAGTCAAAAAATATAGCACCGACTTTCTCAACTTCTGCATTACTTGTATTTTTCAACAGCAAAATGTAATCCTCATGATCAACTTAAACTGAAAAATTAACATCGTTGAAAATCTATTTCGATGAGTAGCAAAAAAAATATGTAGGAACAGGCATAGATTTATACCGGATTATCAAAAATTATCTACGTCAAAGGTGGTCGTAGATTTTAAAATAATTGTCGAAGTCATTTGATCAAGATCGTCGTCAAAATTTATCAAGAACTTCTCGTGAAGTTTTCTTGCCATTGAAGTATTTGAATTACGGTTTTCACCACAGAGTCATTTGATCAAGATCGTCGTCAAAACTGAGTCAAGAAATATAGCACCGACCTTCTCAACTTCTGTATTACTTGTATTTTTCAACAGCAAAATGTAATCCTCATGATCAACTTAAACTGAAGAATTAACATCGTTGAAGATCTATTTCGACGAGTAGCAAAAAAATATGAAGGAACATGTATAGATTTATACCGGATTATCAAAAATTATCTACGTCAAAAGTGGTCGTAGATTTTAAAATAATTGTCGGAGTCATTTGATCAAGATCGTCGTCAAAATTTATCAAGCACTTCTGGCGAAGTTTTCTTGCCATTGAAGTAATTTTTGAACTACGGTTTTCACCACATAGTCATTTGATCAAGACCTTCGTCAAAATTGAGTCAAAAAATATAGCACCAACTTTCTCAACTTCTGTACTACTTGTATTTTTCAACAGCAAAATGTAATCCTCATGATCAACTTAAACTTAAGAATTAACATTGTTGAAAATCTATTTCGACGAGTAGCAAAAAAAATATGAAGGAACAGGTATAGATTTATGCCGGATTATCAAAAATAATCTACGTCAAAGATGGTCGTAGATTTTAAAATAATTGTCGGAGTCATTTGATTAAGATCGTCTTCAAAATTTATCACGCCCTTCTGACGAAGGTTTATTGCCATTGAAGTAATTTTTGAACTACGTTTTTCACTACAGAGTCATTTGATCAAGATCGTCGTCAAAATTGAGTCAAAAAATATAGCACTGACTTTCTCAAATTCTGTACTACTTGTATTTTTCAATAGCAAAATGTAATCCTCATGATCAACTTCAACTTAAACATTTACAAGATTGAAGCCTATTTTCATTAATGGAATATAGAAGTAGTCGATATTTATGCTTCAGCAATTCTTCAAAACACTTCCTAGATTTAACACGCCAAAGGAATTTCAAGCGAGGTTATCAAAGAATTTTTTTGGATTTTTAAAAACTGTGCCGCTGAATTTCGCGAACTAGCCCTGGGGCTCATGAAGAAGGTGTCTTTAGTCAGCAGACTACCTCAGACGGCTTGTGTAGTGCCAGTGATTTGTTTATTTTAATGAATGACGCTGTGCTACTTAACGCTTTTTTTTATGAATGTAGTTATATTTTTTGGGGTACATCAATTCTGAAAATATGGAAATGTGGAACACTGCCAATCAATATATTTTTGCTGAATCTCCGCTAAATCTTCACAAAATGAACGTTCGGATGAAATCAATGCAGAATGGTATAGAAACGACATTTTGATTGAATTTGTTAAACGACATGATGATTAACTTCAGTATGGTATTTTCAGCAAGATTTGCAAGCATTGAAACAAAGATCGAAATAAAGATTGAATATCGAATATACAACCATAACACCAAAAATACTGCAAAAATATTTATGATGTGTAAACTTGGGCATTGAATAAGACGGGATATATTCCAACAGTTACTTTAGATTGGATGTTTGTTAATGCAATTGTCTTTTATTTCAATTTTCACACTTGTAATTCATTACCATTGTATCTCTAGAACTAATAATACATGTTATCGATATTGTACGTAGCTTGACAAACTGTTACAAAATTATTTGAAGAAAAAGATAATAGGAACAAGATGGACATTTTCATTTTATGACATGATCAACTTTAACCAAAATAATGTTTAGGGTGTCACGGTACAAATAGTAAATGTCAAAATGTCATATGTATAGCGCCATCTCTATCAAAGATAAATAAAAACAAACGATTTCCAAAAAACCTCTAAGGAATATAGTAACTATTCTTTTTGCAAATTTAACCCTGTGATCCTCAAAGCACGTTTACGACAATAGACGAAACTTCTAAAATTTAATATGATCTTATCAAATCCAATTTTAAAATCCTTTGACAACATTTTCAATCATTGACAACATTGCGCTAAACATTCGTCGAATTACGAATATATAGTCCCTTCAAATTAGACAAAAAATCACTGATTTTGGGAAATTTTTCCTACAGCTAAGCGACCTATACAGAAAGTTGTGTTAGGATTGTGTCAACATATTTTTCACCTAGCGCATGATAAAAAAGGGTTGTTTCTTAGATATAGACATATATATGTATATACGCGTTCTTGACCGTTTTTTCGGTTTTTTGCGTTTTTCTGAAAAAATATGCATTTTTGGAAAACATGACCTAATTTGATATTGTAGATTTTATGATTCTCCACATGTTCTTCAGATGTTCTTTTCATTTTTTTGAAATTCTGCTTAATTGCGCCATTATTTTTGAGCAAAAATACCGAAGTATAAATACCGAAGTATTTTTGAGCTGTTTTTCGATTTTAAGCCAGAACTATGCATTGTAGAGAAAAATATCAAGAGATCAAAATTATAGATATAAAAATTTTCGATACATTTTGTTGTTTTGTTTTTTTTAATGTCGCACAGTTTTGCCACTAGAGGGCGAAAACCGTTTTCTCTTTTTTGTAATATGCTTGTGCAAATGAAAAAAACACTCTAGCGCATTATTTTTTATTTATAGGCAAAACTATGCATTTTCTAGAAAAGTTCAATCATAAAAAGTTGGAGAGCAAAAAACTTCCTACAAATTGTCTTACATTTTTTTTACAAAAAATGCATAGTTTTGCCTATAAATAAAAAGTAATCCGTTAGTGTCTTTACATTCGCACAAGAGTATTACAAAAAAAAACATAAAACGGTTTTCGCCCTCTAGTGGCAAAATCGTGCGACTTTAAAAAAAACAAAACAACAAAATGTGTCGTAAATTTTTATATCTACAACTTTAATCTCCTGATATGTTTCTCTACAATGCATAGTTTTGGCTTAAAATCGAAAAACAGCTCAAAAATAATTCAGCGCCCCCTAGCGGCGCAACTAAGCAGAATTTCGAAAACATTAAAAGAACAAAAATTGTGGAGAATCGCAAAATCTACAATATCAAATCAGATCATGTTTTCCCAAATATGCATTGTTTTTCAGAAAAACGCAAAAAAAAACGAAAAAACGGCCAAAAACGCGTATATATGTCTATATCTAAAAAACAACCCTTTTTTTATCATGCGCTAGGTGAAAAATATGTTGACACAACCCCAACACAACTTTCTGTATAGGTCGCTTAGCTGTAGGAAAAATTTCCCTCAATTTTCCTAATTCGAAGAGACTAATATCTTTAATTTATTTTAATATGTTTATTAGGTGATAAATTATAACAGCTACATTTTGCATCATCGTTTATAATCACGCGACATTTCACTTGACTTCTCATGTCCAGATAATATTATGACTATTTAGTCTCACTATCATTATTATTTATTGATAAAGGAGTGATGAATGGAGAATGAAATAATTTCAGCAACAAATCGAATTCGTCATATTGTACATTGAACTTTTTAGTATTTTAATCTGTGTTACAGCTTTTACAATTCGTTTCGAAAATTGTAAAGAAGTGACATGCACAATATTAATTCATGAAACAAATTATTTTATACAGTGCACCACTAAGGTCCTTTCCGTCCCCTCCCCCTTTGGCTTTAGGACCGAGAGACTAAGAAGAACGAACATGACGTACAATACATACATACGTACATTAATACATACGTAAACAAGTATAAAAATAATATTTCCGTTTTTGGCGATAGCAAGGATAAAAGTGCATTTTTCCTCGACCGGGAATCGAACCCGGCTCTCCCAATTTCCGGTCAGTTGCTCTGACCGCTGAGCTATCGAGGCACACTCATTATCCGTGCTAATACGCCAGTTTAATGCGTCACCACACGTTAAAGTATTGCATCTTCCAAGATTTGCGTGTGCCACCATTTTGAAAATTATTGTTAAATGTTAACAGTGTGCGAGAACCTCATTTGGAAAGTACTTCAAAATATATTCAAATGTTGTTTTTTTTCCGCCATCTGCCTTTTTTAAGACATCACATACAAATTGTGATTTTTTGTACCTTCATTGTTACAAAGTGGCATCCGAAAAAACGGTTTTATCATTGTGACATTGGTATTATCGATGAATAAGATTTAAATTGTCCCACAATCAGATTTAAAGCCATTATATGAAACAAATGAGTAGACCAGTTGCAAAGTGGGTTAAATCGATTTAAAAAAAAAAATGAGTTATGGGTATCGTTGGTTTCAAAATGGTATCCGCTACAATGAGGTAATAGTTTCAAGTGTACAAACGAACTAAAACCCCCTGAAAATCGAGTTCAAAGTTTAGTAGCAGTGTCAAAAAACATTCATGTTGCCAAAACGGGTTAAAAACTATTGACAGCAATGGTAGCCTAGATGAGTTCAAGCAATAAAGGTAAAATATCTCGATAACTCCAATCGACCCCTGCTTTCACACTAACTTTTGTTTTGTTTTTTTTTACCCCTGGCAGGGTCTTTGGAAATTTAGAGATGAAGTTAAAATCCCTGAGCGTGATTCCAAACCCCGAAATTTACTTCAACATATTCAGAAAGTACAACACAATCATTCGTCTTGTTCGTCTTATGATGTACTGGATTGGAAAGACCAAAGTAATAAGATTCTGAAGCCCACGAAACCCTTCAAGAAAAACCCTTCTATAACTATGAAGCTGGCGATCCAAAATTTGTAACCAAGAAAACTATACCATATGTATACCAAGAAAACCGATCCATACGCAATGTCAAATTGCAAAGGGAGTTGACATCAAAACTAACGGATGTGCTGAGGCTGTTAGAAATTACACTATGGGGAAAACTGGAAGGAAAATCCTCTACTTAATTATTGTTCTGAGGTGTTCAAAATTCAATCTTCTACTCCAAACACTTCATCTGATATCGGACTACCTACTCAGCAAGTTGAGAAAGAAGGGTAGTCATGGAACTGGAAATTATTGGAGATGAAGTTCACATAGTACACATAGAAGGCAGAAATGTAGAAAAGGATCCTGAACCAGAACCGACAGATTTTGATATAATGGAGAGTGACTGAATAAATATTTGAACTAGTTTGGGCCATAAAAGATTTGTTATTACTCTTTACCCTTTTTTATTCAACCTTCTTATCTGCAACGAATTTTTCAGATTTTTTTTTCATTGTAAAATATTTTAATCTTGAGTACTTATCATTTTCATTCATAATATTGAAAAGAATAACAAAACTGTCAAAGTTAGTTTACTACACTCATAGTGTGAATGGCTTGTAGTTGAAATGTAAAATTATAATACAAATTATATCCTATTAA
This sequence comes from Rosalia funebris, assembly GCA_037954035.1. Lineage (NCBI taxonomy): Eukaryota > Metazoa > Arthropoda > Insecta > Coleoptera > Cerambycidae > Rosalia > Rosalia funebris. Next base: position 20,697,272 of record JAZFAV010000021.1, read on the forward strand.
AAAGAAAAATGTTATTAAAATACCCACTACCCACTATTAAAATTAATCCGTTTTGCAACTGCACATAAAAATTAGCCCATTTTGAAACTGGACAAAGTTTGCAAATGACTCGCCTTACAGATGCAAAAAGGTCTAAAAATTCATTACAGTTTCAAAACAGTTAATTCAAAATTAAAAATTGAAAAAACAATTTTCGTTCAATTGCAAATTAAGCAGCATTTATAGATTTTTTGTGGTTTAAAAAAATTGTGTCTGGGTCAATAGAGGAATTTTTTGAGGTTTTGTTAGTTTCATTTGAGACCCAGATAACCCACTTTGCAGCTAGCTTACACAAATAATGTACGTCTGTCTAGATAAATACGGTTTTGCTAAGTAAGGAAGATTTTACTACTAAATCCATATAATTTTAATTTTGAAATTAGTATTTATTTTATGATTCACTTTTTCAAAGGCCTTCAAAAAATCCAGTATACACCACATGTACTTGACCTTTATTATCTATGTGATTTGCGATTATCTGGGTAAATTCTGATAAATTTGTAAAATAACAAAATTTATAAAATAAAAAAAAATTGTAACATACGAAAGTAAAATGAAGAGTCTCCAATGATTAATGAGTCCATTTTCTAGTTTAGTGTATGCTTATAATTCGTATGTTTATTTTAGGGGTGGTATTTAACAGTCTACCAACTTTACCCAATATTTTCATACAAAAAATACTTTCATTTCCCAAAAATACTAAATGGTCACCAAAATTAAGAAAATGCATAATCTTAAAACGACAACCAAATATTGACATAACGCTAGTCTTTCATATTATTTATTCCTAAAAATAACTGTTGTTGGTTATAAATGCTAAATATTCACCAAATTTTATTCTGCATTTAATTCTAACATGATACCCAGATATTTCATTTTCGTCGGTGATTTATATTATTTAGCAGTTAAAAACACTCTTTGTTGAGCAAAAATACACAATGTTTACTATATTTTATACCACATTCAATTTGAAAAGTATGACCCAGATTTATTATTCTTGTTACCCTAAATTTCACTTATAAATAAAAACTATCGTATTTTATTAGGTCTCGTTAATAAATGGGGGAAAAGAAATAAGTAAAGAATTCATGAAAATAAATCAATATGTTAAAAATGCAACATAAAATTCACGAAACAAAAACGAAACTTAGTGTTACGAATTCTTAGAAATAAAACAATATAATTTTTAATATGAAATGAAACACAACATTCACGAAACAAAAATGAAAATGGAACAAGCACTTTTATTGCACTATTAAGGCTTTCTTGGCTTTAGTTGGCCGTCCTCTTCTTCTTTTTTCTCCAATTGGTACATCCCTTGCTTCAGTAGGTGGTTCAACAAGTTTCAGACGAATTTCTAACCCCGCTAAATATTTGCAAACTGTACTTCCCACTCACTGAAATGTTGTTTTTTGTAGTCGCCAAACGTCTCCCACATATCTTCAAAAGTTTCACATTCCATTGCATCTCCACCTGGAATTCAGTAATACCGTTTCGTTTCACTAGAATGTTTTAACGATATTTTTTTAGGCAGTTTGGCCCACTGATAAGCTTTTGTCCACATTTTCAAAGCCATCGTTGGCAAGTGGCTAAACTCTCGCTCGTTGTTTATAGTGTACTCATTAGACCAATCCCTCGCCATTTCTAAAGCAATTATTAAGAATCGAGCCAGCGGTTGGCGTTTACGAAGTGTACCTAAAAATAATAACAAAGTTAACGATACCAAATTACGCCATTCATTGAAAGTGTACCTTTGTCTTTTATTATTCTGTTAAAAGACTCCAATGCATTGTTTGTGGCAGGTGTCCTCGGTGCGGCACCCAAATACCAACAACGATTTTTATTGAGCCATTCGTCTTTGAAATAAAGTACAATATTTTTTTCGTCTTTCCATTTATCTAGAAATTTTTCACAGGCCCTGTCAAAAACCTCTGTTGTTGAAGAACATTGCAAAAAATCAATATGCTTTAGTATGTCCCTCTGGTACTTCTTTTTTGCATGCGCCCAGCACATTCGTATAATTGTATCCTGACCGAATACTTGCACAAACGCATTTTGGATACTTTTGGCTGCGTCACATACCAAAACCTTACAAGTTAAATCGTAGGAAAACAGTGAGAGAACTGTATTCTTTAACGTTTGAAATAAAAACACAAAATCATTTGTTTGTTCTGTAGTTGTAACAGCAAGACCAAAGGAGTGAAAATGTTTATCTCTATCCGTGGTTCCAACTATGAGTACTGGAAACCCCTGCCAAATAAGTTTATAGGTCGCATCAGTATGAATAACTTTGCATTGCCGCGATAGACCAATTAAATATTTGGTTGATAACAAAAATTTGAAGCTTGAATTTGAATCGTCTTTAGAAACTTCATATGCAGCAACAAAAACTTGATGATCATCGGAAGGTATTTCTGAGTTGGTCACTAACCAGGATTCTAGTTCTCCTAAGCTGATTACTGCAGATCCATACTTCTTTTTACGTAAAATTGTAAGATAATTGTTCAATTGTTTCATAGGCGGTAGAGTCAACCCTTGTATTTTGCTCGAATTGTTCATAATAGATTTGGGCTTCAAACGTAATTCGTATAATTTGTCTATTTCTTTTATCGTCTCATTACTCAACCCACATTTCGATTGGGACTCCAAATTTTGATGATCACGAGCTTTTTCAGTTCGAAATAATATTATCTCGTCGCTGGATGCATTAAGCAATAAATAGAGTGCAGCTGAACATTGGATTGCCCGACTTTTGCCTTTATTACATCGATAATATCGCTTTACGCCTTCTTCCGTAGAGTGGAATTTCTGAAAGGATCACAGTTTTTCATTTCTAATAAATTCTTCGGCACTTTTAATGTTCGAAAATTTTCATTCAAGACACCAAATCCTACCTTGCTTGCGGCGTCTTTTAGGCTGTACCGTATCAGCTTCTCCATCTGACTCCGAAAAAGAATGAAACAGCGGAACTTCGTCTGGAACACTACTCGGCCCTGGTAAAGTTTCATCGGCCATTTTAGTTTATCATATGACAATACACTGGTTACACGCACTGTAAAAGCTACCAAGCATAGTGTGCGACTGCAAGATGAAGCCTGCAAAAACTTGTCTGGAACCAACAGGCAGAGATGCGCGAGCATATTTAATTTTTGTAGTAACATAATAATTATTTGACGCACAAGTAGTTTTCTCGAGAAAGAATAAATATAAATGGATATCACGAATATTTATTATATACAGCACGGACGCGGAATTTGAGCGTTTTGAATTTGGTGAACATTTAGTAAAATCGATAGACATATAGAATTTAAAATGTAAGCAATGGTAAAATAATACGCAACATAGCAATTTTAGTAGTGCTGTTCTCATTTTCCGAAGTATAATAATTTGGGTTCCATTAAAATTTTTTATTGTTCAATAATTTTTTTGGTGGACAGGGCTAGGGATGCATGGTTTAATCTGGTGTACATTATATTTGTTCCCTTATTTTAATACATTTTATCATAATAAACATAATGGTATTGTGGTTTAAGTGACGTCATACAAACATTACATGTAATTAATTACATGTAAACAAACATCATTTGGTATACCAAGAATTATTTTCCGATTTTAAGAAAAACCATATTGCAACTGCACAACCGCATTACATTCAATTCCCCTGCCTCACATGTGTGGGTAATTATCGTAGATAATTTCTGAGAAATCAGGAATTTTTACAACATTGTATAAGTAAGTCTACTTACCCGACTGAAATACAATGTCTGTTGGTACGGCCTTGGTGTTGAAACATAAGCCAATATCTTGCTCTCTTTTGTTCCGGACACTCCATGGGCAATTATGCCGCCTTCGCCACCGTCTAGGATCTTCACCATCGGGCAAGGCAGTTCCCACAGACTACCCAGGGTAGGAGATTCATATTGGGCCTTGTAGTGGGCCATCTTATGCGTAAGGTCTTTTAACGCCTCCTCAGTCGCCATGTTGGTGTAATCCGCGCTGTACTGCAAAATTTCCTAAACAAAAAAATGCTGGCGTCACATTAGTTCGTCGTTGTCTAGAGTTTTGACTTACCTTGAAGTTACGCTCCAGCAGAACGGGGTCCTCGCAAACGCATTCGATGAACATAACCCTAAATCCTAAGTGGCCGTAGATTAGGTCGTAGATCTCTTGCCTCTGAGCGCGCGACACGTTGGGGCCGTCCAAAATGGCCACCCCGTTGTCAGGCTTCTGGAGCCAGTCGGCGGCTTCTTCGAGGGCTTCTCTGAAGCTCTGCTGACGTATTCTCCAAGCGGGAAGGTTGTCGGGCTTGAACATCTCATGAGTGGCGTACTGTTTCATATGCCTGCGTCGGTAGTCGCTGATGTCATATACTGATAGAAAAAAAATAGCTTAACTCTTGGTAGAAAGGCCAGGAACTGTATTCAGCAATTTGGAGGGTCATTTTTCCGTCAATTTTTGTAATTGTTATTATTAACCTACACTTGCGATCTTTCAGAATTGAAGCAGAATATAGTAGCCACATTTGCTGATGATACTGTTATCATAGTTCTTGGCAAAGAGAGCGAAGAAACAACAAATAGATCGTAAATAGCCATCAATTAATTTCAAAGCTGAACAGAAAAGTGGAGAATAAAGCTTAATGAAACCAAATCAGTCCACATCGATTTCCAATAAACGTATAGAACACATCCCTGTAACTATGAATGGTCAAATAGTACCATACTTCAAAACAGCAAAACGTCTTGGCTTAACACTAAGCTTCACTGGAAAACTCACGTGAAAAAGAAAATGGAGGAGTTAACTGTTAGATATAAAAAAATGTATCGGCTCTTACGAGATTCCGTCCTATCAGTCCATAACAAGCTATCGCTATTTAAACAAATGAAACCTGTTTGGATTTAGGGTACACCTCCGAGGTTGTACCAAAAAAAAGTTACATAAATATTATGCAACCTTTTCAAAACAAAGTATTAAGAAACATCGTGGATGCATCCTAGTATATTAGAAATGGCAAACTCCATAGGGATTTCAATATGGAATTTGTGGACAGACAAATTCAGAAATTTGCCAGAAGCCACGAAGGAAGACTTCTGCAGGCGTGAATGTCGATGCAATGCAGCTTTTCGACAATAGAAACCTAGTGACAAGACTTAAAAAGAAGAAGCCTTTTGTGTTAGGATAATGGGACAATGTTAGGGATAAAAGCAGTATTAGTGCATAACAGGAGTTGCCTGAAATTGCTAGTGCAACCTAGAAAACTCCAATGGACGACTTTTAGCCTATAAGTTCTTTAATATTATTTAGTAATAGAATTCAGTTCTGAGGCTCATTAGTCTCAGACTAGATCGTATCACCATTATAAAACAAAATTATATAGCTAATAAATCTCAAAATATTGAATTCATATTTTGAGAACCTTTGACCTACTGGATTACATTATTGCCTAATTTACATGTTTTACTGTTTTGCTTCATAAATAAATGCCAAAAATTGATTTATCTTTACATAGCCTGAGACAACACAACTGACAATTTGATCGCATTTCTAACTATTACAAAAATATCTAGAAAAATAATTTCGTTGATTCATTAAGTTGAAATAAACATTTATTTAATTTACACTCTGATATTCTAACCCGGTAATTTTTATTTTTAATTAGTTACCTACAAAATAAAAATATATAAAACGGTTTCTTTGTAAAAGGGCCTTCAAAAAAAGGGGGCACACATTCACTTATAACCTTGTATTATTTGACACCAACTTTATAGACTTTTATAATTATCGTTATTGGATATTATTATTATCTATTAGGTTGGAATTAATACATTAATTAATTCCAATTAGGTCGCTACAACTAGTTTATATGTTATGCATTTTAATGATTGCATACCTAAATCATCAAAATATATAATAATTGATGGAATTATAGAATTTTAGTTTATTTATTAAAGACTAACGCATCAAATGAAATTGTACATATTTTAGACACATACAAGCATTTATATAACAAAAATCACAAATAGAGAACAAACATCTTAAAGTATTTAGGGATTGTGGAGCAATTTTGTGATAGTGTTTAAAATAAAACTTCGTCGCGTAAATAATTTGTTTTTAATTCTGGAAAAATTTGAACTTGAACAGTATATTTGTTCGATAAACTGTTGACTACAATCAGTGCGTTTGAACAGTGGTAACAAAAATGTGATGGCAAATATTTTGTTTTCCATTTCTAAGAAAAAAATGTTACAATAATATTCGACGGGTCTAAATACACCACTGGCAAAAATCAATCAATATTTACAACTCAAAGGTCCATCTTGTATACTATGTGCATTATACAAACTGTTTATTGTACTGCGTGAAGCAGCAAGTTGCCAAACAGTAATGTTAATATCGTGAGTAATTCATAGATGATTTGTTGTTTTATTAAAATACATTTATATTACTCTTTTATCATACTGAAATTTCCTTGATGTGTCATTGTACAAAATTAACTTAATTATTTAAAATTACGATTTTAATGTACTTATTTTTAGCATAACACTTTTAAATAACTGGAAAATATAAATAAAGAATGATATATTGTTTTATAATAGTTCATAAAGCGATATATCAAACAATATGAAACTCTATAAATATCTTCTTTTTTTATTTATTTGATTTTATTAATATTTTTTATTAATAATTTTATTGCCATGTACCCAATATTTCTCGATGGTAAAATTTTTACGTCCTCAAAAATAATCACTATGCATATGTATACTAAGGTATTTTCGAAAAGGTTGAAAATTCCTCTATCTAGATATGTAAAAATATTCAGTAGATGTTTAAAAAAAATTAAAAAGATTTAATTTATTTTGGATCGTAATATATCAAATATCCTCTATGTTATCATTTAATATTGAGTATAATTAAAATTCCAGTGGTTGTATTGCTATTTTTATTACAATGGTATCCAATTACATTCATGATGAACTGAGAAATGTTAATTTCTGGAGAATGTATACAGAACATTGTTGCTATACACCACGGAACGGTTTTATAATAAAGAGTTACTATAAATTAATAAAAAATATATTTAGTTCTCAATAGTAAATTCAATAATTTGGTGGGATTTTGTGAAAAAAATACAAGATGACAGAAAATAAATTGTGATACTTTTTTCAGTTACAAAATACAACAGCTCTTTCAGCGACTACAGTAAAATAAAATTTATATTAGTAAAAGCTTGTATCTGAATAGAAAAAAACTAAATAATTTTTTGAATCGATAATATTTCTTTGAAATTTAATTCACTAAATAAATATTTTTAGTCATCAAATTTTTTTCTGAAAAAAAAAAGAAAAATTCAACCTATTATTCCGATTTAAAAATGATTTTTCATATTTGTAAAACTTTTTTATTTAAATTAATCATAAGTTACCATAAGTACGAATACAAGTATTTAAAACAATGAATTGTTTTTTTTTTAAGAAACATTTATGATTTCAACACATTTATTTTATTGTTATATAAATCTGTAAACATTTATAATTTCAATACATTTATTTTATTGTTATACAAATCTGTTATTGAAATAACAAATTTGTTCTAGACTATCTACAATCTTGTTTTTCGGTCTAAAAATTGTTTTTGTTTTATGAATCATTAATGCGTTATAAGAAAATATATTGACTAATGTAATTAAAGACAAAAAATACCAAAATGTTTACTTTGATTTATTTCACTTTGAAAATTTATTATATGCAGATTACCTATGTACGATGAAAAAAGAATAGGATTCTCCCTAATGAATAAATACAGAAATATCAACTGTTTTGGTTCAGAAGGTTTGTATACTAGGCACAAAAATTAAGGGATTTAAAAATATCCTAAATTTTTAGATGATTTTCAAAGGGCTGTAAATTGAAGAAAAATAGTCACAGCAATTTGAAAAACACATCGAAAGCTCCAAGTTTCTAGTTTTCAGATTTTGAGTTCAAAATTCATTACCATAAGCAGTTTTTGAGTTATCATAAGGAAACCGTCGGAAAAATAAATCCCAAAATTTTGCTTGCCTTTCAAAAGGTCAACGGATTTTAATAAATTTTTTCAATAATTTCATCACAAATATTTTTTAGATAATTCTATCCTCTTTAATTTGAGCAATCTAAGAGCCTTGTACGATGATTTTTCGCTGAGTTATCGTCGTTCAAATTGAAAATGTCAGTTTGGAATTTAGTAATTAATTACTCGGGAAATAATGATCGTACAGAAAATTTAAGTGGGATTTTAAAAACTGCAAAATATTCTTTACAAGTTGTGGTTGTTGATTTTTGATAAAAAAAATTGGGTGCGAGAATGTTTAAACGGGCAAAAAATTGCGTATTTAGTGATATTCGCTTAACTTGGCATAACTTTGCAAATAATGGATAGATTAAGGAGGTTGACTATTTTTTTTTAACCTCAAAGTTCCCAAACAAATCCTGAGAATTTCAAAGCGCTGCGATTTTTTTATTGTGTTCGAAATGATTCAACTTGTCGTCTTGCTAAAAATTAATTATTTAAAGATGAATTTTAATTTTTTATTCATTTTATTTTCAACTAAAAAAGAAACCATATGTTTTTATCAAAAAATGTTAATTATTGTAAGAAAATAGATGAAAAAAAAATTATTTCCTGAGTAATTAATTACCAAAGTCAAAACGGACTTTTTTGCTTTGAACGACGTCATCATCATCATGAGGTCATCAGTCCTAAGACTGGTTGCACGCTAACCTCCAGCTTCTCCTATCTTGTGCTAACCTACGCATTTCACTAATTGTGCTACAACCTACATCCCTTACTATTTGCGAGCAGTAGTCTAATCTAGGTCTACCTCTGCCTTTCTTCACTCCTATTTCTGCCTCCAAAATATCGCGGACTATTCCCCCATGTCTCAGCAAGTGGCCTACCATTCTATCTCTTCTCTTCTTTATGTTTTTCCACGTACTTCTTTTCTCGCCGACTTTCTCTAATACTTCTTCGTTTCTAACCCTATCAGTCGACTGTATTTGCATCATTCTTCGGTAACACCACATCTCAAAAGCTTCTAATTTCTTCCTACTTGCTTCCCCTACCGTCCAGGTTTCGCAACCGTATAGTGCCGTGCTCATTACATACGTTTTCAAAAATCTCTTCCTTGTTTCTAAGTTTATTACCCCCGAGCATAAAAGTACTTTCTTCTTGTTAAAAGCTACTCGACCCTGGGCTATTCTTTGTTTTATATCTTTATCGCTTCTTCCATCCCAATTTATTTTACTTACTAAATAAGTGAAGTCTTTAACTTCCTCCAATCTTTCATTATTAATTTGCACTTTCGTTTTTGCTGTGCTCTCGCGCCCTCTGCACACTAACACTTTAGTTTTGTTTTTATTCACCCTCATTCCGTATTCCTCTGTCAACACTGCCTCCATTTCGTTCAACGCTGATTCCAATTCCTCTTTACTAGATGCTAATACTGCTATATCATCCGCAAATCTCAACATTTTTAGTTTCTGTCCCTGTACTTTAATCCCGAAATCCACTCTATCTTTTACGACATTAATCGCCTCTTCGATGTACAGATTAAAAATTAGTGGTGATAGCGTACATCCTTGTCTTACTCCTTTCCTAATACCTACTTCCCTTCTTTCCCCTTCTACTTCTATAACAGCAGCTTGCTCTTTGTATAGCTTGTGTACTACTCTCATATCTCTATACCTCATTCCCGCGCTCTTTAGTATCTCGAACATTTTTTCCCATCTTACATTATCAAAAGCTTTTTCTAAATCTACAAATCCTATATAAGCGTTCTTTCCTTTTTCTATTGTTTTCTCTAACATTACTCTTAGCGCCAGAATAGCTTCGCGAGTTCGCCTATTTCGCCTAAACCCGAATTGGTCTTCTCCTAATATTTCCTCCGCTCTATTTTCCATCCTCTTCTGCACTATTCTGGTTAAGATTTTTGACGCATGGGAAGTTAGGCTAATCGTTCTAAAGTTCTCGCATTTGTCGGCTCCTCTCTTTTTCGGTATAGTAACTATAATGTTCCTCTTATAATCCTCCGGCATCCCGCCCGTTTCATATATGTATTTTACCAGTTCATTTGAACGACGATAACTCAGCAAAAAATCATCATACAAGACTTTTACATTGCTCAAATTAAAGAGGGTAAAGTCCGTGGACCTTTTGAAACGCAAGCAAAAATTTGAAATTTTTTTCCGATGGTTTTATTCAAACTCAAAAACTACTGACGGTAGTTTTGAATTCAAGATCTGAAAACTAGAAACTTGGAGCTTCAATTTGCTTCTTTTAAAATAGCTTTGCGACTATTTTTCTCCAAGTTGAATTTCTCCCTTTGAATATCACCTAAAAATTTAGGGTTTTTTTACATCCCTAAATTTTTGTGCCTAGTATGTATTAGCATAGGAGAAGATAAATCAGCTTAAAGTTATTTGTAATCTTCATATTATCAATTCAAATTTAGAAGTTGGTATAGATTTACATACAAAGCTACTAAAACAAGTATATATGATATTTTTCACATTTTCCGATTCGTATGTATTCTGTGATCCACCATGAGATGACCTCATCATTTTTGCTGTAAATTTCGGCACGAAAATTATTTTGTTGACCTTCTTTGCCCCAATCGCCATTAATGCAATCATTGAAAACAGATATGCATAACAACAACATACATATACGTATATTCTTATGTATATGTATTATATTTAGAAATTGTAGACAGTAATGTTGTCGAGACCGCTAAAGTAACAAAAATTACTTAGTGACGTAAATGGACAAGGTACACGATTTATGGAAATTTTCATCGGAAACATCAGGCTGTAAATAACGATGCGATACACAAAGTATTGGAAATATTTAGAATTTGTTGTGTCTAGAATGTGTAATTTAGTATATTTGTATGAATAATTTGTTTTTTTTTCAAATTATAGCTGGATATTTTTTAAAGTAAATCATGAAGAAATTATATTAATACTCAGTAGTTTTTATAAATAATGTATCTATGTACATTACCTTTGAATACATAGTATAATAATACAACGTATGTATCATCAAGAAATAATGGAATGAGACACTTTCAAAACATTCACCGAAATATGGACCATACTGAATTTTTTTTTGTTAATCCTTTTGATCAATACAGGGCGTGGTCATCATCAACTCCAACAATTAAGTCATAATTGCCTATACTACTTTTCCGCACTCCACTATACGCGGAAAAGTAATGTAATCGTGTAAAGAAAAAGTGAAAAAACAAAAATTTTTTTGGGTTTATTTTTCCTTTTTCAGCTTAAAAACAAAAAGAAAATGGTTTTTAAAAATTTTTTGCTGTGTGTATGTCGTTGTCGTTGTTGTCGTCACCATTTATTCTTGTTAGCACGATGACTCAACTAAATCGTGTCGGATCGATCGGGTTTTGACTGATTCTGATTCAGGACGCCTCCCAGACGACACCTATTGATTTTGAGGTGGATAGAACCTCATGCCCATGGGTCATGAGAAAGCACGATGGTGGACTATTTGAAAAAAGTAAAACTGTCGCATAAAACAGATATTCTGCATTCATGTGTTGGTTTATTTTTTCTCGGCCACTCAGTGTCGAGATAGAGATGTTCTAACGTGCGGAAAAGTCCGTTTTAAGGTTTTAGAACTGTTTATTTGATGGTAAAGTATCGAAAGTGTCTCACTACTTTATTTTTTAATGGTACATACGCAGGAGTCGGATAATGTCAGAGTTATACCTATGATATTACATATAACGCATACAGTTCAGCTACCACAGTTTCTTCCACGTGACATTGTTTATTTCGACTATTATTTATAGCGAAATATTTATTTTAATATATATTGTAATTGTAATTTTATCGATAATTTGTAATACATATTTCAAGTAATTCAGAACAGTTCAAAGGACATTATATTATATATATATATATATATATATATATATATATATATATATATATATATATATATATATATATATATATATATGTATGTTATAGAAGAAATAATCAGTTAGAAACTTAAGTATTTCCATATCAACAATAACGTTATCATATTTACCTACACGTGACATTGTTTGTTTCGAGTATAACGGAATATTTTAATTACAATTTTTATTAAAAATCGTAAATTACGTATTAAATATTTCAGAAATATTTAAAAAGTATTACGTTCTATACGATAACGAAAACATTATTAGTTGAATTTTTTTCCCATCGAGTAACCTGAGACATTTTTTTTAGAATTACATTTGGCAGCCAACTAAGCATAATTTCTAAGAAAATTAATGACCTAATAGTTATTTTTAATGTATATCATTCAATTTACTGGCTTAAGTTTAACACAAAGAAAACTATGTAATTTTTTTTTTTTTTTTTGAAAATGCGTTATAAACTTCTGGACAAAATTAACACATCAGTGAAACTTCACATTATTAGTTTTATTTCGAAGATTTAAATCGTAGTACCTGCGTGATATAATTCAATGATTCTAACTACTGTTTGACAAATTAGACTGATATTATAGGAAAAAAAAATAAATACATAACAGAAAGGAACAATAATGTTATAATGTTAAATTCAATGAATATGGTGTTAATTAAAAATTTTATAATAAAAATTGAAGGTAAATTAAATGTGAAGTGGTGAATGATTTCCTCAGGAATATTCTCCCATTCGACAAGAACGGCTTGTTCGAGTTCCCAAGAGTCATAGGGGCAGGTATGTGGTAATTGATCGTTTTAGTGCATCCCACGGATGCTCTACGGGATTTATATCAGGGTTTCTTGGTGGCCAGTCCATAGTTGGAACATTTACAAATCAAAGGTAGTCCACTAGCAACGCTCTAATAACGTGGGCCAGAACGTTATCCTGCATAAAAATTAAATTGTCCGTGATAAACAGGGTAAATGGCATCATATATTCTTCTACGATGTTTTCTAAGTAGAAATATGCATTCATGGATCTCCCCCCGGAAATTCCTCTCCAGAACATTATTTATCCACCAAAAATGTAATCCTCGGAGAGATATTGCAGACAGCAAACCTCTCCCTCCTGGCCTTTGCCAGACTCGGTAACGTCCATCTGGTGAATCCATCGTGTTTCGTCTGAAAACAAAACTCGCTTCCAGTCGCCAATAGTCCAATTTACGTGTTTTCTTGCAAAGCGCAGTCTAGTAACTCTATGTTCTCTGGTGAGCAGTGATGCAATAGCTGATCTTCTACTGCCAAATCCTTCATTAAGCCTTCTCCTTAGAGAATGATTACAAACTGTTACTTTACATGTCAAATAATTGGAATTGTTTATCAGTAGCGACAGAGGATATCCAAGGCCTCCTACATAAAATGTTTTAAGGATTTAAAACTTCGAAGAATTATAAAAAATAGTGATGATAATAATAATTTTTGCATAGCAAAAATATGGAGTTTTGGGATATTTTTGTAAATATGCCAATATTTGTATAACATACATTTACAACATTCTCCAAAAGTAATAAATAAAATTCACATTTTAATGGTTCCCAAAAAAAAACCGAAAAACATATGATGAATCTTTTTAAGTACAAACAGAATCAATTTTTCACGAAACACTGAAAGATTATGCGTCACTCAACTCATTCCGTCAACCAAATTGGCATAATCAAGAGATCATTAAAATTCTTGTTTTTTTTTTTTTTTGTTAATATCATCATTTAATGAAGAATATCATTTTTCTTATGGAATTCGTGTCATCACTTAAACTATCTTTAATGTTATTTTGTAATTTAAGTCATCGTCGTGCATTATTATAAAATGGACATTCAGTTAATATATGCCTCTCTGTTACAAAATTGTTACATGCTTCGCATCAAGGAAGAGATATATTGATGTTAAATTAATGTGTCCCAATCTCACTTGCGTTATCACTACGTGTTCTCTTCGAGTCAATTTGGTGATCTCCAGAGGTCAACTGGGGTCTTTATCAACTCTGCTCTTGTTGCACCATTAATTCTGCCCTATAATTCATTCTGCCATATGGTATTTATTTTAGTTTTCAGAAACTACTTACGTCTTCAGGTTTAGTGGGTATATTTTCGGTAACTTGATTTCCTATAGCAATATTGGCAACATAATCGGCCTTCTCATTGTCATATGAGACGGACTCACATTTTATGCATATTTAACTTCAAAATTACATAAAATTATATAAAGCAATTAATAGTAATTACATAATAAATAATTTCTTAATTATATTAAACGAAATAACAAATAAGTATTAAATTGTTGTAGAAAACATTTCTTGCTTTTTAGTTGTTGCTTTTTTCTTAAGTTGGGTTTTTTTAACTTATTATTAAATAGAGAACATGCAGTGCGTGCTAATTATAAGAAATTCATATTTGAATTTCATAATTTGAAATTCATATTGGTTTAGATACCACCAAACAAGAATATGAATCTCTTATAATCGGCAATCACTGTATGTTCTGTATTTAACAAATTAGTACACTACTGTCATGAACATCTTTCTTTGTGTGGACTATGTTAAAATTTCTGAGAAATAATGCAAACTGGTGCTGCATCTCTCAATTTCTGCGAAATCGTAATCGTAATCGAAATTTGTATCAAACAGAAATAGAGATAGACAAATCATTAATTGAGGACGTGTTCAACAAAAATTTGTGATAAAAAATATTAATTCCACGAGATGATTAGTTTTCTTGTAGCCTTCTAGGCCATTACGGTGACATCTAATGAATACATTAACTTATCCCCTTCTATAAAATTCTTAATACCATAGTGCAATTTCATTTTCGTAATAATAAACATTTTAAATAGCTGGTTCGTCAATAAACAAATTTATTTAAAGATTCTAGATAACGTTGATTCGCCCACGATTTTTTCGATAAATATTTTTTCTCATCGTGGAAGGAAATCAGGTGAAAATCGAATGATCTTAACGTGATATTTTAGGAATGACGTAAGAACATCTACATAGTTCCAAGTGACAAAGTTTTGTATTTTTTGCATGCACGAAAATATGACGTATACAACACAGTATAAAAATGAATGAATGACCTCGGTGTGTTTTTTCATTACGAAATTTCAATTTTGGTTCGCGAAGTGTTTTATAAATTGTCTAAACTATACTTCAGTATCGGTATAAGATTTCAGGAATGTGTTCAGAACAGAAAAAAATAGACCGCTGTACCAAAAACATAATTTCACTGATATATTATTGTACTGTATATAAATATTACAAAATTGGTATTTTTTTACTTATACATAGTAAGCATACATTAAAAAAATAACACATAAATTATAATAAGATATCCTTAATTATGATAGTAATGAATTCATAACGAATACACACTTGTTGCAAAATAAATATTATTTATTAAGAAAGTATTTAGAAAAAATACTTTCACTGGCGAAATTAAGAACAATCCTACATACCTAGTCGTTAAAAAAATAGTAGCTTTAATGCTCCTGTCCGCCATACAGTGATTTTGTATCAATAGTCAATAATTAGAGAATTGTAGAATTCTTCATTTTCCTTTAAAAGGAATAGAAGATAGGAAACAATAAGAATCGGTACAGTCTTATCAAATTAAATTGACAATGACTTGTTGAATATCGGTAACTAATTACTGTAAATAGAGGTTCTCCAAATAGACCTATTTAATTCAGTCAATAAATGTTAGCAAATCCGGGAGAAAATATAGAAGTTTTTTTCCCTTTTGCTTATGTTTTTTAGAGTGCTCAATCCGAATTTCGACTTTGCCACCTCGTAAAAGTGTTGTCATTTGAGATAACTGAAAAATGCTCTATTTCAGTTTTTTGCTTATAATTTGAGAACTAAGCACTTTGAAAAATGTATTATGGTATTGGATGTATTCAAAAATTAATTAAATTAACTCTAAACATTAATTAAACGCTTGAGTAATTAATTAATTACGATGCAGGTAATTAATGTTTAGGATTACAAGCGTAAAATTAAAAAGAAAAGAGTTTTTAGGCAGATTTAGGAATTTTGGAAAAATTTTGCAGCGCTCTATCGCGTAAACCGTTTATCTGATGAAAAAACCTATAATAAATAATTTGTTCTAAATTCGATGTAGTTTATTTTTAAATACAGATACATCTTTCATAAACTGCTTAGTCTTCAAAAAAAAAACAACATTTTTTTCGCAATTTTTCACAATTATCTCAAATGGCAACACTCTTACGAGATGATAAAATCGAAATTCGGCTTCAGCACCCTAAAAAAAAACATAAAGAGCGAAAGAGAAAAATCTTCTATATTTTTCCCACCCTAGCTAATAGGTCTAATATGATTGTAACCGATGATTATAATTTTTTCTATGGAGGTATTATTCGAGAAAATATATTAGTGAATTTTTAACGGAAATTGGTTAAAAAACATTTTGCAACATTTAGGTTTTATGGTATTCAAATAATATAAAATTTCATAAATCAAATTTGATTAATAAATACACTAAACGCCACTGAATAATTTTATGGCATAGCCTTCATATTATAAAAATATAGACCTATATTCTAAACATTTAGGTATATTTTTAGTTTAGCTTTGAAGCCAATAAAAGAAAAACAAATATATTAAAATCTGTCGATAATAGAATTACAAAGAATGAGGCCAAAACTTCAACACGATGAAAAATTGTGTGATATTTTTGAAATTTGCAAGGTTTATTGCAAATCAAATATCAAATAAAATATTGTTGAAAAAAATACAAACCCACTGTTACTGGTCTACTGTTTTTAAGACGAAGATAATGGATTTAATTTTTTTTTTTTTTTATTCTGGATAAGACATAAAAATACATTTTATTCTATTTTGTCGATTTTTTTTTCATTATCGCTATTGAGATTTTGTATATTTTAACAGAAATAATCGTTACCTGTTTTTTTAAGGGAAGTAGTATATGTTATTTTATTCTAAGCGAATCATGGATAAAGAAATTAATCATGGATAAAGACATTTTAATTGTATTTTATAAATTTCACCGTAATATGTTGAGTAGAAGTTGGCATATTTTAGAACAAAAGGTTAGGTGGGTGTCTTTCATCTACTCGTCCCACTTTTACATGTTACACTTGCATGTTACATTATGCAACCTTGTTTTTCACAAGTTATATCTGGTGATCGAAATTAATCACTGAAATATTGTTCTATAATTTTTCTGGTGCAAGAGTTCCCCAAAAGTTATTTCTTGAACTTTTAACGAAATTATTCATTACTTTACGAAATCACTGTATATCTACCTCTCCAATGTATTAAAAAAAAACATGAATAACAGTATTATACAAAAAAAAAAAAATAAATGTACGTCAAAAATTGCAATTTGTTAAAAATGGCACTCCCAAAACCCCGAAATGCTTAAAATTTTATAAATGTTTGTGTTAATTTGTTTGTTGGTTAATTTTTAGTGCTTAATACATATTTAACATTATATAAAATAATTATCAGGTTCGCCCACGTTTATATACAGTTAGTTAAGCCATTATATACAACACACATCTGAGCGAGCAGCTTTCGCCATAGTCAAATTGGTCGAAAAATAATTCTCTATAATCTTACTTCGCGTTAAAATTTAAACCAATTCTAATTAAGATGTATTATAACGTTTTGTTGCGTCTTTTGTACTTCACAATTAATTTGCATGCAAAAAGTGGCGTGATATCTAGCCACTCGAATTTAATGACAACCTGTCTTACATTCATACGTATACGCAAAATGTCACTTATAATCTATATTCAAATTCATTAACAATCTATTCTTTCAATTTTCGATTGTAATCTTTCCAAGAATCTTATAAGATTACTAGAAATTTGAGACATCTTATAGAAATAAAGAAAACGAGCAGTTGTATTTACAGATCAGATATTTCTACTTTTTGTTTCAAGTTAAATCAATTGCAGTAAAAATAAATAGAAAATTTGATTCATGAATGTATTTGGTTCCCGCAAGATGGCGCTCCTGCATATTATGATGCAAAGGGTTTTTAATACGCAACGTTTCCAAACAGATAGACGAAGTGCAGTAGAATAGCCCGCAATATCTCCCTACACAACCCCTTATAGATTACTTATGGAATTATGTGAAAAGTGGGGTTTGATAATCGACCACGAAGTATTAAAGGACTCAAGGATTACAATAACGAAGGTTATTCGCCTGAAGAACTAATTAGCTCTTCTGTAAATACTATGAAGGATTAAATAGATTATTGTTAAGTTCAGAATCAACTGTTGAAAAAAAATTATTGTTTAAAAATCGTTTTATTCAGTTTAGTTGTTTGTAAACGCGAAATATCACATACAAGTATCACAGGGGTATCTTATTTGAAAATTTAAAATTGGGGTTGTTAAGAGCTTAGAGGGTTGATTGTGAGGAATTGAAACAGTCTCTACAGATGTTGTTTTGAAAATGAAGATGTTCGAGAAGTTTCTCCAAATAACATTAATTTGATTTTATTGCAAAGTTTAGAGATATACTCTACAACAGTATACATAATTATAGTTATAATAAGGTTAATTAAACATATTTATTCAAAGATGGAATAAAATAGATGTAAATAGACTGAATGATGTAAGACAATCATCATCTTTTTAATATTGTCAACATGATTTTGCATAATATTGGCCGAAGTTATGAATCATGATGACATTTTTCACAAAATGACAAGTAATTTATTATTTATATGTACTGCACTTGTACTACAGTGCTCTATTTAAAACAACAATCACCAGATGACGTAACATTTTGTAGGGCAACTAATGTCATAAGTTAGTTTTATTTGCAGGTCATAAAATTGCTATTTTCTTGTACATTTCAAAACTTCTACTGAACTATATTGATAATCCACATTCAGCAAGTAACATCTGACTCATAATTATAAAAATTCCAAGTGGTTTATGATTAACGAATGTATAATGGCAAAAGAAAGAATGGTTTGTCGATTATTTTGATCTAACTTTGATCAACAGAAATCTTTTACTAACAAGTATAAGTGATTCTTACTATACTGTGCCCGTTATATCGTCCTTAGAAGCTAGAAAAAAATAACACAAAATATATCTTGACGACGGTTGGCCATGGTGATAAATGTTGAAAAGTATATTCGTTTAGTTTAATCGTGTTCTTCCTGAATAAATTAAGTTTAACAATGGAGTTTAAATCCTTGATTTTCTTTGTTTGAATGTGTTATTTGATTGTTAAAAGGGACGAGTTATCACATAAAATTTGTTAAAATTTACTTTACTGAAACTTCTGTAGTTCATTCTGAAATGTAGAGTGAATTGCCTGAAATTTCTTCATTCCTCATTACCTAATCGAATCCTTTATCTATTATACTAAAAATTATTTTAACGAAAACTATTCTCATAAATGTCGCATATTTGAAATGTCCCTCTTGATCGGTATACATCAAATTTACTGTGTCCTTGATTATTTGTTCAAAAAAAATATTACGCAAGCCAGTAGTTCCGAAAAAATATTACGCAAGCCAGTGATATGTCCAAAACTATGTTCTATTTAATATAATGAATACTATATATAATTATTGTATACAACTGACGTTTTCATTAAAAAAAATATGCACCATATGATGTACCACATGCATATGGAAGATGCATATACATATATGATGCACTATTTGAGAAATTTGGAAAATTTGAAATTGGTGTTTTTTAAAGTAATTTTCGGCAATATTTACAGTCTAATTAAATGGGTTATTTTTTATACGCCGTGTAATAAACTGGTGACCCTCCAATTTGCTCATTTTACCGTGAATATTTACGTCAGGTAGACGTAGGGTTGCCACCCGTACTTTATAATAAAATATTGTACATTATTTCGGGAAATTATACTTTATGAGAACAATAAAGTACGCGAAAATACTTTTTTAGGATTTTTTGGCCACCCGGTGGCAAAAAATGTACTACCGATTGTAGGATAGTTTGAATTACTTAAATTAGTTATATAAGATATTTAATAATTTTTATTCATTGACAAATCGACAAACCGATAAAAAGTTTACATCGGTTCAAGAAATCTTTAGGTTATCGTGATCAGTTTTTAAAACTGTACTTTTATTCGTACATACTGTTTTATTTGAAGTAATATATTGTAAAATATAAAACATAACATTGACCATATATTTAATTACACTCAATACTTCTCTGATACATTACATATTTAATTATTGAAATAAATAATCCTATTATTATATTTATATGCAGAACGATAAAGTATATTTGATTAACATGAACATTACCAATTGTATTTGTTGTTTATATATTAGGCGGAGAATCATAACTTTTAAAATATTATATTCGTGAATATGGACATAATTTATTTAAATGATTCAAAATGCTTAAAATTGTCTCAATAATTAAAATACTACCATTATATATTACAAGTATTATTGAAAATAAATTATATTATATTATCTTGGTATTTTAAAACAGTATTTGATTATTGTTGTGAAAAATATGGATACTTTTGAAGTTATTATATCTTATGAATTTGCAATAGCAATCTGAATGAATTTTTGAGAAAAAAAATTGTATGACACTAATTTTTATTTTGTTTTTATATTTAATAGATCTGTAGTCTATATATCTACATATATAGGTACTTATCGAGTTCAATCGAGTTTAATTTATCGAGTACAATAATAATTAAATGTGTCAGAAATTCATTATTTGTTCGATATTGTTAAAAGTACCTAATAAAAGATATGTTTATAAACAAAATAATAAAGTAAAATAAATAATACTTTATTTTGGTATAATGTACTTTTTTCTACCTTTAACAACCAATATACTTTATTTAATCAAATAAAAGGTGGCAACCCTAGGTAGACGCAGTGGATTTCGCTGTTTGTTTTTTTTTATCCGCGTGACATCAAATTTGAATACGTACCTTTCGTCTTATCCCCGGTGTAATTGAGATACCTGGAGAGCCGCCTGGCCAACAGACTCTTGCCTCTACCCGGCAGGCCCACCATGGCCACCAGCAGGGGACCGAACTGTCTCAGCGGCGACTTCCTGGGGGCCTGGGCACCTGCGCGACAAAAACAACTTCTCCTATCCATGGTCATACAACAACTAAATTACAACTACCTAGCTAAGGCTTAACTAAATAAAGCACGCGATATTATGGTATTATTTATTCTATTTGCGGCGTGATGATAACGTTATCACCGTCGTTGAATTAGCCGAGTGTGATGTCCACCGGCTCATTGGTGGATAACGCTTTTTGGCTCTTATCGTGCGACGCACGGCCGAGAAATTGTTCAGAGTTTGTAAGCAATTACGGGTTTCAAAGATTAAAATTATTTCTTGGAACAGTCGGCGCCTGTAAGTCTTATAATCCCGAAGGTTAACGTAAATAAAAACGCTGGACGATAAGGTGTTTGGCAACGAGTTGCATCAGAGCGTTGCCGAATTTTATCACATCAATATGGAAATCGATGGCGGTTCCTCAGGGTACGGAGGCGAGACATTGCTTTGGCTAAATAGGTCTTGACAGAAAATCGTAGTAAACATTCAAACGATTGTAACCAAATCGTAATATTGAGGCGTGTGAATGTATACACTAAGAGAACGCTTTATTTGTTATCTATGAATTGAGTTCATGACAAATGCTGATTTTGGACATGGCGACACAAATACGTTGCTTTCGTAAAATAATGAATAAATTCGTTAAAAAATCAAGGAATAACTTTTGGGAAAACTCTCGAACCCGACAAATTTTATTTTTAGTTGCGCATTTTTTGAAATATAATTAATACATAGAGAATGATTCGTGAGGGAGGCCGTGTCCTGTACCGATAACGTCTTTGATATTTCGTTCAATGGCAACCCTCATTTTTATTACGAAATGCCAAAGAGCCATTTTTTACACACGATATGGTAATAATTACATTGGCGTAAGGTTAGATAAAGAAAAATGAAAAACGATTTCAAAATTTAGAAACGATGATTTTAGAATTTCAAAATACTAAATTTAGTGGCAATGATCATTTCAATTTAAATTTGAAAAATTGACTAAAGGAAATGTTCAAATTGTGTACCGCTGGCTGCCCGACAATAGCCAAGAAGATTAATAAATTATTTTTGAACATTGTCAATAACTTCACGAGGTATACGTTGTATTTCATAAGGAATTATTGTAAATTATATATTTATATATTTATAAATCTTCTAGATTTTCGGGCCTAATAACATATACATTGCTTTTTTAAGTATCCCCCCTCCAAAAAAAAAATTAAAGTTATTCTTTAGGAGTGTCAAGAATTGATTTCGCCGATCAAAGTCGTCTTCAGACAGCTCATAGGCAAGGCATTCCTTATAAGAACCGTGTTTTGCTTTTTTCAGAAGTTTGTGTACTGTAGACGCTTCCATATTGAAATCAGCAGCCAATAGGCTGTTGAGTTTTTAAAATGGACTAAAAAGTATAAAATGACTTCTAGCCCCATACAGATTCCTAACCCCATACAGATAGTCCTGAGAATTTGTGATTGTGAATTTTTAATAGGGCTTGTATAATGATTTTTTGCGTGTGCGTCACAGGTAACAATCATATGAATCAATCAACTGACATTTTTGAACAGTGTCGTGCCGAAAACATATTTTAGGATAACAGTTAATACAATATAAATCCGTCAACCTATGACAGAGTAATTAAAAGGTTCTCCACAAAAACATTCAATGGAAGTGATATTTCCATCAAAATAAATGAAATAAATTCAACAAAAATCAAAATAAATAAAACAATAATGAAATAAATTTTACTGAAATATTGAGACGCCACTGAATCAAATCATACAATAAAGCTGAGACCTGACATCATAATTGCATTTTGTTGGGCAAATTATTAACTGTCTATGCCGTACGTAGTTGATTGAATATGTCGCTAGACATACGTGCTGATGAATGTGGCATACAAGAAGACTAGAGAGTAAGGAGACTTAACTCCTCGAAAAATTAGTGGTGGGGGTGGTACGAAAAACGTCGGCAATATGGCAGGCTCGCGTAGAAACGCGTGGGATCTGCGCATGCCATTTATCCTCGTCTATCGCGGTTTCTCTCTCACACTATCAAAATGTCGGTTCCATTGAGCCACGATCAGGGCTTTTGCAGGAACAATTCTCAACGCAACAGTATCTCGACGCTTTTGACATATTCAACAGAAAAACTGGAAACGCTCAAAACACAACAAACAAAAATAACCTCAAATAACTTCGCTCGATTCTACGCAATGACCGCCATGATGAATCACACCACGTGATCACAGTGCGGACGCTTTTCGTGCTACCCCCACCACTCGAGTTATGTCTCCTGTCCTCTAGTCTTCTTGGTGGCATATTAGTAACAATTACGCGTGGTGTAGTATGTGATCCGTGCGTCGTCACTAAATTGATACACGCGCAAAGATCCATTATACAAATTGTAGCTATGAAAATAATTGTAAGATTTACAATGAAGAACGTGGGACGCATGCAATAGATAATGATTTATTCATGACTTATTCATGATGTATGAATAAGTCGCCTAAGTCACTAACAATATTATTGCACTGCAAATGATATGCACTGTTGTGTGAGTTTTCTCAACGACAGGTACTCTCTACACTCCTTAATATTTTCTAAGTATTTTCTCCTAAGTATTTTCATAGCTATTAAAAATTCAGTCAGAAATGCTCAGGACTATCTGTATGGAGTTAGGAATGTGTATGGGGCTAGGACAAATTATTTTATACTTTTTAGTCCGTTTTAAAAACGTGGTATATATATATTTTTATTCAAATAATTAATATTTATTTTAGTTGCTTTTTTAAATATTTTTGCCATTAAATTTAGTATTTTGAAATTGCAAAATTTTTCTTACTTTTTTCAATTTACGCTAATGTAGTTATTACCGTAGCGTATGTAAGAAAATGTGTTCTTTTAATAAAAAGGGAGTTGCCAATAAAAAAAAATATCGATGAAGCCTCCTACATGAATCACCCTGTATATGTTAATTATATTTTAAAAAATGCGCAATTTAAAATGAAATTTGACGGGTCTCAGAGTTTTTCCCAAAAGTCCTTGAATTTTAAACGAATTTATTCATTATTTTACGAAATCACTATAAGTGTCCCTTAAACAAATAATAAACTTCGGTCGAATACAAAGTTAGGACTTCAATTTTGTCTGAGACAGATAATAATACCCTCAAAGTTAGATGCTTATGTTATTGTTCAAATTGTAATTTCAAATTGTTTTTAACAAAAAAAAATAATAATTTAAAGCTATAAATGTGACATACCTACTTATTTTCATTTTACTTGTCGATCATCGGTAAATAAATCACTCACCGATCGGTAATGTATAAATATACTTTTTGATCGACGCTGTTTTTATGTTTTAGTTGACATTTACATAGTATTTCATCAAAATGGATTACACGGAAGTTGAAAAAATTTAAGTATTATGAGAATAAAAATAAAATAGAATAACAACGGTAATTTAAAATATTAGAGTAAAAATGAAAATACATTTTCCACTACACGAGGTTTGTGAGCTATAAAAATAGTGCCAAATGACCTCCATTATTTAAAACACAAATCTCATACCTAGGTTTTCCTTAAGTTAATTGAACAGTTTGAAAAATTACTATTATTGTCTTAGTTTAACTCTACTATAGTTTATTTCGTCGCTATTTGCCAAATAAAAAATCCCAAACGGCTCTTATTTCATACCTTGACTTGTTTTTATGGCTAGACTCAGGTAGACTGTTCCGTTTATCGGCCAGATAAGAGAATTTTTTTATTTGGCAAATAACGATGAAATGAATAGTAAATTGTTCCCTTATTTTTAGTCCTCAAAAATGTATCTGAAGGTGTTAAATCGGGAGTGTTTAAATCGATTGGGTCGATATCACGACCAAACGTCGAATTGGGGGCTGATTAAACATCCAAAGCACTCTGTAAGGTATTTCATCGTACTGCCATGCTAATTCATGTTAAGTATTTTAGGTTCTTCTATAAAAAAAGTATTGCTCTAAAAACTTGTCTTGACACATGTTTTACAGAGGTAGGAATGCGGTTATCTTTAAGTTGTTAAAGGGACAGACAATACGTTGTTTATTGTAATGACTATCCGAAGTACTTGTAAAACCTTCAAGCAGGTCAATAGGTTTAAAAGCTATGTAATTGTAAGACATAATAACCCCAAGCTATCTACATTTTAAGAACACAGTCAGTTTCCGACACGCATCCCAACATTGCGTCCTTTTTCTGTACCTAGTTCTCTATTTATTAAAAATAAATATCAAACCAAATAGAAATAGGTTTACTTCACTTCACACCCTTAAGATCGCTATACGCTGTGGAAAAGAAGTCTGAAACACCTGAAAAATCTCGTATAATATTTTTGTCTTGCAAAGCGCTCGAAGGGGTCAAGAGGTAGGTATTTTAAATTTGCCGTCGTTTGAAAGACTTTAGTTCTATGTACAGTGGCGTATATTTGCAGGATCGAAGGGGGGCTTTGTTTTGAATGACAACCCGTATTTTTTGTTTGATACAGTCAAAGAACACATTTTTTTCAGTATTGTTATAAAAATGTTATTAAATTGCATAAAGTTTCGAAAAAAATGCAAATAAAGCTGTAATTGTGAAAATTGATTTATTTAATATGTTTCCTAAACTGTGAATTATTTAAAATATTACGTTGAAACTTAACATTATTTAATGTCCGTTACGTCAATTTAGGTTTCGGCAAAATTGATGTTTGTAATTTTTTGTTATCTCAAGTCAAAAAATCTTTGTAACAATGTCCCTTTCGGGGAAACCATACACCATGAAATTCTCATGGTGTATGGTTATGGACATCGGAGAAGAACTACAGTGGAAATCTGTCCTATCTTTAATGAGGATCATCAAGATCGTCCGCTTATAGCACAATCTACTGTCAGAATAAACAGTTTTAAAACCTTAAAACCAACTTTTCCGCACGCAGAACATCTCTATCTCGACACTGAGTGGCCGAGAAAAAATAAACCAACACATAAATGCAGAATATGTGTTTTATCCGACAGTTTTACTTTTTTCAAATAGTCCACCATCGTGCTTTCTCATGACCCATGAACAGGGTGGGGTGTGTCCTATCCACCTCAAAATCAATAGATGTCGTCTGGTAGACGTCCCTAATCAGAATCAGTCGAAACCCGATCGATCCAACACGATTTAATTGAGTGATCGTGCTAACAAAAGAAATTTCTCAAATAGTTCACCTTTCTCATAACCCATGTACATGGTAGCGTGTGTTCTATCCACCTCAAAATCAATAGGTGTCGTCTGGGAGACGTCCCCAATCAGAATCAGTCAAAACCCGATCGATCCGACACGATTTAGTTGAGTTATCGTGCTAACAAAAACAAATGCCGACGACAACGACATACATACAGCAAAAAATTTTTAAAAACCATTTTCTTTTTGGTTTTTAGGCCGAAAAACGAAAAATAAACCTAAAAAAAAATTTAGTTTTTTCGCTTTTTCTTTACACGATTAAATTACTTTTCCGCGTATAGTGGAGTGCGAAAAAGTAAAAATTGTAGATAAATACAAAGAACATGCGATTTACCCAGAGCTGGTCACCAAGCAATCAATGCAGATACACAACTTGCCATTTTAGTAGGTGTTGGTGAAAATCCACTTTCCAGTTCCCGTCAGATTGGGTTGGATATGAATTTGAGTCATGCTTATGGTATAGTGCTTAATGGTTTACATAAACATAAATTTCACCCTTTAAAAATTACATTGATTCAAGAATTATCAAAAGATGATTTGGATCATCAAGGAAAAGCAATTCTGTTGTAATTATGACAATATAGTTGGGAAAAATATATATATTTTTTTTTGGATGAAGTCAATAGGCAGAACTGTAGGTATTGGGCCTCACAAAATCCACGATGGATGCAGGAATCACATACTCAATTTCCAAGAAAAGTGAGCTCTTGAAGTCTTGAGCAAGTATAGTCAGAAGTAGAATTTTGGGCCCGTATTCTTTTATGAAAACTTGACTGACGCAAGCTACATATTTGCGTTTTTTACAACTAGAGTTGATTCCAACATTGACAGCTTTATACCCAAATACAAATAAATCAGACATATATCAACAGGACAATACATCTCCTCATTACGCTCTTCCTGTTCGCACTTACTGCTCGTCAAAAATAGGAAAAGGTGTGAGATTCTCTAGGTGTGCGTAGAAGAAACAGTAAGGCAGCATTCGGAGGGAAAAGGATTCACTTTACACTCGGCCAGATCGAACTCTATGTACATATACATTCATTGATATTCACTCTACAAAGACCTCAATGCGACTGGGTAAAGACTAGGCTATTTACTGCGGTCCGATATCGCAGTTTTGAGACTTGTTCCTATTTTATTCACAAGCTGTACTGGATACTATCTTTCCAGGATGGGTAGGGAGATGTAAAGCTATAGAGTAGCTACCTCATTCCCCAGATTTTACACTCCTTGATATTTTCTTATAGGGTTATTTAAAATCCAAGGTCTATGTCAGTGAATCCGAAAATACAGATGATTTAAAGGAACGAATTCGGCAGAAAATACGCAATATAGGCCCGGAAATAAATGAGAGAATGCAGAATGAATTTATTTTGACTAGGATATTATCAAATGGTTAATGGCCAATATTTTGAACACATTATTAGTTAATGTGTTTATTTTGTTTTGTTTATAAATAAATCAATTTTCACGATTAAAACTTTATTTGCATTTTTCTATTCTTTTTTTTATGTAACAATAAAGTTTTTATAAAACCACTCAAAAAATTGCTGTTATTGTATCGAACAAAAAATAGGGGTTGACATTTAAAAAATTGTCCCCTTTGACCCTGCAAACGTACGCCACTATGCATATCACTAAAATAGTTCAAAAGAGAACAAATTTAAAATACATTTTGATCCCTTCGAGCATGTTGCAAGAAAAAAATATTTTGCGAGATTTCTCAGGTGTTCCAGACTTCATTTCCACAGTAGATGTTCGCAATAACTTATCTTAACTGACATTTTAATAAATTTTTCCATTTGCACAATTTTTCTTTTCGAACTATTCATTCTACTTGTTTTATTCAAAACTCATGCTATGGAAAATGACAATTCATCTATCCTTAATATGTTTAAACAAATTAGTGTACTCATCAAGTCTTTGGAGGAATTTCTGACGAAATTCCAATCGTTTTCGTTTGTGGTCTTATAAGTTCCTGTACCGGCAATAATATCTAAAGTATCTGTAGTAATATCGTTTTAGACTGTAAAGTAAAGAAAGCCTGTAGTAAAATATAATAAAAAGTCTGTATTATCTAAAAAAATATGTACCACTCAAGATAAATATCAATATGTCAAATGATGAACAGTTTTAATACCTTCATGGTTGGTTGCTAAATAAAACTTTTTTTCTGGGAATGCTTATTTTTGTTTCTTTTATACATAACGGCCTTTGCAATTATGAACATAATAAGGTAATTTTGAAGTATATAAACAAAGTAATTCTTAGGCGGTAGTTATGAATACTTGTATTTCTTGTATAAATTTCATTAAAATCCAAGAATGACATCAATAACTGAAAAATAACAAAAATGCACACACGCCATTGTCTTATCGTACTAACTGTGTGAAATAGTGGCAACGTTTTTGACTAATACTCTGTCATTGAAGATTAATTAATATGCAACCTACAAGATTACAATACGGTTACTTCAAAATTATATAACAATCGAATGTATTTGACAATACGAGTATAAGAGACTGACCAAGACCTGAAAATATTATTAATTTTTAAAAAATGCGACATGTACCGATTTAAAAATATATTTCTGCACAATATCATCAGCAAACGGTCATATTCAGTAGTTTATACTATCAACATTATTTAAGAAAACAAATAATAAATCCATTGCCTGATTAGATTAATGATTAACAAACCAGTAGTTTATACATACTAATGTAAACATTTCTAATGTTTATCGATATTTCGTGTTCGCCAGTCGCGTTATCACTGGTATTTTTTAAAATTTCCATTAGGTGTTTACGTATAGTTATCGGAGAATAAAAGAATCCGAGGAAGCTTCTCGATGAAGATTTAAAACGAGAAATGTAGTGTTTAAAAAAATCTCCATTAGCAAATGGGAGCCAATTATATTGTACTTTACGTAAACAATTTTCGACATAAATAGATAGATATGAGAGCCTAGATGTCTAGTCTAGAATGAACCCAATTTATAATATCATCGATATTTGGTATCTGTTACACAGCATGATGATAAAATTTTGTTATTTCGTACAATTTTGTTTTCCCATTTCATGTTTGAATTTTGATGTCTTCGTAGTCATTTTTAAATTTTATGGAAGGCGAATTCCATTAACATTAACATTAATAACAAATAACAATAGTTGTATTTTATTTCCAAGTGTTTATCTTAATAGTTAAGTGGATTACATAAAAGTCTCCCTTTATTAAAATTCCAAATATGGAATTTAAAATAGATAAAATTGTTTACTTTATGTAAATTTTTCAAGCTTATTGCATTATTTTTAA
The DNA here is from genome assembly GCA_037954035.1 of Rosalia funebris. Classification (NCBI taxonomy): domain Eukaryota; kingdom Metazoa; phylum Arthropoda; class Insecta; order Coleoptera; family Cerambycidae; genus Rosalia; species Rosalia funebris. Next base: position 20,726,947 of record JAZFAV010000021.1, read on the forward strand.
ACACGTGTAAATATGTGCATTACGAAATCTTCATTAACAACCAGAGGAAGGAATTAAATTTTATTATGTAATAATAGTATGTCATTTCGCAATTATTTTATAAAGTACATATATTATACTTTACCTTTTCATAAAATTCTTGTCTACATTTATCTAGAATAAATTTACTAATTTATTAGATTTATATTAATTTATTAATTATCTAGAATAAATCAACTAATAAAAATAAATAAAAGACTTTAATTATTTAAAAACATATAATAAAAGTGATATAATACTGAAGAGGCTACAGCTTTTAGTCGAAATTTATCGACATCTTTCCAAGATACTTTCATTTACCTCATAGTTAAGATAACACGATCTATTTTCATAGATCAAGTTGGCCATGACATTTTTATCTGAGGTTAACATTATCTACATTAAATACAAAAACACATATTTGGGGAAGATAAATAAATATTGTTTTTACGATATTTATAGTAACTTATTGTATGAGGTCAGATTTTGGTGTAAACTAATTCGGACAATAATGAAAATGGCAGCTTGGTTTAACATTGCATGCACCTAACGGGAAAGACAAGCGCTACCAACCCACTTGTCTACAGAAAATAATTCTTTCTTTTTTTGAGTATCCCCTCGTATATATAATATGAAAATATTGAAGTGTCGAAAAGTTTTTAAATATGCTCTACCGGTACTTGTAAGATCCCTTAAAATATCTAAAATACGGTAAAACTACACTTAGGGCGCTATGTCAAGTAAATTAAAAAGTATTCACGAGAAAATGATTATTACACTGAGAGAACAATTTGTTTATTGTTAATGAATTATGTCTCTATTACAAATCAATGCTGATTTTAGGGCCCTATGTCAAGTAAATTAAAAACTATTCACCAGAAAATGATTACTACACTGAGAGAACAATTTGTTTAATGTTAATGAATTACGTCCATTATAAATCAATGCTGATTTTAGATACGATGAAACAAATATAAGTTTCTCTTAAACAAATAATAATTTCGAATATATTATCAAACCCATCAGAATCGATACACATATATTAGAAAGGATTTCATATTCTTATTTATTTAGTAATACACACATTTTTAATTTTTATGATGTGTTCATTAATATTCAACATATCAAGTTGTGGTGTCTAAATAAATTTGTTTATTGTGAAACAAATGCTATCTCGTAGAAAACAGAAAATCACAGAATAAAATAAATAACTACTACACTGTTTTTTCCTATATTTTATATTATTTAATTTTCATATTCGATATCAGCTCATAAATTATCACCTGTCCGTATTCATGTCATAAGTATTAAGCCTTCTGTTATCTAAATACAATAACGTATCTTTATTAACCTAAATAAACATTAGTGACCTTATTCTCTCGACGGATTCCCTAATTACCGCAGATTTTTAGTTGAAATAGATAGACTAATGATTTCCTTAACATACAGTACGCATGTAAAAGATGGAACAAATTCAATAAATCTGCCGGGCATTTACGAAGATATGGTCGATAGTATTTGGTCTGTTAATATACAGAATGGACCAAAAGTATATATACAAAATAAAATTTTAAATTGTTTGTTATACCTGGTATGATTTTTTCATATTTGTGCAACTTTGATATTTGTAATATGTTATATGAAGTTTAGGTACCTGGCAAATACATTTAAACGGATATTTTTGTTATTAACATATTTTTAAAATCAATTTATTTTTCAGAATTCACGTTAGTAACTTTACATAAATAAATTGACAAAATTTATAAATAGATATTTATTTGAAACTCAATGAAATTTAATAAAACTACAACAATAATTTATAGTTCCCACTTAATATGTTGTGAAGTAACCCTTATTATCAATAACAACTTGACACCTCCTAGTCATTGATTCCAAAAGTTTGTTAATAACCGTTCCTTCAATAGTTTCCCAACGTTCTTGCAGGTTTCAAAATAATTCATCTTGATTTTTGTACGTTTTCGTTCTAATCAGCCATTCTAAATGTTCCCACAAGTTTTCGATTGGATTTAAATCCGGAGGCTGTGATGGCCATTTCATAACTTTAATTTGTTCTTTCACGAAGATGTCTTGAACTTCCCTTGATCGATGTTTGGGGTGGGGTTTTGCTGGAATGTAAACAACAAGGGCATACTTTTTTCTACATATGGCAGCATTTACATTTTTGATGATATTATTGTAAGCAGATCTGTCCATTATTCTATTAATTCTATGCAACGCACCCATACCGAAACCAGAAAAGCAACCCTAAACCATTACTGAACTACCTCCATGTTTGACTGTTGGCCTGGTAAATCTAGGATCCATGCGATGACCTAGAGGTCTTCTAACATGTTTAATGCCATCACTGTTAAGTAAATGGTACTGAGATTCATCACTAAAACACACTCTCTTCCATTGATTCAAGGTCCAATGAAGATGTTCTCAGATCTTCTAAAAAATAATTTAGCATCCACTAATCTTCTTCTTATCGATCTAGCACTAGTTGTTTCTAGCCCCTGAGCATCTAACACCGCTTTAATTTAATTTGAAGATTTAAAATGATCTTCAGTTACTAGTTTAATTATAGTTCTATCCAGTCTAACAATAGTTTTTCGGAGATGGTCACATTTGTTTATAACTTACAACACCTCGAATATCAAACTTCTTTAACAATGTAGAAACAACCTGTCTTGAAACGTGAAATTGCCTAACAATACTACTTTGTTTAGTATCTACCATTTTGGCACTCACCAACAATCCTCACGCGAAGGTCTTCTGACAAAGATTTTCCACTTGGCATTTTAAGAATTAACTGCGGTGACACTCATACATTAATAGTTTGCATAACAGCATGTAAGGGGTTCTTATTCCACAAAAAGAATTAACTGTTCTAACAAATAAAACTAAATGTCAATTTACTTATGTCCAGCAACAAGCTGCATTAGTTTATTTTATTTCACTTTGACACATGTCATAATTGTTAACCAGGCGACTCTGATTCTTAAAATACAAGCCAATAATATTGAAAGGTTATTAATATTGAATATATTCCAGCCGTTTCGTATTCACAGTATCATGTACAGTCTACTGCATTATACATATAAAGGTAAACAGAAATAACATGATACGTATATTGATTGATAACATTATTAAGCGTAATAATCTAATAATATAAATTGACAGCGATAAGTTAAATCAGAGCAAATAAACAAGTGATGTAATAGGGCAGTAGTTGCTCTTGTCGATTTAAATCTAATCTCGACTGTGTATTGATTTCATTTAGTACGTATAATATTTCTTTGTATTGTATTTCCAGAAGCAAGTCTAATAATATGTTATTAGACTTTTACACTAACAAGTCTAATAATATGTTATTAGACTTGTTAGTGTAAAAGTACTATTACACTACTCAAAGAAATTAAGGGAACAAACGATTCCGAAAAATTTTCAGTGGTTTGTGAAGAACTTTATAAGAAGCGGTCGTATCGGACTAAAAAAAAATCGACAAAAAAAAATTTTAAAAATGTGATTTGTTTTTAATTTGACGAGTATTGAAAGCGAAATTGTAAGCAAAGTAAAGGACGTTTTTTTCCATCTTACTAATCATTAAATGATGTTTCAAAGCAATATTCTTGTTCCTAGTTATTTTCAAAATTTGATCATTTCGGAAAAAACGGTTCGATCGATGAATTTTAAATTTGTAGAGCTATTGGGACTATAAGCTAACTACAAAACTAAACTAAGTAAAACTAACAACATTAGTCTTTTCCTCGATATTTGCAAACTGGCGGTAGATTTTTAGAAGTCAGAAAAAGTCATAATTTTATACTTTTTTCAAAGTAATAGCGAAAGTAAAAAAAATTTTGTGCTCAAAAACGACATTCGTCATTTATAGACGGTTTATTCATGTTTTCAAAACCATCATTCGATTCACTGTACGATTATTAGTTCCTGAAATATTATTAGTTCCTATTTTAAGTATCTATCTTTTTATTGATTTTAATGTAACAGTTTTTAATTAATATTCTTTAATGGTGGTAATGAAATAACAATCTCATTTCATGTTTAAGACATGAAATGAGGTTTGAATTCAGACCTGCCTTACCCGGAAAAGACGAGTGGCAAGAGGAAAAAACGTAGCTTTTCATCAAATCCATATTGTTCCAAGAAACCATCAGTTTTCAGGAAATCCGAGGGAAAGAGCTTAGAAAATAGTGATAAAAGGAAAGCACCAAGAAAGAAAAAAATGGATAATTTTTTCTAAAGGATCAAAAACAAAAAGGCCATTTTTCATTCAACCATCGATATCTCAGCAACACATGGTCGTACAGAGTCCGTTAAAAAACTAAATTAAAGCTGGATAAACAGGGTAATTGGCTTTTGTATTGATTTGGTCTGAAAAAAAATTCCTGAGCCGGCAGACTGTCGTAAAAAATTTGGAAATCGCGGTATTTGTTTGGATTGCGCAGTAACCGTAACTCAGATTTTTTTTTGCAAACGATTTCAAAACTAGAAATTGTTTTTTCTTTTAATCTCAATACGGCCATTTTTCAGAAAATTACAGCAGTTAAAATATCACTGAAAATTTTGCATAATCTTTTTATTCCCTTCGTTTTTTTTTGAATAGTGTATTCAAAAGTTCTTCTAAACAGTAGTCCCATCCCTGGGCTTCGATTTACGAACTGCCACTGATATATATTATGTTTTTACATTATCGAATTGGTAATTCAAATCTACATCGATAATATTTACATTATATTTTTTTTTGTGGTGCTGACGATATAGCGTCAACAGTTATGCGGTGGTAGATTAAATATGAGTTTCCAATCATGACCAAGCACTAATCGTAAATATGGTAAACAATAAAAACTAGTTATTTATGTTAAAAATGTTACGACAGGAATAAAATATTTCTCTATTTTGTTGACGACGATAACTCGATAAGGTATACCGAGTGATGCAGAAAATATATTTTTTTACCCTTTCAGATCTATAGAATACAATTAATGCAATTTAACAGCCAGAAAGATCTCCAGGTTTAATCCCCATCGATTCTTTTCTTGGGAATATATCACAGTAGTGTTTCCACAATTATAATTATCAAATTACTAATAAAACGATGGAACCAAGACACTACGTATTGATAATTTTTACAAATTATTTTCTAATGAGTCAGAGATAAAAGTTATCATTTACAGAAGATGTTTCTAAAAAATGGTGTCACGTCAATATACTAAGGGAACTTGTCAGCTTATAACTATGGCTGCCTAGAAATATATAGCCTAAAAAATTGAGTATAACTAACTACATGCTTGTTGAGCCACACGGTACATCTACAGGGTCATCTATTTGATAGGCATACAAATTTTTATCGCATAAAAAATAGTAACCTCAGAATGTTTTTTCATTGTTTTGAGATATTTACTTTTGAATCATTCATTAATTTAAAATAATCCATCTTATAAAACGTCAACCTTGAACAATATCGGAATAACTGATAATAGTACTACAATGACTACCCACATATTAATATTCTTAATACCTATTATATAGTCCTTTAGAATGTGATATGATATACATATAGGACCTAGTAATGACAATTCTTTTCCACATTTTTTTTACAACTTTTAGTCGCCTTATATTTATCCATTTAATACAACATTCGTAACTTTTATTTCTCTGAACATTTGGTAAGAGTTTATGCAAATCAAAGTATTGTATGAAAGAATTGATTATACACAACTTTTCGCTTAACTTAGAAATATATTATATTGTCAAAATATGAAGGAACATTGTATAATGAAGACATAAGCTTGACGTAACTATCAGATCTACACTACTCAAAAAAATTCCGCAAAATTTTCTATGATTTTTGAAAGACTGTAACTTTATGTAAAAATTGTCATATCGAGATGAAAAAAAACATTTTGAAGCATGAAGTTTCTAGGTTTTAAATCGCCTGGTATTCAAAAATCTCTTCAATTTAAAAAAATGGAAGAGGTTGATTTGGATATTCTTGTCTCGCAATATTTCTAAGTAGTATAGTTACTCCCCTTTTTTAATTACTTCAACTCTCATAGAAACCTTGATCCCTATTTACTTTTTACAATTTCAATATATTTAACTTGATACTAATTGCTCAACTTGGGTGTTATTCCAAGCGATTACTAAAACTTACTTACAACATAATAAACTATACTAACAATCAAGACGAAATAAATAGCATCTGTAATTTGAACCAACTTGAAAGTATTCATATATTTTACTCGATTATTTGTAATATATGAGTTTAAGAACATATATTTTAACATCAACTTCGAATATCGATATTCGAATATCTAATTATTTATTTAGAAAGAATAATATAGAGTTCGTTTGTATTTTTTCACATTGATGTATTTATATAATTACCTTCTCCTTTACTGTTAGCCAAATTTATTGTTATATAATGTAGATTTACAAGAAACAATAAAATTATTATTTTTATTATTATTACGTATTCCTAACCTAAGCCTTTGGAAATCCTACTTCTATTGATCTACAAAATATCCCTCGCCGTATTTTACTTATTCTTATATCTTTCCAAATATCTCCTCAAGTGGAGAAATGGATGATCTAAGACCGAAGAGGTCAAATCTGGTGAATAGAAGCAGGATCAACCAATTCAATGCCTAGTTTATGAATTCATTCTGATCCAACTTGAAACTATTCATCATACTTTATTTGATTTCTAATTTTGAGAACATCTAATCTTGAAGTGCTAATTGACATCAACAGTTGTGTTGATACCGCAGATAATCTTCATATAACAATGACATGTTGCTTTATAATTTGTTTTTACTAAAAAATACTATTTAATTAATCATTTAAAAATGAAACACTGTGGCAAAGATAAAAATGCACAACATGAACGATATCTAGGATATGATACGAAATATCAATTCGTTTAGGTGAAGAAAAATTGCATAATTAGGATACTTTCCCAGTTGTCTTAACCAATCTCAGACATTATTTTTCATTTTTGAGTTATTTTGAAAAAGGTATATTTTTCGAAAATTCGTTTGTAAAATTTTCCACGTTATTAACAAAAATATGGAAAATATACAAAATAGACTCATTGTATTTTGTAATAAATAAACTTTAACCTGACAATATTTTTGTCTTCAACGTTTCGTGTTCGTCGAACCATCATTATCAACATTTTTTTAAATACCTGGAATTTTTACGGGCATTTAACGAATGAAAATTAATTTAAATTTCGTTAATAATTTGAGATTGGTTAAGGCCGCATAGGGACAATATTGTAACTTCACGACTTTTTCCCGTTTAACCGGATTCGTATCTCCTACCGTTTTCAAGATACATTCTTATCTTCGACAGAGCGTATAATAATAAATATTTGCTGAATTTCTGCATATTTATGTATTTATATAACTAGCCATTTCTCCCCTCTCTATTCTGTTGTTTAGTAATGATTGTGACTAAAGTCACAAGCTTAACAAAGCCTGAATTCGGTGAGTTGGTAAGTTGTTGACAAAATATGATCCATATTTTATGACTACACTGTGTAAACGAAATCTTCAAATACCAAAAGTCGGTGTCATTTGGTACACAAAGTAAATATTTTTTACACTATATCTAATCATGATGAAGTGGTGCTTGTGACGGCATATGGTCGTAATCTAAACAGTTCTTCGATATTGCTATATATTTCAAAAAGTTTAATGGCTTATTATGAACACAGGAAAAAACTAGGACTTCATAAAAAGTTCTTTTGATTGATTATTAATACACGTGAGTTGCATCGATTTTTTTTTTCAAAACAGAAGTTTCCTTGTCAGGAATTTTGTATAGCAAACTTTGTATATTAAAAAAATATATTTCCCGTGTCTTTTCTTTGTTGGAATTTCGATCGATTAAAATAAAATAATGGTTTAAACAACCGTCTTTAGAGAAAGTTCATATATTTGCATAGATGTGCTTCAGTTACATGGAATTACGTCAAAGTTTTCGCATAGAACAGACAAAAATAAAATAATTAAATACATCCATGCAATGAACGAATTTTCTCTGAAGGTAATATATTATACTACATATTTAGATATGGAAAATAATTTTATTAGAATTGTTTAACGACCAAAATATTATTTTATATTCGTAAGTAATCAGTGGCGGCGCTAGCATTATTTTGCGGTTGGGCGAAAATAGGCAGGAAATATCTAGGGTGGGCGAGGGCGTTAAATATATTATTTTATATGCAAATGTGACATAGTGGTGTTATAAGAGGTTGGGCGAAAAGGATTTTACCTGGACGCTCGCTCACCCGCACCCACCCCTGTCGCCGCCACTATAAGTAATTTAATAATATTAAGATAAATGGTAAAAAAAGTAAACGCTTTCTTACATGTTTTATTTTTATTTTATTAATACAAAACAATTATTTTATTATTCATTAGTACAAAATTATGTGCAGTTTCTCGCCATTATTTAGTGAATAAACTACAAAGGAGTTTGACGTGGATTTGGGAACTATTTGTCATTTTTAATATCAACCATTTAATATCATCAAAACATTTTTAATTTAATATAACTTTTTAATAATTAATTAATATAAAATATAATACCACGATAGTGACAATTCTTAATACGATGATGGCAATCTACAATTTTCTATTTATTAATCATCAATTTTTAAATTATACACCCAGAAAATAATTTACTTATTGTTAATGAATTACATCTAATCAGATAAATAAATGTTGATCCTGAATATAGCGAAACATATATGTTTATCTTAAGTAAAAACTTCTTTTACATTAGCAAATTATCCCCGATCAATTAGATATATAGTTTACATCTATAGTATAGTTTATTTCATCGCTATTTGCCAAATAAAAAATCCCAAACAGCTCTTATTTCACACCGTGGCTTGTTTTTATGGCTAGACTCAGTAGACGGTTCCATTTATAGGCAAGATAAGTTTTTTATTTGGCAAATGAATAGTATGTTGTTATAAATTAAAAATTACCATGTATCAAAAACAATACGATGTAGATATTTACAAGACAAGCACAAAATGAAAAGAGAATCCTATTAATGGAATATTTTTTGCATACATTTTTCTGCAAAATTATATACCATTAACGGTACGTAAATCAATATTTTAAATTATTTTTTCTTTTCATAATCGTATTTAAAATACATAAGAAATACCTGTAAGTGATACAATTCACCTATTACAAAAGCGAGTAAGTACACATTACCCCAATATGCACCTGAATCAAATAAATAATCAGGTAATCTATATCATACATAATTTCAAACATTTAATTTAATTAAATTAGTATAGCTCACACACTGTCGTGTCTATACTGGTGTCCGATTGCATTATGTCAGCGCAATATAAAATGCCGCATGCTAATTCATATATTTGCCGTATTGTATCTGATTGTACGCAGCCTAATGGAAATGATCATTTTAACGTATACAAGGGAGATAAATTAGTAGAACCAACCAAGTTGGTATCAAACAGAATTTGTTAAATGTAAAATTATATTTCGTATCTCCAAACAAAGATCTGTTCAGAAAACTATACGAAATAATTATTATAATTATGATAAACCGCAATTTTACAATCGACAATTTCACAATATGTTTCCCAAAAAAATAACCCAAAGAGAGAAAATATTGCTGACTAAGTTTACGATTATTTTATAGTAAAACTCGGCACATTTTACGCGATTTCTGGTAAAAAAATAAACCGTTCTCTCAGTGTATGTTTATACAAGTCATCTTGTACTTACATGACATATAAGTTTAAATATCGAAAAATATTACCAATTGAATTTTACACACTCTCGGTATTATTAGGGTCCTCATTATACTATGTTTAGTACATACCAGGAATTTGAAGGTTACATTATTGAATCGCTGAACATTCTTCGCCATGGTCAAGGGAAATGTTAAGATTGACGTAAATGCAGTATAGTGGCGTATGTAGGTAGGAGTAATATAAATTTGTGCGAGTCTTTTCTAATAAAAATAGCATTAGTTAAATGTAAAAAAGTTATTATTAACAATTAAAGGATGAAATATTCTGAATTGCTTAAAACCTTGACTTTTATTACAATTCTGACAATTTTAAAATGTATTATCACTTAATTTGTATTATTCCATGATTCCGAAAAGTAATGTATACATTCTATAAAATTGGTCCTATTGTTTTTTTTTTTTTGAAAGTCACTCGGACATGTCAAAATACATTTGAAATAAACTCTTGAGAGCTACCTTTTATCCCTCTGGCTCATTTTTTACGTACAGTAAAGCAAAATAACGGATTGGTTATACAAAATTTTTTTGTCTAATAATTCAACAAAGCAAATGAAAAATTAATTTGCTGTCAAAAATTCTTATGCAATCAGTCCTTGAATTTACTTTATTGTACGTAAAAAAGAGTTGTTTCAAAAGGTGCCAACAAAAATGGGGCTTTCCATTAAAAAAAAAAAGAATATCGAAGGTCATAACTTTTAAAAATACGACTCGAAATAATTAGGGGTAGCTCTCAAAATGACATAATTATTGAAATACATCTTGTGACATGTCCAAGTGAGTTTAAAAAAAAAGCATTAGTAGATACCAGTTTTACAGATATTAAATAACTTTTCAAATTCGTATATATTTCTCATTTAGTTTTTTCATGTGGTTTTATCTAGAAGTTACATAAGGCATAGAGGCTTCCTTTATTTTTATTTTTGTAAATTAAATGAAAAATAATAGTTAGCCCCCCAAAATAAAAGCTTATTAGATTTTTTTTAATAGTGATACAAATTTGAGTGAAAAATACATTCGCTTTCATGTTAACTGGGCTACCCAGGTCATTGGACAAGAGATACCTGCTTCCTCATTCGACAGACAAAGTATCTAGAACGACCATTTTAAGGTCTCACTCGATTGACCGCTGCGTTGTTTACTGAAAAATGACCCAGAAGAATTTCTGGCTGGCCTCTGGTTGAAAGTTCTAGATGCCCCACTAAATGAAGCCCACTACCAGTGTAATTAGATTCTGATAAACAAAACATTGATTACGAATTATGCCCATGCCAAGAAAGAGAGAGAGTAAAACCTAAGCCTATTCTAATTATACAATTCCCTAAAGTGTAACCGGTTTTCGTCGCCTTCTTAAAGTTGTACGACTGCCAAAATATTCTCCAAATGTCATTTACCAGTCCACGAAGCTGGCGAAACGTGGGGGACCTCTACGAGGATCTGGCACGAAGTCCAAAGTCCAACGACAGTACTTAATTATCTCGGAAAGCAAACAAACATATCTCTCGTTATAGTTTTTAGTTTTATTATATGGTGTACCTTCATAAAATAATTATACGATAGGAGTAATTATAATTATGTTATATAACTGTTATTATATTTTTTTTTATGTTTTGCTCGCGAACTAAGAAAGATCGAAATAAATCTGTAGGTACAAATCATTGGCAAAATTACTAGCATTTAAGCTACTAAGTTGTTTCGTGGAATATATTATTTTTAAATGCGGGGAGTTGGAGCATATAAAAATAAGTAACACCATTATACAGACACGTGTTCAAATAGTGAAAGAAAAACAACTCGTTATCATTGGAAAAGTCATAGGAATCAAAATTGTCACCACCCAAAAATAGGCGTGTAACAAAAAATAAGATGCCAGCCAAATAGATTTTCCGTTTAAAAATAGACCGATCTTTGTCCACACGAGACTTACAGACGCCAATTATACATTTAGCTTCATTTGTGAGTCGAATAGATATTTATTATATCTATAAAGTCGCTAATTATGTATGAATGTGGCACAACATAATTTTTATGGTGTTTGTTTTGATGAACCTAACCTCTATTTCGAGCAGAATTCTATAAGGTTAATATATCAACAAAGCGGCGCCAGAAACAAAGAAGCAGGAAAGTCTTACCTTTACATTCTTCTTTTTCAATGGCAATTTGGGTCCTTGAAGCCATTTCGCTAGCCTTTTAATTAATTCTAAAGAAATAACACTTCCTGAATGATGAAAAACACTTTCTTACAATAAGTCCATGCACGCCTTCTATTTGTTCCTTATAAAGAACAGAAAGAAATTGGCAAAATAAAATTAACAACTAAAGACTAACGTCTTCTCTGTTTTCTGAAAAATGGTCTGACGATGTGTGTATTATAAATTTCTTTAAAATAAGTCTCATTCCAATCCTATATCTGATTTCAGTCGCCAGATTTACTATCTGTATGTACGTTTGTTGAAATTTTTGCTGAGGTAATGTCGTCTCACATTACCCAACCACTCGGTTTTTAATATGGAAAACCGTTTAGTAATTTGGCAGTTATGGAATCAGCTGCTGTTTTAATTGCCCGTGTATCTACGAACAATCAACCAACCACCACTCTGACACTACACCAAACCACAATAACTAGTTACCTATCTGTTCCGTTCGCCTTTCAGTTTCAGTTTGTAAACACAGGAGAAGGGATTTCGCGTTGGTGCCTAACGCGCATGTCAGATCGATGTAGGCTACGGCCAACTGCCAGAATGTGCGACGAAAGGTAGAATCCTCCAGACCTCCAGTGCTGGTATTGAACCCATATACGTGAGAGCGCGTCACACATAAGACTACCTGTGCGAACCAAGTTTAAGTTTTTTTAAGCCTGACGACATAGTCTTGCAAGAGACTTCCGTGGCTATGACAGTTTCCGTTATTTTTTTGTTTATTCACCTTTAGCCTTTACTGCGTGTTTTCTCCCATGACACATCTACTCCTATTTTTAAAATATACGATTTTACGTTAATTCAGTTTTCTGTTTGCCGTACGATGTTATTTTTTACTTAAATGTACGCATTATTCTATTTTCATCGTAGCAGTCCTAAATATATTCAAATTTCGCGCCTTACTGTGACGTCATAAGCTGCGCCTGTATATGTGTGCGTAAAATTACTACACCCATAACGCATTTTCTTCCTATTGTTTACTGAAAATCATGATTGTGATCAGTATATGAAGAACAGCTTGTTGCATATCCCCTAATTTACTTGTGAATGGTTTAAAACAGGGACATAGCTATAATCTGAAAGGTTAAGACCTAGATTTAGAAAATAAGTGCGTTAATTCTAAATCAAAATAATAGATTGGTCATGGAAGTAAACGTTGATAATAGTCTTCTAAATTCTAAAATTCTGCACCGTCAGCCAGAAACTGAACATATCTCTCCACTGTAACATTTTGCCCCTCACCATACTGGTGCCAGTACGCCACAGTATAAAAATCCATCACGGAAATTAATTTACAGTTAATTCTACCCTTTGTCGATGAGGAATTTGTGGTGATTGTTCTCCAATTACTAACCAAAATTGGACCTAATTTCGTTTGATAGGCCGATACAAAAGTACTGGATTTGTCTAGCGCCACATTACAATTCGTCAATAATTGGAAAAAGTGTGAGAAGATTGAAAAATCAGACAGCATTCGGAGAGGAAATGCTGCACTTTACGCGCGGCCAAATCGGACTGTGTGTACATTCACATTAAAAACTATTTTATCTCGACTGAGCGGCAATGCATCATACACTACACTTAATCCAATTCTTTCACTGACAGTTTATTGCGCCCACTATTTACTGCGCACCTTGTGGGCGGTCCGATAGCGCAGTTTTGAGACTTGTTCCTCTTCTTGGCAACCTGTATGTATATGCTGATTACGTCTTCCGCTGGAAGTGTGATGATTTCATTAACTTTTAATGAATATCGAATGGTGTCCTATCGAGTAGCACACCGAGTATTTTATAATTGGATTGAACAATGTCATTAATCGAATGGAAAATAAAATAACCGAAGCAATACACAGTCTGGTAATACAGAATATTGGCAGTACTACCGATACCAGCGTCCACAATTAATTGATACGTACTTAAAACATATTTAAAATTACAAAATTTATACTACATATTTATACAAAACGATATATTAAAAACCATCCATATAGATTCTAAAGCAAATTAATTGAAATGAGTTCCTCAATTAGTTGAATGAGTTTCTTGGGCACGCGTTAGTATTTTGGCAAGCACAATGATCTTTGACGTGGAGCAGGATTACTACCCATTATCCGCTCAATTTTATTACGTCATATTTCCGTGTTTGACGTTGTCGAACATCATTTTCGAGTATTCTCGATTCTTACCACAACCCTTCACAACTTTTATTGCCAAAATGATTGTGCAACGACATCGTCTAATAATCGAACTTTAGAAATGAAATCAATAAGAATATAAAAATGTATTTTTATTGTCACTCTGTATATACATCTTCAATAATTCCAATTTTGTCTAAGGCTGAGTTAATTTTTATCGGTGGGTAATAGCCACTGCTGATTAGGCCTCCAATTACTACTTTATCTAAAATAACAAACCTTATTATATTTATCCGTTTTTAAAATAGATTTTAGTAATGTAATCGCTTGATCGCTTGACAAATTTATTTGCTTGGCTTGGCTTTGATTTCGTTTCTTCGCATTTGAAATTTATTTTTGTTGTAAAATGTCTCTCGATTCGCCAAAATCAACTCTAAAGCTTTTCTAGACACATATAGTGAAAAATAGAAGTAGAATACCTTATTTAAGATAAAACTGACGATGAGACCTTAACAAATATTTATGAGAATTTTCAACAACAGAATTTTTATTTTCCGAAATATTCTTTTTGAATTTGTTAATGCGACTGACTATATGCGACCTATATTTACAATAAGATTCCATCGTTAAAGTAAATTTTGAACATAATAATGTTAATTTCCTTGATTAGACAAAGATTTAGATTAGGTAATGAAGATAGATCACACATTGCATTTGGGAATAAAATACAGTCTTATAACTTTTCCGCACTCAACTATATCAGAGCGGAACAGTAATGTAATCGTGTAAAGAAAAATGGAAAAACATTTCTAGCGTTTTTTTTTTTTTGTTTTTCGGCCTAAAAACAAAACGTAGGCACGTTATAGTTCGAAAACAATAGCGCTATTTATTGTATATATTAGGTAGTAGCCCGTTCTATTATGTAGATATTAAGGAATATTTCTCGCAGAAGGTTTAAAAATGCCAATAAATATAAGCTCCAGTCTATGCTTTTTCACGGTACTGTATATTTTCATCAATACAGGAACAGAATAGGCTTTGAACTGCAAGAAATGTTCGAGCAGATATATATATGAATTTTGGGTTCTTGTTGCTCTGTCACTGTATCTGCAGCATTATAGCTAATTATATGGTGAATACAAAGCTAGACCTCCTCTCTGGCCATCGAAATGGACATTATGGTAGATTTTGGGAGCAGATGCGTCATAGATGTCAAGAGATGCATCCCAGACATCAGTTCGAACGTTTTACTTGTGTAAATAAGCACATTTGTGAGTTGTGAAGAAAATATCATGGAGAAATCGTATGCTATTTTTGTTTTCTGTGTGAACAAGGATAATATCGTTCGCAAAAAATAATCTTGCAAAATATCAAATAATTTTCAAAATTTTCAGCATAATAATTCATCGTTCGATGATGTTAGCGGAAGCAATTTGATAGCGATGATACTGATTTTTAGTCATGAATGGTCTTTTTTCCACTCTTGTTTGGTCACATGTTCTTGAACACTTAATATATTCATTGTTTTAATTTTGATTTATATCAAGATAGGAGAAGCTGGAGGTTAGCGTCCAACCAGTCTTAGGACTGATGACCTAATGATGATGATGAAGTTATTAATGATTTTTAACACAAAATATATTTGCTGTAAAATAGTTGAGACTACTCCCTCACAGACCCATAATAATTATTTTAAGCCGCGCGTGCATTTATCTCAAATTCTATTGATTGCTGACTGAATAGGTACTATGAAAATGATGTGACTGTTTATTTCGTGAGTATTATTAAGTGAATTAACATACTGCAAAATTTCAACTATTCTAAAGCATTTGCATGAATTTTATTTTACGACACGTACTGCTCATCAAGAATAGGGAAAAGTACGAGATTCTCTAGGTGTGTATAGAAGAAAAAGTGAGGCAGCATTTGGGAGGGAAACGGATGCACTTTACGCGCGGCCAAATCGAACTCTGTGTATATTCACATTCAAGATATGTATATTCATCGATATTCACTCTGCAAAAGTCTCAATTCGACTGAGTAAAGTCCAGGCTATTCACTGCGCACCTCGTGGGTGGTCCAATGTCGCAGTTTTGAGACTTGTCCCTATTCCTGATTATCTGTATGTACAGGGTTTTTCAATAGGAACGCTCGAAATTTGTTAGGTTATAACGGCCATGTTGTTAAAGCAACATCTGTCAAATTTGTTGTGAATTCAGTAGTGTATGGCAAATCAGCATGGCAGGTTATAACAATGGTCTACAATACCCGTACATCACCGAAACGCAAGGTTTACTGAAAACATCGCTACTGTGCATGAGAGTGTACGCGAAAACCTGAGGCAGTCAATTTCTCGTCGTTCACAAGAAGTTGACCTTTCTGCGACTTCAACTTGAAGAATTGTACGTCGGGTCTTGGGTCTGCACCCGTATAAAATTCAACTGACCCAGGAACTTAATGTAAACGACCATAGACAACGCCGTGTGTTCGCTGATTGGGCTCTAGAGTCGTTGTAAGTTTAACGACATATTTAACGACGAGGCCCATTTTTGGATGAATGGATATGTGAACAACAAAACTGTCAGATTTGGGACGATACCAATCCACACGAGATACACCTGCACCAAATAGATCCCGAGAAAGTCACTGTTTGGTGCGGTTTTTGGTCTGGTGGAATCATCGGTTCGTATTTCTTCAAAAACGAAACTGGCATTGCCATAACCGTCAACGGCGATCGGTATAGATTGATGATAAATAACTTCTTGTGGCCTAAACTGGATGATATGGATACCGACGACAGAACGGCGCTACGTGCCACACAGCGCACGTCACGATGGGCATTCTGTACGAGCTATTTGAGGGCATGATTATCTCGCGCAGCGGCGACGTGACCTGGCCATTGAGATCGTGCGATTTAACGCCTTTAGACTTCTTCCTTTGGGGCTATCTTAAATCGCAGGTCTATGCGAATAAACCGCTAACAACTGATACCCTCAAATTCAACATAATGAATACCATCCAGCAAATTCAGCCAGATTTATGCGACAAAGTTATCGAATGTTGGACCTCCCGAATACGTGCCACCGAGCAAAGCCGCGGAGAACATTTGAACGACGTTATATTCCATACTTAATGCCATAAAATATTCTTTCGAATAAAAGAAGAAATGAGTGGATATCTCACACACAACTTGTTTTATTTACGTTTAAAAATCGAACGTCCTTATTGAAAGACCCTTTCCACAGCTGACATCAAACTTTCGATTATTATGCTGTCTGACTTTTTGTTTCGAGTTGCATATAGTATCAACTATTTACAGACAAATTTTTAATTTTTCCAAAATATTTTAGGGATAATTAATTTCACATCTTTCTCAGAGCGCCACCACCAAGTGTCCCCATCTCTGACGTGTTAACTCTACACTGACTTTATATGACAAAGTAAAATCTAGAAATACCAGCTTTACATTTTTTTGTCGCGAGCTCCTGGACTATTAGGGTACAAGATACATACTATAAATTAAGTAACTATGTACATAATTAGTAGTTAAAAAATTAGCTGGAAGGTAAAGCATACAATAATCCTTCTCTCTCCAATTCTTCTGCATCTAGAGCAGTTTCATTGCTCTAGAGGAAGAACATACATTTCTTTTGTTTATGCCAATTAATTAACTGTTAATTACAAGAGTAAGTAATTACATAAAACATAATACTAAAATGTGCTACATCCGACACTCGTTAATACCCTTACTAGGACTAGGTCAATAATCACACCAGACATTTCGGCACAGATTTTAAGGCAGTCAATTCCCGTAACTCACCCCAAAATATTGTCAGTCCTTTTTGAGTATCTAGCTTGCGCGCTATTTATTTATTCTAAATAAACATAGCCATTGAAAGTCCCATTTCATCTAACACCTCTAAATGTGTTAGTATTTGCATGCAGACTTTTGCATAAAGATAAACGTTTCATTCGCGTAAACTTTTAAATCTATTACTTGTTCACGTAAATATCTGCTCCAATTGTGTGTAAAATGACAGAAAGAAATGTCTCAAAAAAAAAAACAGCAATCGCAAGTACAACATTTTATTATAAAATAAGTAGAAAGAAGCTGGCAGGATTTTTTGTTTAGTATCTACCACAAGAATTTTCAAATTTGTTGCAAATAGTGAATAGGAAACTCTTAAGGGGCATCGTTGTGCTGAAAAACTTTAAGGGCTTTTGTTAAAAAAAAATGCGGGGATTGCAATTTAAATATTATGATGACACTAGAAGTCAAACATAAAATTAAAAAGAATAAAATTTGTAGATTAGTCAACGTCAACGTTAAAAAACAAGATTGACATGTTTCAGAGTTACAAGAAATCATTTATTAACAAAATTATAAATATTGTATGCAACATTCTCACCCCGATATAATATAAATCCAAAATACAAAAAATTCAAAATATCACTGTTTTAATAATTGTGGAATTTACATTTTCGTTGCATAACAATTAATCAGTTTAGAAAATATCTCAGGAAATAAATATAACTATCTGAAATACCACTAAAGATAGGTATAGGGACTTACGAAAGTCGACATAAATTAACAAATGAATTTAAAAAATGTAGTAACATACAGGATGTTCTGTTTAAAATATGGTTATTATTAGGAAATTACCTTTAACAAATAAATTTGTCATTGTCACATATTAACATTAATGACCTCGGTAAATTCAAAACATTAAAATCACTGCGAAATTATATACAGGGTTTCAGAATAGTTTCTGACATAACTTCATATATATATATATATATATATATATATATATATATATATATATATATATATATATATATATATATATATATATATATATATATATATATATATATATATATATATATATATACCGTTCTTTCATTTTTTTACTAGACAGCAAGTCAATCGGTCGATTTCATATAATGTGTAGGGAGGGGACGCGGACGCGGACGGTACGCCCTGCTTCAGGTTGTCCAGTGTCGATAATTAGCGGCGCTACGACAGTTACGTTCTACACGTGAGGGAGTGTACATCGTATTTGTAACGGGGAAGAACTTTTACGTGGGAAGTGATGTTGATGGGTTTACTGTTAAAAGATGATCAAGGTATTTAAAGAAAAAATATCTTGGCCATATTTAACAGCAAACTATAATCTTTTTTGCATTATTTTTATAATTGGTTTTGCATTAAAAAAAGTGCCTTCTAATAAAACGTTAGAAGGCACTTAGTTAAAAAAAAAATAAATAGCTTCTCTTAAAATAATTAAAAATAAAATACAAACCCTTAAAACTTAAAAAATATCCCCTTGAATAAGAAAAAGAACTAAAGAAAATTTTCGAAGATGCCTCCGTCTTGCGCCAAACAATAACCCAACCTGTCGTAAAATTCTGAACGAACGTTGGTCAGCATAAGAGGGCTAATAGTTTGAAATAAATTTTCAATATTACTTAGTTGATTTAAATTATTAGCTCTTTCATGAGGATGCCCGTATAACTTTGATTTAATATACCCCCATAAGAAAAATCATTAGGGGCCAAGTCTGGCGATCTTGGTGGCCATTGAATTACGCCTCTCGTAGATATAATTCTTTGGGGGAATATCGTATTCAAATAGTCAATGACTATTCTTGAGTTATGGGCCGGACACCCATCGTGCTGGAACCAAACGTTGTCAAAATAGGGGTTAATGTTTGCCAATGCAGGAACAATTTGGTTTTGAAGAAGATTCAAATAAGTCTCCCCATTTAAATTTCCATCAATAAAGAATGATTCAATAATATCATTCCTATAAATACCAGCCCAAACATTCAATTTTTCGGGATATTGTGTCCTTGTATTTAACAGGCGATACTGATTTTCAATAGCCCAATACCGTAGAATTGATGGATTGTGCCTACCATGTAACGGAAACGTGGATTTATCGGTGAACACGATGTTATAAATAAACTTGTCATCCGCATTTGCTCGTTCCATTACCGTGTTACAAAATTCCATTCTACGGTACTGGTCTTCATCGAAAATTTCTTGATGGACTTCGTACTTATAGGAATGATATTTATTTTTCTTTAAAATTTTGTGAATTTTACCCACACTAAAACTAGTCTCCTCGGAAATTTTTGGGATAGAAATATTTGAATCTTCTTCTACTATTGCACACACCATTAATTCCTGCATTTCAGCATCCTCGTTAATTCTAGGTGGCATTTACAACCTAAAATGCATCCCGTTGACTTAAACTTTTCGACTACTGTCGATATTGTGTTCAAGGCAGGGATCGGACGATTTACATATTTGACTGAGAAAATATCCCTTATTGCACGTAATGAATGTCCTTGAAGAGGCCATGATATCAAATCAATTTTTTCCTCAAGTGAGTACGTCATAATTACTAAGTTTAGAATTAAAAGAATCTATTTAAAATTACACGTATTACTGCGAAGTTCACTCGTCTAAATGCCAAACACGTATGCGACGGTAAATGTGAAATCTAAGTCGTTGATCATCACGGCGTACGGCCGGACTCCCCACCTGAGCGGTGGCTAATTTTCCGAGAAGGACCGAACGGTGGAACCTATGTACAGTTTTAAAATGAAAGCACGGTATATATATATATATATATATATATATATATATATATATATATATATATATATATATATATATACCTCAGATACTAAACAACATAAAATAAATATTAAAACGCCCCATGAAGTAAAAAAAATTGTAATTAACATCCCTCTACCTCACCCCTACGCTAATCATTCATATTCATAATAACATACTTAACATCATATACAATAAGTATAGGTGTGAACCTATAGTTATACTATACCTATAGTGAAGAACGAAGTGTGTACTTCGTTCCCCATTCCTCACCTTCCCCATGCCAAAGAAATCTGTCGCGATTAGCGAAAGAAATAAATTAATGCAAACAACAGTAGTAACTACCTTAAACAGGACACGGAATATCAATGTTAACTGCGCTAACTGTATTCGCCCTGAACCTAACAATTTATTGACCCGACTCAGTGGCGTCCTGCCATAGGAGGCTTGAGATATAACAAAATAATTTAATATAAATGAATAATCAAATAATACACTTTTAGATATTCAAATTAAAAAAAATAAATTATGGAAACATTATCCGAAACTTATCACTTTATCACTAATGTCGCAAATCATTTTTCCCGATTTGGATGTATTGTTCTGTGTAAGGTACCTGCACCAAATAAGGCCACGCTAAGGTTTGACAGGCTATAACTTAAGTATAGTTCATCAAAATTTCACCAAATTTCATTAATAATATCTTGAACTTGTTTACTTTCATCCTGCACTTGAAGCTATTCATATGGCAAACCTTTATATTTTAAAATTTATTTTTTAGAAAACGGTGCTATTGGCCTTATTAGAAACCCCTATGTCCTAATAAGGCCATAGGCTAGAAGTTGGATAAAAATCATGAAATAATAGAACAAAAGTGCTTAAATATATTGTTTTATTACAAATGCATATACTTATAGCTAGGGAATATTATGATTTGTACTTATATTTATCTTCGTCAGACGTTTCTTGATCAGCACTTTAATCAAATGGAACATCATTTGAGGTTTTCTTCAGAGAATCACGAACTCCACTTGTGGAAGGTCCTTCTTTTCCCAACTTTTGATCTGGCCTTTCAGAAAACGTGCTAGGCGCAAAAGCGCTTTCAGGAATAATATCACAGTCGAAGAGATAAATTTCTGTAGCATGAAAACCTACTTGTATATTGTCTGCTGACATTGCTTTGGGATACACCTCACTTAAAATTTCGCCAAATCTAGTACGTGTTACTTTTCTGTCCGGGTACCGAGTGTAATAACTCATGACTTCATTATCCCAATGGTATTCAAAACTTCTAAACACACTTTTATCAAGTGACTGTAGCTCATGAGTAGTATTACTGGGTAAGCACAGTAATGTTATATTATGCTTATCAGCTGCAGTGACAATATTGGCATCTAGGTGTGAAGCAGCTCCATCAAGAATAAGGAGAATGTCCCCAGGCGGTTTGTATTTGGCAAAGTGATCCACCCATTTCTTAAAAATTTCTGACGTCATACTTCCCTTTGCAGTAATTTCTATTTCTGTACCTGCTGGCATGTTATCTTTCCATTCATCATTTCTGCGTTTTCCTTTAAGAAGTACCATGGGTGGTAGTATCTGACCTATCGCATTTCCACAAGCAACTATGAATGCATTTTCTGCATGTTCAGAAGCTATATAATGCACCCTCTTAACGCCTTTCCTAGTCAAAAAATTTGGCTGGTGGGGAGAGTTAATCTGCATCCTTTCTCATCCATGTTAAAGATACGATGGAGCTGATTCATTAGATTAAGTTTTACTAGTACAGATTCGAGTTTTAAGTAGTCGTCAACTATGTACTTATTAACTTTTTGAGACCTTGCAGGATTTAAAATTTGTGCCTTCCTATTACTGATATTCTCATACCTGTTTAGAAATAGCTTCAGCCATTTCCTACCTGCTAGCTGAGATTTTCGATTAAAATTATGTTTTATTTTTTCCTCCACGTAAGAAAAAACAGATCTACACAAAAGCTTCGCAGTAATAGGCATACCTACTTCTGATAATCTGAATATCCTCGAGCAAAGCTCATTTTCTTCTAAATTAGTCAAAGTGGTAGCCGCCCTAAGCTTCTTGTCTCTTTTACCTGTCTTGATATGGTTACGGAGAGTTCGTCGTGGAATGTTGTATTCTTTAGATGCTCTGTTCACGGAAATTCCAGTTTTAACGCTATCCATAGCCTGTTGCAGTTGGCCACAAGACCATAAAGCCCTTTTCCTAGGCAACATTTTGGTATGTTTGTACCTTGAAATAAAAAAAAAATATATACAAATTTTAATTAGAAGTCCTGCACAATAGGTGTTCCTATTAAGGCCAACGTTCCTAATAAGGGCAACTGGCTTTATTGGGAACAAGTTGCCCTGGTTTTATCACGCACATCTAACCTCAAGAAGTCACAGGGCGGTTTAAATGTTTTTATGACTGGATAACAGTAAATAAATACAGCAATAGTCTGTAGGTACTTACCTGATTATATACAGATAAAAAAATTGTTGGACGAAAACGTTTTATAACGAGTAAAAGAAAAAATAGCACTACGCGATTTTATAAGAAAGACGCAATGGAAGAGAATGTGTCTACTGCGCCATCTGTATGCATTTCAATCAAGCCGTGTTTATACCAACAGACTCCAAGTCAGCAACGTATTGAACAGCGGGAAGCTGCAATCTGAGACTTTCACCGTTTCTGAAATAAAGGCACTTGGCGTTACTGGGAGCCATGGCCTTATTTGGTCTAGGTACCTTATTGTGTTTTGAGGAAAACTAAATGAGGGTGAAAAATAAAATTGGCTATTTTAAAAAATATTATTTTTTATTAGAATCGGAAGACAATTTCAAGATTGAACAACTGCACATGCCATGTATGGATGAAAAGAGAAAACGTTTTTCTTTTTATGTAAATAGCAGCCTACTGTGACTTATATTTAAAATAGTAAAACAAGTTTGCTATAACTCGAACGAATCAAAATATTTTAAGGCATTTTACTCTACTCAAAAAAGTGCCTAGAATGTGCAAATAACTATTGCCCAATTCCAGAAATAACTGAGTTACCGACATGTATTCAACAAAAACCAAAGAATAAAACGAATTTTGGTTTGCAGCTTGAAAACGATGAGATAGCTAATTCTAGTTTTGACTATTGAATTTCTTTAAAAAAAAAAAAGGTAGAGATATGTTGGGTTAGAGATTTTAAAGAGCCATTTACTGCAAAATATGGTTGATCCACTAAAGTACTAAAGTACTTTACCGCCTTTTCATGATTTCTATGATACAGGTCGTTGTGTAACAAAATAGAGCTAAGAACAAAATAATAATTTAAAAGTTATTAACTTCATAAATGTAATAAATAAAGAAATTTAAAAAAATAGTGGCCTTTTTCAGTATTCTCCACTGCCCACCTGACTTATTGAAGTTGCGTTCCGTTTATCTGCGATATTAACTTCTAAAAAGTAAAGTAATTAAATATTGTTATAGCATAGATATTTTTATCTATGCGGAGACTCGTACATTATGTTCATAATAATGTATTCTTCAGACTTTTTAAAATATACTGGTCAGTGGTTGGGCATGTTTTTGAACCACTTTATTTACATATGTGTATTTAAGTATTTCCGAATAGTAATAATGATCCATTAAAGAACAATTATAATAATTTACTATGTTGTAATTAACTGTATATTCAATATGATTTTTGTAAATAACGACAAAAATGGTTAATATTGTACATTTTTTCTGGTTTACAGTTACTAAAGAATATCTCAGAAATAAATAAGTATACAAGTGACTCTTTTATATTTTTAAATAGTTTGTAGCCGTTTTTTAGTCAACTCATAAAATGTAAGTTATGTAAGTTATTAAACAATCAATCAATCAAATATGTTACAATGTCTGATAATAGTTGAAAGCTCTTCTTAGTTTTATGAAAAAACTTCCCAAACGTCCTTCAATTATGACAATAGTAAATATAGGGTCTTTCTATAGGGAAGTTCGAAATTTGTTAGGTTATAGCGGCCATGTTGTTAAAGCAATATTGGTTAAACGGTTGTGAATTGATCAGTAGTGTATGACAAATTACCATAGAAAACTATAACGTTCAACATGTGCAAATTATCAAATTTTATTTTCAAAATCAGTGCTCCGTTCGAGAAACGTTCGCTCATTACTCGGTACATTAGTGGACCTTAAAGTAATACAAATTATTTTTTAATCATGGAAAATCGACAGATAACTATGATTATATATATAATTAGCTTCAGAAAAAGTAATCAACATTTTCTTTATTTTCGCATGTTTCACCAATCTAAGATCAAATAATAATTAATTTCGTATGATATTTTTTTCATGTTCATACTTTTAATTGTTGAATTAATTCACTCCGTGCAATAAATTAACAAATATTTATTGATAAACAGAAAAATATAAGAAACTTGAAAATTCATTATTCATTTAGAAAACTGTACAAGGACTAAAGTAGGTGCCACTACTTTAGTCCTTGTACAGTTTTCTGGAATCTTCCGAGGAATGACCATATTGTGTACCGTACGAATAAGTAAATTAGGTAGTAACAGTATACATTTGGATGAGGGATTCTGCCGCAATGAAATAGGATGGCGCCACTTGTACTTTATTTCCAGGCTGTTACAAGAACAACGTCCTTCATTTTTCGATGAAATATTTTAAGGATGTTATTAACAGGACTTATATTTTTATAGCGACATATATGTTTATAAATGAAATAATATCATTTATAATTTGAACAACAAAATCGCGTAAAAGATCATATACATATTTGTTTTAAAAGTTCTTTATATCAACTCCTACTATAAACCTTCCTCTTAGCCTCTTAAAAATAATATCGAGTCCTTAAACTCGATAGGAAATGTATTTTAAGAGATAAATATCGCAATAAATTGATTTGGTTTAAAAATGTTCACTCGGTTTACTTTACCATCTGCTGGTGAGGAGTCAAACTTTTATGGCAATAAATGCTATATAAATAATTCAAAGCTCATCTTACTAAATTATAGATGTCGCGCTATTGGTAGCTGTACATGTGTACAATTAATTTATTTTTTGCTCGTAGTTTATTATAGAGTTATAGACTCCAGATGCGACCTCTGGTGGATAATCTTATGATGTAACATTACAAAGAATTGTAAATTCGGGTTAGGTTAATTACATTAGGTTAGATTACATTATACAATTAATTAGAAGTCAGATTTTTTATGCAGAAAAGACCAGTTGCTATAATTATGACTACTAAAGACATATTAATGGTATAAAATGAACTGTTTGTCACCGCGCCATTTTGTGGGGAAACTAGTGCCGCCATAAGTCTAACTAATCAATTACCATGAGAAATTAAATCGATGTATTAGAATTTTAATTACTATAATTAAAGTGTACATAATATGTATTATGTATTACATTTTACCATGTCATCTACAGATATTACTAAACAAAACTATGAAGCCGCAGGTACAGGTATTATTATACTGTCATCTTTCATTTATCACAGACTGTTACAGGAAACTTGTGTGCTAATTGCTAAATATATTTAGAAAACTGTCTTGATTCTAAAGTTTTATGATCTGTGCTTGATTCTTAGATCCTGATTGATGAACCTCCTTAATTTCTGTAATAATTATGCATATGTAAACATACCTGCATAATTTATTTTGAGTTGAATATAATTAGTTCATGTAATGACATCACAAATATATTGATTAATGATTTTTCCTTTATTATTTCTAAAATATAAAGAGAAGAGGCAGGGTGCTCTCAAATAGAACATAAGACCGAATTTCAAAACTTTCAGTATAAATCCATCTATAATCAGATTTTACTGTTTGAGCTGTTTATACCCGAGTTTAATTCATAAACAACTTACATAAATGAAAATGATAAAGTTCATTGTTTAATGACCGTCGTTTATACCAATATGATGATGTCATCTGTACGGCATAGAACTCATAGTTATTGAACTAACCTTGGCCTTAATGCTAGAGGTCACTTAAGGGTATATACTATTTCAGAGCAGTAGAGGTCATTAAAGGACGTCGTTGTCAATGTCACCTTGAAAACACTCTAGATTATGATGAATGACATGATAAAACTGAACTTTTGTTTATACATGTACATATCAGATAATATATTTGATAATAATAAATTACATTGATCTACTTCATGAAGTGACATCACAAATATATTGATTAACGTAAATCCGGCTAAGATATATTTTATTATGCGATCGTTTATAATATTCTCTTTTATTTATAATACAATTATAAGAATAAACTTACAGTTAGTGGACCTTACAGCACTAATCATTTTTAATCATGGAAAATGGGCAAAGATAGCTATGATTATTTATGAAATTACCTTCACAAAAAGCGATTATTATTTTCAATATTTTCACCAGTCCAATATCGAATAATAATTAATTTCACTCGATCTTTTTTTCATCTTCATACTTTTGTCAAATTAATTCATTTCGTCCAATAAATCAATAACAAATATTTATTGATAAACAAAAAAATATAAGAAACTAGGAAATTACTCATTCATCATACATTAGTTCATTTCTTGTTTTACAAAATTTTTTATTTTAATTTTGCATTACAAACATTTCAAAAATACTTTGATATTTAAAATTTTGGACACAGAAATCGACGTCCTTCCCCTAAAAAGGAAAGGTTACACTTAAAGAAAAGGACAAACACACTCATGATGCAAAAGTTTGAGACTCAACTGGCTATGAATGATGTCTCTATAACCAGTATCTGGAAATATTAATCTTTATAACTACACAACAGATATAATGAAATAAAATTATTATAATCGGGGCCACTTATGTGTTTTCTTTGGTATTTCAATAAATATATTACATATCATCAATGAAAAACTCATATGCATATTACGAAATTTGATGAATATTTGCTATTAAACGGTTAATTGCAAAATGGATATTTCATAAAATGTGTTCCATAAAAAACTGAACACTATATTCTGTTCATAATATACTTAATCCTAAAAACTATCTACTTTTATCAAAAAATACTGCTTGCCTTTCAATTTTAATGGTATGTCTTGTACATCTACTTATCGAACAAAATATACATCAATCACGTGGATGTAAACATTTTACACAGCCTCTTAAAAATATGGTTTCCAATATACTGTTATCAAAAAGTATACTCTTAATTATAATGTATCATCATATGAAATGTGGGTACTTTATGACGAATACCATGAATTTTATTTGCCTTTCTCTATAATTGTTAACCCTTTTTTATGACTTGAAATAAAATTACATAACTTAAAGGTTTTATAAAATGACCTTCAGTGTCCTCTATATACTAGTCAACCTTGAACTCCCCTTCAAGGTTAAATAGAACAACCTTGAATTAGTTGTACCTCATGATATAAAAGACTGTCTGACCAACATGCTGTGCTCAGTGTATTTGGCTATCTCAGCGAGTTCAGTTCAATCAACAGCATGGCTCCCACACCACAGGTGAACAGTAAAGTGTCAGTGAACATACTTCCAACAATTTCAGGACAATTCTCTTTGTTAGACTGTTCATCAAACCAAAAACCTGTATCGAACACATTTACTATTTCATCAGCAAGAATATCGACCCCGTCAACTGCTACCTCCTCGTCATCTGGAAAAAGCACACACTCACAAGCTATAAACGAACATTCAACAGCACCACTTAAAATAATACAAATAGTAACGTTGTATCCCACAGATATGAAATCAGCCACATTAACAACAAATCATACGCCAAAAGATGCAGACATCCATAATAAATTAGGACAAAATATTGAAGGTGCTTCATCGACATGGGTTCCAACAGATACTGAAATAAATACCCTTCTGAAGAATTATAAAAAAAATTATAGAACTCAAAAGGCTTATAAAAGATACCTTTATAAAGCAGACAATGAATATAAACAGGCGATCCGGGAGATGCAAAAGGCTAGGGACAGATATGTCCAAGTTGTCAAAGAAGGCAAAACGAATCATCTGAATTAGTTAATTAAGGTCATTATTATTATTATGTTCATTTGTTTTCAGAAAAGTTTTATAAAATACTGTGTGATGTATTTCTCTTACTTTCGCCATTTCTCTCATTTTCATCGAGTATCATTAGGTTTTAAAAATTGTTTATTATAGAATAACACACTTGGTAGTTAGAACCATTTTTGGGCTGCATTCATTACAATGTTGTTCTGAAAAAACTGCTGTATTAAAATATACATACATATATAATTACGTTTTTTTTTTGCATATGCGGGTATACCTAACAACAATTTTTCCTCTGGCAAATTCTTCCTTATTTTATAAATTCTTAATTTTTCAAAATACTATATAGAAATTTACGAACGTTTTTGTTTCACGTGGCTATTGTAAAAAAAATATCTGAATTAACCTACGAGCATGTCTCTTTGCTCATAGGAATTAACAATTCCGTCATCTGTCATTTTACAGTTACACCCCAGAGACATGTCTGTTACACCTATAGACTTCTTGTTACACCAGCTTGGGAATTATAAAAAATTGCTTTTACTACCTACTATTTTAATTGAAAAATGATATTCCTCAACATCCTAATTAAATTTTCAAATATGTAAAATAGTATATTTTAACCTCCTTAATTTTTGTAATAGTTATGCGTATACAGATATACTTACATAATTTATTTAAATTCGAATGATTAGTTCTAGTAGTCATGAAATGACGTCACAAATATATTGATTATGATAGTAGTTTTTGGTTATATTATTTCCACAATATAAAAAGAGACATAGTTCTGATCTTCGAAAATAATATTCGAAAGTTATGATGCTTTTAGATGGAAGTTCTGACCAAATTTTAAAACTAAATGTAAATCCATCTATAATTAGACTTTATTGTGTTTGAGCTGTTTATATCCTAGTTCAATTTATAAGTAATTTATATAAATAAAAATGATTTAAGTTTTTTGTATAATGACCATCGTTCATACCAGTATGATGATGTCATCTGTACCACAAATGACTCTTAGTTATTGACCTAACCTTGGCCTTAATGTTAGGCATGGAGGTCATTCAAGGGTATAGACTATATTTAGAAAGCTAGAGGTAATTTAAAGGACGTTAGCGTCAATGTCACCTTGAAAATACTCTCTGCTTTATTATGAATGACATGATGAAACTAAATAACTCTTCAGGGAACTTTTGTATATAAATCTATATAGATTCACTTAGTACAGATAATAGTAAGTATTGTATTATCCGGCTATTGATATCCTGTTTATATTTATAATAAAATTATTTATAATAAAAATAAAGTATATTTTTAATGGCTTTGATCGTACATATGTACCAATACGACAAAGTTATCTATAAAGTATGTACAGGAGCTCATAGCAGTAACTTCACCGTAAGTTACATATTTTCTTCTTAATTTTGCAGTACAAACACAATCCTTATGATATAATTGAAGGTAGAAGGTATTTTGTTTCTGCAGTATCCAAAATAAATGTATTAGATATTGTTGATGGAAAGTAATATATTTATTTGGATGAGGGACGTATTAAAGATATAAAAAATACAGGTCATTATTTAAGTTAAAAGAATTGCCATTCTATTAAATCCTAGCCCCTAGCTATTAGTGTAAAGAAATCTTTTGCAATATTTTTGAGAACAAACTAGAATGTTTTAACTGAAATCTTTACTACAAATTTGTATAGACTTATCTACATAACAAATTCATAAGATTTTATTTATATTCAATATAAAAGTTATGGTTAATTGCAAAATGGATGTTTCATAAAACATGTTCCATAAAAAAACTGAACAGCTCATATTCTATATAGAATATTACTTTGCCCTAAAAACTGTCTAGTTTTGTTATAGAATATTGCTCGTCTTTTATTTTAATTAAATCTGCTTGATTCCTAGCACGTAGTAGTAGTATGTTTTGCTTGATAAGTATACTAATCAAACAAAACATTTATCTATCACTTTTTACACAGACAATTAAAAAATATACTCTGCACTTTTTTCAGAGTATGTCTCTGAAAAAAGTATACTCCTAATTATAATGTTCCTCGTATGAAATGTGGGCACTTTATAATGACAGACAATGAATTTAATATTCTTTCGTCTATAATTCTTAACTTGTATTGTGATATATTTTAGTAAGCATAAAACAAATATTTCGAACACTTTA
The DNA here is from genome assembly GCA_037954035.1 of Rosalia funebris. Lineage (NCBI taxonomy): Eukaryota > Metazoa > Arthropoda > Insecta > Coleoptera > Cerambycidae > Rosalia > Rosalia funebris. The sequence goes on from JAZFAV010000021.1 coordinate 20,757,992, forward strand.
TAAATATAATAAAGATGTATTCACAAGAACTACATTCATACATAAAATTTATTATTATGGCAATAGTATTTTCATCTCTAGTCAGTTTTAGAGTCTGTTAAAATATAACTATATATACAGTAGTTCTGCAAATTTGGTAACCGTCAAATCAAAGAAATCAAATTAATGTCCAACAATCCCAAAAATGGAGGGTAGCTAAAATTTAATGAGAATTGGCGAGTTTTACGCTGAAGTAAATAATTATCATAAAACTGTACAACACTTCTTCTTTTACATTCAGTTTATCGGTTTTTAGAGTAGATTTATCTATATTCATTTTGTTTCATCATATCAGCCTAAAAAAAATTTAAACAGTGCAGTTTATTATTACGATAATAGTATATTCATCACTAGTCAGTTTTAGTACCCGTTAAAATATAACTATATATACAGTAGTTCTGTAAATTTGGTAGCCATACAACGGCCTTCTAGCACATTGTATCCATAATTTGTAGAACATTGAGCTACTACTATAATTTTAACATAATTTACCATCTAAGCATTTATGGCTTAATAGTAAAGTACCATCTGCATAGGGAAAAGTATAACCTTTCTATAGTTTTTTTAACAAATTCACATAACGTAAGTCTAAACATGTGAACGATTAATTGACTATTGTCAAGTTAAAACAATGTAGACTTCAGTGTTTACCAATTTATTTAACCTACTTATGTAGTGTAATGAAAGTTATTCGGTGTGGAATAGATATTCTTACTAGAACAAAATTAATTTTTAACAATTAAATTAATGTTCAACGATATCAAAAATAAGTAGCTAAAATTTCATGGGAACTGGAGAATTTTACATTGAAGTAAATAATTGTCATGAAATTATACAACACTTTTTTTTTTAATTCAGTTCACAGTTCATCTGTTTTCAGAGTTCGTCATACAGTGATTCTTCTTTACTCATTTTGTTTGATCATGATCACACTTCGCCTAAAAAAATTAAATAGAAAAGATAGTATAATAACTAATGTGGCAATATTTCATTTCTTATGTATAAGGAAAACTGAAGTAAATTCAAATTACGAAAACGTTTCTGGCGGTTATAATAAAAATTATCCGTCAAGTGTGTATTCATACATTTAATAGGAATATGATGTCTAATTCCAAATATTTAGGTTTGTAATAGTTATACCGCATGTTATTTAACTTTTGCCAATTCTTGAATTATCATATTATGCACAGGGTACCCAATATCAACAATATTATCATTATCAATAATATCAAAATTGACATTAACAATATTGACCTACGAGCAAAAAGACAGATTGCTCGTAGATATTGACATACAGATATCACGGCACAGTATCACGGAATAATCTTTATTTCATGTTTCATGGATCAAGGAAGTAATTTAATTTATTCGTTTTGTAACTTTAATTTCATTGCCATTTGAAGATGATACTGAAAATCGATTGATAAAGACTATAGCTATATTTAGCAAATAATAAATGTACATATTATCGAAGATCAGCAATTATACTTATAATGATATATACATGAGCTCTGCTCAAATTAGGTTCAATACACACTAGTACACTGTCAGTATACTAGTATGTATTGAACCTAATTTTGTGAATTTCACCTCGAACGATTTTGTTATACTGTGTACTGTACAAAGTATCATTATCTTTATATATAATGATTTATACATGAACTCTGCTCAAATTAGGTTCAATACACACTAGTACACTGTCAGTATACTAGTATGTATTGAACATAATTTTGTGAATTTCACCTTGAACGATTTTGTTACACCGTGTATTGTACACAGTATAATAAAATCGTTCAAGGTTAAATGCTCTGAAATACTGAAGTTTCGAAATATTTCCAAGGATACAGTTCAAAGCCAAATCTCATTGTAATACTTTACTGTAATTGTAAATCTGTAAAACCAAATTTATTTAAAATGTTCATATGTACATTTTGATATTCATCTCATTATAAATATTCAAGGCTGTTACACAATTTTCTACAAATACTTTTGTGTTTACTGGTGTTGGTTGTGCTTCGTGTGTTACAGCCTGAGCATTACTTCAAGGCCAATCACTATCAATGTGTATATATATCAGCGCCGGACAGACTCTTTCCTCTTTACTAGTGGTCTGGACGTTTGTGGAAACGTGTTAGTCATTCTTGAGAAGTCATTTATATGAGCGCAACTATGGATCTACCTAATAATAACGAATTATATCCTGAACACGTTTCAACGACGCATCGATCATCAACACAAACAAGTTCATCAAGAGTGTCCGATGAGAATTTGTCGCAAAATGATGAATCTATGGAATCATCTGAAGATGAAAACAATTCACTGTTGGACACAGAGTACTGTTTGCCATTACCAGTGTCACCAATTAAGACACCTACAAAAGACATTTCGACTGTAAGTGAAATTAAACATCCTTCAGAAACTTCTCCAATTAAACATGAAATGAAACGAAGCGCGACAGTGCCTCCTACATTACAACATACCATAGAAGGAACAGCATCGAGAACAACACCAAAATGGAATCCAACAGATCATGAATTACATACGCTCGTAGCTAATTATGAACAGCGTTTATATGTTCAGACACAGTATAATAAAATACTTAAGGCTAGTCGAGAAGAATATTTAGATTCCCTTAACTTAGTAAAAAATGCTAGACAGAGATATCTTCATGCTATTATGGTAGGTAAAAAGCGTTTTAGTAATTTTTTTGTTTAATAGGTAAATGAATAATATAGCTATAACCATCTAAATATATGTGATATACATTGTCATTAGTATGTAGTTTTTATTATGTGATCGTTTTGCCATTTTATGAACATTATGTACGAATTTCTTTTTATGTAGCCTGTATGCACTTTTATAGACATAAGAATTAAATTTTAGCTTGACCTTTTTATAATAACTACAGTCGAAATCGGTTATAACGACATTGAGCGGACCAGTCATATTAGATCCTTATTAGAAAAGTGGATAGTCATAATAACCGGTAATTAGATTTTTTTAAATAAATAATAAACAATAAAACTATCAAATACATAGGTATTTTAAAACTTTTTATTTTAAAATTAAATCATTAAACATCTAATACAAAGTGTAATACTCACATACATATATGCATTGTAAATATGTATTTATTTTAAATATTCTGTAATTTTAATTTGTTTATGACACTTCAGACGTGTGTATGTATTTTGTATCTCACGTTACATTTTAACTAGTCTTCAAAATTGCCTCCTTGAAATTGAGTCGTTACAAATGACAATTTTTCGTAATACTTATAGCATTAAGGCCCTCATTCAGGGGTGGCACTGTAAATTGTTCTCAGTTTCGTCTTGTTCGTCAGATTGCTCTTGAATTTCAGCTACAATGTCATCGTCAGTAGCTATAACTCGATGAACATACCAAATGTTGATTACCCAGGCCGAGCAAATTCGTTGGCTTTTTGTTGAATGGCAAGCGTATGTATGTATAAACAATGTCGTTATGAATGGTTTCCTGGTTAACAGATTTACATATATGTAATTAAGACGGTACCTATACATCCCTTTACAATACCTGATATATACCAGGTATTGTAAAGGGATTATTAGGCACCGTCTTAATTATATGTAAATCCCTTATCCACGAAACCATTAGGTTTATCGATTATAATAGCTCTAACCGATGTCGCTACAAACGATTTTGACTGTATATAGATTTATTTAAAGTGGTGAGTAAAATAAGTTTAGGACAGTCGATCTCTGTTACTGCTCGTCAAGAATAGGAACAAGTCTATCAGACCACCCACGAGGTGCGCAATAAATAGCCTGGTCTAACTAAATGGCCGAATGCCATCCTCACTATTTCTTCTAGTCATACATAAAGAAATCACACTTTTTCCTATTATTGACGAGCGGTACCTTACTGTATATGTTTTTGAGTTCATATATTATAGATGATAAGTTCTTTTATAATGTTCCTCAGTTGTGAGTGTTAATAAACTATGAAGTATGAGTACTGAATTTTTTTTTAATTCTATTCATTAATATCGAATAAATGAATATAAAATAAATAAAAAAAAACTATTTACGAATATGAAAATATCCATTTCCATATAATTTTATAATCAGATTAATTATAAATTTTTAAACATGTTTTTGAACACATTTAAACAATATAAATATAAACAAGGGACTATATTGTTCTAATAAGTAGATATCTACCCAGTTTGAATATATTTAAAAAAGATTATACATTTCTTGATTTCTTGACCATAGGTATGACATTTTACGTGTCTTGGTTTAGACAGCAATACAGTTAACAGTTGTAACAACAGAGAATTTAATGGGTTAACAAGTTCATTTAACATCAACCTATATGCTACAGGCAGAAAAGATCTAAAGTATTACCTACCTCACTCGCTACTCACACTGTATGTTTATCTATTAATGACAAATGCACACCATACCTGACAAAATTGTATCTTAATTCACCAACTTATGCAAAACATTTAAATAGAACACATGAAAAAAAACGTAAAATAAATAACTTAAGTACACATAATTCATAAAATAGTTTAGAATATCCTGTTTATGATTTATTAATACAAACTGAAATAAAATTAAAAACTTTTTAACTATGTAGGTCCCAAGAAACCGAAACATACGAAAAAGTACTAATGGTAATATAAAATATATTTTGACAAATTTTAAATAAAAATATGGTTTAAATAAAACATTTAAATATTTAATATTAACTATTGACTAATAAATGTGACAAGTGTAAAGATGTAGACAAAAGGTATAGCATTTATATAAACCCATCATTAATAAAAAAGGTTTTTTATGCCGTCGACTAAGAATAGAACAAATGTAACTATCCATTTATAAAAAAATTCACAAATTAAAGAAGAAATGCAAGGTATCACCAGCAAATTAAAGTGTTAATAAAGACATATACTTAGTGAGAGAATTACATTATACATACTGGGATACTGGGTAATTTTAAACGCCTCCATTCTCTGTTAATCTTCCATCGGGTGCAGCCGATCTGTGATATGCGACAATCACTTTTTTTTGCCCTTTCATGTGTATTAGGAATATTAATTTGAACTCCCTCATAGCTCCCTAGCTGTAAACCACTTCTCGATATGGTGTCAATTTTTTTTAATGCATTCCCTGGCCTTGTATGGGCTGCCAGGATATGTCAAATGCATTATGCCTGATTACATCATTTTCACTTTTATATTTTCTTAGATTTCTTTTATTATTTAAATTAATATTTTTTGGGATCTTTTACACTTAACAAATTTGGGCGTTAAATTAGTGGTTTATACTAAATATCGTTACCAACAATGTGACGTTTATTTTTGTTTGGAACATGCTAAAATGATAAAGAGGATTATAATTCTTTACACTTAAAATAGGCAGTTACTTATAACTTTTCTTTGCAATTCACGTCCAATGGTTTTTTTTTATATATATAACTTTATGGCTTTTACATGAAGAAATAGGCGGTTTGTTTTCTGTATTCAAAATATTTTTCAATGCTAACTGCTGAACGTTTTGTCCTTAAAACAGAAAAAACTTGTAAATGACTGGTTCTCGTATAGAAGTATTCCAAACTTATTGTTTTACAACATGAAATGAGTTCCTTTATGTAAATTTAATTAATGCGATTAAAAACTAGTGTGAAATATTTATTGTATTGTATTAATTAAAATAAGCGTTTAATTGAGTCTCCACCTCATTAAAATCTAAATTGTGTAAGATTTGCCATGGAATCTCTCAGATGCATTGTGCCCGAATGTCTTTGGATTTAGACTTACCTGACGGAAGGTTAATAGTAGGTTCTCTAGAACATTATATTGACAAATAGCGACAAGGTGTTCCACTTCAAATTATAATGTTAATGCAATTTACTATAAAACCAGAACATATTTGTCGACCTGTCAGTAACTTATATGCTATACAAGAGGCTCTCAAGAACCTATATCATAAACCTTACTATTAACAAACGTACAGAGGCGTTTCCCTTTAAGAAAATCACCCAGTATATTTTATATGTATAATTTATCTCGTGTTTTATATTTTTTGTTCAAAATGTCAACTAGCCGTTACATTTGTTGTACGAATGCAATTACCACATATGCTAGTTCTTAAGATTATAAATTCTGCCAATAGATATTATTTCTACATATAATTGTAACAGTTCATACTGAATGATATATGAACAATAATAAGAGCATATTGAATTAAATAATAAAAAAGTATACAATTTATTCGTAGATTAATAAGAAGCCTTTATTGACAAAAATGAAGCTAATGCTACTTTAAATATATTTAATGATCTCCCGATAAATGATTCTATGGTTGATAAATAGTTTTGTTATCATTATAATGAAATAAAAATTATGTATTTCTTTTATGATTTATGTTTTTCCTTTATTTCTAAAATGGATAGCCAGAACTGATTTTAATGATATTATAAAGCACATGACTAATGGAAATTAAGGCTTACTATAATGCATGCTGATGTTAATGTGGCATAATGCTTGATATAGTTCCACAGAATATCCATAAAATGTTTTGTGATGTATAAATGTGGCATATTAAGGCTTAATTTGATCGTTTTAGTAAACTGCGGTTTATTAGTTAAATAGATACAAAAATTACCAGTATTTGCATAAATATATCTCAATTTATTACCATTATAAAAAAAATAAATTAAAAATCTATATTACATAAAACTTCATCCATGCCATCATTAAAAATATCTTCTTCTCGAGGTTCAGAATGTTTGATAAGAATGTCATCAAATCCATCATTAAAAATGTCTTCGGCTTCAGAATGTTTTCGTTTTTTCTGTGGTGTAAAGTAAGTCTTTATGCTTCTTACTCCCGATATACCGCTGCTAGTGGTAATGTCAAGCCCCTCTGTCATGTTATCATTACCAACCTGCTGCTGTTTAAGTGACATATTATCAAATGAGTCTTTTGATAACCCTATTTCTTTTAATGTATCTTGTTTGCCTTGCAGTAGAGTCCATATTGAATCATCAGCGGTTCCCGATGCCAAAAGATATTGTACAATTACTGTGTTTTGTTGGCCTATTCTGTGAGCTCTCGATTCTGCCTGACTCAAAATCTGCACAGTAAAATTTTAACTCTGGTTAAGATACGTTACAAAATTAAACAAAAAATATAATAAAATTATACTTACACTAGGGTTCCAATGTAATTCAGCAAACAAAACCAAATTGGCTGCTGTTAGTGTAATCCCAGCGTTACAAGATGTAATAGATAATATCGCAACCAAGTAGTCATCGTCCAATTGAAATTTAGAAATATAATATTTTCTTCGATCACCACCAGTACTGCCATCAATTCTGATGTATTTTACATTTTTCTTTTTCACAACATCCTCAACAGCATTAAGCATGATATGATGGTGAGCAAATATTATGAATTTTCTTTTCTTTTCTAGCATTTTCAGAATGTGAGAACTGAAAGTATTTGAGCTATATATATAAAATAATGGTTTTGTACTTCCATACTTACCAAATAGAAGGGATTTTTATCCTCGCCGTTTCTGCAAAATATGTTAACAGCACTGCATGCCTTTCAGCCCCATTTTTCTCACAATTGTACTTCTTTGCAAGGGCATTTAAGCATGCTCTATCCTTTTCAGAAAATTCTTCAAGTTTTGTATCTAACATTATTATTTCTTGTTTTTTATTTGGTAAGGTTTTCATAACATCGCTCTTCGTTCTCCTAATCATGAACTTTTTAGCCAAAATAATTTCCAGCTCTTGTAGGTTCGACTTACCGCTGGCATCCCAGCCAAATTGAGTCTGTTTTCCGTCACAATATCGTGCACTGTAAGTGTAAAAAGAACCAAAGAATTTGTCATCTATTAAACTGAGCTGTGTATACAGTTCACTTGGTTTAGATAAAGCTGGCGTTCCACTAAGCAGTATAAGCCTCTTGGCTCGCCTAGCTAGCTCAGATGCGGCCTTAAAATTTTGCGTTTTAAAACATTTCAGAACATGCGATTCATCTATAATCACAACTCCAAAGTCCCTTGCTAATAATTTATCAAGGCACCGTTTCATCATGTCATGAGATACTATCAGTATTTTGATGTCGCCAATACAGTCTTTTCCAGAAACCATATACTGAACATGCATGATTGATATCGAAGGTAAATAGGTTCTTATTGTTTCTTCCCACGCTGATCTAGGAATAAGATTAAGGTATGAAAATAAATAAAAAATGGAAAAAGGAAAGTACAATATTTCATACACTTAATACTATATTTACTTCATGTTTGCAGTAGTTGCTATCAATAACGGCCAGTCATCCATATAATAGTTAGCTATAGCAAGTGCCTGAAATGTTTTCCCTAGTCCCATATCGTCTGCTATCAAACACCTACCACTTTTTTCAATCCCAAATCTAAAAATATTATATAAAAATCGATACAATAAACATAAGATATTCTCACTTTAAACCTTCCACTTGAAATGGTAATAAAGTACAACTCAGAGCAGGATCTAACCTATCGTAATCTATAACTATTTCATTTTGGGATTTTCTTAAACATGTCAGGACAAATAAAGGCAATTTATCTACAAGTACTTTAGATTGTATTGTTTGTAGTTTTGATGTAAGTAAATTGTAGTCCTTAATATGGAAGCTCCAAACTCGACTTTTAGGGTCTAAAATGGACATTCATAATATTAAATTGACGAATTGCTAAATTAACAAACCATATAATTTAGATGGAATCGTCTTGAAGATATCGATGGCCTCTTGACTGAAACCAGTAAGTTCTACAGAAAATCTGGCCTCTGAAGTTACAATACATTTTCCTGTAACTTTTTGTCCATAAAAATTTGGTTTTTGTGGAGTTTTGTTCATTTTTAGTTTCAATAGTCTTCTCTGACTTATAAATTCACACTTGAGAATCGCTGATCCCCATAAAAGATATATTTATATTTTCCATTAGGCCCAGCATAAACTTTTAATGGGACTTTTTTAAAAAAGAATAAATTTTTAATTTGAGGTTAATGCCATAGATAACTTTACAACTTTAGAAAATTCATTATTCCATCATTAGAGCATAGATGTTTGAAGAACGCAAATTGGAGCCCGTTGGCTGTACGATAGTAGAGGTAATCTGTGGTCCACCAACTCTGTCCTTCCTGTTGCTTATCTTATCAGAGATTACTAGTTTGTCTAAATTAGAGATGGGCGGACCCGGTCCGACCCGTTCCAATTGAACGAATCCGAAGGTGGAACGAGTCGAACCGAATCCACGATGTGGATCGAACCGGGTCTGCGGATCCGCGGTCTAAAACAAATCCGGACCTGAGCTGAATGCTTAGATTTGAAAGTTGAGTTGACTCAGTGTAATAAAGTCATAAAGAAAATAATTTGCCGGTCCGAGTAGGCTTTGAGTGGTTTATGGATATACTTTATATACAAGTCACTACTTGTACATAACATAATACACATAGCTGAAGAACTATAAAGAAACAAACTAATTCGTAAAAAAATATTTTTATTATAGTACGATTTATCAATAAAACGTGGTAATATAATAATACAGTACATAATAATTTAATTTAATAATAAATAATAAAGATAATAAAAATATCCGTTGAGTCGATATTGATATATTATTGATTGAGAACCACCGAATAGGTAGGTATTAACCTACCTATATAAAAATAATAGCAAAAAGTGATTTAATAAATTTTTGTTTCTGCGTAAACAGTATAGGAAATAATAAATAAGTAAATAAGTACAAAAACACAGTGCAACAACTACAAAAGCTAAATAAACATTATTTATTGTTTTCTTTGTATAAGATTATTTATTATTTTATTTTTAAACAATCCTATAGCTATATATATTTTATATTCTACGTATAAAAACTAAACATATGAAATTATCATATTATTATATTCTACATATATTATGTCTGTAGTAAAGACAGTTATTTTATTTTCAATGCCCCATTCCTGAGCAGAATCTTTTAATAGTTTACTAAAATTTTCAGCTGTGTGACTTTCTCTATATTTAACGCATCCAAGTAAATGGGAGCTTAATGCCCAGTTATTGTTAATATAATGGGCCGTTATGGCTACAAAACTGTCATTGTTTATAGAAGTCCAAGCATCAGTTGTAAGACAAACCGCCAAGCCTTCTTTAATTTTTAATTTAATTTCCTCATATTTTTCATCATACAGCCTAGGAATAAGTGATTTTGATACTGTTCTTTCGGGAAGGCAAATTGTATGATGGGCATAAAATATTAATCAGCTTCTTAAATTCCGTGTCGATGACTTAAGCTAAAGGGATGGTACTCTTTCACAATCATAGTTACTAATTGCCTATGAATAATTTTAGTTCGCGTTAAACTTAATGGCCTTACTATGAATTCGGGAATAGTTCTGACCTGTCGAACTGTAGACTTGCATTTATATGAAGCTGATATTTTCTGGACATGTTCTACTTGTGAAGTCACCAGTGCTTGAGAGCATTTTTTTTCTTGGGTGGATGTGGATGGAAAATTGTCAATATTCGCGATCTGTTCTTTGTCGATCTGTTTGTTGATTTTTGTAATCTGTTATTTATTCCCAGAATAATATTTATATTTACAAATTCATCCATGATTAAATTTATAAATCCATGGTGGACACATTTTTTTAACTATGTATCTTGTATACTAATGTATCTTGTGATAGAACAGTACGACAAGTCTCTATGAACGTGTCGTAACAAAAACAGGATGCTCAAACGTTCACGGCTCCATGGCGACTGAAAGAGCATCTCCTGACCTCCACATGCCAATTATCCCGAAGAAAATAGCCTCCACCTCTGAACTGTTACACTCATTTAAAAAACGTCATACATCTCTGCCGAACCCTGTATAAAAAAATCAGTACTTTCTATTGTAAGAGAGATTTAAGTTCCATTAAAATCCAACGACTCTATGCAGTAGGTAAAAATATTAAGTTATTGAATGAATGTAAATAGTTTTTGTTTATTATATAAACTTTCATATGTATATGTAATTATAACGGCAATTTATAATAAATTGTAATATACCTAGTAGTCAATATGAAGGTAATGTTAATATGCGTATTAGATTAATTTTGTTGATGAACCCTTATTTTCAAAACATTCCCACTTTAAAAAATTAATATCAATGATATTAATACATCATCCTCATGGATAAAATGTATTGGTGAATGTACTATGTACATTGTACATATTATATGTATTATATACAGGAACGGCTCGCGACAGAATCTATTTGGCCGTGGGCCGTTGGCATCGCGAGTGTGACACATGCGCAGAAGAAATATACTCTTCGTAGTTGAAACTTAAAATATGTAACCAGTCAAACCATATACTCGTATATTTCTCTATATTCATAATCAATAAACATTGATTTTAAAATATTTAATTATTGATATAATCAAATAATTGTATATATTTTGGAAGCAGATATTTGCATTATGTATTTGTTACAATGAGAAATTAAGTTAGGTAGTGCGATGCGTTACTATTATTATACACTCGGATTTAAATTACAATTTAGTTTTTGAAGTAGTAATACTAATACCAATAACCGTGGTTTATCTCGACAGCACTAACTCATGCTCGTAAATTATTTTATTTTAATTTAAGAAGACGAAGAGAAACGACCATAATAAGTAGACAGTCAGGTTAGGTTAGGTTAGGTTAGTATCCTTTAAAATAACAGCGTATTTAGTTGTTAATATTCAAAGTTAGCTTTTGGAGCCTTTTTGTATGTATGTAGTTTCATCGAACGACACGGAGGGCGTACGATTACAATGGACGACGCCAACTGCAAGTCATTGTATACATTTGAAGTAACTAAACATCGAAAGTTTCTAATAGGTTTTATGACGATTTAATATATGATATGTGTAAAGGAAGTGTTGTAGCATCTATTGGTATTAATATTAGCTATCTATGTAATGTGAAGTGAAAGTTATTTGATAGAAAAAATAGCCTCATGCGGAAAAGTGGAAAATTAATTTTCTCGAGAACCGTGTCCGAGCGGATAAAACTGAAGCCAGATTCGTCTCCAGCAGCCTCGAAAATAGGGGGGTAGGAAAAGTTTCGTAAGTATTTACCCAGGAACACTTCTTGTATACAATTACCCAAGCGGTAGTAGTGTCACTATTTTATACGTTCTGTGGTGTCACTTGTCACTCTTGACTCTTGTCAGCTGCAGCTGTCAAGAGCTGTAGTATTTTCGTCAATGTCTGTTCCAGGTTAATTTTGTTGTGATATGCTTTAAAACTTGTGTTTAATCTAGTTGTTATTACATAATTTACGGTTATATAGCTGCAATGGAAAAGGAAGAATCCATGTTTATTAGAACCGGGTCGACGGTTATAAAAGATGATCCTGAGACTAATATCGATTTTTGCGATTCTAATGGTGAATGGTCGGAAAATTTAGCCCTAGATAAGCTCAAAGTCGAAATTATAGAAAATGAATCTAGTGGTAGTGGTAAAGTAGTGTGCAAAACGTGTGAAGTAATATTTGTAAACAATCATGAGTTGAAATTACACAATATGATACATTCACCTGATCATACTTGCTTCATTTGCAATGAATTTGTGAAAAATAGGTTTCAGTTTGTAGGACATGTAAGAAAACATATGTGTGCAAAACCTTTTAGATGTCCTAACTGTGAACGAACTTTTCCTACTTCAAGAGAAACAAAATTGCATATGCGGGTACATAGTGACGATAGGCCATATATGTGCACGGAATGTGGTAAAGCATTCAAACAAATTACCACTTTGAAAGATCATGAAGTTGTTCACACTGGGGAAAAAAGGTTTAAATGCAAGGTAAAATATTCTGTTTTATCTACATTGACCAAGCATAAATATTGAACATTCAAACATTCTTTCAGATTTGTGAAGGTGCTTTTGCAACTGCGACCAGTCTGAGAAGACATGTACGGGTGATGCATGAAACTGTGCGTTCCTTTAAATGTCACTTTTGTGAAGAGGCATTTACAAGCAAACAAGCTTTAAAGCAACACATGGGTATACATAAAGATGTTGACCCATTAAAATGTCAGTTGTGTGGCGAGAGGTTGCCAAACTTGGAGGAATATACTGCACATAAGAATAAGCACATTGAGTTAAAACAGTCAGGGAATTGTGATTATTGTGGAAACAAAACATTTTATTTCGGATTGAAAGAGCACATACAAAAAATGCATCAACCGAGATCCTGCGATATTTGTAGTTTGATTTTTTACGATGATAAATCTATGGAAAACCATAAAAAGAGCCATCAGGAGGAGACATTAAGGGAGGACTTCATTTGTAACATATGCAATAAACAATTTGAATTCCCTCGATACCTAAAAGCACATATAAAACGTCATGAGAAAAACTACAAGAAGTTTAAATGTGACTTGTGTGAAAAATCATTCTCTTCTAAAAGGGATTTAAGTGATCACTTAAATGTGCATGCTAATATTAAAAATTATAAGTGTAAAATTTGTGATAAGGCTTTCCGCACCAAACAAAGTGTAAACAAACACATGCCAATACATTCTGACAAGAGACCGTTCCAGTGTAAGCTGTGTGATAAACGTTTTAAGAAACAATCAATTTTACGAAAACATTCTTTTACACATTCTTGTGCACGCCCCTATCACTGTGATATGTGTGATAAAAGATATAAATCTAAAGAGTCTTTAAGGGTTCACAGACTAACACATCAAAAGAGACAAAGGCACAAGTGCAACATATGCGACAAATATTTCAGGTTTAATACGGTATTTAAAAGCCACAGTTGTTTTAGAAACAAATTTGATATAAATAATCGTAGGTGTGTTTTTTGTAAAAGGCAGTGTAAAAGTTCAGTTACTTACGCCTTTCATATACTTGCCCACTCTAGAAAAAAATTGTTCAAATGCGATGTATGTAACGATGAATTGAAATACGAATATCATTTAAAGTTGCATGGAATTAAGCATTGTATAATGAACATATGAAGGAAATATAAGCATTTATAAAGGTGGATATCATTAAGTCAGTTTGCTAAGATACTTCAGAAGTGTCATGATGTTACTTTACAAATATTTTTTATTTATGAAACCAATTATATGACCTAAAAATTTGACTTGAAATAACTATGTTATTTTGCATCAAGGAGCAATAAATATTTTTCAATGTAGGTGGTTACAATTTGATAACATTTGTGATGTTTTTTTTTTAATTTACTTCAACAGGATCAACATTTTTTTTTTTTAAATTTCCATGACATGTTCTGGCATTAAACTGTTCTATAACACAAATCTTCATTTTCTCATACACATAATTTTTTTATTGGCATAATGTTCTCATATACTAGGATTTTTGACATGCAGTAGAGGTTTACATTTATATAAGGTGTTCCACAAAATCTGTAAAAAACTTATAAGCACAAACTCGGTAAAATATCAAATAAACTTCTTGTTAAATGCGATTTAATATACCAATATTCTATTTAATATTACAATATTCTGGGAACAGTAGGATAATAAAATAGGATAGTAAAAAATGAGACTAGATAGAACAATCAGTAAAAATAGACAGGTCGGGTCACTAAGTGAACAGGGACATGAATTGTCAATGATGTATTTGTTAAATGCATGAACTTGAGTTGAATGCTTTAATTTAACAAATATCTAACATTTTAATTTAACAAAGACTTAATGTCCATTAATAATGTCAATTATCTATTATTTTTTAAAGTTCTCATATTAAGTTTCATGGAAATTTGTGTGAAATATGTTATCTCTAGTTATTGTTCCTGTATATATCCAGTTTTTTTTTCATATTTGGTACAGTTGTCAATGTTATAGAAAAAGAGTGACTATTTTTGTGTTATCTCTAGGTATTTATGAATTAAATAAAATTTATTTGTTTGTGAGGTGTTTTAAATTAAATATTTTAATGAAGTTAGTTGCATAACATTTTGTTTATTAGAAACCCACATTATTTTTCTTTGTTGCAGGTACATAAGCTCTTTCTTATTTTTTAATTTTCCTTAAATTTTTCTTCATATTAATAATCTCATGCATAGGTATATCAATTTCAAAAATGACAAACAATTCAACATTATTTTTGATATCTAAACAACAAAAAGAATATATTAAATAAATAAAACATAATATCTTGATTTTGTTTATTAAAAAGATACACGTTAAGTACAAAAATGACTATTAAAAATAGATTATCTTAATCTATGTGTACAAAAAAAACTTCACAGCTTCGGTTGGCTATAAAAACTAATGACTTAACCTAACTATTTGGTAAAATTCGATATGTACAAGTTGACTACATATGTACAGGTAGGTAATATAAATAAAGGAAAACATAATATAAAACAAAATTAATAAATATAATAAGTTATAAAAATATAATTTTTAACGAAGGGAAAAACAAGTAATTTATTTTGCAAAATGTTCACTGGCTTAATAAAAAGATTAAATAAAATGCTTTTTAAAAAAGGAATGTTATTTCGAAACAGATTAGTGAAACAGTCTGTAAATGGCAAGTAAATAGAAAACTGTACTGACATTAAAAATTTGAGGGGGCCTAATAGAGCTCGAAGATGATGTTAGCAAAGGCATTTTCGTTTTGTGACTACACTGTATGCTTCCTTTATATTCGTACTCCTGAAAACTCGGCAGCTTTTCGATGTTTTCTTTCTGGAATGAAGAAACAATAAATAACATTTTACTTGAAGGAATTGAGAGAGTTAATAAAGATGTTATGTAAGCAATTATAAAAGCAAATATGTAGGCAATTTTGCCTTAAAACCATACATTTGATTGTTATTGAGATGAAATTTTTTATAAACTCATGAAAATTGAGTAATAAATTAATTTTGGAGTTTTGATCTTACAATGATAGCTCACTTTATTGACTAAGAAAATAATTAAAACATTAAAAATAATTCATTATCGTTCTATATAACAGCGAGTTGCTTTCCAGAATTAAAACAAAAATCTCTGCAACTCAGGAGATACTTACAATAGCAAGAGTATCGTCTCTTTTTCTACAAAAAGTGAGATGAAGCCCTTTGTAAAAATATTCTTCCATTTTCTTTGTAAAAATAGTTTCATTGTATGGGATGTTCTGTAGATGATTGGTGAAAGTTAGATTTCTAAATTCGGCTGGATCTTTAATAACGAGTTTGTCAAAAACGCTTTGTCCTTCCCTATTCTCTCCCTCGATACTGTATTCCTTGGCATTCCTTAGAGCCATTATAGCTTTCATATTGGCTTCAGGCGACATTTCATCACCAGGCTTATTCTCAAATGGTTTCGGAGTTGTTGTCGGTAGAGTGTCAACCTCCGTTCTGCAAGGAAAGTGATTATTATTTCACATTTTTATAATTTAAACCACAACTCACTTTCCCTCCAGTAATACCTGTTCGATTTCGGTCATATCCTTGCCGTAAAATTCACGTATACCTAGGGTTTCAAAGAAATATTTAACAGGTGGAATAGAGTAGCAACCGGCAAGTTGCGTTCTAGGATAATGCAATATGAATGCAAGGCACATTTCTTCTTGCGTTGAGTAGCCGCCAAGTGTAGGCTTTCGTCTGTGGACTGTAGAATATGTGCATTCCGTTATAAGTCCATCACCAGGGAGGATTGGTGTGTCTTGAGACAGAGATCGGGATTGTTGGTAATTGAAATCATAGTGATTATCCTGGGAATGAGAAAAGACATTATGATAAAACAGTCATATAATATCATAAGCATTTTAAACATACTTATGTTTAATAACATTACTATTGTACAAATAATAATAGTAAAAATAGCTTTTAGTGATTCTTTATAACACTCATTATATTACATTTTTGATGAGGGTATCTACGTTGAAATTATCTTGTTGGTTATCCAACTTGGGTGTTTAATTTTAATGTATTTAGATAAAATAAATCATGCCAGCAAAAACGAATTTAATAAAATGCAATTTTTAATAAATTAACGTCTCAACATGTCGGGAACTGCTGCAGATAAGTGCTGGCAAGAAAGATCAATTAATCATGTGACACAGTAATAAAAATACCTTAAAGTAAGGAGAAGGCCAATTTGCTTATACTTAGTGTAGGTAAACTGCATATCAACTGGCGTTACTACATTTATGGGAATTGCAACAATAGTTCAATACACTAATTTTTGACCAACTTCTAAAAATAAATGTTGCAATTGATTTTCTTTATGAAGATAAGTATTGTGGATTATATTATATACATCTAACATCCTGGTACGAAAAAATATAGAAAGTAGGTCTAGAGAGTTACATTGAAATTTTGTGGGAAGCGATCAAATGGCTTGGAAAAATTGGGGTACAGTACATCAAGTTATTATTAGTACTATACTTGTAGCACTATATTTGCATTTATAGAATGGTCCTTCACAAATCCATGCCGGTTCAACTAATATAATTCTTTATATGATATTATAAAATGTTATGCATAGAAAATTAATTTTCCAGTTTCAGAAATGAAAAAAGTGGACAAATTCAAGATAAATATACTAAAGATCTATAAATATATTGACACAGTGACAGATCACAACAGCTGCAATATTATTTGGATCAGTTGACAAATTTGGCTTTAATTCTTTTATGTTTAAACACCTCTTCTTTAGTAATAGACAATAATTAAAATTCTGTTAGTACTGGTATGACTTAAAAAGTTGTACCTATTCTTCTATTAAATATCCATTACCTATATAATATCTAGTCATTGGGCGTCACAACATTTACTACAAAATTATTTGTATGTTTATTAGATAAATACAATTAAAATATCTTATAATTTAATTAGCTCTTCCAGAAGTATATGATACTCTTTGTGTGGCAATGAACGTTGTCCTCTAATTTAGATCTGATATCTATAAAAGATTGATAATCTTTACATGTTTGCATTTTTTTTATAAGTACTTTTTCTTTTTTAACTTAATGTTATGAATATCTTTTTTTATCCGCACTCCAAGGGGGATATTTACATTCTACATTTTTATGAGGGGAGGATAATGTACTGTTAAACACAATATATATTTTACATAATTGCATGCCCCATCAACATTAAGCTGTTTTATACAAGGCCTCTGTCTGACATTACGCTTCTGAAATCTGATTGTAAGCAAGAAAAATCGACATAGGTACATTTATATAATTAAAATATTTTACCAGAGCTAATGGAGCCAACTCCTTCCCAGCCCTTATATGTCGCAGCTTTAGTTTTCTTCCGGCCAAATGTGAATGAAGCATAACAGACACCACGTTAATACCTTCTTTTGGGAAGACCTATCAAGTGAAAGTAATTTTAGTTGACATCACAACTTCGAGTTTTCCATGTACCTACCTCTTTAGTGCATCCAAGACTGCAGTATCCGGCAGTTTTGTATTCAGTTTGAAACGGCGGTATGAAATGCAAAGTAGAGGGTGCAACTCCGGTGATAAGTATTGCACCCTCATTTTCTCGAATTTCATTAGTATAAAACAGGCGAAGCCCTGATGTGTCCAGTGCATCTTTCATGGAAGGGTTGTCGAAGTGAACTTCCAACATGTAGTAGGAGTTCTTTTTGCCACCTAGTGGTAAACCAACGTGGTTCGGAAAGTATTCGCCTGCAATAGCACAAATTATAAGTGAATTATTTACTTAATGGAATTGAGGAATCTACCTTTTGATCCGACTGCCCAGGCAACTAAGGGAGTCAAGCACTTCTCCCATTCTAACGGCATGTCGCTATAACATAGCCTTCCTTCTTCCTTAGCAAAATTATCCCAAATTGGAATATTAGCATTTTGGCCCAGTTCACATTCGTGCATTATCATGTGATGTACCATGACAGAATGTTTATCACCCACGATGGGTTCGAAACCGATTATGTGGTGTTTCTCATTCAACGTTGGTGCTTTAAATACTTTGCACCAGTACATGGTGTCCATATTATTTTGTACTTTGAACTGTAAACATAAGTTATAGTAGTATTTGGTCTTTTAATAAAGGGAAGTAGAACGGGGAAAATGTGGGGATAAAAAAAGGGGTTGGTTAAATATTACATTAGTCTTTTTTTGATTTATCTCTAATGTCTAAATTATTTGTATTTAGGTGTTTCTAAGAATATTTTTAAAATTTGTTGATAATACACAATTACAATACACCTCGCACAAAAAATATGGGATATTATGTAACAAATAGACAATTTCGTTAATATTTAAGCAATTTCAATAAGCATTTATTTACAAATTATACACTCCTCGTATAAGTGAAGGAGTGAGTAATCTGTAAATACAAATGCCATAGGACGATAAGCATAGTGAATCGGCCCGAGAGGGATATCTAGAGCATCTGAGAGCTATTGAGAGTATGTTGGTATTAATGAGATACGTTGATTCTGCAAGTTTCAGACCTCTTATCTATTTTGGTTCTTGAATAAATCGACAAAAATGAAAAATCACAAAAAAAGATTCTCAAAATCAGCTTAACCGATTTGGATACATTATAGAGGTATATAAAGGCTATACTCTAAAAAAATAACAGCTCATAATTTTCATAATAGTCATTAGAAACAGGCGATTTTTCCGAAATAATTTTTTTCTTTATGATAATGTTCTAGAACAATTTTGAAGCTAACTTTTTTTCGATGTAGAATCTAAACCTCACCTTTTTTCATATAAAAATCGATTTATTTCAATCCTTATACCTTTGAAACAACAGAAATGAAGCTTATTTGATTAATTTATAAGTGCAAGTAACATTAAATATTTTAAAACAATAATGTGAAAACAATTTTTTTTATTAAAATATTCAATTGATTATGAGCTGTTATTGTTTCCAAGTATAGCCTGTATATACCTCTATAATGTGTCAAAATTTCATTCAAATCAGTTAAACCGTTTTTAAGAAAAAACATTTTTCTAATTTTTTGTTTTTTTTTTATTCATTCAAAAATAAAAATAGATAGAGGTCTGAAACTTGCAGGATCAACGTTGTAGTACCAACATACTCTCAAAAGATGATCCAGATATCCCTCTGGGGCCGATTCACTATGCTTATGGTCCTATAGCCTTTACTGAAATTTCTTAAATATTATTAATGAAAATAGGTATATATAAAGTTGATCTGTTTTTATATATAATTCTTGTGCGGAGTGTATATTA
Organism: Rosalia funebris; assembly: GCA_037954035.1. Taxonomy (NCBI): domain Eukaryota; kingdom Metazoa; phylum Arthropoda; class Insecta; order Coleoptera; family Cerambycidae; genus Rosalia; species Rosalia funebris. The sequence goes on from JAZFAV010000021.1 coordinate 20,778,254, forward strand.
CTCTGACCGATATAAACAGATACAGTTGGACTACAAATTAAAATAATACATCATACAAATTATATTCTTATTCTGTTTGTTTCTCAAGCGTTATTAAGGGTGGAGAAGATTGAGATTATTTTTTTCTGATATTCTAGGAGATACCAATAAATTTGAGTTTTGTAAAAAAATCGTTACATTTAACGAATTTTGAAATCATTTTGAGAGCAGTTAAGTTGTATAGTTGATGTATTATTTTTTATAGATGGTATAGCTTATATTATCGAAGAAAAAATATGTTAACAAGTTAAATAGAAGAGCTTACGTTTTTTAATGTAACATCCCAATTTCGGGAATGCTTGGAAACTACTTTTGGAACCGGCGATGGTCCCAGTAAATGGATACTTTGTGAGCCTCTTTTTTCACCATGGTAAACCATTTCGGCGCCATGCTGTGGGTCGTTATCGTGTAGTGCCCATATTATTCTCACCGTATCTCCCTAAAATATCCAGTGTTACTTATTTATTGCTCCTTTAATTATGTATTGTATTTAATTTGAAAAATAAATTCAGTTAATTTTTCATTAACATGAGGTGTCGTGTCTCTAAAACAAATATTACTTACAGATAAAACATAATCGTCGGGATCACAGGTGTCCAGGACTCTCCTAAATTCGATGATTGTGTGGGTATAATTTTGAATACCTCTCATCAAAGTGTAATTGTCTACTTCGTCTCTTACTGGTGCGCTTCCTTGACTCCTAGGAACTCCATGGCAATCCTGTAACAATTACGTAGTTATCAGTTTTCCGTAATAGTTTAACTCTTTGATTAAAGGATTAGGCTTGCGATTTTGATACATGCTACTTATATGTTTATGTTATAATATGAGTATATTTGCCTTGATGCCTTAGGGTGCTTCACAGAGGCGGATTAAATGTCGAGAGCGCTCTAGGCAAGCACCTGATCGGCGCCCCTCTAGCGCGAAAGTTCGAAAGAACGAGGAATTGTCTCATCGCATAGCTGGTAGTTGGTGATTATAAAGGGTGTCCAGAAAAGGTAGGGGGTATTAGTAGTAGAGCAAAACCAGTTCTGGGCCACCCTCGGATTTGTCCGCGGACATTTGATGCGGATGGCATGTGGTCATTGTTGATCTGAAGAACTCTTGGCGCAGGTATAAAACAGGTCTGTACAGGTATAAAACAGGTGTGTATCGGTTTAAAACAGGTATGGTAATCTATTTAATGACGTCATGTTTTTTTCCTAATACCACCATACCTGTTTTAAACCGATACACACCTGTTTTATACCTGTACAGACCTGTTTTATACCTGCGCCAAGAGTTCTTCAGATCAACAATGACCACATGTTATCCGCATCAAATGTCCGCGGACAAATCCGAGGGTGGCCCAGAACTGGTTTTGCTATACTACTGGTATTTGTAGATTCAATAAAAAAAAAAAAAACTAGAAGTCAGAAAAAATAATTTTTTTTGTTAATTTTTAGACAAGGTTTTGGAAAATTAAGTACTAAAGATTATGTTCTCCAAATGTTGACCCTCACGCTGCTGGCACTCCTCTAACCGTAAACGGAAATTAGCCACCACGCGTCTGCACATCTCTCTGGAAACGGCGGCCATTTCGGTGCGAATGTTGTGCTTTAATTGCACTAAAGTTCGTGGTTTGTTTACATACACTTTCTCTTTAAGGTATCCCCATAAGAAATAATCAAGAGGTGTAAGATCAGAAAATGGATTCGAATGTTTGAGAATACCGGTTCGACTGCAAAAATTCGCAATCCAGGTCGCCCGTGCTCTGTTCGAACCCCACAAGCGATTGAAGAAGTGAGAGTTTGCGAATTGATTGAGAAGGATTTTCACGCACTGAAACTCTCACTTCTTTCTCTCTTTCACGCGTTGTTAAAATATCATTATTAAATAAGAACGTAGATGGATACATTCATCAATAAAGCACTTTTCTAAATCACCAGAATACATTGTTACTAACATACTTCCTCTATTTTGAACTTCTTCGGTGTTTAAATTGGTCAAATTGCTTAAAAACGAAAATTTATTGTAAAAATTGCTGTACGCCTCTCGTCTTTTTTGAAGTTCAACCGCAAGTCTGTCTATAATTACTAGATATATTGTCACTCTGAATGTTTCCCGACCAGATAATGAAGAAGTAATATCTTCGGCAGATTCATCTGCTGTGAGCTTTCTCTTCCGTATCCTCTTTGTGTCCTTTTCCTATTCTTTGACTAATGAGAGTTCCAAGGCTTGCTGTTCATATCTATTAAAATTTTCCCTTTCTGCAGAAATTATGTGAATTAGACTGTCATACATTTGAATAACTGTACAAATGTCAATATCAACGGACTGTAATTTTTTGTTGGTTTTGTTCATGTGAACCAAAATAAAACCCCAAAACACGATCATGAAAGTTTCTAGTCGCTCTAATTTCAATCTTATGCCTTTAGCTTCACATAGAGCAGAACGTTTTTGCTCAGGATTGCTCTTGATAGCAATCAAAGCATCGTGAATTTCTGGAAATGACTCTTTCAAACTTTTACAAGCATCTGCTCGAGCTGACCAGCGTGTGTCAGATGGATTTTTGACAGTAGTTTTGTTTATTTTTATCATTACCTAGGAGTATTTGTGCTTGTAGAGTTTCCCATCACTGAGTTGAAGCTGTAAAAAATATGTAAATTTTTTGATGTGTAAACTTACTGACACAATTAATTTTATTTATTTTTTTCTTTGTTTAAAAATTCCGCGCGCGCGTCCCTTTGCAACCTCGCGCCCCTAGGCACGTGCCTAGTTTGCCTTACAGATAATCCGCCTCTGGTGCTTCAGAATATAAGCTGACAGCGATTTTGAGTCATTGCCATGTTTTCCTCCAAGTTAAAGCGGGTACATAATATTTAATTTGTTACAGTTTAAGCTGTACAATTTTAATTACATAGAAATAAATTTATAACCTTTAGTTTAATATCGGCTAAAACGATGAAAATTTCCTCGACGGACAATAATATACAAATTGTTTAAATTTTTGTGCCACCAAATACTTGTTTCTGTTGAAGTGGTTTAAATTTAAATATTCAATTTTAACAAAAGCAAGACATGTTGTCTAACACTTTTTCTTAGTGTAACTTTAATGTTAGGTGGAATTAAAATTTTAATTTAATTTGATACGAAATTCGCATTTTTAGTTTTTTCAATATTTTTGCGCAAAGTTCACACAAGGTTACAATTTTGGTTTTCAATTTAATAGGATGCCATGGAAATGGGAAAGAAATTAAACAGAAGTGTTTTAAAATACATTTTAAGGGAAACGAAAACAAGCAATTAACTTTTGGTAATTGAAATAAGTAAAAAAGCAGTTTAAAGTAACAGTAAATCAGATTTTGAGATAATTACTCATCGCACACAAATAAAAATATTAGTCAATTATCGGATATAGCCTCTTCCAACTAATTCTCTGTCGATTTTAATACATTTCTCAATTTTTTACGATTTTGATTGGCTACTCTTCTCAGCTCTGGAATGCTGATTTCTCAGGCTCCTCTTATTTTAGCACAAAGTTCTTCTAGATTTCTGGGCCTTATTTTGTAAACTTTATTCTTCACCGTTCCCCAGAAATAATGATGTAATATCGGGGGACCTAGGAGGTCAGAGTTCAAAAAGACTATTTCTTGCTATCCAGCGTATTGGAAAATGCTCGTTCAATCACTGACGAAAATGTTAACCATACGCTCAACAATTAACTTTCTCTGAGTAATGGTCTTACAATTAATAACCCAATGAAGATTTTCTGTAGCCCAGTATTTAAAATTTTAAGAAGATACCTCCCCATTAGTGGTAAATGTAGCCTTATCAGCATGGGCGCCGGCAGGATTACTTTCAGGGAGGCGCATCTGCATCTACACATTATACTACTAACTAATAAGATATAATTTATAACAGTGCATCCTTACGAATAGACGAAGTTTTTATTCAAACAGTGACGTTAATAATAAACAATCTGTTTCTTAATCTTTTTCTGTGTTTTTGCTGTGGGCAAGTGTACCCCTTTGCACCCTCCTCTCGCGCCCATGTTTCTCAGTAAACAAAATTTGATGTAGAAAATTCCGGTCGTCTACAAAAAAGGGTTAGAAACGAAGAAGTATTGGAGAAAGTCGGCGAGAAAAGAAGTATGTGGAAAAACATAAGGATGAGAAGAGATAGAATGGTACGCCACTTGCTGAGACATGGGGGAATAGTCCGCGATATTTTGGAGGCAGATATAGGAGTGAAGAAAGGCAGAGGTAGGCCTATATTAGACTACTGCTTGCAAATAGTAGGGGATGTAGGTTGTAGCACAATTAGCGAAATGCGTAGGTTAGCACAAGATAGGAGAAGCTGGAGGTTAGCGTCCAACCAGTCTTAGGACTGATGACCTAATGATGATGATGACAAAAATTTCCTGGGCCCAATAGCAATATTCTAACCTTTTATTTTCATCAATATCTTCTTTCAAAGCATGTAAACATTTTGGTTAACAAGACTTGATTTTATGTCGACTGAAATATCAAATTTTCTCCTTGTCGATATTCAATTGAGACGCTATATCTCGTAGATTCACCATTAGATAGACCATCACAAAATTGTAATAACATACAGTCTCATTTAAAATTTTGAAGTTGATGTCACGTGAATGACCGAAAATGTGCAGGTAAAATAAAGTACTTTTATGCCAAAAATGGGCGACGTTTTCGACTGTTTAACATCGCCAATTTTCAAAACTATTGTTCAAATAGGTACCGAGACATCGACTGGCCAAAACTTCGTGGGCCACCCGGTATATACGTCTTTGTTTTGAAACAAAGGCTTTTCCAATTATGAAACAGGATATTTTTTATTGGGTTTTAACTGGAATATGTTCGGGATTTAACTAAAGCACCTTTGGTGAAAATTCATGGAGGGAAATTACGGTCTATGGATCATCCTCATTCCATTTAATATGTTATCGAAAGATAAGGAACAATTATTTTTGGAAAGAATAAAGAAGATGATAAGGTACCTGTACCAAATATCTTCATACAAATACTCGCTGTCCTATACCTATATCAAATATTCTTATCAAAACATAAAGTAAAACGATTGTAATTTAATATTGTCTTATTTGGATTTGTTTGTGAGTGCAATAAAATGCAGAAATACTCTTCATCTGGGTCGAAATATGAGTGTAAATTTTACGCACTGATTATTATTTTAAATACCAGTGCGATAAAGCCTCACTTTGCGTACTGTCGGCAGCGTATACATTAGAGTTTTACACACTGATATAGAAAAAAACATTTGTAACTGCTTTCCCAAACAATAAGCATCCGCTATTAAAGTTATTTAATTACAACACTGGTTAATTTGTAAAAATAAAAACGAAAAGATACGTCAATAAATTACATTTACGCTCAATTCCAAGTAATTATAAAAATAAACTGGTCCGACAACTCTTATAATTACTTTTAGTTCCGAAAAACGAGGTATACTTACTCGTACTTTTCAGCATCATTACGAAAAAGTAACGAAGCGCTAAAATGCGACGCGAATAGTTGTATGAAGGAAGCATTAAAATATACTGCTGTCTAAAGTTGGTTAATAGGTATACCTCAAGAGCGGATGTAACACAGGAAATCAGACATGTGAAGGTGATCTCATGCGCCTGTATATATTATGGTGTAGTGTAGTGTACGATGTAGATGTAATTTAATGACGGTCGTTAGAGTTTTTGTTTGTACGAAGCGGTAAGATGCGGGGACCACCTTCTAGCATGTCTAGATTGAAAATTCAATGAAAATATGGCTCGGGAATTGTTTGTGTCTTTACGTATTGCGATCATTTACCTGGCACATCGGCATATATTTAAATTAAACCTAGTGGTATTAAAATTAATTGAATAAAAAAAAATAAACAGTTTTAAAACCTTAAAACGGACTTTTCCGCACGTACAACATCTGATATCTCGAAATTGAGTGACCGAGAAACAATAAACAAACACATAAACGCAGAATATCTGTTTTATGCGGCAGTTTTACTTTTTTCAAATAGTCCACCCTCGTGCTTCCTCATGACCACTGAACAGGGTGGGGTGTATCCTACCCCCTCAAAATCAATAGATGTCGTCTGGTAGACGTGCCTAATCAGAATCAGTTGAAACCCGATCGATCCAACACGATTTAATTGAGTGATTGTGCTAACAAGAAAAAATTCTCAAATAGTCCACCATTGTGCTTTCTCATGATCCATGAACATGGTAGAGTGTGTTTTATCCACCTTAAAATCAATAGGTGTCGTCTGGGAGACGTCCCTGATCAGAATCAGACAAAACCCGATCGATCCGACATGATTTAGTTGAATTATCGTGTTAATAAAAAAATTCTCAAATAGCCCACCGTCGTGCTTTCTCATGACCCATGGATAGGGTGGGGTGTGCCTTATCCACCTCAAAATCAATAGATGTCGTCTTGGAGACGTTCCCGATCAGAATCAGTCAACACCCGATCGATCCAACACGATTTAGTTGAATTATCGTGTTAACAAAAAAAAATTCTCGAATAGTCCACCGTCGTGCTTTCTCATGACCCATGGACAGGGTGGAGTGTATCCTGTCCACCTCAAAATCAATAGGTGTCGTCTGGGAGACGTCCTCAATGAGAGTTAGGCAAAACCCGATCGATCCGACACGATTTAGTTGAGTTATCGTGCTAACAAAAAAAATTCTCAAATAGACCCAAGGGAGGGGGTGGTGTGTGCTATCCACCTGATAATCAATAGGTGTCATCTGGGAGACGTCCCCGATCAGGATCAGTCAAAACCCGATTGATCCGACACGATCTAGTTGAGTTATCGTGCTAACAAGAAATTTTAATGCCGACGACGACGACACAATTTTTTTAAAACCATTTTTTCTTTGGTTTTTAGGCCGAAAAACGAAAAATAAACCCAAAAAAAATTTTGTTTCTTCACTTTCTCTTTACACGATTACATTGCTTTTCCGCTAGTATAGGGGAGTGCGGAAAAGTAAAATTAATATACCACGTTTTTAAATCGCACTAAAAAGTATAAAATAATTTTTCCTAGCCCCACACAGATTCCTAATCCCGGATAGATAATCCTGAGAATTTGTGATTGTGAATTTTTAATAGCTACGAACATACTTGTAAGATTTAAAATGAGAAACCGTGGGGCGCACGCAATAGATATAATTGATGCATGAAAAATTTACCTGTCACTAACAATTTTGCACTGCATATGATATGACTGTTGTGTGAGTTTTCTCAACGACAGATACCCTGTGTCAGTAGCTGCACACTTTCACTGTGAGATGTAACGAGTGCTAGCTGTAACGCTATATTGTATACATTATTGTAAATTTAATTAACACCATTATTAGACTTAAAATGTCGCGTAAACTTCTTTTGCGTGTTATAATGGAAATGTGGGTGAGTGATACTACATAAGATATCGACGTCTGACAAAAACCAGATTAAATAGTATAATTTTTTATTTGCGCTTTTATTTTTACTGGAATGAGGTTAGTTTAGTGCTATTTTATACTAACACACAGTCACACGCAAACACGCTCAGCCGGCTGATGTGGGAATCGAACCCACGCCCGGATTATTCCGAGCCGGCAACCTAGGCTATAATCTATGTTATCATTTTACGTATATATCCATAAAGTGTATCAGATCACACACATAAGACCCGTAAGTAGTATAAAAAAATCAATTAGAGGAATCATATAGTACCTCATTTGAAAGGTATTTTAGTTCTCCATGCAATCCCAACGTGTTTCTTAAAGTCTGTCACTTGTTGACATCTAATTCAACCCAAATTGCCATAGAAAATAACATGTCATATATTTGTTTCAGTGTCCCCATAAAGAAAAAAATAAGTTTGTATAACATGCGCCTTTAAATTAAAGATTGGACCTCATAAATCTCTAAAATATCAAAAATAATATTCCATACATAATTCCACTACGTATGTTTAAGATAAAAAGTTATGAAAGTCTTTATTTAGGTTTTTTGTTATGGTCATCACTCATCACATTTACGTAATCATAATAAAGGGCCTTTCAATAAGGAAGCTCGATTTTTAAATGTAAATAAAACAAGTTGTGTGTGAGATATCCACTCAATTTCTTCTTATTTGAAAGAATATTTAATGGCATTAAGTATGGAACATAACGTTGTTCAAATGTCCGCCGCGGCTTTGCTTGGTGGCACCTATTCGGGAGGTCCAATTTTCAATGACTTTGTCGCATAAATCTGGCTGAATTTGCTGGATGGCGTTCCGTCATGTTGACTTTGGAGGGCATCAATTATTTGTGGTTTATTCGCATAGATCTGCGATTTAAGATAGTCCCAAAGGAAGAAGTTAAATCGCATTATCTCAGGTGGCCAGTTCACGTCGCCGCTGCGCGAGATAACTATGCCCTCAAATAGCTCGTGCAGAATGTCCATCGTGGCATGCACTTACATGTCGCACGTAGCATCATCCTGTTGGAACCACATGTCGTCGGTATCCATATCATCCAGTTTCGGCCACAAGAAGTTGCTTATTATACCATTTATTGATAATATGATAATTTTCCAATCAGACTTTGTCATTTGATTTAAAAAATTATTATTATTGAGAAACATAATTAACTCCGGTCTAGCAGCTTCTCACGGATCCCAGAAGTGAAAATTATTTCCTTTAAGTTACAAATTTGCGATAATGATGTTAAAACATTGTGCAGTCTCAATGCAGTTATTCAAGGCGTCGTTGACCTCAACTAATTACAGCAATATACAATTAATTTCCTCCCACCAATTTTTATCATTCTTAGTCATGCACTTTTCTACGTTTTATTATTCCAGCAATTGCTCAAGTCGAGAGACCAAGAAGATTCGGTTAAGCGCCTAACTTACATCCTGTGTCCGTCACGGCTCTTAGTCTTTGAAGGCACTTAAAATTCTTGATGATGCGATGAGAATGGAACGTTTTAGTCGTGCAGTAACTAAGGCAGAATATTCAAATAAACAAAAACGAGGAATACAATCGCGTCTACTGAATCTTGGTAACAATAATTGTATTCTATTTATCGAATTTCATCAAATATCAATGGCAGAGTTAAATACCGTCTTCGTATCTCAAGGGGTCAACAGTTTTTTTTAGCGGTAGCGTTCGATAACAAAATAATTTAAAAATATTTATTATACTACATAAAGAAACATAGAAGAACATAGAAGAAAATGGCTTGTTTATGATCTGGGTTATATTTCACTTTGGTGATCAATTAAATTGTGTATAAATGATTATATATGTGTATAATAATAATAATAATGTATTTAATTGCACCAAATCAGTATAATATGACACATTCAATTAACTTTAGAAATATAATCCATAAATAAATACAAAATGTTTCTATGAAAAGTTTTTTGAAAAACTTGAAAAATTACAAATATTACTACTATTATTAGTATTATACTACAATAAATTATATATATATATATATATATATATATATATATATATATATATATATATATATATATATATATATATATATATATATATATATATATATACGTCAATAGGCTACTAATAGATAAATAGCGCTATTGCTCTCAAACTACAGGGTCTTTCAATAGGGACGCTCGAAATTTGTTTTGTTAGGTTATAACGGCCATGATGTTGCAACATCTGTCAAATTTTGTGAATTGTTCAGTTGTGTATGGCAAATTACCATGGAAGGTTATAGCGTTCAACAACGTGTGCAAATCATGAAATTTTATTTTTAAAATTAGTGCTTCGTTCGAGAAACGTTCCTCGCATTACGCGATTTTTATCTTCGCCATAACCGTCCGGCCCAGTTGACTATTCATTGCCGCATTGGCAATAAATAATCAGCCAATACCTGTACGTTACTGAATCGCAAGGTCTGCTGAAAACATCGCTGCTGTGTGTGAAAGTGTACGGAAAACCCCAGGCAGTCAATTCCTCGTTCACAAGAACTAGGCCTTTCTGCGACTCTAACTTGACTTCAATTTTGCGTCGGAACTTGGGTCTGCACCCGTATAAAATCCAACTGACTCAGGAACGAACTTAAGGTAAACGACCACAGACAACGCCGTGTGTTCGCTGATTGGGCTCTGGAGCAGTTGGAAGTTGACCCAAATTTTACCAAAGAAATCATCTTTAGCGACGACGCCCATTTTTGGATGAATGGATATGTGAACAAGCAATATTGTCGGATTTGGGACGATCCCAATCCAGAAGAGATACACTAGCACCAAATACATCTCGAGGAAGTCACTGTTTGGTGTAAATTTTGGTCTGGCGGAATCATCGGTCCGTACTTCTTCCAAAATGAAGCTGGCATTGCCATAACCGTCAACGGCGAGCGCTACAGATGGATGATAAGCAACTTTTTGTGGCCTAAACTGGATGATATGGATACCGACGACATGTGGTTCCAATAGGACGGCGCTGCATGCCACACAACGCATGCCACGATGGACTTTCTGCACGAGCGATTCGAGGGCAAGTTTGTCTCGCGCAGCGGTAACATGAACTGTTACCACCGAGATCGTGCGATTTAACGCCTTCAGATTTATTCCTTTGGGGACTATCTTAAATCGCAGGTCTATGCGAATAAACCGCAAACAATTGATGCCCTCAAAGTCAACATAACGAACGCCATCCAGCAAATTCAACCATATTTATGCGATAATGTCATCGAAAATTGAACATCCCGAATACGTGTCATCAAGCAAAGCCACGGCGGATATTTGAACGACGCGACGTATTAAGTATTCCATACTTAATATCAAATATTCTTTCAAATAGAAAAAAAATAGAGTGAATATCTCACACACAACTTCCTTTATTTACGTTTAAAAATCGAGCGTCCTCATTGAAAGACCTTTTATAACAAACTTGTAGTATAAAGTACAAAATGTTATAATTTTCAGTATACTGAGAAGGCGTAGAAAAAATATTGTACATACAAATGTTATAATATACAGGTATGTCACATCTAAAAATACAAAATTAAGAACAATGATAAATAATAACAAATAATAATAAATGAAAACAAAAAAGTTTTCAACGTATTCAAACGTATTTACGTATTCAAACGTAACGTATGCAAACGTATTTAATAATAGTAAAAGACATATACGGGGTGTTCCAAAATATCTTTTACAATCGATATTTCTATTATTTGAAGAGGTACAAAGACGAACCAAAAACTATTTCGAATTGTATAAAAAACGTTGATTGCGAACTTAAAACCTTCTTGTCTTTTTTAATTCTTAAGAAACCAATCCCTACTTTTTTTATTTGTTATTCACCTATTTTTTCATTATTATAAGAAACAATCATTTATCCAGCCTATTTCTTTGTAAAATAGTAATATACGGTATGATTATTAAATTATTCAGTTTGTGTATTCTGGTTAGAACCATTATGATTGATTTTTAATAAATTATCTTGTTTCTGATTGTTATGACTTAATTGTGGTACAGAAATGTTATTCAGTGAAGATGAGCATGATTCAACAGGATAAAACTATATAAAAAAGCTTTACGGAAATTACCGAAAAAAAAAATTATTGAAGTCCGTGGACCATTTGAAAGGCAGTCGAATTTCCAAGGGTTTTCTTATGATTACTAAAAAACTGCCGATGGTAAAAAATTTTTAATTTAAAATTAGAACTTTGAAGCTTCAATTTGCTTTTTTTAAAATTGCTCTGCCACTTTTTTTCTCCAAGTTACAGCCCTTTAAACATCGACTAAAAATTTTGGATTCCTTTTTATCCCTTAATTTTTGTATCTCAAATAATGAATATTTTTACAGTAAAAGATATCTTAACGCTCGGTATAGCATTATTCTTCATAATATTTGTGTATTAAATATTTATTTAACTATTAATCGCGGATGGTTAGTAATATTAAGAATATTTCCAAATGGTAAAGAAATGAGAGTTAAACTCGAATCAGTATAAATTTAGCAGAACAATTTTGAGAATGGAAGAATGCATATGGCTTATTATTTGCTGTTAATTAGCCGTTAATTAATCGTGAAAGTGATAATTTAACAGTTTTTGATTTTTAAAAAATTTTTAATGTTATGCTAACTTCACATGACGTTAGCAGAACATCTTTCAATTTTTGTTTTTTTAAAAGTAAGTATAGGAATTTGCCGCTTTTTAACCGTAAACAAATGGTGTAAACGAAATTGTAAAAAAATTAAGGCAAAAAAATATTTTTCAATATCAGTAAAATAACTCAAAACTGTAACGAAAGGAAATACATAGACACGAAAGAAAATTGATAATTTACATCTACACAAAAGACTCAGAGGACGAATTAATTAATATTAATAGCTATTCTGTTAAGTTAACGGGAATAAAATCCAAAATTCTGAAAAAAATTGCAAAATGTGACAGCCAATTCGAAGATGTCACGATTAATTAAAGGTAAATTTCTAAACGGAAACTGATCTCCATAAGACATCTCAACACGAGATTTCCCGGGAATTTAGCAGAACAGCCACTAATTTCGTTTGAAAGTGTCTGTTGGGAGTCAGTTTTCGTTTAGGAATTTACCGTTCCCGTTTCCTTAATTAATCCGGACGTTTCCGAATTTCGGTCGTGATGATTTAGCAATTTTTTATTACGATTCATGGATTTTTTTCCTGTGAACTTAGCAGGCCAGCCATGAATCTCATTTGAAAAAGACTTATGGGGGTCAGTTTTCATTTAGAAATTTACCGCTCGCGGGTCTTTAATTAATCACGACGTCCTCGAATTACCGTGATAATTTTGCAATTTTTGATTACGATTTGTGAATTTCTTCCCGGGAATTTAGCAGAACAGCCATGAATCTCGATTGAAAATGGTTATTAAAACTCAGTTTTCCTACAGAAATTTACCGTTCTCGTTATCGGAATTAATCACGACGTCTTCGAATTTGCCGTGATAATTTTGTGATAATTTTGCAATTTTTTATTCTGATTTTGGGTTTTTTCCTGGGAACTTAGGAGAACAGCCATTAATCCCGTTTAAAATGTCTTGTGGGGATCAGTTTCCATTCAGGAATTTACTGTTCGCGTTCTCCTAATTAATCGTGACATCTTCGAATTCGTCGTGTCACATTTTGCATTTTTTTTTCAGATTTTTTGATATTGTTCTCCGTAACTTAGCAGAACAGCTATTAATATTAATTAATTCGTCCTCTGGTCTTTTATGGAGATGTAAATTATCAATTTTCTTTCGTGTTTATGTATTTTCTTTCGTTACTTCCAGTTTTGAGTTATTTTACTGATATTGAAAAATATTTTTTCTTTGCCTTAATTCTCTTTTTCAAATTTCATTTATACTATTTGTTTACGGTTAAAAAGCGTGAAATTCCGTGAAAATTTTTTTTTTGACAAATCTGCTAATTTCATGTGAAGTTGGCAGAACACTCAAAATTTTTCAAAAATCAAAAACGGTTAAATATCACTTTCACGATTAATTAACGGCAAATAATAACCTTTGCATTTTTCTATTTTTCAAAGTTATTCTGCTAAGTTCATATTTATCAAACTCGACATCGTTAAACCTTTCCGAATGTTAGATCCACGTTGTATCATGATCAAGACAAGACAAGACACCTTGTACAGACATACGTCTACACCTTGAACATTTGTTAACAAAAAACTGGACTCCGGAATTTTTTTTCGATGCCCGCAAAAGGCGTCCACCCGGTTTCATTGCGTAAGGACAGCTGGAGATTTGGTTCTAGAAAAAAGAATTCCATCGCAGCAGCCTGGGTGTACGCACATAATGTATATAAGACACATGCTTCCCCTTGGGCTCATTGGAGCAGATGTTTTTACACCTGGCACCACGTGCTCTTCCGGCGGTTCAGACTTAAGGATTTTGTGGATCTTAAACGGCGATGTTTTAAACAAATTTACGCCGGAATCACTAACTCACATACAACAAATAACTATTTTTAACTAACCTAACTATTTGGCTTTATGACGAAGGGTTGACGGCGTTCGATATATAAAATAGGTGATTGTCAAACTTTTTTTCGTCACGGTACACTTTTAACCTTCCGTCGGGCGCAATCTGAATCCAAACACATTCGGGCGCAATGCACCTGAGAGATCCCATATAAAATCTTACACAATTTAGATTTTAATGAGGTGGAGACTCAATTAAACGCTAATTTTAATTAATACAATACAACAATATATATTTCACACTAGTTTTTAACCGCAATAACTAAATTTACATAAAGAATCTCATTTCATGTTGTAAAACAATAAATTTGGAATATTTTTTCTGTTTTAAGGACAAAACACATACATCAATTAGTATTGAAGAATATTTTGAAGACAAAAAACAAATCGCCTGTTTTCTCATGTAAAAGTCATAAAGTTATATATAAAAAAATATTGGGCGTAAATTACAAAGAGAAGTTATAAATAACTGCCCATTTTAAATGTAAAGAAGTATAAATCCTTTTCATTGTTGGTAACGATATTGGGGCAAAGAAAAGAGTGACACGAAAGGATCTCACATATCGGCTGCGCCCGACAGAAGGTTAATAATTTAAGAATTTGGCGGCACACTAATAATAAAATAAAATCATAAATCAAAAGAATTTTATTTGGTTTATTGATTGATGTACCTATGATATATTTTGTAAAATCAGCATAGGATACTTGTAATAATTTTCAATGAAAAATAAAATGAAAATTGCATTACAAAGTAAACAAAATATTTATTTAATGATAAATTACAAATTATATTTAATGTTAAATTTGAGCTTGGTGTTTTTTGTGGTGCTTCATTTTATATTTGGGCGTAAAAATGATAACGCTGCTCTCATTTCGTGATCCAGATTTAAAAGTCTGGATCTTTTTTTACTTTTCCGCACTACTCTATACTAGCGGAAAAGCAATATAATCGTGTAAAGAAAAATGGAAAAAACAATTTTTTTTCGTTTTTCGGCCTAAAAACCAAAAAAAAAAACGGTTTTTAAAAAATTTTGTCTGTGTGTGTCGTCGTTGTCATTTATTCTTGTTAACACGATAACTCAACGAAATCGTGTCGGATCGATCGGGTTTTGACTGATTCTAATCGGGAACGTCTCCCAGACGACACCTATTGACTTTGAGGTGAATAGGACACACCCCACTCTGCCTATGGGTCATGAGAAAGCACGATGGTGGACTATTTGAGAATATTTTTTGTTAATACGATAACTCAACTAAATCGTGTCGGATCGATTGGGTTTTGACTGATTCTAATCGGGGACGTCTCCCAGATGACACCTATTGATTTTGGGGTGGATGGGATACACCCCACCCTGTCCATGGGTCATGAGAAAGCACGATGGTGGACTATTTGAGAATTGTTCTTCTTAGCACGATAACTCAACGAAATCGTGTCGGATCGATCGGGTTTCGACTGATTCTGATCGGGGACGTCTCCCAGATGATACCTATTGATTTTGAGGTGGATAGGACACACCCCACCCTGTCCATGGGTCATGAGAAAGCACGATGGTGGACTATTTGAGAATTTTTTTTTGTTAATACGATAACTCAACTAAATCGTGTCGGATCGATTGGGTTTTGACTGATTCTGATCGGAGACGTCTCCCAGATGACACCTATTGATTTTGAGGTGGATGAAATACACCCCACCCTGTCCATGGGTCATGAGAAAGCACGATGGTGGACTATTTGAGAATTGTTTTCGTTAGCACGATAACTCAACGAAATCGTGTCGGATCGATCGGGTTTTGACTGATTCTGATCGGGGATGTCTCCCAGACGACACCTATTGATTTTGAGATAGATAGGACACACCCCACCCTGTTCATGGATCATGAGAAAGCACGATGGTGGACTATTTGAAAAAAGTAAAACTGTCGCATAAAACACATATTCAGCATTTATGTGTTGGTTTATCTTTTCTCGGCCACTCAATGAGATGTTCTACGTGCGGAAAAGTCCGTTTTAAGGTTTTAAAACTGTTTATTCGTTTTTATGTTGGTGAAATCCAAATTTGTTCAAATAAGATGTGGAAAATTGTAATAACACACTTGAAGCTTTTTGTGATATTGTCGGATAATCGTATCTAATATTAATCCAGAACGACTTAATTGATTTTTCTGAATGTTTTGAAATTAAATCTCGGTTATTACACACCGAAATTAGTTCTTCTTCTTTCAAAGTTAATTCATACACCGACGTGTCGTTTATCACGAATGGATTTCGAATCCAATAATTTTTTTTTATTATTTGGAAAGTAATGAATAATTCTTCGCTCCAGTATTGTTGAATGATTAATAGCTATTGTATAAATTATTTTATAACAGTCTTTTGGAAGTGACTCAAACTTTTCTACACTACTTTCTCGTGTTTTATTCTTTCATAAAGTAATTTTTTTAAATTCCAACAATTTATCGGTTTAGTTTAAAATATTTTCTTTCGGTCCGTGCATATTTGTATTTGTTATTAAAAATAACAAAAATATTAGATAAGTAAGCTAGTTTAGCACACCATATTTTGTCATTCAACCAATCAACAAAATCATTATTATTTTGTTCAAAAAATGTCTTTATTTCGGTTTTTAATTCAAGCACATGGGATAAAACTTTCCCTCTGGACAACCGCCTAACTTCCATATGCAGTAACAACGATTCGTATTTAGACTTCATAGCCTGGCATAATTGACTAACAATAAATAAGCGATTTTTTAATGGTCTTTTTAACAACTACAATTCCGATGGTAATTGTTTTGTATGTATATATTTCAAAGTCGTTTTATTTCCTTCATTGTACAATGCGGATAGTAAAAGGTGCAAAATTGAAATAAAGCTTCACTATGTACCAAAAGCTAATGAAATTTACACCAAACGCCGTCTGTTGATTTTACTCGATTACTGGTATGAAAATCCACACCAGCGAATAGTAAAATTGTATCGCCGCCTTGCGGTGTCCATTTCACACCAAATTGGCGTATATCCTATGTGTGCCCTATACGAGGTGTGAACAAAAAATACGGTGAACCAATTTTTATAGCAGAAACTGCTGACGCGACATCTGTGTGAAATAATGCGTCTGATAGCCTGATCCTTCGAGATAGTCAGTGTCGAGTTTGAATAAGTTTTGACTTGTCAATTTGCTTCCAGAGCCGGAAGAGTGAGGATGTGCTTACCGTGTCTGTCGCGCATCATGGATTTCGACCAACGCACGAACTCATTAACATAAAGTTTTAAGTTGCAAAAAAGTAACAAAGAATCTCATGAAATGTTAAAATCAGTGTATCTGATAAGGCGGTGACTCTGAAGACCGTTTACAAGTGGCATGAGCGATTTAAAAGTGGAAATGAGTTGGTTGAAGCAATGGTCGGGACGTCCCTCGACCTCAAAAACAGACGAAAACATTGTAAAAGTGTAAACTCCGAATATTACAAGGGCGTACTGCAACGTTTGCGAAATGACGTACGGAGAAAGAGAGTAGAAAATGGCTTCCTCCATCACCACGATAATGCGCTATGTCACACCTCGCTTCTGATTCGCGAGTTTTTGGCTGAAAAAAAAAGATTCCTGTCGTCTAGATCCGGATTACTCTCCGGATTTAGCACCCAGCAACTTCTGACTCTTTCCAAAAATCAAAGCCGTGCTAAAAGGAAAACTTTTTGACACCATTCCTGATATTGAGCGGGTCACAACGGAGCAGCTGCAGACCCTACCCAAAGAAGTCTTCTAGAAATGCTTCCAATCATGGAAACAACGTTGGGATAACTGCATACCGATACAGTTTCAAAGTAACTTGGCTCGGTAGCCAAGGACAGTACTTTGAAGGAGATTAGTTCAAATTTGAATTAAGCTTACCACTTTGTTCATAATAAAGTTAATCACCATATTTCTTGATCAGACCTCGTATGTATCCCGTTTGGCGCGAAATTGGTGTCAAATTTTACACCACATTTTAGACAGTGTACCGAATAACTTTAATTAACGTTAATTATGCTCTTAACTAATTTCTCTTTGTGTAACATTGGGGGAAATGTGAGACAAGTGAACTTCTTCGTTTTGGCACGTTAAGGAAATAGCGGCATATTTCATTTTATTATTGCCTCTCCATTAACACTTATAGTGTGGTTTTTGAAATTAAAAGAACCGAAATACACGCATTAATCCTATATTTGCTACAATAAGGAAGAATCCAATATAACAATAAACTCTCTCACATCAGAACTCTGATTTTATCATTAATTTAATTTACATATATGTCCATGTATTGTAACGTGGGAGATCTTACTAGTCCTGTTGATATTCTCAGTTTTTATTCGACACCCGTACAAATCTTATTTAATTTGACCAAGTTCTTACCAAGCCCGTAACTTTTATAAAATGAACACCATGTATACTACCTTGTTGACGCAACTTCCTCACCCTCAAATAATTGGAAATTATCCAACAGGACTAATAATTCCGAAGACAGCTGCAAGTGCAACAATTCTCGCATACTTTCTCACAGCTAATTAAGCCCGTATGTAGGAAGAATGTAATTAAGGCTTAAATTGTCCAGGCAATTATGTCACTTTAGGGACTCCTTAAAGCGTGAAAATTAGTCGGTAGCTTTTAGACAGCGTCGAAATCAAAGGCAGTTAACAAAATTTTAATTGCGTTTATATCTAGGAAGTTTTATAACCTTATTGAGCCTTCATTTATTACAATGAACGAACCACGAATTTACGGCCCGTGGAATGGTTCTTATTTGTTTAAACTTCTGAATTGTGATGCGCCGGGTACAATATTTAAATACTACACCGAGAGAACGATTTATTTATCGGTAATTGGTGATATGTCCTAAATGTTTTGCGTTAAATAAAAACAAAATTATATTCACCTCTGAAGTAATAGAGGATAGGAATAATTACAAATCAACCTAACACCAGCCCATATCGGTATCGCTTTACAATGTCTTGTAAATCTTTTAAACTTAATATACAGTGCTTTCGTAAAGAAATTAATAAATTAATTATATATTTAAGGAATAACTTTTGGAAGAAAATCTGGGACCCGTCAAATGTTATTTTAAAAAAAACTCTTTTGAGTGTTACAGTTTTCTTCAAATGGTAACAAAAATCGACAGCATTGATTTTTGTTACCATTTGAAGAAAACTGCAGCACAATCGTAGTGTCCAGGCACAAAATTCGATATGTTCAACGCTTATTAAAAATGACGTTGTTGTATGAAACTTGCATTGTTATGAGATAAAAACCTTTATCAGATGTCAAAACAAGAAAATGGCGCTGATGACGCGGTATGACGGTAGCTACATTAGCAGCTAGGCCATCTATGGGCAAATTCCGGTTTATATTTACATATCTGGTATAATGAAATCGTTTTTCGATCAAGATCTATCGAAAATAAAAAAAGTAGTAAAAGAAGAATATTTTTTATTTTCAATAAGAACAAAAATTAATTTATTTCTGTCAATTATGAGCCAGATTAACCTAAATTAATATTCGATACTCACCATTAAAACTGCCTTAAGAGAACGATCGTCCACCCATCCCAGAATAATATCTGCGTTCTCCATCCTTCCATCTGGGCTGAAACCTATCCCCACGTATCCTCTGGTCTTGGCTTCGACCCTGAACAAAATTTCCTGGTGCCTTGGTTGCCACCTTAATACAATATATCCGTTTTTGTCCAACACCTCCGAATGCGTCCACTGAATATCACTGGATACGTCTCTCCGATTTCGGTCACTTTCTCCATTTGAGTATCTACTAGGTAGATGATTTACAGAACGTATCGACTCTTCTTCATCACTAAATTCGATTTCTTCGATAGAGTTAAGTTTACGCCTTAAATTTTGAATTTTCGCGTGATTTGATTTACCGACGATTGTTCTGCCGCGTTTTTGGTGTAAGTTCGGATGGCTATCGAGATCGTATCCTATTTTGTTTACACTTTCTACATGTTTCACGTATTGGTCCAATAGGTCTTCAGTCACACTAACACACGATTTTATCAAGATGGTTGCGAATAGTACGTAGACTGTCCAGTTGTGCGCCATTTGGGGATCGCAATTGCCGAGTCTTCAGATTGACATCATCTAAAACAAAATGGAAAAAGTCGATTAAATTTAAATTGGGACATGTACGAGGGGGCACCGAAAAATTATTTGTTATTTATTTAATTTTTACTTTTCCGCACTTCCACTATACTAGCGGAAAAGTAATGTAATCGTGTAATGAAAAATGAGAAAATTTTTTTCCTTTATTTTTCGTTTTCCAGCCTAAAAACAAAAAAAAATGGGTTTTAAAAATGTTTGTCAATGTGTGTCGTTGTCGTCGGCATTTATTCTTGTTAGCACGATAACTCAACTAAATCGTGACGGCTCGATCGGGTATTGACTAATTCTGATCGGGGATGTCTTCCAAACGACACCTATTGATTTTGAGGTGGATAGGACACACCCCACCCTGTCCATGGGTCATGAGAAAGCACGATGGTGGACTATTTGAGAAATTTTTTTGTTAATACGATAACTCAACTAAATCGTGTCGGATCGATCGTGTTTTGGATGATTCTGATCGAGGACATGTCTCGGATGACACATATTGATTTTGAGGTGGATAGAACACACCCCACCCTGTCCATGGGTCATGAGAAAACATGATGGTGGACTATTTGAAAAAAGTAAAACTGTCGCATAAAACACATATTCTGCATTTATGTGTTGGTTTATTTTTTCTCGGCTACTTAATTTCGAGATAGAGATGTTCTACGTGTTTTCTCATGACCTATGGACAGGGTGGGGTGTGTCCTATCTACCTCAAAATCAATAGATGTCGTCTGGTAGACGTCCCTAATCAGAATCAGTCGAAACTCAATCGATCCGACACGATTTAGTTGAGTTATCGTGCCAACAAGAAATTTTATTAATGGCCACGACAACGACACACACACACACACGCACACACGCACGCACGATTACATTACTTTTTTACACGATTGCATTATTTCTCCGCGTATGCGGAAGTTGAGTGCCGAAAAGTAAAAACAAAAACTTACAAAAACCAAATGCCAAGTTAACTACATTGAAAAATTTGTAAGAACATTTGTTTATTAGTACATTATTGTCAGTCCAGTTAGTAAATAATGCGATATTGTTGTTAATATATTCGTAATATTAATATTTCTTCTTTTGAATAATATTATTTGTAGTTTATGTACTGTTTTACGTTATTAAATATCAACAATTTATGTAATAAACGTTAGTAATATTTTTATGTAATAAAATAATAGTCATAACTATTATTTTACTTCAACAAAATATTTCCATTAAAAAACGGCTCGTAGCTCTCGTAACGCCCACGACGAAATAAGTAACCGCACCACGAAGTATCCCCCGTATACTCAAGAAGACGCACGTTCAAAGTTCCGACTACGAGTGGACCTTCTAGTCTTAGTTTCTGTTCGGTATTATTCGTGAAGTAATGCTCCACCTGCCTACCTCTACGAGCCGCCACTGTAGAAAGCTTACAACGCACGTTTTAAGCTAATAGTTTTGTAGGTTTTCAAGTAAATTTCAGCTCTAATTCGACGGCCGGTGCTGCGATGCGGTGAAACAATGACGGGCCTTTATTCGCGCCGTCTCTGCACGCCCGGCCCGACGTAAAAAAATACAGTACAATAAACTATTTGTTGTTTGTTCGTTTCCCAAGAATCCTCCTTAATTATTTAAAACCAAATCGCGCAATTGGGTACCGTACAGAATGCTCGCTGCTGAGTCATTGCTACGCGCTGCTCGAGGTGAATCCTTAATTTATATTCAATTGCGAACGCAGATCAGGAAGAGAGAAACATGTAAAAGGTGGTAATTTATATGGGAAATGGCTTTATTATGGTGAAGACGTCGGTTTGTCAAAACCTTTTTCTCTTGGTAATTAGTTGTCAGAGGCAATGAACGTCAGAACACCATATTTGAATTTATAAATAAACTCTGCCTGGTACAAATGTGTTAAGATGCCACATACATACTTAATTCATGGATATGTAGTTTTATTATTTTAATACCAAACAGATCAATAGTTATTTGTCATAAACAGATAAAAAAAAATAATATAAAACTGTATAACTCGACATATTATAGAAAATTTTATTGAAGTCATTAGTGGAAGATGATTTGTACAAAAATCGATCAATACATAGGGCGTCTCAGTTAGAACTATAGGATTTGAATTGCGCGCCATTTGTGTTCTGTCAAAGATAGGGCATCAATATTTAACGATTGTCATCTACAAACCATATGTCGTCAACGTATCTGGCTGCTTTCTTTTGTCGTGCACGACGTCGCATTAATATGTTTGGATACTTCTGTACACTTCCTCTCACTGCAGCAATATTTTCTTCTGAGCGACCACGACGAGGACATATTGGTGTTGCCTTATCAATAACAGAATCCGTCTCTTTAAATTTCTCTCGATTAAGTTACGAACTGTTAAGTCTGTAGGCGTTTCATATTGTCCTAATTTTGTGCGAATTTTTCTTAATGCAACCCACTTTCATAAAACAGTTGTACACAAACTATTCGTTGATGAACTGGATCGTATGGTTTGTAGATGACAGTGGTTAATCCCTATCTTTGACATAATACAAATGGGGCGCAACTCAAATCCTGTAGTTCCAATTGAGATACCCTATAGTTAAAATGCTTCAAGTTGAGCATTTTGAGGTTAATAGACATTGTTGATAGAATTTAGTGTCACTAACATTAACATTTTAAATATATGATATCAAATATATGAAAAAAAAAATACAACAAATGTTTGAATTCGAATTTCCCATTTCTCAATATTTTGTATTTGGTACATACACACCTTCTCTGGTGTCTTCAATTACAGGACAAGTTAAAGGATTACAACAAATAGTCACTTTATAAAATACAAGTATTGATCCTTTACAACTATTGCATTTACTATTGTAAACTGATTGTACTATACAGTGTGTCCAAGATAAAGATAGGATATCATTGGGATTTTGGAAACGGTAGGGGTTACAAAGTTTGAATATCTTTCACATGTAGTTTGCATAAATTAGTTATTTTTTGTCGATTTCTAAATATTTAGAAAAAAAGTAATTTTATCGATATTTGCTTTTCTCTATTAAACACATTTCTTGCTTGTTTTGACCGCCATTAAGAGATAATTAGGTAATACCTTCTGAATAAAGCTTTAAAATATTGACAAAAATGTATGTAGAAAAGCCTTAAAAATCAATAAAGCACAAAACTTCCAAAACTTACTTAAAAATAAATAAAAAATGTTATTGCATTTTTTCAAAAACGAATAGTACATTATTTTATTTGACTTAATATTTTTAAAATTTTTACAGTTTTGCATTATGAACCCCGACGTTCTGTATGTTGTTGATGTGGTTTGTGTTGGCGAGGGTAAAAAAAAATCTTGTGTCCAAAAATGACATTGGTCCTTTATAGATGTGTTATTTTTCAATTTGCAATCCTTCGATTCGCTGTACGATCATCAATTCCTGAGATATCGATGATCAAAGACAAAAGCGTAATTTTTCATTCAACCACCGATATCTCAGCAACAAATGGCTGTACAGAGTTTGTTAAAAAGCCAAATTAAAGCTGAATAAACAAGATTAACCGGCCTTTGCATTGATTTAGATTGATTTAGGAAAAAAACATTTTCCTAAACACGGAGACACTCGTAAAAAAAATTGTAAATTTTTGTCTGGCGGTATTTCTTTGGGTTACTTAGTAACCGTAGCTCAGAAAATTTTTAAACTTCAAAATGGTTTTTTTTCCGTCTCGATACGCCCATTTTTCATAAACTTACAGCCTTTCAAAAATCACTGAAAATTTTTCGAAATTTTTTTGTTCCCCTTAATTTCCTTCAGTAGTGTATTAAAACACTTGCTATTTTATTTTATTCTGGTTTACATTATAAACTTATGTATTTTTTTTTTATTATAGAGCAACGATATTCAATATGTTTACGGTTTTTTTTTTCATTACATTCAATTTTTGTTTATAATAAAATAAATTTCTACCGATATTTAAATTATAATCAATAGCTAAATCTTTTTACCGCTCCACATTAAAACACGATGAACAAACATTACCATATTAATTATTATCTAATTTTTAGTATCTCCAATAAAGTTGGTAATAAATGGACATAACGAAATCAAACCATATAATTACAATATTCAGGTAGGCGTAGAGGATAGTTATTAATTGCCTGTGAGACAATTTTACAACCTCTAATAAATAATATACCAAATTTATTTACCTTATTTAATCTAATTTATGAGGGGGATAACCTGATTGTTTAAATTATTTCATTTTTCGCGACGACCATTACACTTCGATACAGAAGTACCGTATTTAAACAGATTCATTAGAGACATCGTAAGGTTATAAGTGGATTAATAATAAGGCCGAAACAAAGTTTTACGCAAACAATACACATGAAGTCAGTCTTCATCAATATGTGCATAATTTTTGTATACATTCTGATTACGCTGGGGACCATTTTTTCGTCATTCGCTGCGGCAAGAACTGTTTTAACTGATTTTAATATTTTCATCGGTAATTTCAAATCTGGAATTGGTTTTTCGCTTTCCATACAATTTGAGGTTGAATATAGAGTGTATCATATTAAGTGATCAACTGATTGATGTGCATCAACTCTATGATGCACCTACCCTATAACTTCTGACATTTCTTTTGTGCAGGGTATTGTGCCCTTAGAAATGCTTCATTTATTTATCAGTATACTTTTTGTACCAATAGCCTTAAATCAGGAAAGGAGTAAGACAAGGATGTCACTATCACCACTAATTTTTAATCTGTACATCGAAGAGGCGATTAATGTGGTAAAAGATAGAGTGGATTTCGGGATTAAAGTACAGGGACAGAAACTAAAAATGCTGAGATTCGCGGATGATATAGCAGTATTAGCATCTAGTAAGGAGGAATTAGAATCAGCATTGAACGAAATGGAGGCAGTGTTGACAGAGGAATACGGAATGAGGGTGAATAAAAACAAAACTAAAGTGTGCAGAGGGCGCGAGAGCAGAGCAAAAACGAAAGTACAAATTAATAATGAAAGATTGGAGGAAGTTAAAGACTTCACTTATTTAGGAAGTAAAATAAATTGGGATGGAAGAAGCGATAAAGATATAAAACAAAGAATAGCGCAGGGTCGAGTAGCTATTAACAAAAAGAAAGCACTTTTATGCTCGGGGGTAATAAACTTAGAAAAAAGGAAGAGATTTTTGAAAAGGTATGTATGGAGCACGGCGCTATACGGTTGCGAAACCTGGACGGTAGGGGAAGCAAGTAGGAAGAAATTAGAAGCTTTTGAGATGTGGTGTTACCGAAGAATGATGAAAATACCGTGGACTGATAGGGTTAGAAACGAAGAAGTATTAGAGAAAGTCGGCGAGAAAAGAAGTATGTGGAAAAACATAAAGAAGAGAAGAGATAGAATGGTAGGCCACTTGCTGAGACATGGGGGAATAGTCCGCGATATTTTGGAGGCAGAAATAGGAGTGAAAAAAGGTAGAGGTAGGCCTAGATTAGACTACTGCTCACAAATAGTAAGGGATGTAGGTTGTAGCACAATTAGCGAAATGCGTAGGTTAGCACAAGATAGGAGAAGTGGAGGTTAGCGTCCAACCAGTCTTAGGACTGATGACCTCATGATGATGATGAGCCTTAAATGTGAAAGAGTTTCATTAAAAAAGACGTGGCCGTTTTTAAATAGGTCTCTGCTTATTCGTGGGCAAGTAATTTGTACTTACTGCTCGTTAATGGGTTCGTTGTGGTGACTTTCAGGGCATCAATTGTTTGCGGTTTATTCACATAGACCTGGATTTAAGATAGCCCCAAATGCAGAAATCTAAAGGTGTTAAATCGCACGATCTCGGTGGCTAGTTCACGTCGGAAAAAGTGTGACATTTCTCTATGTATGCGTAGAAGAAAGAGTGAGTTTCCTTATACTAGGCTATTTACTGAGCACCTCGTGCGCACGATCTCGGTGGCCAGTTCACGTCGCCGGTGCGTGAGATAACCATGCCCTCACATCGCTCGTGCAGAGTGTATATTGTGGCATGCGCTGTGTGGCACGTAGCGTCGTCCTGTTGGAACCACATATCGTCGGTATCCATATCATCCAGTTTAGGCCACAAGAAGTTGCTTATTATCAATCTGTAGCGCTCATCGTCGACGGTTATGGCAATGCCAGTTTCGTTTTTGAAGAAGTACGGACCGATGATTCCGCCAGACCAAAATCCACACCAAACAGTGACTTCCTCGGGTTTCATTTGGTGCTGGTGTGTCTCGTGTGGATTAGTATCGTCCTAAATTCGACAATTTTGCTTGTTCACATATCCATTCATCCAAAAATAGGCCTCGTCGCTAAATATGATTTTCTTTTGACGAAATTTGGATCAACTTCCAACTGCTCTAGAGGCCAGTCAGCGAACACACGGCGTTGTCTATGGTCGTTTACCTTAAGTTCCTGAGTCAGTTGGATTTTATACGGGCACATACCCAAGTCCCGACGTAAGATTGAAGTCAAGTTGAAGTTGCATAAAGGCCATGTTCTTGTGGACGACGAGAAATCGACTGCCTCGGGTATTCCCGTATTCTCTCACGCACGCATCAGCGATGTTTCCAGCAGACATTGCGTTTTAGTGACGTACGGGTGTTGGCTGATATTTATCAAACTAGTCGATTCGAATTTGGCCACCAAACGTTGAATAGTCGACTCAGCGGGACGGTTGAGGTGAGGATAAAAATCATGTAACGTGTGGAACGTTACTGGAACAGAGTGCTGATTTTGAAAATAAAATTTTATAATTTGCACACGTTGTCGAACGCTATAATATTCCACGGTGATTTGCCATACACTACTGAACAATTCACAACAAATTTGACAGATGTTGCTTTACCAACGTGGACTTTATAACTTAACAAATTTCGAGCGTCCCTATTGAAAGACTGTATGAATCATCAAATTTGTATCATGTGATTTGTAACTTTATACCAAGCGTTAATGATAATATTAAATGGCGATAACATTATTGTTTAATAATACTAATATAAAAAATTTTCAGGGGAAACCTTATCGAATAGACAAGTACTGCTCGTCAAGAATAGGAACAAGTCTCAAAATTGCAATATCCGACTGCCCACGAGGTGCGTAGTAAATGCTACCCACACCCTTTGTTCTACGCATACATAGAGAATCTCACACTTTTTCATATTATTGACGGGTAGTAATAGGCTTTATTGCTCATGCAATACACCGATTTGAACCGCTGTTAAACCATCACACCAGAGCGGGAAAATTGCTTTTCGTACACGAATCAGAACCGGATACAATTATCGTTCCGGTTACGCTAAGCGACCGTTCCATATATTAAAACGGCCATTTGTATGCGAATAAGTCGCACTATCTTCGCATCTAACCTGTATTGTACGAAAAGCACCTGGGCGTATAACAATCGGGGATATAAAAAAATTAAATAACATGCATTGTGTTCCCGCAAGTAAGCCCAAGTTAGAGCAACTTCCTGTTGTCGGACTCTAGCCGGCCGGATGCAAAAAGGCATAAAATATTCATTATTTTCTCATAATGCGTGTAGGCACATTGCGGGACCACCGACCGTTGAAAACCGGCGGTGCATTAAGGGATGCAAGGGTGCGAACCGTTTAACGTGCATTTTGTATTCAGCTTGAACGCTTTTAATTAGAGCTGCCCTCTTGGATGCCGCATCAGTGGCGGCGCCGCATATAAGCAATTACGAAAAGTTGTAACGGAGAATAAAATTATTTTTGCATTTATTACAGCGCTTGGTCTTACCTAATTCGAAAGCGATGAGTTCAAATCTATAGGTAGTTTTGCTCTGTAAGGTTTAATTTTTGCAATTTGACATTTTAATTTTCGCGAAATTTGATGCTTCATATAATGACATGATGGCAATAAAATCAGTTGCCCAAAATAAAATACATATATTCAAATATGGGTAGGTACAAACGATTTTTACTTTTCCGCTTTCCACTATACTAGCGGAAAAGTAATGTAATCGTGTAAAGAAAAAGTGAAAAAACAAAATTTTTGTTGGGTTTATTTTTCGTATTTCGACCTAAAAACCAAAAAAAAAAACGGTTTTTAAAAATTTTTGCTGTATGTGTGTCGTCGTTGTCCTGGGACGTCTCCCAGATGACACCTATTGATTTTGAGGTGGATAGCACACACCACCCCCTCCCTTGGGTCTATTTAAGAAATTTTTTGTTAGCACGATAACTCAACTAAATCGTGTCGGATCGATCGGGTTTTGACTAATTTTGATCGGAGACGTCTCCCAGACGACACCTATTGATTTGGAGATGGATAGGACACACCCCACCCTATCCACGAGTCATGAGAGCACGATGGTGGACTATTTGAGAAATTTGCTTTGTTAATACGATAACTCAACTAAATCGTGTCGGATCGATCGGGTTTTGACTGATTCTGGCCGGGAACGTCTCCCAAGCGACACCTATTGATTTTGAGGTGGATAAGATACACCCCACCCTGTCCATGGGTTATGAGAAAGCACGACGGTGGACTATTTGAGAAATGTTTTTTGTTAACACGATAACTCAACTAAATCATGTCGAATCGATCGGATTTCAACTGATTCTGATTAGGGACGTCCACCAGACGACATCTATTGATTTTGAGGTGGATAGGACACACCCCACCCTGTTTAGTGATCATGAGAAAGCACGAGGGTGGACTATTTGAAAAAAGTCGCATAAAACAGATATTCTGCATTTATGTGTTGGTTTACTTTTTCTCGGTTACTCAATTTCGAGATAGAGATGTTCTACGTGCGGAAAAGTCCGTTTTAAGGTTTTAAAACTGTTTATTTTATTTTAATTTAACGTATGCATATTTTAACATTTCAACATAAATGGGATAGATAGAGTAGGTGATGCGTAACAACTGATATGGATGAAAATTTAGATACTCCTATTTGGGCAAAAATTTAGGCTTATAGCTCTTGCGTCTATAAACTTTCTCAGGACAATCTCATTTAATGCTCTAGCAGTAGTTTGCCATCATACGCTTGTCCCAATGCCTTTGGTGGTCTTCTTCCATCATCAAGAGGTCTTCGGACCTCTCGGTCCGAATCATACCTCAGATGCCCGTGTTGAGTAACATTGGGGTACCAACAGTTTTTTTTTAATGAAACCAAAGGGTCTTTCAATAAGAGCTCTCGATTTTTATCCAGTAAGTAAAACAAGTTGTATGTGAGATATCCACTCAATTTTTTTTTATTTGAAAGAATATTTTATGGCATTAATTTTGGAATATAACGTCGTTCAAATGTCCGCCGCGGATTTACTTGGTGTACGTATTCGGGAGGTCCAATTTTCGATGACTTTGTTGCATAAATCTGGTTGAATTTGCTGGATGGCGTTCGTTATGTTGACTTTGAGGGCATCGATTTTTTGTGGTTTATTCGTATAGACCTGCGATTTAAGATAACCCCAAAGAAATAAGTCCAAAAGCGTAAAATTGCACGATCTCAGTGGCCAGTTCAGGTCACCGCTGCGCAAGATAACCATGCCTACAAATCGCTCGTGCAAAATGTCTATTGTGGCATACATATCATCCAGTTTAGGCTACAAGAAGTTGCTTGTCATCGATCTGTAAAGCTCGCCATTGACGGTTATGGCAATGCCAGTTTCATTTTGGAAGAAGTATGGATCGATGATTCCTCCAGACCAAAATCCGCGCCAAACAGTGACTACTTTCTCGGGGTGCATTTGGTGCTGGTGTATTTTATGTGGATCGGTATCGTCCCAAATACGACAATTTTGTTTGTTCACATATCCATTCATCCAAAAATGGGCCTCGTCGCTCAATATGATTTTTCTGGCGAAATTTGGGTCAATTTCCAACTGCTTCAGAGCCCAATCAGCGAACACACGTTGTCTCTGACAATTTTTGCTTTTTTGAGGCAAATCAGTCATAGAGCCATTTTCGTACGAAGTGTACGAAGTGAAGCCCTGCTCAGCAAGCGCGTGTCTTATCAATGCAAGTAGTAGTCGAACGGAGCCAAGTTTGGTTAGTAAGCCGTATGCGAAAGTATTTCCCAACGCCTCAATCGTTTCCTTGACCGATTTTACTGTGTGTGATGGCGCATTATCATGAATCAAAATCACTTTTTGTTGTTATTTTTATATTCTGGTCTTTTTTCACGCAAAGCTTGATTCAAATCGATCATTTGTTGTCGGTAGCGTTCCGTATTAAGGGTTTGGGCCAGGTTTCAGCAGCTTATAACAGATCACCCCTTCTGATCCCACCAAACACAGAGCATTGTCTTCCGTCCATAGCGATTTGGCCTTGCAGTCGATGTTGATGGTTCGCCTGAAGTTGCCCATGATCTTTTACGCTTAGGATTCTCGAAATATATAAACTTCTCATTGCCAGTCACAATTCGATAGAGAAATGACTTTCTTTTGTACCAGGTGAGCAGTATTTCGCAAATGGTTTTTCGGTTTTCCTGCTGACTTTCATTCAGCTCATGTGGAACCCATTTTCCCATCTTCTGAATTTTTTCCATGGTTTTCAAACGTATGGAGACGGCTTCTCGTTGTCAAATTAATTGATCCACGAGTTCTTGTTGCACTTGAGCGTCATTCTCATCCAAAAATGTGCAATTCGATATCTTCAAACTTTTTTGGTGGTCTTCCACGTTTTTCGTTTCTCACGTCAAAATTGCCACTTGAGTTTTTAAACCACGCAAACTACTGTGATTTACCAAGAGCATGCTCACCGTAGGCTTCCACAAGCATTCGATGCGATTCTGCAGCAGTTTTCTTCAAATGGTAAGAGAAAATCAATGCTGTCCGCAAATCGTAGTTTGCAGGCACAACATTTGACATGTTCAACATAAAACGATGTTGTTGTATGAAACTTGTATTGTTCACAAATGGAAAACCTTTATCAGATGTCACAACAAGAAAATTGCACCAATGACGCGATATGACGGTAACTACATTAGCAGCTAGGCCATCTAGGGGCACATTCCGGCTTCATATTTACATATGTATGTACCTGATATAAACGATAAATAGAAAACCCCTAATAAATAAATTACCGTTATACTTGAAAAACTAAGGAATTAATTTTTGTTAGAAAGGGAGAGCGGCAGCTTAAAAAAGACGTCGCAGATCAAACACGAAGTCTTGAAAAATTTTTTTTATGCCAGTCAGTGTTATAAAAAATAAAAAAAGAAAATAGGATTGATGTGTATAGTTAAAAAACATGTAATAACAAAATTTAAATATCATGTGAAACTTTATCACTACCCCGTATGTAGAAAGGTGAGAAATATAAACAAAGCACGGTTAACATTAGCAGATTAATATTAAATCAACTTCGTTCAATATTAAGAGTTATAAATCTTATAATAAAAAGACGACAAACCCATTGCGATTCAGCACAAGAAAGGAAGTTGTTATGTTATAATATAATTACCCACACAAAATTATTCTCGCATTGACAATTTCAGATGAAATAGTTGATACTAAATCGAGAACTGATGGATCAGCTTGCTGCAAGTTTAAACTTGCAAGCGTCTGTTCATTGACTCACGCTTTTTCCATATGCGAAGATGTCATTAACATTTTTATTAGACGTTTAACAATTCGAAATAGAGCGATGTTAAAATTGAAATTTGTGGCGTGAGAATTTTTCTAGACAATCGCATGGGTTGCGTAAATCGCTTTTAGTTGATGTATAAACCATGCCGTTTTAAAATGGGATGGCGCCGTGGCTCGCATAATCCTTTTGCATTATTCATCTCACTTTTTTTTTTTATTAAGGCTTGATGATGAGAACTTATATTAAGCGAGACTAATTGTAAGAGCGGTAGACGCCCAAATGACTAACATGTTCAGAAAGAATGTAATAGCTTCTTTATGTCGACATTTACGTATAGGTAAATAGATAAGTAAATGCCTATGCATATACAGGAGCATATTTTAAATCTTGTTTTCTTATAGACGAATTTCTAGACGAGTTTTGTAAACGCAGTTGGCTTTTGTATTTCTTGAATCAATGAATTACAATAAATATATTTTTTTCTACACATGATTCGCAAATCTGCATATTCTTCTATATATGGTATTCTACAGTGTGGTGATAAGCTTTCGCACAGTATTTATAATTCTGTATTAAATGATTTTTTTAAACGCTAAAAACATCAACCTAATTGTTTTAAAAGACATACACAAATTTGATTTCAAAGCGCCACAAAAGAGTACCATGTGCGGCAGACCATAGCACCCTATCCTTTTATATTTTGTCGTGCTGAACACAAATCTGAAATCACAGTTCTCACGTCCACCACGTCAGGATTTTTTCCTAACCTCAAAAAAGATGGCTGATCAAAGACGTGACATGGAATCAAGGAAATCTGTTGGGAATTCCTGGAAAGTTGGTATTTATGGGTTTTGAGGCCACAGATAACGATTTGGGGTAAGACGTTCGAAATTCAAAATGGGGGATCCAATATGGCGGACGAATTTTTCAATAAAACTTTGGATGTCTACTAATCTTGGTATTTGAGTGTTTTTCGAGTCACTGATAAGTAAATCTGAAGTTCAACTGGGTTTTTGAGCTCACAGATAATGATTTGGAGTAATAAATTCAAGCAGTTCAAAATGGCGGCGCCAATTTTTCAATAAAACTTTGGATGTCTACACAATTTGGTATTTGAGTGGGTTTCAAGCCACTGATAAGTAAATCTAAAGTTCAACTGGGGTTTTGAGGTCACAGATAACGATTTTCAGTAAGACGTTCAAAATTCAAAATGACAGATCCGATATGGAGGACGAATTTTTCAATAAAACTTTGGATGTCTACAAAACTTGGTATTTGAGTGTTTTTCGAGTCACTGATAAGTAAATCTGAAGTTCAACTGGGTTTTTGAGCTCACAGATAATGATTTGGAATAAGACGTTCGAAATTCAAAATGGAGGATCCAGTATGGCGGACCAATTTTTCAATAAAACTTTGGATGTCCACTAAACTTGGTATTTGAGTGATTATCATGTCACTGATAAGTAAATCTGAAGTTCAACTGGGATTTTGAGGTCATAGATAACGATTTGGAGTAAATTGTTCGAAATTAAAAATGGCGGAGCCAATATGGAGGGCGAATTTTTCAATAAAACTTTGGATGTCTACACAGTTTGGTATTTGAGTGGTTCTCAAGCCACTGATAAGTAAATCTAAAGTTTAACTGGGGTTCTGAGGTCACAGGTAATGATTTGTAGTAAGACGTTCAAAATTCAAAATGACAGATCCAATATGGAGGACGAATTTTTCAATAAAACTTTAGATGTCTACAAAACTTAGTATTTGAGTGTTTTTCAAGTCTCTGATAAGTAAATCTGAAGTTCAACTGGGTTTTTAAGGTCACAGATAACGTTTTGGAGTAAGACGTTCAAAATTCAAAATGGCGGAGCCAGTATAGTGGATGAATTTTTCAATAAAACTTTGGACGTCTACAAAACTTGGTATTTCAGTGTTTTTCAAGTCACTGATAAAATAAATCTGAAGTTCAACTGGGTTTTTGAGGTCACAGATAACGTTTTGGAGTAAGACGTTCAAAATTCAAAATGGCGGAGCCAATATAGTGGAGGAATTTTTCAATAAAACTTTGGATGTCTACATAATTTTGTATTTGAGTGTTTTTTAAGTCACTGATAAAGAAATCTGAAATTCAACTGGGTTTTTGAGGTCACAGATAACGATTTGGAG
The DNA here is from genome assembly GCA_037954035.1 of Rosalia funebris. NCBI lineage: Eukaryota > Metazoa > Arthropoda > Insecta > Coleoptera > Cerambycidae > Rosalia > Rosalia funebris. The sequence continues at coordinate 20,812,168 of JAZFAV010000021.1, forward strand.
TAATACGTTCAAAATTCAAAATGGCGGATCCAATATGTGCGAAGAATTTTTCAATAAAATTTTGGACGTCTACAAAACTTGGTATTTTAATGTTTTTCAAGTCACTGCTAAATAAATCTGAAGTTAAACTGGGGTTTTGAGGTCACAATTAACGATTTGGAGTAAGACGTTGAAAATTCAAAATGGAAGATGCAATATGACGGATAAATTTTACAAAAAAAATCCGAATTCACATTCGTGTTCAGCGCCTCAAAATACATAGGGTACTCTTGACTGCCGTACATGGCACTTGTCCGTGGGGCTGTGTTTTTATCAGATTTTGCGTTCGACTTGTGACGTCATCAGAGTATTTTTTAAATCACAACCCCCTCTTATTTTAATAAAAAAGTTTCTCGAGTACAACGGTACTCCTGGTAGGGCTTTTCTATTTATTTCGTTTACGATAGAGAGCTTTAAACTTTTGTTTAAAGCTCTCAGTTTTGTCAGGAAAAGTTTTAAAGGTCTAATTTTGTTGCTTCAAAGGTCGTAACCTTTAAAGCAACAAAATGTGAATAAAAATTACTGGGTCAACTGAACGGTAGAGAATTGAAGTGTTAACTGATAGCTTTATACGATGACAGATTAAAATCTGATGAGGAGGCTTGGCTTAGTTGGTTAATCAATATCATCCTGATACAACACCTAGTTCAAGATCGACAGTACGTAAACGAGTTTACAAACTGGCAGTGTAGAAGATGTACCTCGACAAAACACTATTAATTAATTAAACGTATTGCTTGAAGTTCAAGGGCAGGGACACATTCGTCTAAAAAAAAACACGACAAAAGCCATGCTTCCTCTATTGATCACGATAACAATGACACTATATTTTTCTATGACTTCACGGTAACCTTTTTGGCAAGTTGTATTCCATAACATAAACCAAAAAAACCCACACTACGCCAGTTTCTAGAAAAATATAGGGACCCAAAACTCCCTAAATCCAACTACACTAAGAAACAGATATGTTGACCAGATATATTAGAGAATGTATTGCAAAACATTCGCAACCAAGTTGGGGACAATTTTGTGTCCTTTTACATATATAGACGAAGCACCTGACGCATGCGGTCGTTCAGTGGCAACTCTTTTAATTGGTGCGTTAAAACCTAACAGTGCGGTGCACTTAATTGAAACTTTTCCAAATATGACACATTTTACATATGCAGCTTATGTATGGGATGGAATGATAGGAAGTCATCTTTTAGAGCCTTACTTCTTTGAAGAAAATTTTACTGTATAGATATACATGTATAGAATTTCTACCTTTCAACTTAGTCCCAACATTAGTGGTTCATTAAAAGGAAAAAAAAAATGTCGTTGATATTATATACAAAACAAAAAAATATTTGCATGCCAACAAATATGTAGGAGAGGTGATAAGAAATACGGTGATTGATTTTATTATGAACAAAATAATAAGCTTTCTTCAAATTTGAACTAATCTCTTTCAAAGTACTGTCAATGCCTAGCGATGCATTTATCCCAACGTTGTTTACGTGATTGGAAGCATTTCTGGAAGTCTTCTTTCGGAAGGTCCTGCAGCTCCCTCAATGTCGGGAATGGTGTCAAATCGTCATCCTTTTAGCGCGACTATGATTTTTGGAAAGAGCCAGAAGTCGCATGGTGGTAAATCCGGAGAATAAGGAGGATGTGGACAGACAGGAATCTTTTTTTTCGCGGATCAGAAGCGAGGTGTGACACGGCGCGTTTTCGTGAAATGAGAAAGCCATTGGTTCGTGCGATATGTTCAGTTTGTCGCTAATCTCTCGTATAGTCAGTCGCCAGTTCGAACGAATTTTTTTGTCCCCTTTTGCAGTGTATTCGTCGGTTTTTGTGGTCGAAGAACGTCCCGAACGACGTTGCTCGTCTTTAACCAACTCATTTCCGCTATTAAATCGCTCATACCATTTTTAAACAGTCTTCAGAGTCCCCACATTATCACCATACACTGATTTTAATAGTTCACGAGGTTGTTTGGCACTTTTTGCAACTTAAAACAAAACTTAATGTTAATTTGTTGTTCTTAAACCATGACGTGTGATACACACGACAAACGCGTTCTCACTCTTTCGGCTCTGGAAGCCAATTGACAAGTCACAACTTGTTCAAACTTGATACTGACTATCTCAAAGGACCAGGCTATCGGACGCATTATGTACAGATATTCAGACAGATGTAGCGTCAGCAGTTTCTGTTACAGAAATTCGTTCACCGTATTTTTTATCAACTCCGTATATGCATATTTAAAAACTAAAGTTGAGACGTATTGGCTACGTAAGACGTATAGGTAAGATGAATAACTATCTTACCATGTAATGCTTTTAGCGCACTGTATAATAGCGTTTTAAAGACGAAGATTTGCCCTTTTGATTCGAGCTCTAATTCTGTTCAAGCGAGATGTTACATAAACAAAAATTCTTCGTCACTATGTACACAATTTATTACCTACTCTGTATTCTGTTCGGCCTCGCACTGGTGCCGAGACGTGACCAACATATTTTTTTCAACGGTTTAATACGAAAAATTCTCCAGTTTTGTGATTTCATAAATATTTAAACAATAAATTGGTTTTCTCAGTACGTTATGTACGACGCACCTTATGCTGACTGGTTCACAATTAGAAATACCATACGAATATATACAGAGGCTGAAATAAGTACGGAATAATATTTGTGTATGTATATAATAAAAAATGAATAGAAACAAAACAAAAGTGTTAGTGTGCAGAGGGCGCGAGAGCAGAGCAAAAACGAAAGTACAAATTAATAATGAAAGATTGGAGGAAAGTTAAAGACTTCACTTATTTAGGAAGTAAAATAAATTGGAATGGAAGAAGCGATAAAGATAAAAAACAAAGAATAGCGCAGAGTCGAGTAGGTTTTAAGAAAAAAAAAGCACTTTTATGCTCGGGGGTAATAAACTTAGAAACAAAGAAGAGATTTTTGAAAACATGTGTATGGAGCACGGCACTATGCGGGTGCGAAACCTGGACGGTAGGGGAAGCAAGTAGGCAGAAATTAGAAGCTTTTGAGATGTGGTGTTACCGAAGAATGATGAAAATACCGTGGACTGATAGGGTTAGAAACGAAGAAGTATTAGAGAAAGTCGGCGAGCAAAGAAGTATGTGGAAAAACATAAAGAAGAGAAGAGATAGAATGGTAGGTCACTTGATGAGACATGGGGGAATAGTCCGCGATATTTTGGAGGCAGAAATAGGAGTGAAGAAAGGCAGAGGTAGGCCTAGATTAGACTACTGCTCGCAAATAGTATATAGGTTGCAGCACAATTAGCGAAATGCGTAGGTTAGCACAACATAGGAGAAGCTGGAGGTTAGCGTCCAACCAGTCTTAGGACTGATGACCTCATGATGATGATGTAAATAATATTCCTGCTATCTAATTTAAAATATTATTATATTACGAAAATAGTATTTCGAACGAAATATGTTTAAATAATTTTTTCACACATCCTGACAAATTTGTTTTTATATACATATGTACTTATATACAATAGTAAGCACATAACGACTAGAAACAATTCCATGACGTCATTACTGGACAAATAGGAAATATATGTTCCGATAAGTCCATTTTGTGTGTGTTTTTTTTTTTGGTATACGCATTTAACATTACCAACGGTATTTTTAAATGGAAATAGTCTTATTTGATGTCATTTAAGAGAGCCAATTTACTATAGTGTGTAAACTTTTGTGTTGGGTTACTTAACAGCTAACCCAGTAGAGAGGACTGGAGAAACAGTACAGTCCCCCTGACCGGCGATATCAGTTCACGGATGGCTCCAGAACCAAGGGGGAGAGACTGGGTCTGATTGGGAGTATAATAGATAATAGAGAAGGTATATGCTATATAGAATATAGTATAATAGAAGAGACGAGTATTCTTCTCGGAAGTTATGCCACAGTAGTCCAGGCGAAGGTGATGGCCATCCATGGCTGCGTAAAAACGTAACTGCTGAATGCAGTGGTTGGTAAACACAAGTCATCATATGCTTCAACATCAAAGGCTCCAGAGGTAGAATCTCCAGAGGTAGATTCTACCTCTGGGCTCCAGAGGTAGAATCCTGGCTGGTGAACAAATTCAAAGATGCAGTAGAAACACTAGCCAGGAGTAAAAAGCTGACGTTGGTCTGGGTGCCAGATCATACTGGTATCGGGGATAACAGAAGGGGGACAAGCTGGCCAGTGAAGGAATCGAGAGGGGCTTAATGGGATCTGAACCAGCGTCAGCGATCAGCACTGAACACTGGATTGGGTACCAATAGGGAATGCAGATGGTGTGGAGGAGAGGTGGAGACCTCTCGAAAAATCTCTATAAAATATTCAGTTCGCCCTGTAGATACTACTTTGTGTAATTCGAATTTCCTAGACCAGAAATATTTAGTACTTATTTTGCCACAATGTAAAAGTAGTTTAGGCTTTATATGGTAGATTTTTATTTCTAAATTTTAAATTACTAGAAGTTAAAGTCGACCCGAACAAGATTGGAGTATGAAAGTCAATGGGCGAAGCCAGGGATAAAAAAATGGAATGATATACACTAGACATAAAAATTAAGGGATTTAAAAAAATCCTAAATTTTTAGGTGATTTTCAAAGGGCTGTAACTTGAAGAAAAATAGTCGCAGACTAATTTAAAAAAAAGCATATTGAAGCTCCAGTTTCTAGTTTTCAGATCTTCTAGTTCAAAATTGTTTACCATTAGCCGTTTTTGAGTAATTATAAGAAAACCGTCGGATACATTTTCCAAATTTTTGCTTGCCTTTCAAGACTACCACGGACTTCAATAAACTTTTTTTACCAGTGATTTCATCGTAAATATTTTTTAGATAATTGTATCCTCTTTAATTTAAGCAGTCTAATAGCCTTGTAAAATGATCTTTCGGTGAGTTGTCATCGTTCAAAGCAAAAAAGTTAGTTTGGACTTTGGTAATTAATTACTCGGGAAATAATGATCGTACAGAAAATTCAAGTAAGGTTTTAAAAACTGCAAAGTATTCTTTACAAGCCGCAGTTATTGGCTTCCGAGAAAAAAAATTTCCGCGCGAGAATGTTGATTGAGAAAGAAGTAAAAATTGCGTCTTTAGAGATATTCAATTAACTTTGCAAATAATAGTTAGGCTAAAGATGTTGACTGTTTCTCTTCAACCACAAAATATCCCAAAGAAACCCTAAAAATGTCAAAGCGCTTCGATTTTTTTCTATTGTGTTCGGAATGATTGAATTTGTCGTTTTTTCCAAAAATCAATTTAAGGATGAATTCTTCATTTTTTATTCATTTCTCGAGGTTGAAAATGTTTTTATAGCAATAATCTATATAATTTTTATCAAGAAATGTTAATTATTGTATTAATTATAAGAAAAAAAAAATTAAAAACACATGTTTCTTCAAAATCAAAAAGCCAAAACTGACTTTTTTGCTTTGAACTACGATAATTCAGCAAAAAATCATCATACAAGGCTTTTAGACCGCCCCAATTAAAGAGGATAAAATAATCTAAAACTCTATGATGAAATCGCTGAAAAAAATATTTTGGACCTTTCGAAAGGCAAGCAAAAATTTAGAAAATATTTTTCCCGATGGTTTTCTTATGATTACCCAAAAGCTAATGATGGTAAAAAATTCAGATAATCAAGATTTGAAAACTAGAAACTTGAAACTTTAATTTGCTTTTTTTTTAATTGCTTTGCGACTATTTTTCTCGAAGTTACAGCCCTTTAAAAACCACCTAAACAATTAAGATTTTTCTTACGTTTTTTAATTGGTGTAGTATATGTAGGAAAATCAAAAAATTATAAGGGACTGACTATCCCCAAGAAGTTAGATCTAGAAATCTTTTATATGCGGCACTACCCCGCTTGGGGTGTTAACCTAACCATATATACATACATTTATAAATTATTTATTTCAGATACGTTACAAATAAAATACAGAACATAACATGATTTATTAGAGAATAAAAAACTTCTGGACTGTAATCTATACGTTTAAATATAAAAAAAAAACCGTGGGAAACCAAACACTTTTTACTAGTTTTATCAATACAACCTGCTATCACGTTACAGTTGAATTTATTCATCAATTAGAAAAAATATTCTCGTAAACATGACAAACGATATCAGAAAAATCACATGGTAATTGCTTTTTAAAATTTGTATCATTCTTATTGCCCAATAATAGATAAAACCGCGAAAAATAATCTCAAATAACGATTTCCTTATTTAATTCTAACGGGCCCTAATTAAAACTTAACCTGTTTCAGGTGAGTAATCGGTTAGTTAAAATATCATATCAGGTTTCTCACATTCCTATCTAACGAAATCGTAGATTCTATATCATTTTTAATGAGCTTTACTCAAGAAGCTATACGTACGGATGGACGAAATAGGAAATGTGAGAACCACTGGAATCCTAAACTATAAAAACGGCCAACTAGATCGTTAAAACAGCTTAAATAAATTTCACAGAATTTAGTAGAGGCGATGGGTTTTAATAGAAACCGCTTTCTGCAGGAAAATAAATATATAAGTGGTTGTTAAATTTAGTATTTAAAACTGTTTCTTAATGAAGATCAGTTGTGAGAAATGTTCAGAAAATAAGTTGTAAATTGTAGTAGTAAAAAAAAAAAACAAAAGTAAATAGTAAAATGGTCTTTTAATACTCCTCTAAAATAAATATATTTATAGGCACTAAGGATGTATATTTATTTTGAAAACCGAGGAAACAATTTCTATTTAAAATAGTTATTTATAGTACATATAAATAAATAAAATGATATTTGATCTCCAAGAAAATGTTGCTTCCCTAATTTCCATGTCCATAATGTTAGCAGGTCAGTTTTTGCCAATCGGTCCCGCAATAGCATAAACATTTGTCGTTTTTTAGCCGTTAATTAATCGCGAAAGAAAAAATGTAGCCGCTTTTTAGTGTTTTTTTTTTTAATATAGGGTCTCCTGCCAACTTCATATGAAGTTAGCAGGTCACAAATAAAATAAACAGTTTTAAAACCTTAAAACGGACTTTTCCGCACGCAGATCTATCTTGAACTTGAGTGACCGAGAAAAAATAAACCAACACATAGATACAGAATGTGTTTAATGCGACAGTTTTACTTTTTTTATTGGCGACTGCTTCAGTACCTTATCAATACGTTTGTGATCGAACGAAATTATTTTTTTTTCTCATTCATTCGTATATGATACAGGCCGAATATATGTTTTTTTCGTTCAATTCAAAATCAGCAACGTGTTAACTGTTTGTTTAAGATCTCAGAATGAACATAAACATTTACATCGTGCTTTCTCATGACCCATGGACAGGGTGGGGTGTGTCCTATTCACCTGAAAATCAATAGATATCATCTGGTAGATGTCCCTAATCAGAATCAGTCAGAACCCGATCGATCCGACACGATTTAATTGAATGATCGTGCTAACAAAATAAAAATTTCTCAAATAGTCCACCATTGTGCTTTCTCATGATCCATGAACATGGTAGAGTGTGATCTATCCACCTCAAAATCAATAGGTGTCACCTGGGAGACGTCACCGATCAGGATCAGTCAAAACCCGATCGATCCGACACGATTTAGTTGAGTTATTGTGCTAACAAGAAATTTTAATGCCGACGACAACGACACACACACAGACAGAAGTTTTGTAAAAAACATTTTCTTTTGTTGTACCATAGGCCGACAAACGAAAAATAAACGTTAGGAAAAAATTTTTGTTTCCATTTTTCTTTACACGATTACATTACTTTTCCGCTCTGGTATAGTTGAGTGCGGAAAAGTAAAAAAAAATCTATATTAAAAAGTGAGGTAGCTTAAAATTTGCCGTTTTTTACCGTTGAAAAATGGCTATAAGGAAAATATTACAGGATTCGTTTTATCAGTGGCGGCTCGTGGTATCCATAAAAATTTTTAAAATTTTCAAGGTCACGCGTTTTCCTGGTACTTCAGAATTTCAATGATTGAATTTCATTTATACAAAAATATAGACTTTCACAAGAATTTTTTGAACTTAATACCTCTTTGTTATTCGTGAATAATAATAGTTATTGCGGGTATAAATAAATTGCAATAAACGAAATATATTTATTGAGTATTATACCTATATTATGTAAATTGGGTTGGCAATAATACATTATGTTAGGGCGCTTTAGGGTATAGGCCTCCTCCTCCCCTCACAGCCTTCCTTAACCAACGCCATTATTGACTGACAATTACAAAGTGGATACCTACTACTTTTTATAATTTAAATTAATGCGCCTATCTTTAATTAATGAAAATTTGTTAATTATATTTTCCGTGAAGTCATCAGATTTCTGAAGTGTGCTAAATAATTTCTTTTCAATTGAAATAAGTGCAAGCGACGATAAACGTTCATTCTTCATAGAGTTCCGACTATGCGTTTTAAAACGTTTTAAACAAGAAAAATGTCTTTCAACCGATGTACTTGTTGCTGGAATTGTAGCAATTAAAACAATAAGTTTAAAAACCTCTGGAAATATTTCTCGAAATTCATATTCCACAAAATATTTCAACATTGACTCGATATTTAATGTTTCAAATTGATCATCACAATAGGTATATAACCCAATATCTCTTGTAATGTCACGGCTTATTCAATGCGAAGGCGTGTTCGGATCTGTCGAAGAACGCCGATCTACTTCAGGCGGCGATTGCATTCGCCTTCAACTGCTTTATTTAAAGAGTATAATTGGCTGCAGACGTCTGAGCTGCGATTATTTTGCCATTACAACAACGCTGTTTGTCGTCTTACCGACATCTGGTTGACGTGTAGCTATCGATTTTCAGGCGGTGGGATGGAGAACCGAGCCTGGTCTGGTTGTTCTGTTTAGGAATAAAATGATTTAATTCGGTGTAGCACGGCGCCGTGCGGACTGCGGTGGTATATATAAAGGGTGTTTACGGCACCAGCGCTGCCGACGGCGATAGATAATTTAATTAGTATAAAGTAGTTATTATTAATTATATTAAATATTTCTGTATTATCAGGGACGTTAACAGTTCATTGTAATTGCGCTGTTATGAGAAATGACATAAAATTTTAAAGGTAGGCGGCGCCTACCTTGCCTATCCCGACGAACCGCCACTGCGCTTTATAAACGGAAAATTTATTTTTTCGAATATAAATTCTCGCAAACGAAAACAAAGGCTCCAAATAGGCTTGCAAATGAAAATAAATAAGAAAGGTACTTCATCGTTGAAACGTGAGAATTAGAGTCGTTCGAATTAAAATTTAGTTATGCTAGCGAATGAAGGGGTTGCCTTGCTGACATTGTGGGGATCGCTTATTTATATCTATAGGAAATTTGTGAAAACATCTTCATGATTAAATTAACCTAGTCGAACGGTAAATTCTCAAGCTGGAAACGAGTCGAAAAGATAATTTCTAAAGCGAAAAACTCAGTTGCCTCGCTTAGGTTCCATGATTTCTATATTTATTGTTTATTAAGGTCGATAAACAATTCACAAAAAAATCTTATTCTTCACGATTAAATCAACCAAGTCGGATGGCAAATTCTCAGGCCGGAAGCGAGTCGAAATAATAATTTCTAAAGCGAAAAACTCGGTTGCCTCGTTGATATTTCGCGATTTCGAGATATTTTGTTTATTAAATTCGATAAACAATCCACGAAAAAAATCATACATGCAGAAGAAATATATAGTAAAAATTACCATATAATTTAATAACGCTTTCACATTTCTTGTTTGTGAAAAGATTTACTATATCTTTCAAAATATATTATCACATATACGTATAGTGTAAGTAGTATAGTAATAATTTCCATGTTTCTCCCAATTTTCACTATACCACGTGATGAAATATTTTGAATGGCATATGAAATGGAACTCTTATTATTTTTGTATTTACTTATTCTGTTATTATTTATTTTATTATTATAGCACTTTGGATTGGTGACAAATGGATGATTATCAGGTAGACATAAACTTCATGAAATCGTGTTATCAGTTGTTTCATTATATTAGGAAATAATAAATTTAATCTTGTTCTTTAAATAAATTTTCCGTTTATAAAACGAATCCTACCCTACAATATTCTCCTTATAACCATTCTTCAACGATAAAAAAACGGCAAATTTTAAGCTACCTCACTTTTTTTATTAATTTTTTATTCATGTGACCTGCTACCATCATATGAATTTAGCAGGGCAACCCATATTAAAAAAAATTAGAAAATGGCAAAATTTTTCTTTCACGATTAATTAATGGCTTAAAAATGTTTATGCTATTGCGAGACCGATTCATAAAAGTTGACCTGCTAACTTTATGGACATCATTTGTAGTATCTGTCCACGATCATATAGATGAAATGTTCCCGAATCATTGGATATGTGCCGATTGTGCGGCCAACCAGATCCCCAGATTTGACACCCCTAGATTACTTTTCGTGGGGATGCTTAGAAAGCAGAATATACGTTACTAGGCAGGAGAACGTAGAAAATTTAAAAGCAAGAATACCTCTCGAAAAACAACTTATACTTCCTAAAGTTATTGACAATGTTCAGAAAGAAGTTTTCTCATTTTTAGTTTCTCAGTTTCTCCTAGAAGTTACTCATTGAATTTTTAACGAATTTATTCATTACTTTACGAAAACGTTGAAATGTATACATACTAAAAAAGTGAATATTTGGACTAGAATTATAAGTTACTTGGATTCCTTTCTCCACAACTCATTAGTTTTAAAGTTAAGAAGATCTCCACCTGATTATGGAAATATTAATGAAATTGATAGATTGTTGAAGTTACACAAAATTTTGCAGAGGAAGTAAAATCCTGTCCAAATCATGTTATTTTCCCAATAAATGCATTAATAGCCACGTCACGGTGAATTCAAGTGGACAATCCGTGCTACTGATTCGACCCCAATTGATATTTTGTTATGTAAATACTTTTTTGTTTGAAAATTTTTTTAGTAAAGAAATAATTATTTCACTAACAGAAAATACAAATTGCTGAATATATAAATAAAAAGCATTTCAAATGAGGTATCACATGCCTTCTTATCCCATTTAAAGGGGTAACTGTCACTCAAGCTGTTCAGGTTTTACAGGATTTTATTGAAAAATAAAATTTTACGTAGAAAATGAAGCCGTGTTAGTTATGTTAAGGTTACTTATGGACCACAGTGTATATATAACTTGTTACAGTCTTTAACGAAAATTATAATGTGTACCTACCGAAACTTGTTGCTAGTCATAAAAAGTAACAAAAAATCATAATTTCATATTCATCTTGAACGTCCAGCTTGCACCAATTACTTATTTGGGAAACTTTTAGTAAGAAGGTATCGATCATTCGAAAACTGGTTTTTAATTAGCTTAACTACCTGCACCTGGATGTTAAATATTGATAAAATGCCGTCTCGAGAAGTTCATATGAATACGGGATTGGCTTTTAAGATTTGTTAATAAGTTTGACTTTTGACTTCAGACAAACCTATTTAAAAAAATATATAATCAATAATCCAGTATCAGCATCAGCTATTAGAATATTTAAAACAATTAATACTATAGTAAGTTTTTTATTGTTTATTAACATACATTTTGTTTCAGGTAAGTTTCCTAAAACGTTCAGAAGAGGAAGGGTATCAAATTGGATTCAGTCGTAAAATTAAAAAAGGGTACATTTAGGTAAGTCAGAAGTTTATATAATATAAACATTATATAGAGAAATAGAAACTGTTCAATCCTGCTGAAAAAAATTAAGGGAATAAAAAAATCCGAAAAATGTTCAGTGATTTTTGAAAAGCTGTAACTTTATGAAAAATGGTCGTATCGAGATGAAATACAAACCATTTTGAAAGTTTCTAGTTTTTAAATATTTTGGCAACATTATTTTCTGTTACTGCGAAAAACAAAGAAATACCGTGAGATAAAAATTTTTCAATTTTGTTTTATGAACGTCCCCGGGCTCAGGAAAATTTTGCGGACCAAATAAAGTCCGGTTAGCCTGTTTATTCGGCTTTAATTTGGCTTTTTTTAACGGACCCTCCTGAGTTATCTCAGGAACTGAGCGAATCTAAGGATGGTTTTGAAAACTTGCAAAGACCTCTAAAATATCATAGTCATTTTTGAACACATTTTTTTTACTCTCGACATTAATTTGAAAAAAGTATAAAAATATTACTTCTGAATTTTTAAACTACCGCCACTTTGCAAATATTGTGGAAAATACTGTTTTTTTAGTTTATTGTACTCCCAATAACCGAAGTTTTAAAAACCTTAAACAAAAGTGTGGTAACTTTTTATATATTATAAGTAAACTTTAAGCGTATCATCTGTTTTGTCTGAATAAATTCGAAGATAATATCAAAGCTTAATGGACTGATATAATCTACAAAAGCAATATTTCCTCAAATTTCCTGAATTTATTCGGGAATTTCAGATAATGTCCCGACATGCCTGAACCACCACCCTCGATTTTTACACGCTAGGGAACATGGTTACAGGCAGCTTTTAATTATTTTTAACATTTTCACAAAATATAGTCTGTAGTGTTAAAATTTGGCCCTAAAGAGGTAGCTGCCATTAGAAGATCAAACGACATTTTAATATCCTCAAGTTGAAGGAAATTTGGAGGAGGGTCTAGTGGCGACAATAGAAAAATTACAAATTTTACTTTATCCTTCGTTGCCGTATGTGCAAGGAAGGATAAAGTCAAAATTACATATCCTTCTTGTCGTTAGTATCGCTACTGCAAAAAGTGGATACTGTATAAACAGATACATGGTTCAAGGGATGCAAAAAATAATAGTGTTATAGCAAACAGACGAGACGAGGAAGGACTAAAAACTTATAAGTCAATAAAGTGGGAAATCATTAGAAAGTGTAGAAAAGCGAAAGAACAATGGATAGAGGATAAATGCAAAGAAGTAGAAGATAAGCTCCAAGTAGGTAAGACCGATGAGGCTTACAAAATAATTAAGAGGAACTTCAGATATATAGGACCAATAAGTAGAAACGTTAGGAGTCAATCGAGGGACATACTGATCGGAAGAGAGGAGAAAGCGGATAGATGGAAACAGTACTTAGGAAATTTATATTGAGAGAGGAATTTGAAATAGCACTAAGGGGGCTAAAGAACAATAAAGCGCCGGGTGTAGATAAAATACAGGCGGTAATTTTGAAATGTGCGGGACAGAAAGTAATAAATAGGATGTTCGAACTGGTAAAATACATATATGAAACGAGCGAGATGCCGGAGGATTATCGTTACTATACCGAAAAAGAGAGGAGCCGACAAATGCGAGAACTTTAAAACGATTAGCCTAACTTCCCACGCGTCAAAAATCTTAACCAGAATAGTGCAGAAGAGGATGGAAAATAGAGCGGAGGAAATACTAGCAGAAGACCAATTTGGGTTTAGGCGAAATAGGGGAACTCGCAAAGCTATTCTGGTGCTAAGAGTAATGTTAGAGAAAACAATAGAAAAAGGAAAGAACGCTTATATAGGATTTGTAGATTTAGAAAAAGCTTTTGATAATGTAAGATGGGAAAAAATGTTCGAGATACTAAAGAGCGCGGGAATGAAGTATAGAGATAGGAGAGTAGTACACAATCTATACAAAGAGCAAACTGCTGTTATAGAAGTAGAAGGAGAAAGAAGGGAAGTAGGTATTAGGAAAGGAGTAAGACAAGGATGTACGCTATCACCACTAATTTTTATTCTGTACATCGAAGAGGCGATTAATGTCGTAAAAGATAGAGTGGATTTCGGGATTAAAGTACAGGGACAGAAACTAAAAATGCTGAGATTCGCGGATGATGTAGCAGTATTAGCATCTAGTAAAGAGGAATTGGAATCAGCGTTGAACGAAATGGAGGCAGTGTTGACAGAGGAATACGGAATGAGGGTGAATAAAAACAAAACTAAAGTGTTAGTGTGCAGAGGGCGCGAGAGCAGAGCAAAAACGAAAGTACAAATTAATAATGAAAGATTGGAAAAAGTTAAAGACTTCACTTATTTAGGAAGTAAAATAAATTGGGATGGAAGAAGCCATAAAGATATAAAACAAACAATAGCTCAGGGTCGAGTAGCTTTTAATAAAAAGAAAGCACTTTTATGCTCGGGGGTAATAAACTTAGAAACAAGGAAGAGATTTTTGAAAACGTATGTATGGAGCACGGCACTATACGGTTGCGAAACCTGGACGATAGGGGAAGCAAGTAGGAAGAAATTAGAAGCTTTTGAGATGTGGTGTTACCGAAGAATGATGCAAATACTGTGGACTGATAGGGTTAGAAACGAAGAAGTATTAGAGAAAGTCGGCGAGAAAAGAAGTATGTGGAAAAACATAAAGAAGAGAAGAGATAGAATGGTAGGCCACTTGCTGAGACATGGGGGAATAGTCCGCGATATTCTGGAGGCAGAAATAGGGGTGAAGAAAGGCAGAGGTAGGCCTAGATTAGACTACTGCTCGCAAATAGTAAGGGATGTAGGTTGTAGCACAATTAGCAAAATGCGTAGGTTAACGTCCAACCAGTCTTAGGACTGATGACCTCATGATGATGAGCAAATTTTGACGTTGTTTAAAAAACATTTTCAGATTTTGCTAGATTAAAAGAAATGTATAGTATTTCTACGTCCACATATCTGTTGTAATGTTGGCATAATTAAAATCATCGTTGCATTTGTATAACACTGGATATCACTGGATGTCGAACCGTTGTTCTCTTCATATATAATGTTGCAAATGTTTATCCAAGCTAATCCAGCTGAAAATGATCTTTAAGAAGGCAACTGTTTTATAATGTATAAATTATAACGTATAACCAGGTACTTATTATTAATTTATTATTTGGCATTACTTATTTTATATTATTTGCAATATTGCGGTACGCCTCTGGTACCACGACGAAACGAGCAGCTCTACTTATAAGTATAAATGATGTCAAATAATGGATGTAGTATATCAGTCTTATTACTGAAAAAAATATATGTTACAGTAATTACTAAGATCTGTTTGCACTGCAGGCAAGCTATTCTTCGCGCATTTAAAATAAAACATTTCATTTCTATTTTTTTTTCTTAATCATGAATACTTAGAAAGGCGTTGTGAGAAAATTAGTCTGCCATCATAATCTTCGTTTCATGGTCAAATAAAAAGGTTTGTAGGTGTATCTCTGAACTCGTCTACAAATTTTTGCGGTATCGTCTGGAACATTTTACAAGACCGTAACCTCAACTGTATCAAACTAATTGTAACCTACCATGTTAGAGGATTGTCGGCTTCTAATGAATTGTATAACATTTAGGCGCCCCACTGGAAATATTTAATACCAGATATATCATCATGTGGCAAGGGGCCTATTTTCCAAAACAAAAATAACTATAATATTTCTTAATATTTTTTATTTGAAATATACAGAAGGCATATAACGGCTGAAACAAATTAAAAAAAAACTCGATGAATTTGAACAAGTAGGAAAGAAAATTTTAAAATAGGTCGATTTTGTTTTTGAGATGCGTATTTTATGATACGAGGTCTGATAAAAAAATAAGGTGAATAATTTTATTATGAACAAAGTAATAAGTGTACTTCAAATTTGAACTAATCTCCTTCAAAGAGTAGCTAACCAAGGACAGTAGTCGGAATATGCGATATATATATATATATATATATATATATATATATATATATATATATATATATATATATATATATATATATATATATATATATATATATATATATATATATATCGCATACGTGTTTGGCACTTAGACGAGTGAACTTCGCAGTAATACGTGTAATTTTAAATAGATTCTTTTAATTCAAAACTTAGTAATTATGACGTATTCACTTGAGGAAAAATTGATTTGATATCATGGTCTCTTCAAGGATATTCATTACGTGCAATAAGGGACCTTTTCTCAGTCAAATATGTAAATCGTCCGATCCCTGCCTTGAACACAATATCGACAGTAGTCGAAAAGTTAAAAGTAAAAGTCAACGGGATGCATTTTAGGTTGTAAATGCCACAAGACACCTAGAATTCACGAGGATGCTGAAATGCAGGAATTAATGGTGTGTGCAATGGTAGAATGGTCAAATATTTCTTTCCCAAAAATTTCCGAGGAGACTGGTTTTAGTGTGGGTAAAATTCACAAAACTTTAAAGAAAAATAAATATCATTCCTATAAATACGAAGCCCATCAAGGAATTTTCAATGAAGACCAGTACCGTAGAATGGAATTTTATAACACGGTAATGGAACGTGCAAATGACAATTTTATTTATAACATCGTGCTCACCGATGATTCCACGTTTCCGTTACATGGTAGGCACAATCCATCAATTCTACGGTATTGGGCTATTAAAAATCAGTATCGCCTGTTAAATACAAGGTCACAATATCCCGAAAAATTGAATGTTTGGGCTGGTATTTATGGGAATGATATTATTGGACCATTTTTTATTGATGGAAATTTAAATGGGGAGACTTATTTGAATCTTCTTCAAAACCAAATTGTTCCTGCATTGGCAAACATTAACCCCAATTTTGACAACGTTTGGTTCCAGCACGATGGGTGTCCGGCCCATAACTCAAGAATAGTCATTGACTATTTGAATACGATATTCCCCCAAAGAATTATATCTACGAGAGGCGTAGTTCAATGGCCACCAAGATCGCCAGACTTGGCCCCTAATGATTTTTTCTTATGGGGGTATATTAAATCAAAGTTATACGGGCATCCTCTTGAAAGAGCTAATAATTTAAATCAACTGAGGGCTAATATTGAAAATTTATTTCAAACTATTAGCCTTCGTATGCTAACCAACGTTCGTTCAGAATTTTACGACAGGTTGGGTTATTGTTTGGCGCAAGACGGAGGCATCTTCGAGAGTTTTCTTTAGTTTTTTTCTTATTCAAGGGGATGTTTTTTAAGTTTTAATTTGTGTTTTATTTTTAATTATTTTAAGAGAATCTATTTATTTTTAAACGTTTTATTAGAAGGCACTTTTTTTTAATGCAAAACCAATTTTCTCCACGTCGAGCATCATTGAAAGAGTCCACTGTAGAGGCGTATGTAATGCTAAAAATGTATCGCTGGTCGCATGACGAAATCCTGAGTTCTGCGAAGCTTTAAAGGTAACACATTATTTATATTATATCAATAGATATACATTGCAAGCGCCTTCTGTAACGGCTTCTGTAGAATCGCGCCCCATGCGTCGGTAAACCCACCCGTCGAGTCGCACATGAAATCCGGCAATTGTGGTACGCTCTATATAGCACTGTCCGAGCATTTCCTTCTTAATTGTCTAGTAACGGTTTTATCGAATTTTACAACTTTTACGTGCTCACTGTATATTCTTTATTTTAAAATTTTGATGTTGAGCAACTATTTATTTTAAAAAATGAACAAAACATATTATCTATTATAAGCACAGTTATTTATGAACTATGTTTATTAACTGTTATAGGCATAATTTGTTAATAAAAATTGGTGGTGGTTAAATGGCAATAAAATGTTTTTTATTCACTTTTGACGACGACGGGAATAAAGATTTGACGGAGATTCCGTATCAAGTAAACATTATTTCTTCTCTACTCATTAACCGAAATTTATTTCCTGCCTATCTTACGTGTAACTTGTTATATACAAGTATAAGATATAAGATTTAAGATAAGTATAGTTTATTATTAGAAAAATAAAGTAACAACTTGTAAATAACCTAAAAAAACAATGACAAAACCAAAACAGGGGGAGAAAAACACTATTAAGGCATCTAATTATACATATACATTATTAATTATTACAACACAATGAATTACCATGACTTGCTGAATATATACGGTTCGAAATAAATACACATACATATTTGATATTATCGTTGTGATGAGGCAAAGTTATTTCCATTATTATATTACGGACCTCACAAAATATCTATTGTCTTCACACACGGTTCTCTATAATCTCCAATGTGGTGGAATAAATTAATCTTCGCACGATATTCATAATTTTGTTATTAAATGATTTTTGGAAAACCCCGAAACATGTAATAATAATACTAATAATAATAATTTGTCTTTATTTATCCATAAATTAATATATGTATAAAAACATAGGTAATGGGCGAAGTGTCAGTATGAACTGCTTTTCAACTTAACTCCGTAACAAAAGTACGTATATGAAACAAAAAAATATATATATAACTCTACTTTGAAACAAAAATAAACTTACTTATAGTCAAATTTATATGTGTAGTTAACAAAAAGCATATCAGCTGATAATCAATGAATGAAGAACAATACTAAAACTATACACAAATTGTACAGGGTGAGGGAAACTCAATGTCTCAGCTCTTTTATAAGAAAAGGAATCACGATAGAAAAAATCTGAAAAGAGGTTCTTAAATGGGATTGAGTAAGGTTCATTTTAAACCGAATTTGCATATTTTTCTATATTTGGAAACCGAAGTAATGACGTCATCGAATTTTTTTTCCTAGGAATGTTCCGGGGTATGTACCTATATTTTGGCATATTTAAAAAGAGCTAATTTCTGTGGACAAATTTTGTAAAGAAAAAAATTTGCTATCTTTTCCGTTTTCCATTAAAAAATTATAAACACATTTATAAAAAAAGTATTATCAAAAATTCGCAATCGTCATGATTTAAACAAGTAGCCCTTGGAAACAAATAGCAAAGTCGCATATGTTAATAATTAATCTAATGGCTGGCAAAAATTGTTCTGTTGTCATTTAACTTTGAAAAAAGTCGACGTTATTAGTTTATGGGGAATCTCAAAAGAACCTAGAAGAGCAGTTCAGTTATACGCCCAGAGATACCCCGAACGTGTTATTCGAAGCTTAAAAATATTTGCAAGATTGGAACGCAATTTACGCGCAAATAACGAGGCATTTTCTTCTCGAAAGGGAAGAAAAATTGTTAAAAGGGTCAATTCTGACAATACTGTGGCCACTGTTTTGCAGTATTTTGAAGACCATCCAAGGAACTCGATTCGGCAAGTCTGTCGTGAGTTGGATTTAAAATATAGTTCGGTACGAAAAAATTTGAAAAAAATAGTTATCACGATTATAAAATTCATAACTGAGAACACCTGTAAGATCGACATTAATAATGAAGAATTAATTATGTTGCCCAAGTGATGGTAAACTTAGAGATCAATGACAATCGGTTTTTTTCAGCATGTGTTGCGGACAGATGAAAGCCGTTTTGTTAGTAACGGTAAGCCCAATAAGAAAATGAACATTCTTGGGCTACTGAAAATCCATATTTTTTCAATCCGATTGAAAACCAAGGACATTTCGGAATTAACGTTTGGTGTGGTATGATTAATGGGCATTTAATTGGTCTATATTTTTACGAAGGAATTTTAAATAGTGAACGATATTTGTAATTTCTTCAAGAACAACTTCCTGTGCTTCTCGAAAATGTTACATTACACCTGCGAGCAACCATCTGTTTCCATCATGATGGAGCTCCACCACATAAAGCAAGAATTGTCTAAAAATATATAAATGAAACTTACCGAGAAAATTGGATAGGTATAAATGGACCGATACAGTGGGCGCCTAAATCACCGGATTTAGTTGTAAAATAAAGTTTACATAACACCATTAACTTGGAACATTTAAAAGAAAAAATCAGAAATGCTTGCGATGAACAATCTAGAGAAATGTTTCGTAAGACTTCAGTGAGAGAAGTAAGGCAGAGATTGAATAAGTGTTTAGAAGTAGGAAGTGGTCACATTGAAAATTTGTTGAAGTGATTGCCTACATACTTTGCTTCTTTCTGTGGTAATAGTTGTAACATATGTGTGTTGTAATGTTAAATTAATAAATACTACTAATTAGTAATGTTTAATTATTGACAGATGCGATTTTGCTATTTGTTTCCAAAGGCTACTTATTTAAATCGTGACGATTGCGAATATTTGATAATACTTTTTTTTACAAATTTGCTTAAGTGCAATTTTTTAACGGAAAAAGATAAAATTTGTTCAGAAAAATTAGCTCTTTTTAAATATGCCAAAATATATGTTTCTGGAAAAAAAATCGATAACGTCATTACTTCAGTTTCCAAATATGGAAAAATATGTAAATTCGGCTTAAAATGGACCTTACTCAATCCCATTTAAGAATCTCTTTTCAGATTTTTTCTATCGTTTTTCCTTTTCTTATAATAGAGCTGAGACATCGACTTTCGCTAACCCTGTACAAATGAAGAACCTACTCCTAATAGGAATACCAGTATACGGTATTATTAAAATTTAAAAGATTATAATACTAATCAAATGCGTAATAGATGTTTTAACTTTTTCTTAAAATTCAGGATTCTTAAACTCAGGAGGAAGAGAATTATATTATTTACAAGTCTGATAAATAAAGCTTCTAGTACACAAGGCAGTGACGTATCTTAGAATTTATAACATATATGAATATCATGTATATTTATGTAACGTATTTAATTTTTATATAAATATTCAGAAGTGTGTTAACATAAATAATATATGTAATTTTCCAGCATTTTCAAGTTTGAGGTAACTTTTATTACGGATTAACTCACTAATTCCACGTTCATATTTTCTTACAGCATACGAAAACCTAAAACAGCAATTCATTGTAGCCTACCATATCTGTATTTCTAAGAGCAGGTCAATATATTACAATAAGGTATTGAAAAAAATATTGAAAAAATTAAAGAACTACACACATTAATTTTTAATTGTGAGGTCATTGTGCTCCTGTCCAGATACAATTTTGAAGTTTTAAAGTAATATATGATGTTTGATATAAAACATGTACGTGTTTGGTAAATCTTAATTTGTCGTCAAGCCACGGATCCAAATTTTTGCATTCGTTAGTAATATCTAAAGAAAGATCTCCTAATTTAACTTGTATTTCGGAGACTGTCCTAATCCTTTTATTTTTGGACCAAATATAACATTTGACTTGCCTGAATCCAGCTTTAAGTTATGAGCATTCAATTCCTAAACTACTTCATTTGATCGATTTAGAGTCGTTAGTATAGATGTACACTGCAGCCTTTAACATATGTATTTATAAATATCAAAAATATATATAGAAATTAAGAGAGTTCCGAGTATAGACCCCTGAGATACTCCATAAGTCATGGGCAAGATTTCAGACACATTAGGGTCTACAACGACTTGTTGTGTGCGCTCAGTTAAGTAGCTGTAAATATAAGAAACTGATAATAAAACCAAAATACTTAAGCTTATTAAATTAAATAATATATTTAAATATTATATAAAATATATGGTCTAGGGTGCCAAAAACCTTAATATAATCTAGAAGGACTAAACATGTCACTACGTTGTTATCACTGAGTTTAAGAATATCATCTGAGATATGTACATGAGCAGTAGTACTATGTTGTGGCCTAAAGCCTGACTGAACCGCAAGAACAATATTGTTATTAAAAATATACGTTGATATTTGTGTTTTTAATGCCATTTTTAGTACTTTTGAAATAGTTGGCAAAATACTAATAGGACGAAGATGAATAAATTCAGATAGATTACATATTTTTGGCAAAGGAATAATGTTAGAATTTTTCCAAGCTTTAGGGAAGGTCAACTGTCAACTTTAGTTTTTTAAAATGCATTGATTGACGTTCAAATTTTATTCTATTCAGATTTTAGGTTTGAGTTGTGCCATAATAATAGTATTTTTTTGCATAACAACCCCCTCTTTTTAACTCTTACTGCTTATTTAGAATTTCTTCCTCTCGATTAGCACTTCGTTAATCAAATAATAATAATATGAAATGTATTATTTATTCACCATAATAATAATAATAAATTCAGAAACTGCATTAAGAAACAATACATATATTAAATATTAATAATAGTGAAAGGGCGAAGTTCGATACCACCTCCTCAAGAAGAGATTAGTACTCGTTCTGGGAATGATGATGTTCCCCACCAAAGACGTTGGTCCCAATAAAATGTCATAAAAATAACGTATTTTCAACATAAAAAATTAAGAGATTTATATAAAATGGTTCCAATAAGACAAAGGCTCCTTCTCGTTTTGGTATTGATGTCCGTTTATTTCTTGATGATTCTTTCCCTGATTTGGATCCCCTTGAATTTATTCTTCTGGGGTTACTTAAAATCGGGGGCCTATTTCAATAGCCCAAATCATTTAGAGGATCTGAATCAATTGATTTGAATCGAATTGGAAAATGTCTGCCAAGAAATTAACAATGTTCAATTCAAAGTTTCTGCACACGAAAACTTGAAAATTTGGGTACAAACTGAAGTTGTATTTTTTTATTTGTATTTTTATCAAAAAAACACCCTATATTTTCGATAATGGGAAGCGCCTAATACTGGGGTATGATTGTTCTAACAAAACTTTAGAAATTTATGTTAAAAAAGAGGGGCTTATAAAAATATATATTGGATCTCTACAACTCAAACAGAAAATTGTTTGTTCCAAAAATCCAAAATTATGAATATTCTGGGCGGCTAGTTCTGCTAATTTCATCGTATTTTTAAATTATATATAAAGTTCAACAATATACCATATGAATGATCAATTCGAAAAGGAACCAAAAATGTAGTAAACTTGTTGAAATGGTTTCTTGCGCTTCTTAACCAATTCCAATATCAGTATGAACTTGGTAGAACAATTCTGAAGACTGGAAACATGCAAAGATTTATTATTTGCCGTTAATTAATCGTGATAGCGATAATTTAACCGTTTTTGATTTTAAAAAAAATTTTGAGTGTTCTGCTAACTTCACATTAAGTTAGCTGATCATCTACCGAAAAAAAATTGTTAAAAGTAAGGAAGTATGTAGGAATTTGCCGCTTTTTAACCGTAAACAAATGGTATAAACGAAATTTGAAAAAAATTTTGATTAAGGCAAAAAAATATTTTACAATATCAGTAAAACAACTCAAAACTGGAAGTAACGAAAGAAAATAAATAAACACGAAAGAACATTGATAATTTACATCTCCACAAAAGACCAGAGAACGAATTAATTAAGATTAATAGCTGTTCTGCTTACGTGGAACAAAATAACAAAAAAATTGCAAGGTGTGACACGGCGAATTCGAAGATGTCAGGATTAATTAAAAAAAGGCAAGCGGTAAATTCCTGAATAGAAACTTACCCCCATAAGACATTTGAAAACGAGATTAATGGCTGTTCTGATAAGTTCCCAGGGAAAAAATAAAAAAATCGGAATAAAAATTACGAGAACGAGAACGGAAATTTCTGTAGGAAAACTGAGCTGTAAAAGCCATTTTCAAACAAGATTCATGACTGTTCTGTTAAATTCCCGGGAAAAAAAAATTACAAGTCGTAATGAAAAATTGCAAAATTATCACGGCGAGTTCGAAGACGTCACCATTAATTAAAAAAAAAAAAAAAAAAATGCGAACGGTAAATTCTTGAACTAGAACTGATCCCTATAAGTCTTTTTCAAACGAGATTCATGGCTGTTCTGCTAAGTTCTTCGTTACTTCGTTCTTCTTTCTTTACTTCCAGTTTTGAGTTATTTTACTGATATTGAAAAATAATTTTTTTTGTTTTAATTTTTTTTTTTTAATTTCGTCTATACCATTTGTTTACATTTAAAAAGGGGCAAATTCCTATATATGTACTTACTTTTAACAAAAACATTTTTTTGATAGATATTCTGCTAACTTCATGTGAAGTTAGCAGAATATCTCTCAAGAATATTAGCAGAACATTTAAATTTTTTTTAAAATCAAAAACGGTTAAATTATCACTTTCACGATCAATTAACGGCAATTAATAAGCCTATGCATTTTTTCATTCTTCAAAGTTGTTTTGCTAAGTTCATACTGATAATTCCAATGATGTTTAAGACGGATAGATGCCTCGTGTAGAACCATGGAAAATGGCAAGGGTATAGTTTATTTTATCGCTATTTGCCAAATAAAGAATCTCAAAACATACCGTGGCTTGTTTTTATGGTTAGGCTCAGGTAGACTATTCCGTTTATCGGCAAGATATGAGAGCTTTTTATTGGCAAATAGCGATGAAATGAATAGTGAACATTTTGAAGCCTTGTATAATATCTAATGATTTTTTCCTCAAAGCGTTTTGTTTAATTTTTTCGTACAATACGTATAGTCTATTGTTTATAAACTTTAACCTATGAGAGAATAAGACAAAAGCACATTTCTTGTGTAATCTACTAATTGCAAAAAGGTATACCAATGCTCGAACAAAAGACCGGAGGAAAATATTATTTTAAGCACATAATTATACGATTTACAACTTTATGCTTACCGAATCGCCTTCGGCTCAAACGTAATCCAATTTACCGTGGAGATTCTATCGTTATCCTTGGTAAACACTCTTTACAGAACTCACACAACTCGAGGTACGATGAATGAAAGGTCGTCCGCTCCTCGACCAGCGAGAAATCGACTTACCCACAGCGAACGGAAAGACCGTAAAAACGCCGGTGCTCTGTTATAAATATTTATGCCAAAAGTGTACGCGTTACAACGCCAGGATCCACATCCTGTCAGGCTCGACGCTGAACTGAGAACTGAATCGTCGTTGAAGGAAGACTTGAACCGCGCTCTCCGCCGATGAGCAAATGCCGCAGAGGCCACCGTGCATGTGTGCAATGGTCTGGTAGGTACCATTGCCGGTGCCTTGGGCAAACCCTCTTCCTTCCAATCGGCAGTCGGCTACCTACAGATGGGCTGTTTCGTTTGGGAAACGTCGTTTGCACCACCAAAGTGTCTGCGTTTACTACGTTGAAAGGTATACGCTATGCGCGCGACACCAGTGCCGCGTAGCGTTTACAACTTTGTAGGCTGCCAGAAATTCTGATTAAATTGCATTAAATTTAATTGCACTACATCAATTTTTGTGGACAAAGACCTTAGCAGCGTTTTCTTTCAATAAAGGGATGAAGGTTTCAAGACATGCAATATTATGTAGTGAATTTTTTTATTTTGACCATTATTTACAAACGTTGTATTTGGAAAATACTGGTGCTAGTAGCAATAATGTCACACATAAAAAACGATGTTTCACTGGAAAAGATGTAGGCAATTTAATATAGATTTTAATTTGTAATACCAAATAAATAACAATAAATATAAATAAATAAATAAGAAGAAGTATTTATAAATAATTATAAGAATTAATCTTGACTGTTGATAATAAATGTCTATATGTTAATATTTCTTTAATTATCGGGGTTTGTAAATTTACCAATACATAACAAATATGTACAATGAGTTAAATAGAGTTGGAGTTTTATTTCAAATCTGATAAGTTCTTAGTTTTTTGCATTATTATCTCGACATGAATTCTGGCACGGGCAATATTGTAAGTTTCTTGAGTTTTCTCTCTACAAAATTCACTTTTGTCCCATTGAAAAGGTGGCATAACTATCCTCACTTGTTTCCAGCTTCGTCCAAAACTCGTTTTAGTTCTAGAAACCCCTTTTCCGTCAAAATAATGTCGGCATCTTCCAAATAATTTATTAATTCAGATTCTACAGTCATTTGTGAATCATTTTTCCTTCCACCTGCCACTTTCGACTTAAATGAAATAAATCCTCCAGGACTAATACGAGTACCAATAAGCAACTTCTTAGTAAACCCCTTTTTGACCATTTTTATCCATTTCTTGCACTCTTCTAATTCTTCTAAGGGCTGCCGTAGGAAATCGATAAAATTTGTATTTACCATTTCTTCCAGTATTATTGTATTTTACAACTTACAACACAGCAACTATAATGGCCCATTTTTAGATTCGTTTACGAATTAATTTTTGTAAACATACATATGACTTGACAGCCTACTACTGACGGCCTATTTTAAAGCAATTTGTATCCACTGCAAGCGCTGCCCCCATATCCCATCGACTTTTTTACCCCCACCCCATACTCTGCACTCGTCGAATATTTCTGTCTGGATTTGTAGATTATTTGAAAGGGAAAATTTCCAGAACCAATATTAAAAAAAATAAATAGTTAAACGAATTTATGAACTATTTATGAGTTATGAGTTCAAGTTCGTCGAGTTTCAATGGCGTTGAAAGTGCTCATAGCGCTGGGTGTTTCTGCCGACTAATCATCGGCCTTCAGTTACTGAACCAACTGTTGGTTCCGCTGGTTCTTTTTGCAGTCAATATCCAGGTAATTATTTACTTTAGCGTAAAACTATCAAATCCTCACCAAAATTTGGTTAACCCTCTATTTTCGAGGATGCTGGACAATAATCTGGGTTTCCGTTTTTGGTGGTCGCATACAGTTTTCGAGAAAATTAATTTTCAAATTTTCCAAACAATGACAACAAATAACTTTCACTTTACATTACGTAAATACTTAATATTAACGTAAGTAGATGCTAAAGCACTTCCCCAATACATATCATACATTAAAATCATCATAAAACTTATTATTCATTACGATTTTCTCAATTTACTTGTTGCAATGTTTATAATTTTCATGCAGTCGTCCATTTGCTATTTGCGCCCTCTATTAAACTCGATGTGATTCGGTCGCTGAGTGTGCTTATGGTTACTACTTCGTCGATAAGTATACAGGGGCTCCATAGTTAACTACATGTGTACTAAAAGGTGGTCCAACCAAAACGCACGATGTTAATTGTAAATAAAACAAAAAGTTTTCAGAGAATTATTTTAATATATTTTATTATGATAGAAGGATCTATGACAATTAGGTGTGAAACAAAATATTGGCTAAATGCTCGCCAAGGCTTCGGTGCTTCGGCTCTGCTGGTCCCCATCCGATGGTCCATATTTTCAATGATTCTGGGACATAATTGAGGTTCAATGTCGTTAATGTGCCGAATTATCTCATCCTTTAGCTCTTGAATTGTTCTTGGCTTATTGACGTACATTTTTTCTTTTAAATATCCCCAAAGAAAGAAGTTCAATAGTGTCAAATCACATGATCGTGGCGGCCAATTAACATCGCCACGACGTGAGATAACACGGCCATAGAATTTCTCGCGCAAAAGTGCCATCGTTTCGTTGGCTGTGTGGCAAGTGGCACCATCCTGTTGGAACCGCGTGTAAATTCAAATCTTTATTCAAAATTCGCATCAGTGATGTTCGTGGGATTTTCAATTGTTGGGCACGACTACGAGTCGAGGTTGACGGCTCTTCTGCTACACTATCGCGAACAACAGCAATGTTTTCCGCAGAACGAACTGGGCGAACATGTACAGGTGTTTTCACATTTCCTACAGACCCGGTTTACTGAAAGTTGCGCACAATTCTCCCAATTCTGGACACATTTGGTCGATTATGTTTACCAAAAAAGTCACGAAGTGCACGAAATGCACTTTGATTTGAACGCCCATTTTCGTAAAAGGCTTCAACAATCTTGACTCGCTGCTCAATTGTGTACCTCTCCATGGTTGAATTTGTCAAACACTGAAACAAAGAAATGTCAAATTAAGTTGGACAAAAAACTTGACGTTAACAGTGACTCACAATTAACATCGTGCATTATGGTTGGATCACCCGTTATAACTAATCGGAAAACAATTTATGATTAATTTAGTAGGTAAGTAGTTTTTATTCAAATAACTCAATATATTGTGTAAATTAACATTGATAATGATATATATATATATATATATATATATATATATATATATATATATATATATATATATATATATATATATATATATATATATTCGTGAAATATTATGTTGTATATACATATATTGACTTATTTTTCCGTTATAAATATTTTAAATAACCTGAACGTATTTCGGGAAGACGAACGGTTTTAGTTATACTTTCCGCATATATTAATATCAATATCCATAAATGAAATTATATATACATACATATTACTTATAACTTATGGAACCCCTGTATCCAAATCCACGAAGTCGTAACTTTAGACATGCTCAGTGACCAAGTCAGATTTAATAGAGGGAGCTTGCAAAACGAGCAATAGCAAATGGACAGCTGCATCAAAATTGTAAACATTCCAAGCAAATTAAAAATAGCGTAATGAATAATAAGATTATGGCGATTTTAATGTATGATATGTATAAAGGAAGTGTTGTAGCATCTATTCTTATTAATATCAGGTATCTACGTAATGTAAAGTAAAAGTTATTTAATAAGAAAAAGTGGTACTTTGCCCGGAAAAGTAAGAATTAATTTTCCGACCGCCAAAAATTAAAGCCGCATCGTTTTTCAGCGTTCTCGAAAATACGGGGCTAGCCAAATTTTGGTGAGGCTTTGGGAGTTTTATGCTAAAGTAAATCATTATTAATATCCGTCGTCGGTATAACTCGATGTAAGACTTGTTGATTATTGGTTAATTATAATTATTGTATCGGGGTTTTATTTCCGCATTGTCCATTGCATAATTGTAGGTAATTAATAATTATTTTGGACAACATTGCGAAATGACATGCCATTTGAGCGTGAAACAATCGAAAACAGGATTAAACCTGAACTACAAAATAAGAAACTGTGGTTATGCGTGAACGAGACGACAGATTCTAAAGTCTGTTGTTAATATTATAATACGTACACTAACATATTCGTAAACCGTCATATTCATTTCACTAGCTAATAAACGATCACAAAATATACGAGTATGCTAGCCAAGAAATTACGAGAGTGGTGCTACATACATTAAAAAAATTTTAACTTTGAAGAAACCAACTATTAATGTTCATAACTGATGGTACCGTAACCATGCGTTCTATATACTGTTTGCTCAAAGAATAGTGTGATAACATCTTACAAGTTACGTGTAAACTTCATGCATTACATCTTGTGGCAGAAGAAGTTCCCATTATCAATATCGCATACAAAAACAGTGTTTTTAAAATTTTTTAAACATATTCGAGCATTTTAGAGACAGTGTCTCAACATTCCTATACCATCACAGTCCACAGCCGATTCTTACACACTGGGAAACATGGTAACACGCAGCATTTTATTATTTTAAGCGTTTTCAAAAAAATAAGTTTTTACTTATGTGTACTTTTACAATTTGATCCCAAAGAAGCAAGTGCCTTTAAGGAAAGTCAAGTGATATTTCAAAACTATTCATAACAATTACAATGGACTCATAATTGTCTAAATGTTTTTGAGGTACCCTGTATACTAAAAATATTTTTAAAAATATAGAAAAATAAGGAGTCCATATAAGCAATTCTAAAAAATAGACGGTTTTATAGCCACTATTGTGTTTATTTCAATTTGTCACACCATTGCGAGTGAGACAAGAGACATGTATAGTTTATTTCATCGCTATTTGCCAAATAAAAAATCTCAAAACATACCGTGGCTTGATTTTATGGCCAGGCTCAGGTAGACTGTTCCGTTTATCGACAACATAAGAAAGTATTTTATTGGGAAAATAAAATACTCTGAAAAAGCGATGAAATGAATATTAACAACCCGTAGCATGTTTCGTTAAAAAGATGTTATTTTGAAAATTGATAGATTTGTTTAATGAGTAGGGTAATCACCATAGTTGTTGGACAGTCTACTGTTAATGGACACTTATACCTATATTTAAGTCTCCCATACACTATTTGTGGCCACTGGTTAATAAATGGATACACCAGTACGTTTTCTTGATGTAGTTGTAGAAGAATCGCGCCTAAAAATAGTTTGGTGTGTTTAAGTGTTCGTCAAATGTTTATGTGACGGCAAATTCTTAGTTAGTAAATTATTCCTTAAGGGACAAAAAAATTGCATTGACTTTATAGTCAATATATTTTGATTCACAATAGCATCCTTCTCCGTTCAGGGGTAAGTTCAGACGTTGATTATATGTATTATTTATTGATTAAGTCTGTATATGAACTGAAAAGTGGAATTTGTTCATGTCCAATAACTGTACAAAATATCAATCTGTTTTTAGTAATTGGACAGTGTGTCCAATTACTAGATTCTCAGTAAAAATAATCATGGACAGTTTTTGGACGGTTGCTGTATGAGATCCTGAAGAATACAAATAAAATTGTTTTCAGAAATCTGAGGTATAGGATGCCAAAGCGAAAACATGATCCAGAAAAAGTTGAATTGGCGCTTCAGGAGCTGCAAGACAAGAAATTGTCAATGCGGGCAGTTTCTACAAAATATGGCATTCCGAAGTCTACAATTCATTTTAAGTTTAAAAATCCTAACAGCAAGAATACTTTTGGACCTACACCGTATCTGTCTAAAGATGAAGAATAACGTTTATTAAGTTGGATATCTAGTATGGGAAAAAGGAGCTTTCCCAGAAATGTAGAAGATGTCCTATCAAATGTAAAAAACTTTCTAGGCCATAATCCAAGACCGAATCCTTTTAACAATAATCGTCCAGGCAAAGGCTAGCTTAAAATCTTTTTGAAAGTAAATCCAACTATTACAAAAAAGGCAGAGTGAGGCTGCCTCTTCTGCAGGGGCGTGTATGACTGAGTCCAATATACGCAAATGGTTTCAAGAAATGAATGAGTATTTCACAGAGAAAGATTTGGGAACGGTTTTAAGTAATCCATCATGTATTTTTAATGGAGACGAAAGTGGTTTTCAAATATGCCCATCTACAGGAAAAGTATTGGCCGAAAAAGGAACCAAAAACGTGTATTCCGTAGAAAAAGGATACTCAAAAGAAACATAACCATTATGTTTGCCTTTTATGCCTCTGGCCATACTTGTCCACCAATGATAGTTTACCCCTATCAAAGCATCCCTGAAAAAATTGTGACATATGTTCCATCAAATTGGAGTATTGCAAAAAGTGAGAGTGGTTGGATGACCGCAGAAGTGTTTTATGAATACATAGCTAATGTATTTCATCCGAACTCAGGAAATAGATTTCTAGGAAAACTTTTGTATCGCTCCTTCAATTTCTACCACAAGAATTCATCCAACACCACCGAATATAATAGAGAAGGTTTATCCTAGCTGCTCGTTATCCAAACTTTCACCATTTTTAACGTGGTCCAAATCTCCGAAAAGGAAAAATAAACGCATTATAGAAAGGACGCCATATGCTCTAACCTCAGAGAAGTATCAAAAAAGTTTTGAAGCTAAGAGAGCTGTAAAATTCCAACAAGAGAAAGATAAGGAAGAAAAGAAACGGGAGGAAAGGAAACAGGAACAAGTAGAAAAGAAGTGAAACACCGATTTCCTTTGCGGTATGTGTCTCAAGAAAATGACAAAAACACGATTAACATGCTCTAATTGCCAAAAACATTTCCATGGATCCTGTGTTCCTACTAAACATCGTGAGCATATACCAGACGATGAAGAAGATGACTATTTGTGCCACTTTCGCTATAAAGAGGATACTGACGATAGTTGTAGTGACGATTTAAATGAGAGCGTAAACGATGACATTAATGACATCGATGATCTTTATTCTATGTACCTGTCAGCGCAGAAGGAGAATAACTGCTAATTATTTTTGTTTGCATTGAATATGTTCATTAAGCTAGTCCTCTTGGGTTTGTGCGTTTCATTGTTAAAAATCTGTATTTTTCGTTCTATTTAGCAGTGAACTGGTTTATAGAAATTGCGTCCAGTAACTATATTTTCTTTGTCCAATGACTGTAAAATGTGTCCATAACTGTGCTTTTTTGGGTTTTATGTTACAGACTACAGATTTCTTTTATATGTACTATTTTCTTAAATGTAAATGTAAAGGATTAAACCCTGAAACTTGAGGATTCATTTGGTATGTGTTTTTGTAATTATATACAAATAATTTTTTTTTTCTAAATTATTCAACTAAAATAATCCCTTAAATGTCCAACAACTATAGTGTTTACCCTATCCTTTTTTCAGTCCAAATGAATGGTAGTGGACCTTTACTTTTTTATTTTAAAGGGTACCCTGTATACTTTTTACTGATTCTATGCTAATTTCTCTTACCTAAATTTCTCTGTTCAGTTATGTATAGCGAATTGGAAATTTGAATTGAATTCAAAAGCAAAATCGGCTATAACAATGAATTGTATCGGGTAAAAGTGAAAGATGAATAAATATCTTACAAATGGGGTAAATCTGAAATTGGTATTTCTGGCATTTTAAATTGTATGATGTCGGATTTTTTTAAATATAAAAATCGCACGAAGTACCTGCAACTACGATTAGAATGAAACAATTATGATAGCCATCTAGACTTAATGCAATAAAATTATTTTCAGCCACCATTTTAAGAATGAATGTCATTTTCTTATACATACACAGCTGAAAAGAGAATTTTAAAGGGAGTTGCTTTGGATAAAGAAATATATAGGGTTCCCTTTAAAATAACAATGTAAAACAAGTTACTTCTGGTCAAACCAGATGTGGAAAGAACATAGAATGAATTAACAAAAGGACAATCATGCATTATATAATGAATCCATCAGATGAATGGGATCATCTGATGAATTCAGAAACTTTAAAATGTACTACTTACACTGGTTGGTTGGTTACACTGAACTAGTTACACTAGTGATAAGTTTTACATCAGAAACAGTGAAATTGTACACCATTTTCATACCATTAAGAGTGGTAAAGTTGTACCACGACAGATTTTCAACAGAGTACGTAGTTTTATGATGCTGTACTATTTCGTACTCCATGTTTGTATTTCTGAAACGTAAAAACAAAAAGCAACAATTCCAACGCCATCACATGAATCGGTTCATCCGATGACTTCAGAAACTTTCTCATATTCCTTGCAGTATAGACTCACGCAATAATATTGTGGTGCAAAAGTTGGATTCCCACGGGCTCCCTATATCCGCTTTAATTCGCTCCCAGGTTAGATAGGCAGTTGCATGAAACGTTTCAAGGTTTAAAATTGAAACCTCGCTCAAAATACTACTCATTCATAACCGGCAATCTTCTCTTAGTAGTTCGTACCCAGACCCACTTAAATCCCGTAGTAGTTAAAGGAGTATATCGCTAAAAAGATGCGGCAAGAAACGCAACCGTAGCCATCCCATTAGTATTACTTTTAATTTTGCATTTTACAGACACGCATGCATCATTAAATAGTATGTCGTATTTTTTATTATTTTATCTTTTGATCATTCTTCGTCGGTTATTATGTTTATAAAATATAAGAATAAAACAAATTATTTAACAATAAAAAATAAAATACTATACTGTAAAAACGTTGAAGTGGACCGTGTCATATTTGAGGACATTGAATTAGGGATATTGGTCACTGTTGGGATGGGATATTTTATTTTTTATCTTATTTTTTATTTTATTTTATTTAAAACACAGCTACCCAACAGAAACGAGAGATTTCGAATTACAGGGTAGGAATACGATCAGTGGCGGCTGGTGGTCGAAAGCATAGGGGGTTCACAAAATCAAGAACATGCAAATATTTATCGTACTATCATAATAAAAATACTCACATGCAATAGGAATCCATTATTTTTTGTTTGTACAGTCACTGTTCACCTAATGTCTAAACTGTATTACATTGCTTGAACGTAAAGTTAATTCTTCTATTCTTGCTCTCAGCAAACTTAGTTATAACAGCTTCGTTGAAGTCTGGCAGACCTTGTATAATTTTTTTCTCAATAGACAACATTGCTAAGGCCGTCGTCACTCTTTCTTGATTCATCGAACTCCGTAAAAATATTTTTATTCGTTTCAGTGTTGAAAAACTTTGAACAATCATTTTTTTCATACATGGCCTTTTTAAATTTTCTGTTAAAATCTCTAGACTTTGCAGACTCTGTAGTCTGCGTCAAATTAAGTTCCGGTTTTGGTCTGCCTGCATTTTTAATTTCAATTTTTTACTCATAACTCAAATGATGGCCCATATGTAAATTTATCGATATTTATTTAATGCCGTAATAACGCAAGAATACTACAAAATAACCGCACGTAGTTCACTGAACGCCTAATAGCGATGTAATGTAATATTCACAACACAATCTAGCCTCTGGTTCACACCAAATTTGTGCTCCATTTCATTGAAAATATTGTATAACCCCCGCCACCCGCCAAGTCGCAGATGCCCACAAACTCGACATAAATCACGCCCATTTGTAGCACGTGCTCCGTCGTTGTCACCATGACAACGAGACATACAATATAACAAACCGAGTCCCAAATAAAGTAAACATGCGGTAAACATTAAAGTAAACATTAATACAAAGTATATTTTACATTTATTGTAATGTTTGAATTCTAATTTGCTTTGGGGGTACACGTGCTCATGTGCTCTTATGCAGAGACCGCCACTGAACACAATAGAAGTTAGAGATACACAATAAGTTTAAGTATTAAATATATAAGAAAACAATTAATATGGGAATTAATTGTATGCCTAATATAATAGGTATATAAAATACAATAATTACAGAAACTATATATTTATATAAAACTATATATTTATACAAATAAGGCTGTGACTAGAGTCCTGCCTCGGGACCCAGGTCAAGTCCCGAATAACGTCATTAAATGACGTCATAGGTATCGTTTCGGGACTGATATTCTTTACCGACTCGGGACCAGCATCCGGTCCCGAATAACCTCATCAGTAGCTTTATCGGAACTTTATTCCGTCCCGACGCAGGACCCTCATCCGGTCCTGAATTTATAAGGAGAACCGTACCTTTGCTAGAAACATTTACATATATGGTGTCAGAGTTTTAAACGTTAAAACTTCACGGACATGTATACAATCTCATTCTGAGTAAACGAGTTCCTATAAACATACCTATACCTGGCTTCCTAAGGGAGATACAGGGTGTTGAAATTCAACTATTTTTATAATATTCATTAATATTTTCCGTTTTCAAATTATATACACTTGTTTACGGAAGCAAAGCTAATATATCCTATTGTTTTCGTGGTCAGTGAGACACTGGATGTTCATTTTCTGAGGTCAGGGCAATATTTCAAACGCTGGAACATTCTCGTCGTACGCCACTGACGTTTGTCTATACACTACTTTTAAAGCATGATGTAAGTTTGAGATTTCTCGAACAGTTTTCGAGATATTCTCATTTCTTGCGCATGCTGCAAGATTTTTGCGTATCTCTTTAAAATCCCTTCATGAAGGGAGGACATAATAAAAAATGTTTGTAGATCTTTGCCTAGATGTAGTAGATGTACTTAGAGTATACTCGGTTACTCAAACTGTTATTTCCTCAAAAATTGTGTCTTCAAAAAAACCTATTTGGATTCCTAAGTTAAACTAGAAAGTCAACTTATTTTTCTTACAATTACGCATTTTAAGCTCACAGTTTGCATCAATTTTTGACTTTAAGTGTATCTAAAATGTTTTAAAAACATTTTGCTCGCGTTTTTGTTCTGTTATGTACAACAATTTTGCAGCATGCGCAAAGAAATTAGAATATCTCGAAAACCGTTCGAGATATCACAAACTTACAAGAGAAAGAAAATATTGCGAATATATCATGCTTTAAAAGTAGTGTATAGACACACGTCAGTGGCGTACGACGAGAAAGTTCTAGTGTTTGAAATCTTGCCCGGACCTCAGAAGATGAACATCCAGAACATCACTGACCACGAAAACAATAGAATATATTGGTCTTGCTTCCGTAAATAAGTGTACAAAATTGTAAAACTATATCTCTATCATTTCGAAAAGTATTAATGAAAATAAAAAAAAAATTGTTGAATTTCAACACCCTGTATCTCCCTTAGGAAGCCAGGTAATAGGTATGTTAATTGGAACTTTTTTACTCAGATTGAGATTGTCTACATGTCTGTGAAATTTGGATGTTTAAAACTCGAACACCATGTATACCATGTATGTAAATGTCTGTGACTAACGAAGGTGCGGTTCTCCTTATAAATTCGGGACCGGATAAGGGTCCCGCGTCGGGGCGCAATATATGTCCCGAAACGCTATCTATGACGTAATTTGATGACGTTATTCGGGACTTGACCTGGGTCCCGAGGCCGGACTCTAGTCACAGTCTACAAATAATGTACTATTATTTAATTAATAAGAGGAGCAGAAAAATACTATGTTGCAAATGCGTTACCACTATTGGTATTTTTTATTATAGAAATGGTACAGAAAAAATACATGTTTGATCTTGCACTAGTGAGTAGTTTTCATGCATTTGATAGATTGGGGACGATTGAAGTAAATTGGTAAATGGCGTTTGGAAATAAAATGTACTTGGAAATCGTGATGTGGTTCCGGGTAGATTTAACTTGATCTGTTCCAATATTGAGGGGCTATCAAAACAAGAATAATCTTATAAAGAAATATAATGGAATGCATTACTCTCCTCTTTCTTCTCCTAAATGGTATAACATTAACAAGATCTAATAAATTTTGTTGCTCATATCCATATGAGGATATACCCCATCCATCTGTAATCTAAGATACTTCAAGAACTTTCTTTGTACCCTCTCGATTATTTCCATAGTGCACTTGATAAGTGGGAGCTCATACGATAGACGCATACTCTAGTCGAGTTCCAACATAGGCATAAGAGTTTCAACGTATTACTGGAAGTAAAATCTTCTGAATTCGTATCACAAATCCCAGGAATTTATATAGGATTGCTTTACGATTGTTATATAATGATTGTGATATAATCTTAGCTTTGGATCAAAAATTATACCCAGGTCTTTAAAAACATTAGGACAATTTATAGAGACGTTATCCAGCGTATAATAGTAAGTTATGCCATTCTTTTTCCTTATGAAGCTCATGACATTGCATTTTTGTACATTGAGACGAAATTTGAATATAACACACCACTCATCCATTTCCAAAAGACAACCCTGTAACCGTATACAATCTGATGGTGAATCTATTTGTAGATATATTTTTATATCATCTGGATACAGTAAATAACTTATGTTATATATTCTAAATATCAATGTGATATTATTAATAAAAATAAAAATTAAACAACAAAGGACCAAGGACAGACCCTTGGAGTACACCAGAAAGGATGGTAATATTTTTCGATGTACGACCACTATACTTTACATATTAAATACGACTTTCTAGATAGATCTCACAAGATTTTGAATATTTGGTGAAGCAGAAGAGTCAAGCAAACTCTTATAGTTTGTATCAACAGTATCTGATGGTCCAGTTTATCGATTGCCTTTGAAAAATCTATATAAATGACATCAATTGGCCCTTGATATTCGAGATCATTGAGGATATTGAGGACATCATTCTTTGCATTGCCATTTCACCTAAGCGAACCGTATGAATGAGGTATTTGGCTTGAACCGACAAACATTGGCTAGCTTTTTTAATGTGAATATTCTTTTTTCTGATTACTACAAAAATAATGTTTGTGTAGTATGCATATAGTGTTTTCGTAAAGATGAATAAATTCGTTAAAAGTTCAAAGAATAACTTTTGGGAAGAAATCTCGGAACCGTCAAATTTGATTTTTAGTTGCGCATTTTTTGAAATACAATTAATGCATACCGGGTGACTTGTGTAGGAGGTATGACGTCATCCATATTTTTGTTAATGGCAACCTGCTTCTTGTGTGGCGATATGTGAAAGAGCACATTTTTTACATACGCTACGGTAATAATTACATTAGCGTGAGTATAGTTAGATAAAAACATTAATAAAAAACGATTTTGCTATTTCAAAATAGTAAATTTAATGGCAATGATTATTCAAAAAATCAACCAAAATAAATGTTCAAATTATGCACCGTTGGCTGCCTGACAGTAGCCAATTAATAAATTCTTTTTCCATACTTCCAAATACTTCCAAAATTGTTGCTAGCCTTTGGATCAAATCAGTAACAACTTTGATTATCTCAGCGGTAATAGTTGGGTTTTAAAAAACCTGTGTGTTGTCGTGAATAGTAGTTCCCGCTTCCTGTTTCACAAGATCCACTTGTAATCCTAGTTTCTCCTGAAATTATTTTTGAACTTATTTCTTAGTTTCCTCTTTCAAAGGACGTGTAGTTTCCGATGATCGCCAGGATTTAAAAACTCGATTGTAACTTATCTTAACTTATTAACAATACAGTTGCTTTGCAGTAAATAAATGCCTCCGTCAACAATAAGAAAAAAGGTAAGCGTCTCGTTAAGTAAACAAATCATGTTTATACGAATTGTGTTTTGGATTAGGCCCGTTCCATTGGTATGTTTGGAATTGAACTGAAACCATGTTTGATGGAATACGGGAATAATACTAATAGGCTAATTAGTTTAGAATAATATCTTTCGTAAAATATTATATTCAGACCGGAAAAAGGCGGAGCCTTTTTTACAAGTTGTGGAGAATCAAGAAAATGTTATAATTCTAGACATCAACAATCTTCGTTTTTTTTTTAATACACTTTAAAGTTTTTGCCGACCATTTAAATTACATGTTGAATGCTGTACGTATGATTAACAAATCCTATGTGTGTCGTATTTTTATATGTAGAAGCAAGGACAGAAAAAAAATAGATAGTTCTAGCTTGACCCTTCGCCGGCGCAACCGATATGTCACATCGGGCAGTCACTTTTTTCTTTGTCCTTTCGTATGTATTACGAATATTAACTCGAACTCCCTCATAGCTTCCTAGCTCCAAACCACTGTTCTTGAAATGGTGTCGATTTTTACTTTTCCGCACCCCCACTATACGCGGAAAAGTAATGCAATCATGTAAAATTTTTTTTCTAGGGTTTATTTTTCGTTTTTCGGCCTAAAAATAAAAAAATGGTTTTTAAACCATTTTATGTGTGTGTGTGTGTGTGTCGTTGTCGTCGGCATTTATTCTTGTTAGCACGATAACTCAATTAAATCGTGTCGGATCGTTGGATTTTGACTGATTCTGATCGGGGACGTCTCCCAGACGACGCCTATTAATTTTGAGGTGGATAAGACACACCCCACACTGTCCATGGGTCATGAGAAAGCACGATGGTGAACTATTTGAGAATTCTTGTTTGTTAACGTGATAACTCAACTAAATCGTGTCGGATCGATTGGGTTTTGACTGACTCTGATCGGTGACGTCTCCCAGACGACGCCTATTGATTTTGAGGTGGATAGAACACACTACCATGTTCACGAGTTATGAGAAAGGACATTGGTGGACTATTTGAGAAATTGTTTTTGTTAGCTCGATCACTCAATTAAATCGTGTCGGATCGATTGGGTTTCGGCTGACTCTGATTAGGGATGTCTACCAGACGACATCTATTGATTTTCAGGTGGATAGGACACACCCCACCCTGTCCATGGGTCATGAAAAAGAGCGATGGTGGACTATTTGAGAAAAATTGGAAAAAGTAAAACTGTCGCATAAAACACATATGCTGCATTTATGTGTTGGTTTATCTTTTCTCGGTCACTCAATTTCGAGATAGAGATGTTCTACGTGTGTTAAAGTCTGTTTTAACGTTTTAAAACTGTTTATTTTTAGTGCATTCCCTGGCCTTATATGGGCCGCCCCGATCTGTCAGATGCATTGCCCCTAATTACGTCATTATTTTCACTTTCATATTTTGTTAGTTTTTATTATCTAATATTTTGGGATCTCTACACTTACTTATTGTGGCTCTTTATGGTATTATTATTCACAATTAACATATTTTGATGTTAAATTACTGGTTTATACTAAATATCATTACCAAAAAAATGATATTTATTTTTGTTTGGAACATGCTAAAATGATGAAGAGGATTTATAATTCTTTACACTTAAAATAGGCAGTTACTTATAACTTTTCTTTATAATTCACGTGCAATATTTTATTATATATAACTTTATGACACATGAAAAATAGATTTATAAATTTTTGTATTCAAAATATTGTTCAAGACTAATTTATGTTTGTGTTTTGTCTTTAAAACAGAAAAAAAAACTTGTGAATAGCTGGTTGTCCTGTAAAAATCATCCAAATTTATTGTTTTACAACATTAAATGAATTCCTTTATGTAAATTTAATTACTGCGATTACAAACTAGTGTGAAATATTTATTGTTGTATCGTATTAATTAAAATAAGCGTTTAATTAAGTCTCCACCTCATTAAAATCTAAATTGTGTAAGATTTGATTATGGGATCTCTCAGATCCATTGGGCCTGAATGTGTTTAGATTCATACTGCGCCCGACGGAAGGTTAAATATGGCCAATTTTAACACACGTGGAAATATGAGTATGGAGTTTCTCGATGCAACTAAAATATATTTAAAAAATAAAATAACTTGGAAAGTCTACAACTATTGAGAAAAAGAATTTTTTTTGCGATGATTGAAAATAGAAAGTTCATTTTTGGGGCTTTTTCCTGCTTGGTCCCGGTGTACGACGCCAGTAATCTTCTCCTATGTTTAGTCCAACCAATAGGAAATGACCAGGTCACTAATTGTAAACAGCAAAAAAAAAAATTTGAGCATATAGAAAATAAAATTTCAAAAACTTACAGTTTTTGCTTTCAAAATGGCGGCCGCTAACATAACCTAACAAATTCGCAAAAGTCAAGAAAATGGTTTTTCGTGAATAAAAAAGAAAGTTGTGCTCGGATTGGAAAAAGTTAAATGAGGAAGTTGTAGACAATAAAAGAATCTTTCGATTAAATTTTTGTGAGCTCGAATCGATTCATTACTTTTCGAGATATATCGAAAAAACCGTTGAAAATTGCGTTTTTTTGTTTTTGCTCTAAAAATAACAATATTTGATGAAAACATTTAATAATTTCAGAAAATGTAGTCCTAAGTGAGACGAAAACAATCCTTTTTGTACAATTCTAAAATATTTTTTTTCAAAGTTATAGCTGTTTTCGTAAAAAAAAGGTGTTTTCGTAAAACGGCTTTTCCATCGAAACGGATGGTCCTACAGACTTGTTCGAGGGCTTATTTTCTTCGTTAGGAGTTGTACTACAAGTATGTTTTAGCAACAATCGATTTTTTTATTTTTTACATAAAAAATCGCGTTTGAAAATGACGTAATTTTCGTACATCGGTTTTTTGGCAATAAATTCTTGTAATAAAACCGATGTACGAAGAAAATCACATAACTTTCAAACGCGACTTTTTATATAAAAAATTAAGAAAATCGATCGTTGCTGAAAATATATTTGTACTACAACTCCTAACGAAGAAAATAAGCCCTCGAACAAATCTTTAGGACCATCCATTTCGATGGAAAAGCCGTTTTGCGAAAACACCTTTTTTTTACGAAAACAGCTTTGAAAAAAGCTTAACTTTGAAAAAAAAATATTTTGGAATTGTACAAAAAGGATTGTTTTCGTCTCACTTAGGACTACATTTTTTGAAATTGTTAAATGTTTTCATCAAATATTGTTATTTTTAGAGCAAAAACAAAAAAACGCAATTTTAACAGTTTCTTCGATATATTCCGAAAAGTAATGAATCGATTCGAGCTCACAAAAGTTGAATCGAAAGATTCTTTTATTATCTACAACTTTCTCATTTAACTTTATCCAATCCGAGTACAACTTTCTTTTTTATTCACGAAAAACCGTTTTCTTGACATTTGCGATTTTTTTAGGTTATGTTGGCGGCCGCCATCTTGAGAGGAAAAAACTGTAAGTTTCTTGAAATTTTATTTTCTATATGCTCAAAATTTTTTTTTTTGCTGTTTACAATTAGTGACCATTTAACATAGGGGCTCAGACAGATTGATTGGACTATTAGGCCTAAAATGTCTGTTTCGTTTTCACTGAGCCACTGCTGTATGTTTACTAAAAGCAAGTGCATTCAAATACCTCTTCCGGCTCTCAAATGCATTTTCTGACAGTTTTGGATTAAACACAGATACACACACATTACATTGTACATTACGTCGTGTATCTTTCCCCCATTCATCTTCCCCTCTCGGAACTGCAGCCACGTGCCGTGCCATCTGTTCTACCGGAACTCTTTGTTAACCAAAGCGGCAGATGTTCGAAAAGGCGACGCCAGAGTAGCTACCCTAACGACCTCATGTCGGTTGGGTTGGGCCCTTTCTTATTTGCTTACTTTCAGGCTTCCCAAGTGAAAATTTTATCCTTCGATGAAATGTGAGATAATCACAAAAGACGATTATCATATCAGACCTATAGTTCATTACATTTATATCATCTTATTGGATAGCAGTGGCATACGCAAACTTTTGCTGTAGGGAGATTAGTTCCCTGTAATCGCTGTGTGCGCGACATCAGCTCCGCGTAGCGTTTACATCTCTGTAGGCTGTCATGTGTCTGGTCACAAATTCTGATTAAATTGGTAACATTAAAATCGCATTAAATTTAATTGCGCTGCGTCAATTTTTGTGGACAAGGATCTTAGCAATAAAGCGTTTTCTTCCAATAAAGGGATGAAGGTTTCATAAAACATGCAATATTATGTAGTGAAATCTTTTACTTTGAACATTATTTCCAAGCGTTTTATTTGGAAAATGCTGCTGCTGGTAGCAATAATGTGACACATGAAAAACGAAGTTTCACTGGAAAAGACATAGGCAATTTAATATAGATTTTATGTAATACCAAATAAATAAGAATAAATATAAATAAATAAGAAGAAACGTTTATAAAGAATTATAAGAATTAATGTTATACAAAATTAAAACCTTTGCTGGTTAGATTTCCACTTTTTATTTGTTAAACATAATTGTTTCGCCAACACAGTGGCTTCGTCAGATGTTGAGTACATAGACTAAATTTTACAATGTGGAACTGCGTTTATATAACTAGGGTAATGCTAGGTTTATTACTATGGGATTTCCTGCTATTAAACTATTGTAATTAAGTTATAAATTTTCAACCGATGTTATCTGTAAATTTTACACACGATTTTTGGATATCATGTACTCAATATCTGACGAAGCCACTCTGTTGGCGAAACAATTGTTATGTTTAACAAATAAACAGTGAAAATCTAACCAGCAAAGGTTTTAATTTTGTATAAATATGGATTTTCATCAAGTAACGGCCCGATCAATTCAGAATTAATGTTGACTATTCATAATAAATCTTTATTTTTTATTATTTCTTGAATTATAGGGTTGTAAATTTACCAATACACCACGAATATGCACGATTGCATCAACGTCGTTGAATAGAATCGGAATTATATTTAAAATCTCATAAGTTCTTAGTCTTTGCGTTATTCTCTTGACATGAATTCTGACAGGGGCAATATTGTAAGTTTGTTGAGATTCCTCTCAGGAAAATTCACTTTTGTCCTGTAGGTTGGCATAACTATCTAATACTTGCTTCCAGCTTCATCCAAAACTCGTCTTAGTTCTGGAAACCCTTTGTCTGTCAAAATAATGTCGTCATCTTCCAAATAATTTATTAATCCAGATTCTACAGTAATTTGTGAATCACTTTTCCTTCCACCTGCCACTTTAGACTTAAATGAAATAAAGCGTCAAAGAGTAATACCAATAATAAGTATCATAATACATGTAATAAGCAACTTCTTGGCATATCCCCTTTTGTCCATTTTTATATATTTCTTGCATTGTTCTCTAATTTCCAAACTGCCATAGTACATCGATTTACAAGACAGCAACTATAACGGCCCATTTTTAGATTCGTTACGAATTAACTTTTGTAAACACACATACCACCTGACAGCCTATTTTAATGCAATTGTGTCCACTGCAAGCGCTGCCATCGACTTCTTTACCGCCACCCCATACTCTGCACACAACGAATACACAACTTTCAGCGTCAAAATTCTGCTAAAAATGTACAGTGACGTGAAAAGGTATAGATTCAAGCTTATATTTAATGGCATTTATTACACATCCTACAAGAAAGATTTCTTAACATATATTACATATAGAATATGCTACTAATAGATAAATAGGGTTATTATTCTGGATCTATAACGTGCTTACGGGTTGCTACTGCACATTTGGAAAGAAGCATGCCGGGTATGTGTGAATAAGTATAGGGTCTTTCAATAGGGACGCTCGATTCTTGTTCGGCTATAGCGGTCATGTTGTTAAGGCAATATCTGTTAAATTTATTGTGAATCGTTCAGTAGTGTATGGCAAATTACCATGGAAGGTTATAACGTTCAGGAATATGTACAAATCATCAAATTTTATTTTAAAAATCAGCGCTCCTTTCGAGAAGCGTTCCGTTTATCACGTGATTTTTATTCTCACCACAACCGTCCCGCCAAGTCGACTATTCAACGTGTGGTGGCCAGATTTCGGTTAACCGATTTGATAAACAATCAGCCAGTACCTGTACGTCACCGAAACGCAAGGTCTACTGAAGACATCGCTGCTGTGCGTGAGATTATACGAGAAAACCCGAGGCAGTAAATTTCTCGTCGTTCACAAGAACTTGACCTTCCTGCGACTTCAACTTGGTGAATTTTTCGTCGGGACTTGGGTCTGCACCCGTATAAAATCCAACTGATCGAGGAACGTAAGGTAAACAATCAGATACAATGCCGTGTGTTAGCTGATTGGGCTCTGGAGCAATTGGAAGTTGACCCAAAATTAGCAAAAAAAAAGATGATTTTTAGCGACGAGGCCAATTT
The DNA here is from genome assembly GCA_037954035.1 of Rosalia funebris. Classification (NCBI taxonomy): domain Eukaryota; kingdom Metazoa; phylum Arthropoda; class Insecta; order Coleoptera; family Cerambycidae; genus Rosalia; species Rosalia funebris. The sequence goes on from JAZFAV010000021.1 coordinate 20,856,705, forward strand.
TTGGATGAATGGATATGCGAACAAGCAAAATTGTCGAATTTGGGACGATACCAATCCACACGAAATACACCAGCACGAAACTCATCCCGAGAAAGTCACTGTTTGGTGAAAATTTTGGTCTGGCGGAATCATTGGTCCGTACTTCTTTTAAAACGAAACTGGCATTGCCATAATCGTCAACGGCGAGCATTACAGATCGATGATAAGCAACTTCTTGTGGCCTAAACTGGATGATATAGATACCAACAACATGTGGTTCTAACAGGACGGCGCTACGTGCCACACAGCGCATGCCACGATGGACATTCTGCAGGAGCGATTTGAGTGCATGTTTATCTCCCGCAGTGGCGACGTGAACTGGTCATTGAGATCGTACGTTTTAACGCCTTTAGACTTATTCCTTTTGGGCTATCTTACATCGCAGGTCTATGCGAATAAACTGCAAACAATTGCGGTGCCCTCAAAGTCAACAGACGAACACCATGCAGCAAATGCAGCCAGAGTTATGCGACAAAGTCATCGAAAATTGGCTCCAGAATACGTGCCACCAAGCAAACCCCCGATGGACATTTGAACGACGTTATATTCCATACATAATGCCATAAAATATTCTTTGAAATAAAAAAATGAGTGGATATCTGACACACAACTTGTCTTATTTACATTTAAAAATCGAGCGTCCTTATTGGAAGGCCCTGTATAAACTCAGTTTGATTTAAATAATAAGCGATAATGCACACTGCACACCAATACAAATTTTGAGTAACGATTCGAGAGAGTTATTTGTAAGTGATGTGAGTTACTTGTAAGTGATGAGTTGTGGAAAAACATAGCGACAGATCGCCGCAATTATTAATCGTTCACAGTGTTGTAAAAGAATTTCCAAATTATAGTCGAAAATTATGGTAATAGAAAGCGCTCGGGGCGGCCAGACGGCTAAATTTTCACTAACGACAAAGCGTGCTATTCTTAGGAAATTATCAACTACAGGAGTGTCATCTTTTCAGTTCTCAGGTTTGTCCGTCGCGCGTCGTTTTGATTTAGACTGTGATCCCAGTCTCATAAGAAAATGGGCGGCAAAGTCAGGACATTTTAAATACGAAAATTTTTTAATGAAATCTGCACTTAAGTAATATCACATAGAGGCCAGATTACAACTTGCAGAGGAGTATGTCTAAAACAAAAATTTTTGGGGCCATGTAGTCTTGAGGGACGAAAAAAAATTTAATTTGGATGGACCGGATGGGTTTAGCTAATATTGGCATGATTTACGAAAGGAGCGAAAAATTATGTCAAGATGACCTCAAACAGTTGGTTCTGTTATGATATGGGTGGCTTTCAAAAAGGGTATGAAAAGCCAACTGCAATTTGTAAATGGCAGAATGAATGCAATGCTGCTTATGAAAACCTGTTAGAGGATTACCTGTTACCATTTTTAACCCTTACTGAAGACGATGATGCTATATTTCAATAGGATAATGCACCTATTCATTCTGCAAGGTGCACAAAAATCTGGATTCAACAGTATGGAATCGACTTTATGCCATGGCCAGCATTAAGTCCGAATGTTAACCCGATGGAAAATCTATGGGGGATTATGTTAAGTATACAGTATACAATCCAACAAAGTATTTAATCGAAAGTGTTGATGAACTGAAGCGTCGAAGTATAAGCTGTCTGGGACGAAATTCCAGAGGCAATTTTAAACAATTTAATAAATAGTACGAACATTCGCTTATTGAATGTATAAAAAATAAGTAAATGGATCAAGTATTAGTCCAAGTAAGATGTAAAAACACCAGTGAGTTTATAATTTTTCACAGACTACAGAACTGTCATAAATCTCTGTTATTCACCAATACATGAGATCCTAAACACTGATTAATATAATAAAGTAGGTAATTTAAAACATATATAAAGTAATATAAAACACTGACTCCATTGTATACATTTATTTTCAGTTTTGAGTTTGCCTCATGATGTAGTTTAAATTAAGGGTCTATATTTTTTCACAACAATGTAAATGTTTATAAGAAAGGGTCTCCCATTAAGAGGTTCCATTTTAAATCTTACGTCATATTTTATTTGTGACATATGAATCTACCACATTTGGCAGCCGTGAAGTATAAACAACGCGATTAATACAGCTGGATCGAAATCAACACTTAGAAATAATAGAAACTCGCTACAGATATGATGAAAATTTCGGGGAAACAATTCGTAAAATTCGTAACAATTTTGATCGCAGTGAGGGCCTTTTCCGTACGGCAATTGTGAATTTAGTGGCTAAGTTTTTAACTCGTTTTTGCCCGAATTATTTTTTTGTTGATTTTTTGAGTTTTTTTGTGATATTCTACTTAATTAGAGTTAATATAACCTGTTAAAGCATTTTAGTCGAATTTCTTTCGATTGTTTTTGTGTTACAGTATGTTCCAGTAATGGAACACCGACAAGGCTTAAATGCGACAGTAATACTGCATTCATTTCTATGAAAAGAAAATCATATAAACATATATAGAATAATGATTTATTTCAAATAATTTGATAAACAATAAAATTAACGAACATGGAAGTCTTTAAAACACCCTTCGTGTAAATTTACCCCACATTTTTCGCATTGCTTGGTCAAATTTTTTTTACACATTGCGCATCTATTGAGAGTAGTACACAATCTATACAAAGAGCAAACTGCTGTTATAGAAGTAGAAGGGGAAAGAAGAGAAGTGGGTATTAGGAAACGAGTAAGACAAGGATGTACGCTATCACCACTAATTTTTAATCTGTACATCGAAGAGGCGATTAATGTCGTAAAAGATAAAGTGGATTTCGGGATTAAAGTACAGGGACAGAAACTAAAAATGCTGAGATTCGCGGATGATATAGCAGTATTAGCATCTAGTAAAGAGGAATTGGAATCAGCGTTAAATGAAATGGAGGCAGTGTTGACAGAGGAATACGGAATGAGGGTGAATAAAAACAAAACTAAAGTGTTAGTGTACAGAGGTCGCGAGAGCAGAGTAAAAACGAAAGTAAAAATTAATAATGAAAGATTGGAGGAAGTTAAAGACCTCACTTATTTAGGAAGTAAAATAAATTGGGATGGAAGAAGCGATAAAGATATAAAACAAAGAATAGCGCAGGGTCGAGTAGCTTTTAACAAAACGAAAGCACTTTTATGCTTGGGGGTAATAAACTTAGAAACAAGAAAGAGATTTTTGAAAACGTATGTATGGAGCACGGCACTATACGATTGCGAAACCTGGACGGTAGGGGAAGCAAGTAGGAAGAAATTAGAAGCTTTTGAGATGTGGTGTTACCGAAGAATGATGAAAATACTGTGGACCGATAGGGTTAGAAACGAAGAAGTATTAGAGAAAGTCGGCGAGAAAAGAAGTATGTGGAAAACATGAAGAAGAGAAGAGATAGAATGGTAGGCCACTTGCTGAGACATGGGGGAATAGTCCGCGATATTTTTGAGGCAGAAATAGGAGTGAAGAAAGGCAGAGGTAGGCCTAGATTAGACTACTGCTCACAAATAGTAAGGGATGTAGGTTATATCACAATTAGTGAAATTCGTAGGTTAGCACATGATAGAAGAAGCTGGAGGTTAGCGTCCAACCAGTCTTAGGACTGATGACCTCATGATGATGCGCATCTATTTTGCTTTACGACAGGTGTCATCCACTGATCCATACGATCAAATCTTATTTCTTCTAATACCCTGCTTGCTATTTCCTTTGATGATGTTGGTCGCCCTCCACCAACTATAGGACTACCATACTTCCGGAGATATACCTGAACAATATGTCTTCTAAATGCAAGATAGTCCATAGTACTATTAGCATTTCTTCGGTGGATTTGCCAAGCATTATGAATACTTGCATCGACAGAGAAGGCAAATACTGCCCACCACCATTTCTTTGATCGCATAGAAATTCTGTATCTGTTGATGCTTTCGTCCATCCGATCAACACCACCCATGTATTTTCATGTCGAACAAGAGGCGCATTTTAGCGAACTTGTCATTTTCAGCAAGTTTACAATTATCCGCTCAATGAGTGTACTTCTTTATTTGCTCAAATTTATTCCTCCGCACTGCATTCACTACCGTCGGATTATGTGTTTCTGTATAACATTCCCATAGCATTCTCCATCTTAGAATATCTATATAACCTGACAATAGTAATATTGCAGTGTAGCACTTTAGGTTCCCAATACTTATTTCGAAATTGTGGTCACCTTTGGATTGGGCATAGATTATAAACATATTTCGCAAAAATTACCATATTTCATCATCAAAAAATAATTCGAAATATCCTATTGGGTCAGATGTTGACGTACTTTGTCTATTGGGACAAATAAATGCTGCAAAGTTGGATCTAATATCCTTTTTCGTTCACTGCCTTTTCACAACTCTATTCTTTTAATTTCCTTCCTTAGCTCGGAAAGAGGTATATTGTATTCTTTATCTTCATTTTCCTCTTCACCCCAAACAATCTTACCATCTCTTCAATGAATTGTTGCAGTAGCTTGTGTTTGGAGCTGGCGTCCACTAAGATGATCTATCTACCAATTTTCATCCTCATCTCCACTATCTTCTTCACTATCGTCCCCGTTATTTGAAGGAGTTATAAAGATATCAGCCTGGCCTAATGTCCTAAAATTAAAATTTCTCATTAGGTACATGTGACTGCCCGGTGTCTGCACGATCACTACTGATCGTGCAGAAACACGAGAAAGGGGTCGAGGATCGCTTCTGGGTATAATTCAATGCCTGCCGGGGCTTTAGCCCGTGGAGTAGTAGTTTCCTAGAGCGATTATGTAATAGCTTTGCTATTCGGGAACTACTTTGATAGCCGCTTGGCGGCTTGGTGGTTCCTTTTTCGATTTACGACTTATAAGTTACTGACAGAGATCGTATCGATAAAGATGTATAGGCCATAAAGTTCATTTGGCATTTGTCCTGAATCGGCGTACCGTATGCGGCACTGATGAGAACTAACAAGTTCGAAACAGCTGTATGTCGTTCGGTTCCGATCCGGGACAAATATCGAATCCTACCTGTGGCTGGTTTTATTTTTTGAAAAAAATAAATAAATAAATAAAAAATAAAAAAGAAGATTCGAGAATGACATTAGTGTACTCTTCCGGACACAAATTGCAACAACTTTTCGGAAATTCCAAAGATAAAATTGAAAATTATGAAAGGTCTGGGTTTTATGACATAAATTACCAAGATTGTATAAAAGTATATTGGGCAGACGAAAAGAGTAATTGTAACTAGGTTTAAAGTTAAAGAGCACACGGCCCATTTGAAATATGGAAGATTACAAAAAATATTCCGTTGCCCAACATCCTTTTGCAAATAATCATATACATAATAGATTCTAGTAACTTGAAGTTAATAAAAGTATAACCAACAACATAAAATTAAATAAAAGAACGTTTACATAAATAAAAAAAGATTCCCCTGCTCTATATTTCATAAAAGAAAGCAATTATTATAAATAATGAAGTTACACATTGATTCTACATTACTCGAGACACATGGCATCATCAAATAATTAACTAGTTCCATCTTTAGATGTGCCCTACAGCGGCTCTCTTTATATCCTCTTGGCTTGGCTGCAATGTACAATTTTGTGACACCATTTTTTACCGACTTAAAGACAATATCTTTTTGAAATACACCGTCTCAGCATCTTAAACGTTTCTGTTATTACAATAATAATCGATCTGAAAATGTCTACCTGTAATGTGGTTTCTTTTGATACGAAAAGGGCATGAGAACTGGGAACGTTTTCCGTGAGAAAGAACCCTTGGCCGATATTACACACTTCATTGTCTGTACGGAGCTACTGACCGAAATCCCGTCTTTAATAAAAACCCTTCAACTTTTGTTGTTTACAGTTATAATCCTCTTAAAATGCTCTTGGAAGTTTGTGAGAGTCGGTATTGGACGTCTGTGATGAAATTGAATGCGAACTATAACGACAAATGTATTATATTTATATAAAGTGGTTATATGAACTGCAATTTTCTTCCTTTGATCAGTGGCGGCTCTCCAGGATGGGTAGACTAAGTTAGTAAATTAATATATTCTTGTTACAAAATCTTTACGAGTCACTATAATCCGGGTTACATATTTCTCATTATGTTGGTTGAATTTCACTGATTAGAAAAACAGTGCGCATCTAAATACATACACATCAAGTGTCAAGAATAGGAATAAGTATCAAAACTGCCCACGAGGTACGCATTAAATAGCCTGGTTTTTATTCAGTTGCATTGAGACCTTTGTAGAGTGAATAATGCCGTATTCCACGAACACGGAAAGGTTACACGTTTTTCGAATAGTTTTCATAATCTCTCAATAATGCCAATTTGGGTGCCGAAACCCATGTCTTGAAACGTGTAATCTTTCGGTATTCGTGGAAAACTGGTCTCCTCTTTTTCTTACTGCATCCAAGATTACAGCCCCCACCCACAACATATATAAGTACAGCTTGTCAAGAATAGGAACAAATCTCAAACCTGCGATATCGGACCGCCCACGAGGCGCGTAGTAAATAGCCTGGGTTTTACTCAGTCGCATTGAGACCTCTGCAGAGTGAATATCGAGTGTACAGTCAGTGAAAGAGGTGGATTAAGTGTTCGATCTGGCCGTGCGTAAAGTGCATCCTTTTCCCTCACTCTTTCTTCTACGCACACATAAAAAATCTTACACTGTTTCCTATTCTTGACAAACTGTATATGTTAATGTTTTTGATTAATCTATTTTATTTATAATATATACTACAATATTCAGAAATTGAATTGTTGACGCTGTTTTAAATTATCTCAAACTACTCTGTTGCTGAAAATTACATATATCATCTGCTCTATGTTAATTGTTAATCTTTATTATATTGTGCACAAACAGTTGCGTATTACTGCGAATTTTGGGCATATTTGTGTTATACAAAAGGCACAGATACGAGACAGAAATATAAATATTTACACCACTACAACGAACAAAATGACAGATCGTCGAATACAAACATGTGCATGGGCAATTTTATCCCATACAGGAGGAAGAATCTTTAGAAATTTAATTATGATGGTTAAACAGAAATCAAGCTAACGTTGCATTTTTAATAAATAAAAAAAAAACAGTTTTAAGCTTCCTGAAGCTGGTATAGAAAGTACAAGTTTCGGGAAGCTTCAAAGAACATCCTTTGTACCTTGTTCATTTGTTCTAATCTAATGAATCCTGTATAGCATCCCGATGCCAAATACCTCCGATTTGTTGACTACTTTCCAACAAGGAATCACTATTTCCGAATGTTCGTATATAACTGTCATTGTATTCTGAAGGTAGGTAGGCAGGCAGTCAAATACCAGCTTTTCTGACAATTCGCATCGGCCCAATAAAAACAAAACACAGGAAACTGCCGAGAAATTTAGAATCGCTTCTTTATCGTTCCACCGAACAATCTTTCCTTCAGAAAATAACGGTTCTCGATAGAAAATTGAGGATTCCCATCAAATAGTTGAAATTCCTTGCTCTCATTGTATTACGATACAATGCAGGTCCCAGGTAAAAATTCGCAACGTACCTACTACAATAATATTTTGCGACCATCTACGTAACGAAATTAAAGATCGTCTCACGAAGATCAACGACTTTAATAATAGTTTTTTTATACTATAAGGACACTCTAATGATCGTTTATGATCCGAATTACATTCATAACTATCTGCTGGCATCAATTAAAATCCTAAAAAATTTCAATTTGAATATTTGCAATCCAGTGACCGTGATATGTTTTATTTAATTTCATTCTATTTGAAAATAGTAAGCCAATTCAATGTTTCGTTGATACAGTGGCGGACTAAGTCTGTTGGAGGTCCGGGGCGACAAAACCAAATGAGGCCTCCGGCCTGCTCAGAAATTGATGTATTTGTAGTGTATATGTTCTGTGAAAGTCCGAAATTAGTGAATGTCAAAATTCACCGGTAAATGTCGACAAATACCAAATGCCTTGGTGAAAGACCGAACGTTTATTAATTTTATTATACATTCGAACTTTCACCGGTGTATGTCGACAAACACAAATGGGCTCCGGTGAATGTCGGAAACGACAGGTCGTAACTTGCTTTTGGGCGGTTCCTGCATCCTGTTTGTTGGCTTTGGCTTCGTCAGTCTTACGCAAGATCTGATAGCGTGTGTGCAAGCTTGCTAATTTAATTTGTTTTATTAGATATTATAATTTGTGCTTAATGGCTACTGCAGTAAATCGTGATCAGTTTTTTGAAAAGTTACATGACTTAATTGGAAGTAAACGAGAAGACAATTGTTTTTATTTTTCTCAAGAAAGGTACTCTAAAATCGTTTCTGAAGTGATTTCTGCTAAAAGTAAGTGTAGTACACCTTTGGACTACAAATGTTTAAAACGTTTTGACATTTTAAAAGTTAGCGATGAAGAATAGTTAATTGTGTCACTAAAACCAGGAGAAACGAATATCCAGTATTATGTTACAAATGATGAGCTGTTTAATATACTTTCCGAAACTCAAATAATAATAGGCCATGGAGGAAGAACACGAATGCTTAAAGAATTGCAAGTTAGATTATAATAAATATTACTTATGAAGTTCATCATCATGAGGTCATCAGTCCTAAGACTGGTTGGATGCTAACCTCCAGCTTCTCCTATCTTGTGCTAACCTACGCATTTCGCTAATTGTGCTACAACCTACATCCCTTACTATTTGCGAGCAGTAGTCTAATCTAGGTCTACCTCTGCCATTCTTCACTCCTATTTCTGCCTCCAAAATATCGCGGACTATTCCCCCATGTCTCAGCAAGTGGCCTACCATTCTACCTCTTCTCTTCTTTATATTTTTCCACATACTTCTTTTCTCGCCGATTTTCTCCAATACTTCTTCGTTTCCAACCCTATAAGTCCATGGTATTTTCATCATTCTTCGGTAACACCACATCTCAATAGCTTCTAATTTCTTCCTACTGGCTTCCCCTACCAGGTTTCGCAACTGTATAGTGCCGTGCTCCATACATATGTTTTCAAAAATCTCTTCCTTGTTTCTAAGTTTATTACCCCCGAGCATAAAAGTGCTTTCTTTTTGTTAAAAGCTACTCGACCCTGCACTATTCTTTGTTTTATGTCTTTATCGCTTCTTCCATCCCAATTTATTTTACTTCCTAAATAAGTGAAGTCTTTAACTTCCTCCAATCTTTCATTATTAATTTGTACTTTCGTGTTTGCTCTGCTCTCGCGCCCTCTTCACACTAACACTAGTAATGTTGTATTTAAATTTGTGTAAACAATGTCAAATGAAACACAGTGCGCCTAAAAAAGGTATTGTTGTGAAACCAATGGTCAGTTCCGAATTGAACTCTAGATGTCAAGTCGACTTGATAGACTTGCAATCACACAGGGATGGCGATTACAAATTTATAATGGTATATCAAGATCATCTAACCAAGTTTGTCCAGTTGCAACCTTTAAAAAGCAAGAGAGCGGAAGAAGTAGCATATCACCTTCTTCATATTTTTTTAACATTTGGTGCTCCCGCTATATTGCATTCGGATAATGGTAGATAATTCAGTAATAGAGTCATATCTGAACTATGCGCTATGTGGAAATATGTTAAAATAGTACACGGAAAGCCTCGTCACAGTCAAACACAAGGCTCATTCGAAAGAGCCAATCAGAACATACAGAATATGTTAACTGAAGGATGCAAGATAATGACTCAAATAAATGGTCAGAAGGTTTGCCGTTTGTCCAATTCGCCAAAAACACAACATATCACGAAGGAATATATCAGAGTCCATATGAACCCCTGTTTGGCGTTAAACCAAAAAGGGGCATAGCATCGTCATCTCTCCCTCGCGGGCAAATTGCAAACATTGAAACTGAAGAACAGTTAGAAGCCTATGTTAACACTTTTGAAGAAAATTTGGGTAGTGACCATATTGATGACCATATTTCAGATGGAAGCGACGTGGATAACCAAAATACCATTGGAGTTAATCTGGAACCTAGCACGTCTTCATCTCAAGCATTGACTGATCCGCAACCTAGCACGTCTTCATCTCAAGCACTGGCTGAACAACAAGAGCTAATTTCTTCAAAGAGAGTAGCCGCAAAAGAGAATCTTCTACTTCAAGCAACAAAAATGTTACGAACGTCAAAAAAAAAGTTTCCTCCGGCCCAAATTGGTGATACCGTAAGAATTCAAGTCCCTGATGTCGACCGTGGTCGTACAGACCCTCGAAATGTATTAGCGGTTGTTGTTGGAATAGAGGATTCAGGCTTTTATAAATTAGCAAACAAAAATGGTACCTTGAAACAGCTTTTCACCCGTAATCAGTTCGTAATTTGTAAAGAAAAGTTACTTTCCATGGATGAGGTTTCGATTGAAGAAATGTTGCTAAGAGAAGCAGCTTGTGCTAATTCAAAAAGTGGAGGGCAAGGCTATACACGTTGCAATTGCAAAAGGAAGTGTTCGACGGCTAAATGCAGCTATAAAAGCAAAAGCCTTTTGTGCAATTCGAAGTGTCATGGTAGTTTAAGTTGTTGCAATAAATAAGAATGTCATACATTTTCTTGGTTTTTTATATTTCAGTTTAAAAATTAAAATGTATGTGTATGTTTACTATATTGACATTATTTTAGTTGTGTTTCGTGATTTGCAATGTTCTACTGTTTGTTTTAAGTTCAACAATTTCTTTGAATTTGTTTCTTTCTTAAAACTACATTGGAAAACTTTTCCCATGTAGTTTTAATAAATAAATATTACCTATACTTTTATTTTTGTTTTCCTTTATTAAAAAAATGTTTCTTTTCAACATACACCATGAGTACATGCTGAATGTCGACATTCACCGGTGTAAGTTAGAAATAATGATATTTGACCGATATTTCGGACATACGCCAAGCAACTTAGAGAATGTTGACATTCACTGGTGTATCTCGACATTCACCGGATTTCGGTGTTTCACAGTAACATATATTTTGTAAATATGAATAGGCCTGATAGTAGGTAAGTAGATACCTACCTATGTTTATATTTTGAATACGTACAGGGCCTCCAACTTCAAACTGTCTCTTACATATTGAACATGTAACTTTTCCAAGGCCAAACTTTGGCCTTGTTTGGGATTTGAAAGGACTCGAGATTTGGAGGCCCCCCAGGACCAGAGGCCCGGGGTCGGCGCCCCCTTAGTCCACCACTGCGTTGACAATGATCGAATTGTTTATACGTACTCAAACCATATTTCTAAAATGTTGAAGGAGCGTCGCTATGTTTATTTATTGTTGAATTATCGAATATTCGTTGTAATTTAATAAAACGAGTGATATAGATGATGATTCTTTACTCTCCTATATATGTAGAGGACATTGCTGAATGTATCGTGGCTTCAATTGCATTTTTCAAGCGTAAATCAGATGGGCATAGACCTAGAGTTTGTAGAAGACAAGAATTGAGCGATTTATTAATAGAAAATGTTATAGACGAAGACCCCGTTTTCAGAATTGTGTTACCAAATGTAAAACAAAGATTAGGCGACTCTTTCTTATCATATCTGGGAATATTTCTGGAGTTGATATGGCGAAACTTGCTAGAAAATATGTTGCAATGTGCCCAGTTAGAATAACCCATTAATGTTTTTTTTTGTTTTGTATAGAATATAAGCACAAAATAACCAGTAATAGTCAATAAGATTAGTCTTTTCCTTGAATCCAGTACACCCAGAAGAGAATATTCCTGGCATTGCTTTCGACGTTCATCTGCCTAATTTTTGGCAGATTCTGATGGTGATTTGTCCACAGGAAATAGTACGGAAATTAGAAATGTAATACCGTTGCTCAAAGCTATAAAGAAAATTCCATCAATCAGAAGAAAAAAAGTCTCATCAGCAATTATTCGAGATGCTGCGCTGGTAATATATATGTTCCAAAACAACATGAAAACGAAACAACTAGTTTAAGATCAGCATCGACCATTTATTTAACAAAAACTGCGTTTTTAATTTTTATAATAAATAGTCTTTTTTTTTTCATTATAGTATCAATACCACAATAAACAGCTTCATGGCATTAAAATACTTCATCATAATGTGCTTATTATGATATGGTAGCAGATAATAATTGTACATTAGTTAGTACTGTAGTATAAAAATGTGGACAATTGGTAGTACAGTTGATGATACAAATTATTTTTTAATGCATATAAAACATAATGCAGTTTTTTTAATTAACAATATAAAATGGCTATAATAAAAGCCGTTTTTGAGTTTGCAACTATTAGTTTTTCGCTGTTATCTTGAAAACATATTCAAGACGGTAGCTTTAGGCGAGGTTTAAAGTTAATTAAAATTTACGAGTTTTTAAAAGTTAAACTTATATCTTGGCGATTAATAATTTAATTTAAATAAAAATAACTGAACTGTGTATTATTTGGCAGATGCTATATCGTCAGTTAAGCGTAAACACTGTCTATCTCAGTTTCTGGCTATATGAGCTATCTCAAGTCTTCACCAGCTATCATCACGGCCCAAAAATTTAATTTTCCTACTACTTATTAATTTCAAAGGTCATTATTTAATCAAAATAGTACTTCAAGTTCGGTCAGAAATTATTTTTTGTGATAAGTAAGACAGTTTATAGATACTCTCTTAAAAAGAGGACGAAATTGAGGTAGCAGGTGTTTACGTTTAAGCGATGATAATATATTACTATTCATTTCATCGCTATTTGCCAAATAAAAAACTCCTCTCTTATCTTGCCGATAAACGGAACAGTCTACCTGAGCCTAGCCATAAAAACAAGCCGCGGTATGTTTTGAGATTTTTTATTTGGCAAATAGCGATGAAATAAACTATATACTTAATTCACAATTGGCAAAAAACTTAAAAGAAATTCCAATCGTGTTATAGATCTACATAAGACTGATCGGAAAACATTTATGAACATAAAAAGTACTGCATTATGTATTTTAACTTGTATTTCCGAGAGAGAATCTATTTTTGTTTTTTTTTTCAAGTAACATGGACTTTTCTTCCAGTTCGGTTTTGTGTTTCATCTTCTTAAATCTCTATTATCTTCTTAAATCTCCTCTAAATCACTTAGGGGCCTTCGATTATGTCACTTGGTCGCAAAATATAGGCTATCAACAGTACATAATTAAAGCTAATGCCCATAACTCCGAAAACATGTATAAATATGCAGGTTTAAACGTTAAAAGTTTATTTAACAAAGTTGAAGTTGATAAATATATCAATTTTTAAATTTGCGTTTATAGTGTTGATAAAAATTATAGCAACAACTGTATTTTTGCATATTTCTCTTCTAAATTAACTTTTGTGAGAAATATGCGTTGGAGTAGATTGTAACTATGTGTATAATTTTCATGTACGTAATTGAACAAATAAAATTCTGGGGAAATACTTACTTTTATGTTTTTCAATCTGGTCAAAAATATGTCAATAAAACGATAACGATATTAAAAAAAATGATTAATAATATTTTGTATAGTATCCTCTTGCTTCAATACGGTGGTACGTCTTCTAACAATAGAATCTATTCATTTGTGAATGGTAAACGCATTGATAGATTTTCGAGCTTTGGCCACTATCTCTCAGGTTTTTCCCAAGCGTTTCTTCGACGATTGCTTCGTTGATAGACGATTTCCCCGAGATTTTTTATGAGATTTACATTTGGTAATTGGGATGGCCACGATAATACTTTTATTTTTTCACTAGCAAGAAAATCTTTTACAAACCCGGAAGTATGCTCGAGACCTCAACATTAAGAGGTGTGAAAGTAAAAAATACAAATTTGAATAGAAGTATTCCTATGTATGTATATTGGTGAAAAGTTTAGTTGTCAGTAGTTTTAAGACACCTAAGTTTTTGTAAATAGGTAGGAGTGAAACAGGATAATTACATTTATACTATGTATAAATATAATTATATTATATTAGCAGGTATCATTTTAAAGTTAACATTAAAAAAATTAAGGCTGTTCATTTTATCTCAACAAGCAATACACATTTTTACAAATTTACAGATCATTTTTCTTCTTTAAAATTTTTTTTTTGTGTAAAATTTTATTCAACAATACCAATTTTATAAAAATGTGTAGTCTAAGATAATAACTACGAGTACTGCATTGGACTTGTATACACAGTGACCCAGTTAAAAACGGAGCACCTCGCTAAATTAAGGTTGTTCATTTTATCTCAAATAAACAGTTTTAAAACCTTAAAACGGACTTTTCCGCACGTAGAACATCTCTATCTCGAAAGTGAGTGGCCGAGAAAAAATAAACCAACACATAAATGCAGAATATGTGTTTTATGCGAGTTTCACTTTTTTCAAATAGTCCACCATCGTGCTTTCTAATGACCCATGGACAAGGTGGGGTGTCTCCTATCCACCTCAAAATCAATAAATATCGTCTGGTAGACGTCCCTAATCAGAATCAGTCGAAACCCGATCGATCCGACACGATTTAATTGAGTGATCGTGCTAACAAAATAATTTCTCAAATAGTCCACCATTGTACTTTCTCATGATCCAAGTATATGGTAGAGTGTGTTCTATCCACCGCAAAATCAATAGGTGTCGTCTTGGAGAAGTCCCCAATCAGAATCATTCAAAACCCGATCGATCCGACGTGATTTAGTTGAGTTATCGTAACAAGAATATATGCCGACGACAATGACACACACACAGCAAAATTTTTTTAAAACAATTTTTTTTTTGGGTTTTTAGGCCGAAAAACGAAAAATAAACCCAAAACAACATTTTGTTTTTTCAATTTTTCTTTACACGATTACATTACTTTTCCGCGTATAGTGGATTTTACAAATCCACCTAATAAGGACCTAAATTCGGAAAAACTCAGGGTCAGTTTTGTCTTTCAGAAAATGGCTCTCAAAATTGGGATAAAATTTAATTCAACAATGCCCATTTTGTAAAAAAATATATAGCCTAAGATAACAACCACGAGTACTGTATTGGTCTTGTATACCGAATGACTCAATTAAAAGTGGGGCACCTCTCTAAAATGTTCATTTGTTGACTGATTTAAGTGATTTTTTTCAATGGCATAGCTGAAATAACTCTCATGTGGTGGAAAATCTAAGAATTTTACAATTTCAAGACATACTTGGAAGTTTTTTCAGTGTTAAAGATCCAAAAAAAAGTATATCTCTAATATTACTACGCCACAGGATTTAGGATACTTTGAAATAGGTATGACTGAAATCTAATACAAAAATATTAGTTTCTAATAGAAATATAGTATAATTAAAATTTATATTATGTTGAATAAACTGCATGTAAAACCCAATTTTGTAAATATTTTTTACAATGCTCCTTTAGACCGTTATTAGGTGAACTAAAAATGTCTAACCCAGTTATCCATAATATTGACAATTTTTGTTTTCTTTAAGCATGCTTTAATTAAAAAAAAAAAACGAGTGGATTAAAACTCAGCCTTAATCACATACCAATAATGTTAACTTGGTTGGCGAATCGCGCGGCAAGAACGGCGTAAGCTTTCAGTGTTGGTTTCCTGCTTTTGTTGCTGCATCGAAGCTTCCTGCTCCTTCCCAAGATACTTTAATTAGGTACTCCATCGTAATCAAAATATTTTGATAACGATATATACGAGGGTGAATCAAATATAAACGATCCTTATTATTTTATTTTTTTTTATTTGAACTTGAAAAAAAAAAAAGAATAACAGCTCATTTTTCTACATAATCTCATGATCTGGAAATACATTTTTCCCAGCATATAGGTAATTTTGTAATGCCTTGCTCATAGAATGAAGTTGGTTGTGTCTGCAGCCAATTGCGCACGTAGGCCTCAACCTCCTCATCGATATTGAATCTTTGTCCTCCTATGGCTTCCTTGCGAGGACCAAAGAGGTGAAAGTCGCAGGGCGATAGGACGGGGCGTTTAAATGTCTCCCAGCCTAATTCCTCAAATTTTTCTCTGGTTAGGGCTGCTGTATAGGGACGAGCATTGTCATGGAGAAGTTTTACTTCTCTCATCGGTAGGTCACGTCGTTTGCGGCAATATGCAAGTCTAACCTCGCTTAAAATGTCGCAGTAGTACGCCGCATTAATGGTCCTGCGATCATGCAAAAAATCGAGGTGCAACAAGCCACGCTGGCAAAAAAAACTGTAGCCAAAACCTTGCCTGTTGACAGCCTTGACTTGGCTTTCATCGGCCCAGCCTCCCCTTGACGTCTCCACTTCTTGGTCGCTTGTTTCGACTCAGGAGTATAGTGGTGCACCCACGTTTCATCGCACCCTCGTCCCGAAATTTCGGTAGGAGACGCTCACACGCCTGAAAACGATGCAACTTCTGCTCGGTTGTCAGAAGGCGAGGGACCCACCTTGCACACACCTTACGAAACCCTAGCTCCTCTGCGATGATCGAAAAAGTGCTTCCATAACTTATTCCAACCTCAGATTCAATCTCATTGGTGGTCAGACGCCTGTCACCTTCAAGTTGTTGAACGCGGACGATGTTGTCGCTGGTGATGCTGATGCGAGGTCGACGGTCATGGCTCTCATTTTCAACTTTTTCGACCCTCCACAAACTGTTTATGCCATGCAAACACTCTAGCTCGGGACAGTGTCTCTTCCTTGAACTGCGCAGTCAATCTCGTCAGGATTTCAGCTGGTTTCACCTTCCGTGGCGAGAAACTTGATGATAACACGCTGCGTAATTGACGAAGGCACCTCTTGCTCAGACATCGTCACGACAGGTACTGAAAGGAACGAGCGAGGTCGCCCACCTACTCTCCCCCCTCCTGACATCCCTATCTAACACCACACGAAGCGGGAACCCACACGCGATACTATTGCATGCTCAGGATCAAAAGTCTCGTTTATATTTGATTCACCCTCGTATTTTAATTGTTGTAAAGGGTCTTTCAATAAGGAAACTCGATTTTTAAACGTAAATAAAACAACTTGTGTGTGAGATATCCACTAATTTTTTTTAATTAAAAGAATATTTTATGCTATTAAGTATGGAATATAACGTCGTTCAAATGTCCGCTGCGGCTTTGCTTGGTAGCACGTATTCGGGAGGTCCAATTTTCGATGACTTTGTCACATAAATCTGGCTGAATTTGCTGGGTGGCGTTCGTTATGTTGACTTCGAGGGCATCAATTGTTTGCGGTTTATTCGCATAGGCCTGCGATATAAGATAGCCCCAAAGGAAGAAGTGTAAAGGCGTTGAAATCACACGATCTTGATGGCCGGTTCACGTCACCGCTGCGCGAGATAACCATGCCCACAAATCGCTCATGCAGAATGTCTATCGTGTGGATTGGTATCGTCCTAAATCTGACAATTTTGTTTGCTCACATATCCATTCATCCAAAAATGGACCTCGTCGCTAAAAATGATTTCTTTGGCGAAATTTGGGTTAACTTCTAACTGCTCCAGATCCCAATCAACGAACACACGGCGTTGTCTATGGTCGATTACCTTAAGTTCCTGGGTCGGTTGGCAAAATTCGCCATATTGAAGTCGTAGATAGGCCAAGTTCTTATGAACGACGAGAAATAGACTGCCTCGGGTTTTCCCGTACACTCTCACGCATAGCAGCGATGTTTTCAGCAGATATTGCGTTTCGATGACGTACCGGTGTTGGCTGATTATTTATCAAACCGGTTGACTCGAATTTGGCCACCAAACGTCGAATAGTCGACTCGGCGGGACGGTTGTGGCGAGGATAAAAATCACATAATACGCGGAACGTTTCTCGAAGGTAGCACTGATTTTGAAAGTAAAATTTGATGATTTGCACACGTTGTTGAACGCTATAACCTTCCGTGGTGATTTCCCATACACTCAAGAACTTACTAGAGAGTAAGGAGACATAGCTCCTCGAAAAATCAGTGGTGGGGGTGGCACGAAAAACGTCGGCAATATGGCAGGCACGCGTAGAAGCGCGCGGGATCTGCGCATGCCGTTTATCCTCGTCTATCGCGGTTTCTCTCTCACACTATCAAAATGTCGGGTTCCATTGAGCCGCGATCAGGGCTTTTGCTGGAACAATTCGCAACGCAACAGTATTTCAACGCTTTTGACATATTCAACAGAAAAACTGGAAACGCTCAAAACACAGAAAACAAAAATAACCTCAAATAACCTCGCTCGGTTCTACGCAATGGCCGCCATGATGAAGCATACCACGTGATCACAGTGCGGACGCTTTTCGTGCTACCCCCACCACTCGAGTTATGTCTCCTGTTCTCTAGTCTTCTTGCATACACTACTGAACAATTCACAACAAATTTGACAGATTAACAACATGGCCGCTATAACCTAACAAATTTCGAGCGTCCCAGTTGAAAGACCCATTATTAATCTTAAAAAATAATATATTGTTTTTTTAATCTCGGTCACATCAATCCGAAACTATTCTAAATCCGTTGGCATAGACAGATTATAGATAAGAAAATTACTAATATTTCTTTCTTTGCTTTGAAACAAATTTGAAGTAGACCTTAACATTGTAAATTTCATTCTGAAATTTGACACCATAAATTTATTGAAACTATATCATTTAAAAAAGAATCGTTTGAATATGCCAACAAATAAAAAATCGAAAGGTGTCCAGTTTTAAATGGGTCACGCGGTATGTAAAAGTTGGTCCAACCAAAACGCACGATGTTAATTGTAAATAAAACAAAAAGTTTTCAGAGAGTTATCTTAATATTTTTTATTATGATAGAAGGATCTATGACATTTACGTGTGAAACAAAATATCGGCCAAATGCTCGTCACGGCTTCGGTGGCATACCTCTATCCGATGGTCCATATTTTCAATGACTCCGAGACATAATTGAGGTTCAATGTTGTTAATGTGTCAAATTATCTCATCCTTTAGCTCTTGAATTGTTCTTGGCTTATTGACGTACACTTTTTCTTTTAAATATCCCCAAAGAAAGAAGTCCAACGGTGTCAAATCACATGATCGTGGCGGCCAATTAACATCGCCACGACGTGAGATAACACGGCCATTGAATTTCTCGCGCAAAAGTGCCATTGTTTCGTTGGCTGTGTGGCAAGTGGCACCATCCTGTTGGAATCACATATCGTCCAGGTCCATATCCTCAATTTCTGGCCACAAGAAGTCCGTTATCATCTCGCGATAGCGAACACCATTCACGGTAACTGCTTGGCCGACCTCATTTTCGAAGAAGTACGGCCCGATGACGCCGCCAGCCCATAAACCGCACCAAACAGTCACTCTTTGTGGATGCATCGGCTTTTCAACAATCACTCGTGGATTCTCATTTGTCCAAATGCGGCAATTCTGCTTGTCCTGAGTGAAAGTGTGCCTCGTCGCTGAAGATGATTTTCTTTGTAAAGTCACCATTCACTTCTGTCTGTTCAACCAATCATTCGGCGTATTGACGACGCTTGAAATGGTCAGTAGGTTCAGCTCTTGAGTCAATTGAGCCTTGTAAGCGTGTAAATTCAAATCTTTATTCAAAATTCGCATCAGCGATGTTCGTGAGATGTTCAATTGTTGGGCACGACGACGAGTCGAGGTTGACGGCTCTTCTGCTACACTATCGCGAACAACAGCAATGTTTTCCGCAGAACGAACTGGGCGAGCATGCACAGGTGTTTTCACATTTCCCACAGACCCGGTTTGCTGAAATTTGAGCAGAATTCTCCCGATTGTGGACACATTTGGTCGATTATGCTGACCAAAAAAATCACGAAGTGCACGAAATGCATTTTGATTTGAACGCCCATTTTCGTAAAAGGCTTCAACAATCTTAACGCACTGCTCAATAGTGTACCTCTCCATGGTTGAATTTGTCAAACACTGAAACAAAGATATGTCAAATTAAGTTGGGCAAAATACTTGACGTTAAGGTGTGACTCACAATTAACATCGTGCATTATGGTTGGACCACCCTTTATTTCGGTGTAGGAAATAATTTTACTTACCTGTATAGTCACAATTTACTTAGGAAGTAGTAATGGTAATGTTTCAGCTAGCTGGTTTTAGGCATGTGGAAAAAATAAGCAATCAGTGTACGAAATTGTGCTTTAATAAACAATTGTACAAAAAATACAGTACTAAATATAATTGAGTGTTATTGTAAGAACACTGTACTACTTATAAATTACATTTCTCGCTCACAAGTTTATTATAGTACAGGTGTAACATGGCACTTGGTTAAAGGCACACATTACATTTTCACGGTAACAAAAAACAGTATCAAAAGTCAGTTAATCCCCATTGAAATAAATAAAAAAAATCTTCCATTCCCCCCTTTACAAATATACATCCTTCCCTATGAAATTCAAACAATAACATATCTATATACTTGTCCACATATAAAAAGGTAGGTAACAAAAATGACTAGACGCTATAACGATAATAGAACGTTCTAACAATAAATATTAATGGAATTTACAAAATTCAGTTTTTATTTACAAACCTATCAGATATTAACGGCATTTATGTCTGAAATGCTAAGTGGCATTCGTATCCAGTACTACACCCAATTTTTCTTGGATTTGATCAAAGCGTTCCACGAACTTAGCCAGGAGTTGGGGGGCTTTTAAGGGGGTCATGTCCTCTCTACTCAAAACACTCGATCTGCAAAAAATACAATACTTGCTCACTGTGGTGTGGGTGCTGCATCAGTGGGTATTACACTCAGGTAACTTCGCGGCAGCTGAGATGCCGCCTTGTAGACTTGAGATATTTTATGAACATTTTTGCTTGAGAGTAAGTGCAATCTTTTGTTACCTGATATGCATTAGTAGTAAATAATATGTTAAGACTAATCTATGCTAATGATTCTTACATAAAAATAATTACTAGTTTAGAAAATATAAATTTTTGATTTTACCACCTTTTATATGCTAACACATAAGTATGGTAATACTGCCACATTACGTCTAAAGAAAAATAATGCTTAATATGAGCTGAAACTGATTTTATATTGTTACCCAACTGTATATTTTTATTAATATTGACATATACTAGATTTCTTAAGATCAGATGACAATTGAAGGACATCAAAAGAATTTGACACTGGTGATTTTCAGTTGTTAATGGTCTAGGTTGGTATAAATTGTTTGCCGTGGTAGCTCAGCAGGGTAGGCAGGTGACAAGGTTCGTCAACTGACATAGGTTACCCAATAAGTGAGCTGGTCGGCGAGGGGAATGTGACGAGCGGGATGCTCTGTGACGTAGTTCAGATTCCCGCAAGTTTAAAGCGTTGTGTCGTACATATTTATTATTCTAGTGATAAATGCAAAGAATTGGACAAAATATAGGTTGAGAATAATTCATGTGAAATATAAGTTCTTAGTAAGTATGTTTTCTGTATCATTTTAATAGATAAGCTAGGTAGCTAGGTACATGCGTTTAATAATTTTATAGATTCCATTACACTTATTCAGATGTATATTACAGAATCATGCCGAGTCAGCGATGTACAGTAGCAGTTTGCAATAACAATTTCGAGAGTAAAAAAAATAATTTAAACATTTCATTTTATTCAATGCCAACGATTGAAAATACTCGAAAGCAGTGGATAATTGCCTGTCATGGAAACGATACATGGAATCCTGCCACTAACAGAGTCTGTTCAATTCATTTCTGGGAAGAAGATTTTGAAAGAAATTTAAAAGCTGAATTACTTAATGTATAGATAAACCTTTTTATGAAAATCCTATAACAAAAGAAGCCGTCTATTTCTTTGCTAATGCTCCTCACCTTTTAAAACTCGTTCGTAACTGGCTGTTAGATGCTGGATTTGTTTTAAAAGATGGTACAGTTGTTAATAGCATCCCGCTGCAAGAATTAGTAAAAAATACAGACAGTGAAGTCAGTTCTTGTCACAAGTTGACACAAAATCATATAATGGCAAAATGTTGACAGTGACGGTGGTAGTACATCATCCTCCGATATGGAATCGACAGCACCAACACCGCAACAAATAGTTGAGAATGATGGGTTGATTTAGTCCAGGTTATATTGCAAAAAAATTTAAAGAAAAGTATCCCAATTTGGGAGACTATACTTATAAATTAGTAAATGTATATAGTTATGCTATACCATCTTGATTTCAACATTTGTCATTTGGAGGTTTAACTGAACCAGTAGAGGAATGGTTGGAACAAGTAAAACAAATGGAACGAAGATTTTTAAGGTTGCATGGCCAAATGGACATTAAAAAGGGAAAACAAGTTAATAAAAGGACTAAAAATGTTATTATTAAAAAATTTCCTGAAATTCCCTTAGATATAGTTTCTGTCTTTACTAAATGAAGAATATTTTTCAGAATAAAATATTTCAATTTGAAAAGAGCAGAAGCTACTGGAAGAAAAAAGAAATTATATAGAAAGTATGTGAAAATTTTAAAATAATAAGATGTAAAAATTGTATGTCATAATTTTTGTATTGTAATATAAATAAAAGATAATTTTGTTGCTACATTGGATATTTAATATTTCTACCATATATATGTATGAAATAAATTATAGCAGCGATTGAGTGTAATTTCTTGCTAGTTTCTTGTTATTATATATCACTGTTAAAATTTGTCTACTTGTTAATGTATTATGTCACTATAATTTAAAATTCCCGCCTAGGCTAGGAACTGGCATACGTCACGGACCAAATGCATTATGATTGGTTGGGAATTTATTACGCAACCTATGTCAGAGTTTACGGACCTTGGGCAGGTGAGACATTGGCTCACCAAGAACAGAGACAGAAAACAGAGTAAGACATTGTTTTTAGTTGATCTGTGTTGTTTTAATACATGACTGTAATTACTTATAATGGTAATTAAAGATCTATAATTGCAATCCACTACTTAATATCTTAAGGGGATGCCAACATAAAAAAGACAATTTCTGTTCATGCTAAGTTATGTAAAGAAAACTCGTTTTCTCAATTTATGAAGATTTAAGAAGACTTTCTCTTAATACATTATTAATAAAATATCAACCTGATATACGAGTAATTTGTTACAGACAGAACTATAAAAAAATACGCATTTACAGTATGCATTAAAATATTATGCTACATTTTAAATACATATCTGCATTCGCACTTTTCTGGCTCATCTAGGACCAATGGAAAAAACAGGGTGTGCGAATTAAAACGAGAATGAACAAATGACAAACCTTCTAATATTGACTTAATAGACCATAGGAGGAGGAAAAACATACCTATTTTTAACATTCCTTAAAGTAAAAGAACAAAATTTGTACCATGTTGGGGTAGTTTTACATTTTTCTCCACCTAATCAGACATGAGGCTTTAAACATCTTCTGCTGTTACTTGCATAATGGACAGTTTATTGTACAAGTCCGGAGGGTATGTGTTTTGTGCTTGTGATTGATTTATTTCGTTGTAAAATGTGTATTTATTGCGTTTTAAAGTATTAAGAATGGCTGCAACAAACAAGATGTCTAATACCCTATGTTTGTGGTAGGTAGAGATTTATTTATATTTTAGCCGATTTTTATTAAAAAAGGACAAGATAAATAATTAATCATATAAGAAATTAGACTTTTCAACAAAATTTCAGTTTAATTGTGTTTCCTACGTTCATAAATGGTATATTAAAGATTCAGGTACTTCACGCTTTGATACAGAGTCTTTTAATAGGGACGCTCGAAATTTGTTAGGTTGTAGCGGCCATGTTGTTAAAGCAACATTTGTCAAATTTGTTGTGAATTGTTCAGTAGTATATGGTATATCGCCATGGAACGTTATAGTGTTCAACAACGTGTGCAAATAATAAAATTTGATTTTTAAAATCAGTGCTCCGCTCGAGAAACTTTCCGCGCATTACGTGATTTTCGAGTCGACTGTTCGACGTTTGGTGCCCAAATTCAACCAGAGTCAACCGGTGTGATAAATAATCAGCCAACACTCGTACGTCACCGAAACGCAAGGTTTTCTGAAAACATCGCTGCTGTGCCTGAGTGTGCGGGAAAACCCGAGGCAGTCATTTTCTCGTAGTTTACAAGAACTTGGCATTTCTGCGACTTCAACTTGGGCGAATTTTGCGTCGGGACTTAGGTCTGCACTCGTATAAAATCCAACTGACCCAGAAACTTAAGGTAAACGACCATAGACAACGCCGTGTGTTCGCCGATTGGGTTCTGGAGCAGTTGGAAGTTAACTCAAATTTCGCCAAAAAATCATCTTTAGCGATGAGGCCCATTTTTGGATGAAAGAATATGTGAACAAACAAAATTCTCAGATTTGGGATGATACCAATCCACACGAGATACTTCAGCACCAAATGCATCCCGAGAAAGTCAGTGTTTGGTGCGGATTTTGGTCTGGCGGAATCATCGGTGCGTAATACTTTCAAAACGAAAATGGCATTGCCATTAACTGTCAACGGCGAGTGCTACAGATCGATGATGAGCTACTTCTTGTGGCCTAAACTAAACGATATGGATACCAACATATTGTTCCAACAGGGCAGTGCTACGTGCCACACAGTGCATGCCACAATGGACAGTCTGCACGAGCTATTTGAGGGCATGATTATCTCGCGCAGCCACGACATGAATTGACGTTAGACTTCTTCCTTTGGGGCTATCTTAAATCGCAGGTATATGCGAATAAACTGCAAACAATTGATGCCCTCAATGTCGACATAACGAATGCCATCCAGCAAATTCAGCCCGATTTATGTGACAGAGTCATCGAAAATTGGAGCTCCCAAACGTGTGCCACCAAGCAAAGCCGCGGTGGACATTTGAACGACGTTATATTCCATACTTAATGCCATGAAATATTCTTTCATATAAAAAAAGTGGGGATCTCACACACCGTGTTTTATTTACGTTTAAAAATTAAGCATCCTCATTGAAAGACCCATTATAAATAAATCATTATTAGGCAACACTGTAAACAGTAAATTTTAGCCGTCGGTTTGTTATATGCTGTATTTGTTGGTTGGTGGAGTGCAGTGCAAATTAAATTATTTTGTTGACAGTATCTTATTTCTTTAGATGGACTTATTTTGTCGAAACGAGGGTACAATTAAAAATCAACAATAAGAGTATATTCTAAATTCCAAAATCACGTTTCAATTGCTTGCACATTACATATTTTAGGAAACTACCATTGTCAATCTTATAGATTAAAATTGTAAAATCCACAAGAACATTTATTGTGTTCACAATATTTCACACAACAAAATGCTTTGTTGACTAAGAAAGCCCCTTTCAATATACCTCATCAGTTTTAGATAACAATCCAACCTTGGTTGAATCATATACTACTTCAATTTAAAACCAGCAACGTGCGTTTTTTTAGGTTTTAGTCCGGAGTCTCTCAAATTAAATGCTATCTTTCAATTGTTATCTGATCTCATGGAATTTAGTATAGTATACCATTAATATACTCGGAACCACATACACAATATAGCCAATAATAAAGTTGTAGTAATTTGTGCTCAATAATCTTTCAGCTCTCCTATATAATAACGATTAAAAATTGTCGGTCCATCATTTTTTGTTATGAAACTTTTGAAACGATTAATTAATGTGACAAATGAAAATTTATAAAATACTCAACACTTACCCTATTCGGATTCTATTTCTGCTGCCGCCATCTTTTGAAGGTGGCGTATGTCCAGACCAAGGTGGATTATCTCTACTGCTAGCAGGTGACACCCTCCCATCATCGTAGAAGCCATAGGCATTTTCTTGTAAATCATCGTGATTTACAAATAAATTTCTAGGCCCTGCGGCACTGAACTGAGCGCCTACGTTACTCGAAAACAACTGACTAGAAACGGGCTGACCCACATGGAATTGAGTAGAAGTGGGTCTTTCTGTATTGTTCGGTAGATGCCTATAGTACCTAGAGTTGACTCTCTCCGCAATTCTAACTCCAGTATGCCACCTACGTACTAGGTATTTCATTCTCAAGATTGAAATTATAGCGATGACTGCTGTCCTGTAAATTAAATCAATGCACATTATAATTTAAACATAAACAGCTCTAATAGAAATAATTTTCTAATATTCATAGTTATTTAAAGATAATTATCTAACATCTAATGATTATCTAACTCCTTTTTTAAATAATTTTCTAATATTTCTAATGTTCATATTTTTTAAAGAGGGTTCCACTAGAAAATTATTCCAAAATTAAGTGAAAAGTGTAACGAAAAAATGTATTTGATTCTCTTTTTCAAAACCAATTTCAACAATATGAGGGGCACTATTTATACTTTGAGCCTTGGCAACACTAAGTGTTGTCAAGGCGCCATCTGACGTTTCAATGGAAAGTTTGACATATTTCACCATAACCTTCTTCAGAACATTTTGCGAATGGCGGCTACGATTAAACTCGTTATACCAGCGTTTCACAGTGGCAAAGAATGAGGCTTTATCGCCAAAAGTGGAAATAAGTTGATCGATGCACTCTTGTTTTGATAATCCACGTCGAAAGTCGTAATGAATCATCGCACGATAAAAATTTTCACGAGTTAATTCCATTTTTTCGCTGAGATACAATTTTCAAATCATTGTAAACAACACAAATCAACCTTACATGATAAAATGTTCTGAAGAAGGTTATGGTAAAAATGTCAAATTTTCCATTGGAAACGTGAGATGGCGTCTAACAGCACTTAGTGTTGCCAAGGCTTAAAATATAAATAATGCCCCTCGTATGGTCTACCTACTATGTAACATCAATAAATACGGTAATGAGGCTCTATTGATACGTTCTCCTCAAGTATAGACAATAATGAATTAATCTTTAACTCTTGGTTTTGGTTTTTAGTTTTTATAAGGAGTTAATTATTCAGTCCAGTGTGGAGTTGTATGGTCCCCTAACTCCGCGTCCCCGGGTGGTGGATAGAGGAGTGTCCTAACCGGCTGCGGCCGGCGGATAGGTACGAAACAAAATAGTACCCGCGAACCAAAACCTACAAACAAATCCATCAGGAAAGTGGAGGTGTCTGACCCAGAACGGACGATAAATCCTCGTCTGGTGGTTCTTTTGCGAAGCACGCCTGACCTGAAACGGGCGACACTTAGCAGGAGGGAGTGCTCACCCAAACCGTAACCCTAGATGTAATCTGGGGCCGGGGGCTGCGGGGAAACCCGGGGCCAAGCTTCAGGAACCCACAACGTAAGACGTGGGCATGGGTTTGGCCGAACCCAGAGTAATCCGAGCTACGGGTGGGAGAGGCCACTTATCCGCTTAAAACCGGAATCCCGGCCTGCACTTCAACGACCTCTGTGTGACACAATAGGAAAATGTTGTGCAGTCACCGGGATCAGGGGGCTTGCCTTAACCGGGGGACTTGACCTACGAGGAGTAAACCTCTATAACAAACCGACATCGAAGTCGCTAAAACCTGTGGTACACCTGGCGCACCTTACAGTATGTAGCCTAACTTCCAGGATGGGCATCACCTGGAAGTGAACCGTTTGTATCGTCACATACTCGTGAGATTTAGCATGACATCCAAGATTAACCATACAAACTGATGGAAAAAATAACGGCAATAGCAAGGAAAACGAAATAACGGTAGCGGTTATAGGTAGCAGCTCCATGATGCCGGAGGCGGAGCTGATTCGGAAGAAGATTCGTGATTCCCCGAGGAGGTAGAGGAGTCACTCGCGGAGGCCAGAACTCCTGAAGACCTGAGGCCGATTATGAAACAAATGTGGCCCGAAGGCGTGTTTAGGAGAGTCAAGGTAGCGGAAAGGAAGTCAGAGCACCTACCACTAGACTGGGATCTGGTCTGTTGCAGTATCGCGGTCGAATTACATTTAGATGAGGGCATTCCGAGGCCCATCTTCGACAGACAGTACGGCGGCGCGGAGCTGGGCAATCAGGAGATATCTGTACGTGGGTGGAGGGATCGCTTACTTGCGGCACTATACCGCCAGCCCGTCCAGAACAGAAGATGAGGTACGCGTTCCAGTTGATGGTCACCGATTTCTGGGAAAAACCCTGGTAGCTGGAGGGATTGTTGCACACCTCCGGAATCTAAAAGATTTGTGCGTAAGACAAGGGAAGAAAAGGCTGGGCCTCCCCCCTCATAAGCAGATCAGCTGGACATTGGAGGAAGGCAGCTGAGTACGCATTCCAGGATGAAAGGCGGTGGAGCTGATCATCCACCCTCCTAGCGCGGCGTGGCAACAGGAATCGCAGTCACAGGATAGGCCGCAGAAAACGGGGGTGAGGAAGCGGAGTGGATCACGGTCGTTAGGAGGGGGCATAAGAATAGAGCTCGGAAGGAGGAGGAGTCGCAGAGGAGGGCTAGGACGCATAGTAACAAACCGACGGGGCTCATAGTTAAGGACACTGAGAGCGAAACTTTCGCGGAGGCACTGACGAAGGTGAAGAGGAGTGTTGACCCTAAGGCCGTAATAGTAGAGATCTCTGGCCTTAGGAAGACTAGGTCTGACCGCTCGTAGAAGGGTGATCAGAGGTCACCGTAACCGACAGCGGGGGGGGGGGGGGGGGGTTCAGCAGAACGAGGACAGCAGCTATAAACGGGTCAGGAAGGAGCTCAGGGACGCCATTAAGAGAGCGAAAAGGGAGAAGTGGGAGGGCCTCTGATGGGATATCGATAGAGACGTGGGGGGGGGGGGACGGCTCGCGTCGTCGTTCCCGCGGTGGCGAATCTCGGAGGTAGCGGAGCCCAGCACGTTCACCGAAGGCGAGCTCCGGGTGAAAAGTGTCAGATTGAAGAGCGTGCAGGCTTCGGGTTCGGACGGTATATATGTCGAGCTCGCGAAGGTGGTGGCGGAAGAGCATTCGGCCGCGGTGTAGGACGCAATGAATTGTGCTGCGGGGGAGGAAGGCATCCACAGGGACTGGAAGAAGGCGAGGTTGCTGCACCTGAGGAAGGGTGGTGACAGACCGTCGGCCTTTCGCCCAATCTGTCTGCTCGGCGCCTTCTCCAAGTTGCTGGAATATCTATTACTGGGGAGGCTGGAGGGGATGATCGAACGTGCGGGAGGCCTATCCGGCGCCCAATTCGGTATTGGAAGAGGTAGATCGACGATGGACGCCATCGAGTGCCTGGCGCGGATAGCGAAAGAGTCCCTGATCATCAAGAAAGTGACAATCATCGTCACTCTTGACGTTAATGCATTAAATTCGGCGGGATGGGGGCATATCATGGACGCTATCGCAAACACGGGAGCACCCCCGTGGTTAGTCAGCGCTTTCATGAGTTACTTCACTGATAGGGAGATCATTTGAGAGACGGAGGGGCGGACGCGGAGTAAGGTGACGCGTGGCGTTCCGCAGGGATCCATACTGGGTCCCATCTCGTGAAACGTCATGTTCGACAAAATATATGTCGGTACTGGACGGTGTCTTGATGGCGTCGGTCGTGTCCGCCACTTCCGTGGCCGATCTCGTGAATATATCCAACGAGACGATACGTGCCGTCAAGAGGTGGCTGGAGGAAGGAGCTCCAGTTGGTTGGAAACCAAAACAGAGGCGGTGGTGGTCACGGGGAGGAACCTACCCTCCGCCGAACTAAGGGTAGGGGAAACGAGCGTCAGGCTCTCGAAGGTTATCATATACCTGGGGGTCTGGTTGGACGAAAAGCTCTCCTTCATGGAGCATGTGGTCAGGACGGCGGCGAAGGCGGAGAAGACGGCCGGCGCACTAGCACGGCTGATGAGAGACATGCGCGGACTGTGTGCGTCAAAGAGGAGAATCCTCGCCTCGGTGGTGCACTCAATCCACGCTCTAGCGGCGTGGGGTGGAGCGCTAAGAAGAGAACGCGCCAGGGTCCTAGTCCTAGTAGGACTGTCGCACGAGGCGGCACTAGTGATAGCCTGGATCCCTCCTCTGACGCTTCTAGCCACCAGAGAGGACGGAGATTCGCGCGGGGACAGGGAGATTGGAGGCTAGGACCCGTCTATTCGCTGCTTGGCAGGCGGAGTGGGACGGCTCGCCTAAGAGAAGATGGACGCGGTGGCTGATTCCAGATGGTAGGGAGTGGGCGAAGAGGACGCATAGGGAGGTAGGCTACTATCTCAGGCAGACGCTGTCAAGGCACGATTGCTTCGCGGAGTACCTGCGCGTGATAGGGAAGGCGGGTAGTGCCGAGTGCGTGTACTGTGGCGAGAGTGACGATCCGGAGCACACGTTGCTCAGGTGCCCGAGGTGGATGGATGAAAGAGAGGTGTGTATGGTGATGGCGGGACGGTCGGAGAGATTGCGGGAGTTAATGTGCGAGATGGTGAAGTAACAGTGCATGGACGTGTGGGGTGCGAAAGTTAGCACGTTCTTGCGAAGGAAGGACGAGCGCGAGTACGACCCGAACCCCTAATCGTGCAAACGGAAGGGCGACGTAGGGCAGGATAATTCATAACATTGAGCAGAAGACTAACTCCTACCTCGAGATACGAAAGCGGTACCCAGGTAGGTGGGACACTGGGATTCTGGAGGGGGGCATTTGCCTACGTCCTCCACAAAAAAAGAGTTAATTATGTTCTAATGCTCTCAAAATGATTACATAAGTACAATTAATTCACTATTGTCTATATTTCAGAAGAGGATATCTATTCCCTCTCTCTCTGTGTTTTGAGGGAAAAGAAAAATATGTTATATCTTGTTTTAATACACCATATCTTACCAACTCATGGCAAGATTACGAAGAAAATTTTAGACCGAAACTAATTACTTTGCACATACAGGAATTTGATAAAAGACTCCAGCAGTCAAACTAAAATGTGGGGGAGCCTAGTTAAATTAAAACATCAAAAACTTGATTGTACCTTTTCTATCTGGTTTATATTACAGTACTATCTGAGTAATCATAGTGTACTTCCCTATTCTAATATACCTAATTAGTTTGATAGTTAAATAATAATTATATAGCTGAAATGTATGTACATTTTTGATATTATCTTTTAACATAACCACACATTCTAATTGTTTTGGGAGAATAAGATTAAAATGGGACATAAAACTCATCTTTTCAGCAAATAGGATTCCCAAATTCAATTATTTGCAATCTCATAATTAAACATTTATTTTTCATGTAAGAAAATTTTTGATACATCAAGTAGATATGCTTTGTGGACATTTTGTATAAGGACACAATCATTAATAGATGCCGCAGATTTAAACAGTTCTATGTCATCTGCAAAGAGTAATACATTTATTACTATTTGTAATTACAGTTTATCAATTTATATCACTGATAAAATGAAAGAACATTATAGGGTCCAAGATGTGATCCCTGGGGTACACCTATTTACGTTTCCGATTCAAAATGTAGATTTTAAACCAATAAAATAAACAGCCAAATATACCGCATAACTTAAGTTTTAATATTAATAATTAATAACGTATTAATAATTAATCTAAAATAGTCAAAGGTCTTTTGAAAATCGGTACAAATAGAGCTTACATAAGCGCCATTTTTTAATCTTAGGAAAGGGCTGGAATCTTCGATGCAGTAACAAAAACAGAGGCCCTTGAGTTTGAGCCATGTCCCGATGATGCCAACTTGGTTGACGAAATACAAACTAGCATGTAATATTTCGGTGATTGTTGAAAACTAGTTCTCTGCTTTTGCTAGTTTCTAGAGCATTTATAATAAATAAAAATAACAATGCACATTGTTATAGCAATTTTGCTAGAAACAATGTTGTTCGGAAATTATTTTCCTAGTTTATGTTGTAATAAGATTACGTACCAATTTTTCAAAATTTAGATATACTTGAGACACCATATACAGGTGTACAATTCATAACGTTACTTTTAACATTTGATATTAAAAATTGGTGTTATAAAATTTCTTTGCATAAATCCAAAAAAGATTTCTCCTAAAATGACTTATTAAATAGGATCCATAAAATATAAGCAAGTGTAGGGCTAGTGGATTAAAAAAAAAATATGGCAGTATGTTATCTCAAAATCCAGTTATAATACTAGTGAAATACATGATTATTTTCCTACCTGAAACGTTGTTTAGGTGGCCGCCTCCCTTGGTTGTTCCTATATGGCATCGTGTGTGGTAAAGCTTCCACTAAGCAGTGGTGCTGATGACCTTGAAGGTAATCTAGGAGATAACGTTTCTGCCAAATCAATGCTTTTTTCGTACTTTCCAGTTTTAACGTCTTTGCAAAAAGGTAATCACTCTAGAATAAAAGTAAATAATTTTATCTGACTTCTCCTAAAGGATATGCTTTATACATACTCTAGCCACTAAGTCATTGAATGGTACGTTAGTAGTTCTTCTTCCTCTGAGATCCGCCAGTTCATTTTCGAGGGCCCTCTTTTCATTTGAAATTTTCTGGATCAAGTCCACCAGTTTTTTATTGTCTATGAGGGCGTTGTTCAGTTCCTTTATTTTAGTGAGCAAAATATCAGGTACAGGAGACGATGCACCAGTTTGAGCCTCGTTCAATTTTTGAACTTTCAGTCGCTGGACGAGATCCATTAGATTACTTTTCTCCTGTTCCATCTCATTCTAAACGGAACCAGAAAATGTATAGTGATAAACAGTATTAGAAATATCAATTAATATTTGGAGGATTAAATTAGAGAGCTGCATGCACATGAGTTTGAAAAAATAAAGACAAATACGTTTATCATAGTTCTTTACTGTAACAGTTATAAAATCAGTTCTGTATTTAATTTCTTTAACTACCGCACTGGATATGGGATTTACTTTATCACTATTACACTGAATGATATTTCTGTCAGTTGTTACTGTTGGTAGTCTTTTTGTTTATGAAATTGTTTGGTGGCTCAATTAGGCTTAAGTAGATTTAGAGCAATAAGTAAGTAGGTTTACAGACCATTTATGGCTTTATTTTATAATGCTTTTGTTCGTTTTTTATGTCCGTATATGGGTATCTAGAGATAGGAGTAAAAGTCCCCTGGAGCACACCAAAACCTAACCTTACCCTAATAAGTTTAATATTACTTGAAATAACCCCATTAAACCGAATAGCTTCAAGAATGGCTACTAAGACGTCATGAGTCTCTCTAAATGCATTAGAAAGATATACAGTGCTATTCAAAAGTCCCCTCCCCCCCTCTTATCTTTGGAACGATTATACATAAACTAGTGAAATTTGGTAACTGAATATTAAGGGTTGTAAACTTCCCTACTAGTGATGATAGATGACGTATGCGTCAAAGATGACGTCACAAGGTCATTGTGACCAATAATTTTAAATGGAACCCTATGGCAAGCGACACCTCTTTTAAAACGTATCGAAAAAACCTATTCAATGATACTAATATTGTGTCTGTTTACGGCAGTTTTGACAACTGGCTTTCAAAAACCGCAAAGCTGTGATGAATTAAATCAGTTAATAACAAAATTTAAAATTCAAGCTCCGCCACTGTATAGTTGGATAGTAAATAATCTGACGTTTTTGCAAGTTTTGCAAGTTGTACATTCAATAATTTGTTAAACTGTTGTGAGCTGAACGTTTAAGTGCTTCAAGAAGAGAAATGGTATGTGTTTTAGGTGATAAAGTAGCAGCGATCCTAATACTTGGTGAAACTGGAGAAAATATTCATGCAGCAGAACGCATTTTTAATGAAAGGTTTCCCGATCGCCCAGTTTCGAGGACTTATTTGAGAGAGCTTCTTCGTAAGTTTAAAACAATGGGTGGTATTAATGATGCAAAACGATCTGGCAGACCACAAATTTCTGAGAAAAAAATTGATATACTGGCAGAAGTAATAGTAAATCCTACTTATTCAACAACTCAAGTTGCATCAACCTGTGAAGTCAGTCAAAGTACAGTGCACAGGGTGTTGAAAAAAAAAACAAATTTCACCCATACAAATTAAAAATGGTTCATCAACTCTCAGACGACGATCCAGACCGAAGACTGCAATTTTGTGAAAATATGGAGACTAAAATTAACCAACAGCCAGACTATGTCAAAACAATTTGTTTTAGTGACGAAAGTACTTTCTATCTAAATGGAAATGTAAATACACAAAACGTGAGATATTGGAGTGACGCAAATCCTCACATGTTTCGTGAAACACATACTCAGTATCCTGAGGTCAATGTTTGGGCAGGTATACTGGGAAACCATATCGTTGGGCCTGTTTTTTTAAATACCAACTTAACCGGTGAGGTGTATCTGCAGATGTTGCAAAATGCAATAGAACCGTTAATCCTTGAAATTTTGGAAGATAATCAAGATGAATTCGACATTTTGGAAATAACATTCCAACAGGATGGTGCTCCTCCACACTATTACGGTGCAGTAAGACGGTATTTGGATGAAGAATATCCTGGTAGATGGATTGGACGACGAGGTTCAATGGAATGGCCGCCTCGATCACCTGACCTCACACCTTTAGATTTTTTTCTGTGGGGGTATCTTAAATCGAAGGTTTACGCCACTCAGCCTGACAATATTGATGTTTTAAAACAACGTATTGTTACAGAATGTAGGGCTATTTCCGCAGACACATTTGAAAAAGTACGAGAAGAGTTTCGCAATAGGAAGTTTTACTGTCAGGAAGTAGATGGAGCTCACTTCGAACAATTACTATAAGTAGGTACTGATTCTTGAATCTGTAATTAAAATTATTATCCAAGTTTACTGATTACTGATTTAATCCATCAAAACTACCATAAATACAAACAATATTAGTATTACTGAATAGGTTTTTTCGATACCTTTTAAAAGAGGTGTCGCTTGCCATAGTAGGGAAGTTTACAACCCTTAATATTCAGTTACCAAATTTCACTAGTTTATGTATAATCGTTAAAAAGATAAGAGGAGGGGAGGGGACTTTTGAATAGCACTGTAAATAGGGAGTTAATCTGGACATTACGTTGTAAACAATTGATACAGGGTTTGAGCATAGTTTCTGGCATAACAGATTAGTGGTCCCACTACCAGAGATCTAAAATTTAAATTGTAAGGCAATTTAATAAAAAATAAAAAAATCTCATGTCTTCTATGACAAAACGTCCTGGGTCGGGTCAATAAATTATTAGGTTCAGAGCGAATACAACTGGCATATTTGATATTGATATTCTGTGTCCTGTCGACTATTGCTTTACACTAATTTCTCTCTTACTAATCATGACAGCTTTTTTTAACACGTGGAAAGAGGAGTTACTGTCCAATTTTGATAGTACTTACCCAGCTGGAGCAGCCATATTAGAATGAACACTTCAATTACTTTCATAGTTATTTTTTTTTGTGAAAAGAAAAACATGCTTTCTTCAAATTTGAAAATACAAGCTTGAGACTGTCAGATTCAAGTTGCTGGCATGTTTAAAACTGGTTTATGGCTTGTATTTTTGACCTCGCTGAACTGTTTTTATTTTGTTCTAATTAATGTTAAGACTCTGTATTTTGATAAGCTAAACGAATAACAGAAGAATTTTAATTTAATTCATGGGGCGCTTTGGGTTGTTTTTCTTTTTTGTATAGCTTAGTATCTGAGGAATGCATATATATAAGTTATGCGAGAAACTATCCTGAAACCCTGTATAATTGCTATACGATACAAGGTTTGTGCAAATAGATTTACCTTGGGAGAATCCATGCTGATTTAAATTTATTTGTGTGAAACGAATGCTATCTTTGGGATAAAATATTTATATCAATGTTAAATAAATAAAAAATAACCACCATATAACTAATATGTTTCTTATTGAAAGCCACAAAAATAAAAACGTGTTAAATGAATAAATTTGACTATAAGTACACATTATCCCAAATGTGCACCTGTTGAATAAGAGCAACATGCAGGTCGAGTAATCCATATGATGAAAGTTACCGCACTGTAGTGTTGTAGTGTCTATACTGATGTCTGTTTTATATCAGCACAATATAAAATGCCACTTATCATAATGTATTTTAATTATTTGATAGGTACTCAGCACAACAGAAAAGGCGATTATATTGTATAAGTGAGATTTTAGTGTATTTAAGAAAGCTAAATTAGTATGAAATATGATTTGTTAACTGTGAAATTATAAGATGTCGGAAGGAGGCTTATATTCCAACTATCTGTAAGTCCTTAAACAGTAAGGATTAAACAAATTAAGCCACAACAGTTATTACCCCGGCTATATACCGTCGACGGGCGCTGAATTTCGTAGCGAAATTTGCCGTATTCTATTCTAACATATAAATCAAATACTGCGATTTGGATTCCTCAAAAACCACAAGGAAGATGCAAAGTGTCCTCTATCTCAGGATACCGCTAACTGTAGACCGGTTTCGACCTTATCTTGGGTCTCGTCAGTACAGTGTAAGCGAGTATGCCTTTGGCAAACGAAGCTTCACATCTTGTAGATACCGTTACGTTTCTACAGTAGTCAGTCTTAGGCCTTTTTTTATATAACGCTGTCCACTGTTTACACGTTTCCTACAGTCCCTTTTCTGCCATCACAACAAAAGTTTATTGCAAACTAAACATATTATTTTGCACCATCGTATTCCGATATATATTTGCTTCATCAACAGGTGGTTGTTTTTTAGCACTACGCACATTTGACGAGTTAGTGGTATTTTGAGATACGACGCTTTGCATCTTCCTTGTGGTTTTCGAGCAATCCAAATCACAGTATTTGATTTCTATGTCAAAATAAAATACGGCAAATTTCGCCACGTAATTTAGTACTCGTCGACGGCATAGCTGTTGTGGCTTAATTTGTTTAATCCTTAATGTTTCAGGACTTACAGATGGTTGGAATATAAGCCTCCTTACGACATCTTGTAAAACTTACCATCTGAAAACTTTGCGTTTATAGACGTAAAATTTTATGCTTAAAAAAAAAAATTCAAAACAGATGGTAGGTAATTATAAAAAAAATTCTAATTATGGAAAAATGTAATTTGAAATGACATAAAATATTACTGATAAAGAAAATTTGCACCTATAAAAAATATATTGCTAAGTTTGCAGTCATTTTGTGGCAAAATATCGTATTAGTTACAATTTAACTTATCAATATGGAATAAATAAATGGCATGAACAAATAAACACGTTTTCTTATTAGAAATAACTGTTTTCTCGGTGCACAGTCATTAACATAGAAGACTATGAAGTATTTAAAGCTCTTAGAAAAATCTCAATTGAATTCCTGGATATTTTCAAAGAAATTAATACTTACCACAACAACCTTCTGCCTTCCAATCTCCTGCAACTTCTCCTCCAAATCTATCTTCGTCTGCAGCAACCTCTCTTTCAACTCCCTCTCGCTTTGCACCAAACTCTCAACCTTATCCTCCAGATTCTTCTCCCTATGTACCTCCAAACTCAACATCTCCTGGGAATACTTGTATCCGTTCTCCATTTCACTCTTCGCAATCTTCAGCAACTTGATCTCGTTCAACAACACCGACTTCTCTTCTTGAAGCGCTTCGAAATCCTTCCGCAAACGATTCAATTCCACCGCTTCCTTACTGGGAAGTGCCTTGTATTCTGTCGATTCCGTTTTAGAGGCGCCACTCGAACTGGTGGCTTTTCTTCTCATCTCCTCTAGTTCACTTTCCAGTTTTTTACAGGTGGCCTTCTCCTCGTCCAGCATTTTACCGAGGGCCTCCTCGTTGTCCATAACTGTGTCCAATCGAATTCTCATTTGTTCTATTAACTTCGCGTCTTCGGCTTGGGTTTGATACAAAAGTATATGTTCCTTTTCTAAAGAGCGTTGTAGATCATTGTTGATTGATTGTAAAGACAAACACTTTTCTTCTAGATCTAGTACTTGGTTCTTCAGTTGTTCCTGGAGTTGAACCAGCTGTTTTCTGGTAGCCTTCTCTTTGGATAAAGCCTTCTTGTACGTTTCCACGTCCTGGCTTTCTGAGATGGAACTCAGGCTTTGATCGCTGATGGCACAAATGATGTTCGAGTCTATTTGGGCTGAGTAGTCTAATTCCCGCTTGACCTGGTCGGTTATTTCGTCCACGGAAGCGGTCATGTCGGCGGTCTTCTTCTCCATTTCGTGCTGTAAAAGTCTGGCTTTCAATTCCTGTATCTCTTCCACTAATTCAGCAGTTCTTTTCTGCTCCTCCTTTAGTCTGTTACCCAAGTCGATTATGTTGCCTGTCTCTTTCAATTTGGCTTGTATCGTCACCAAATTCACGTGCAACTTATGGCTGTCGTCGGAAATCTGATTTATGATTTTATCTTTTTCATTCAACAGCTCCTGTAGGTGCTGCTTTTCCTTGTTCAGGTCCTCCAGTTTAAGTTCCTTTTGCTTGACTTCTTCCGCCATCCTCTCCAGATTTCTTTGGCTCTGACTTTTCTCTAATTCTTTAATTTTGTCTTCCAACTCTGCTAGGTCGTTCTGATATCTCCTGGCGTCCTCGTTCGCTATATCTATTTCACATTCACGATCGGTTATTATTTCTTGCTGGTTCTTAATTTTATTCTGTAATTCTCCCAAGGACCTCTCTTGTTTTTGTATAACATCTTCCAACTCTTTTATCGCTCGTCTCTTTTTGTGTACTTTCTCTCTGAGATTGTTCATTTCGTCCGTAATGTTATCTATTTGCACGGCATTATTCTGCATTTCCTTGTGTAGTTTTGTATTTTCTTTGTTGGCCTGTTGCAGTTTTTCCTCTAGGATGCTATTATTATTCTTCAACTTGCCTAGTTTATCATTTAAATTCTCCGTTTCAACCTTTAATAAATTGGCTTCCAGATTTCTACCTTCTAGCTCTTGCTTTAAGCTTTCCAGCTCTTCGTTGCTACTACTTTGTAAAGACAACTGTAATCTCTCAATTTCACTGTTTTTCTCCTTAATAACATTATCAACATTGTTAAAATTCTCACGTTTCAAAACGGTTAACGCCTTTTCTAAATCTCTTTTCTCTTTCGTCAAATTCATGCACATTTCATCTTTTCTGATGGAATCACGTTCTAAAACCTCAATCCTTTTTTCCCTTTCGGATAAATGCAACTTTGTCTCGGCCAATTGCACTCCCAAATTTTTCTCGCTTTCTCGCAACTCTCGTTGTTCCTTTTCGAAAGTTTGCGTGGCATTAGCGAGTGCCTTTTCTGTCTCCTCTAATGATGACTGCAATTTTTCTATTTTCTCTTCTAAGTTATTCAGGAGCCGCAGACGTTCTTCATACCCTTTAATTACATTTTCTTTGGACTCCATCTCTGTTTTTAAAGTGATAATTTCACTTTTTAATCTTTCCATATCGACCAAATCCTCAAAGTGAACCCTTTTTTCTAACGACTTGAAAATTTCCGTAGAATTGGGCTTTACAAGAGATGCCTGAACGGTGTAATGAACGTTTGAAGGCCCTATTTTCTCTATCTTGGATATTTCAGGTTCAGAGCTGCTACCTAAGAAAACCGTTTCGTTAACGTTCCGTTTGTAACCTAAGTTCTCAGAGGTATTTAACGTCTCATACTCATTCCGGCTCTCGACTTTGCGCACCTGCTCGCCTTGGCTTAGGTCGATAATGCTGAGAACCTCCTCTAAGGACGTGCCGCTATGTTTTAAATTGGTCAGTGCTAGCAGTTCTCCCCTATCCAAATTCAGGGAGGTATAAGTTTCTAATAATTTTTCAGTCTCTTGCAATTTGTCTCTCAACTTCTCAATGTCGGTATTTTTGTCGGAAATTATGTTTTCTACCAGATTAGGAACTATTTGGGCTTCATTACTGATTTTATTCTTCATTTGTGTATTCTCACTACGGAGCATTTCCAACTCTTTCTGCATGGCAACCAACATTTCGTCCTCTTTGGGAAAGCAGAGTTCATTTTCCAGCATTTTCAAACGGTTCTGAGTGTCGTTCAGTAGCGTCTGTTGATTGTTGATAAATTTGTTTTTGCTTTCCAATTTTTCCCGTAGGGAAACTATTTCATTTTGTAGATCATAAATTTTTAATTCCAGTGACGTATTTGTCTGTTTTTCTATGTGGTCAGCCCTTATTCTTTGCTCGTCTAATCTTATCTGGAAGTCAGAGATAAGAACTAATTGTTCCTGTACTTGTTTCTTCATATATTCCTTTTCATTATTAGTTTCCTAGGGGGAAAAAAGTAAAACAATATGTTGTAGAAACAATGAATATGAAAAGCCAAGAAATATTTTTACCTCCAATTCATTTCTCAGGCTAAAAACTTGCATCTCAAGATCTTTGATACGTTTTATAGCTGCATCCTCAGTCCTGGAATGGCGCATGAGTTTTTCCTTGAGCCTAGCTAACTGTTGTAGGGGCACTTCACAATCGTCCATCTCGTCAGGACTTCTAGGATGTACCTAAAAATTAATTAAGTCGATTTGTTTCCTCTCTAGCACCTTAAAGTGAACTCACTACGTCTCTGGCGGAAATATCCTCAGATGGAGAGCTGCAGTTGGTTTCCGTCGAATGCAACACCTCCAACTCCTTAGTTTTCTTATCCAAAATCGTCTCAAACTCTGAAAGTTGGATATTTATTTGCTTTAAAACGCCTTCACTGCCTGCCAATTCCGAGTTAACTCTGGTCTGTTGAAGTTCGCACTCTAAATTCTCTATGTGTTTTTTCAACGCTTGTATATCTGAAACCTCTTTAAGTGAGTTATTTTGACTTAACTCGCTAAGGGACCTGTGCTGTTGGTCAACTATACATTCTAATTTTTGAATGACGTCCAGGCAATCCTCCACCTCTTTGGTTTTCGTTTCTGTCTGTAGCTCTAGTTCTCGTATGATATCGCGCAGGACTTTGATCTTCTCTACCGCCTCGTTGCGTTCCGTTTCCAGTTCTTTGCATTTTCTGGCCTCGTCGGCGAGCAGTCTTGTCATCTCTTGCAGCTGTTGATCCAACTGCTCGACCTAGCGATTTTATTCAGTAAAAAATATGAGATGTACGAAAATAAAATTAATTTAGAGAAAAAAATCTATTTGTATATTTAGCTAATTAATATAAGCCTAGCAGTTTTTGAAAATTTTCGATCAGTGGAGAAAAATTAAAAAAAAATCAAGTAAAAATTCCTTGATTTATTAACTTATTTTTTCTTTTTTTTCAAATACTGTTATAAACTTACATCATTGTAATGTTACAAATATATAAAGCCTGTTGAGTGCCGGCACACTTGCTAACAAGGGTCAAAAATTGCTGAAGAGGAACAGACTATACTGACAGTGTATAAATCCACAACACAGGCAGTGAAGTACAGAAATAACTTGGTGATGAAAATAAACACCCCCCCCCCCCACCTTCATGCTGCACAGACAGGCAGGCTGGGTATTAAAAGGTGCAAAATGACACACTTCCTGAGCTCTAAATATAGGCTGTTTCACTTAGATTTATTTATTTGTTGTGGGCCTCAGGCGCTATTGTTCCAGAATGCAATTTAGTAAATATTTAGAATTGGATTCTATATATTTTTGGCATATACCAGTAAATTGATGTTAATTATTAAAATAGTCCAAACAGTTAATCAACTAGGGTGTTGATCAATATAAATGGCGTTTATTAAAAGTTACTTATTCTATTTTTAGTAGTTGGAATTTGTACCAATCTTGGTTTTCCAAATTAAGCAAGCAAAACATATTGAGAAGTGCATTTTTACAAGAGATAAATAGATAGAGAGAGACAGAAGTTTAAATGCGAACAATAAATAATAATGGTCCTTTGACTTGAGCTATGACATTTTTGATATTCTTGATATTTAGTTATACAGAGTGTTCATGTTTAATTTCTACAACATGGGGAACTGACTTATTTTAATAGGAAGAGGATGTTTAATTATAAAAAAAGTTGTCTATTATGCTTGTAGCAGTTTGTCACTAATACAAATAAACTACAGCTCATCAAGCATAGGAGCAAGTCTCAAAACTGCGATATCGGACCGCCCACGAGGTGCGCAGTAAATAGCCTGGTTTTTACCCAGTTGCATTGAGACATTTACAGAGTGAATATCTATGAATATATATGTACACACAGTTCGATCTGGCTGCACGTAAAGTGCACCCTTTTCCCTTC
Organism: Rosalia funebris; assembly: GCA_037954035.1. Classification (NCBI taxonomy): domain Eukaryota; kingdom Metazoa; phylum Arthropoda; class Insecta; order Coleoptera; family Cerambycidae; genus Rosalia; species Rosalia funebris. The sequence continues at coordinate 20,898,692 of JAZFAV010000021.1, forward strand.
GAATGCTGCCTCATTCTTTCTTCTACGCATACCTAGAGAATCTCACACTTTTCCTATTCTTGAAGAGTAGTATCTCATCCTAGGAATATCTGGTTTATCATACATATTATAATTTTACTTTTAGTAATCTACTACACTATTCAAAAAATTAGGGGAACAAAAAGTTTCCAGTGATATTTGAAGGGCTCCACACCTCATGAAAAATGGTCGTATTGAGATGGGAAAAAACCCATTTTGATGCTTGAAGTTACTAGTTTTGAAATGTTCTGGCAAAAAAATTCCGAGCTACTACGGTTACTGCGCAATCCAAAAAAATACCGCGAGACAAAAATTTTCCAATTTTTTTTTTACAAGCGTTCCCGGACTCGGGAAAAGTTTTTCAGATAAGTCGATGCAAAGGCCGGTTAGCTTGTTTATTAAGGTTTAATTTGGTTTTTAACGGACTCTGTACGACCATTTGTTGCTGAGATATCGGTGGCTGAATGGTAAATGACGCTTTTGTCTTTGATCATCGATATCTCAGGAACTAATAATCGTACAGCAGATCGAAGGATGGTTTTGAAAACTTGCATACATATTCTATAAATGAGGAATGTTGTTTTTGAGCACAAAAATTCTTTAATCAATGGTCAAAACTATGAACTTCAAGCTTTAAAATGTTTTTTTTTTCCATCTTGATACGACCATTTTTCATAGTTACAGCCTTTCCGCCAGAATTTCCTTGTTCCCTTAATTTTATTGAGTAGTATATATAAATTTTATATAGTAAATATATATATATATATATATATATATATATATATATATATATATATATATATATATATATATTATATATATTTACTATATGTGTCTGATATAAACGATCTATTATATAAAATTACATCTAAATACTATGAGATCAAATCAACAGCGTGGAGAAAAACCAAAACATATTTTTAAATATTTAAAAGTAAAAGACAGTTTAGCTTCATTCGCAGTAAATTATTATAAAGCATAATATGCAACTTATCTCCAGCTATTAAAATAAATGAGTTGTGTATCTGCGAAAGTTAAGCATAAACACCTTGTATAAAACTAATTTAGTTTTACAATGATATTTCATTACTGAAAATACTCATTTGTTTTGATATATGCAATCAAACATTTTTATATTAAATTATGAAGTGTTGTCTTTTTTTAAGATCTTCAACCGAGTTGAACCGAAAAGAAACATGCAGAATGATTAGAGAAAATATAAGAAATTGATATGAATATTAGCACATTAATTTTGGTTAATTATTTAAAGGAAATTTGTGTGGAAATTTCTGTTAAATGTGATTCTGCTGATGATGAGTGTTACTAATTTATATTGATATCATGTCTGGAGAGTAAATTTACATTGTGTGAATATTAAAAGTTTAATGGTTTTTTAAACTTTATCATAAATTACACAAATTTATTATAAACTACTTTTTTATGATGACTGATGACTTATTAAATTTGAATATCTTCTTTATTATTTTAATTTAATTGCAAAATTATATCATTTTGATATTGCCAATATCTAAATATATATACAATGTGTCCCTGATCAAATTGTCAAATATTTAGGGTGTCTCAGTTGCAACTGTAGGACATGAATTGCGCGTCATTTATGTTCTGTCATAGATACAGCGTCAATATTTAACGACTGTCATCTACAAACCATACGACGTCAACATGCCACGAGTACAACAACGAATAGTTTGTGTACAACTGTTTTATGAAAGTGAGCGTTCATTTACAGTTGAATTAAGAACAATTCACACAAAATCGGGACAAAATGAAGCGCCTACAGAGTTAACAGCTCGTAACTTAATCAAGAAATTTAAAAAAACGGGTTCTGTTATCGATAAGACAACACTAATGTGTCCTAATCGTTGTCGGTCAGATGAAAATATTGTTGCAGTGAGAGAAAGTGTGAGAAAGTGTAAGAAAGTATCCAAACACATAAATTTGACGTGCAAAATTTTAATCTGTCAAGAGCCACCACACATCGGATTTTAAAGAAAGGTCTGTATCTGTAGCATACAAAATTTAGTTGACTCAACAATTAAAAGTTACAGACCATTTACAACGCCGTACATTTGGTAATTGGGTGTTTGAAGAGAAAGAAGGCGATGCCGAGTTTTGTAACAAAATTTTGTTCAGCAATGAAGAGTATTTTCATCTTATCAGATACGTCAGGAAACAAAATTGCCGAATTTGGGACGCTGAAAATCCATACTTCCTTGAAAATGAACAATGCTATCACAGTAAATGGGCAATGCTATTGTGACATGTTAAACAATTTATTTTTCCACCAAATTGATAATTTGGATTTCCATACAGTTTCAAATAAGACACCCTATAAAACTAAAATGTTGTAACCATATAAGCATGATAATAAATGGTACTTCATAAATTTATATATTGCCAAGTGGTAACATTTTTATGAACAATTTTTCAAAGTAAAATATGGAAATATCAGTTTCTGTTTATTTTTTATTTTATGCAATGGGTATCAATCTCAAAAGGTTTTATATGCCAGAAAAAACATTTTGCTTCAATTTAATTAAATTTCTATTTTTACTAACGGATACAGACAGTATAAGTAATTGTTTTAATGAATATTTAACAAAATCATTACATATTACTCAGCATCACTAAAATGTATGCATACAATTTAACTTATTTTTGTCCATTTTTATTCAATTTCTGTTGTATAAATGTTGAAGTAAATTATACATAATTTAACACAATTATCTTCTTCTCAAAGAGCATTTTGTTGTGATTAAGTTATTGATTATCAAAGTATCACATTGTAGAACAACAGACTTAAATTATTATGTGGCCAAAAGCTATTTGTGGATTGCACATATATATTAAAATTTTCACATAAAGTTAGTATAATTTATTAGTAACAAAACCAGAAAGAAAAAAAAAACATTTATATAGTCAAATTACCTGAAATCTTTTGCATCTATTTTCCCTACAGCAAACGCCATTTACCTGTAATATACCCAAAACACATGCAGAGTGAATAATGATGGTTAGTGCGATGTTTCAAATAATGTAAAAGAGTTCAGTAATGTTTGTTATATAGGACATTTTTGACATCGTCCTCAACAACTTTCCATAAACATAAATAGTGTCTAGTAATAGCTGTAACTTGCCACCATTTTTTTTTACATTCTTGCACGTTTTGTGGGAAATTTCCCTAAGAAACATTCTTCTAAAAGACCAAAAAACTTGAATTTGTATTGTGATTAATCCATAAAAACATTAAGTTTGATAAAAAACATTTGTTGATCATTTTCTTTTGCCAATTTGCTAATTTTTTTCTGAAAATTCGAGTTTTATATTATAAAGTGTTGTATCTGCTAGTTGTTAATAACAGCATGTTAAACAGAAACTGTTAGCTTTGCTGTTTCTTCAGCGTATGTAAGAAAATGAATTTAAAGAAATCAATTTTATTATTATTGATACTTAAACCACATTTCTATTTTCTTTAAATACATAGAACACGTTTTGTTTTGGTAGCATGACTATTTTTCTTTATTATACATTGTTTTGCTCTTTTGAATTAATTGACCATTAATTTTAATTATCTTAGTTAGTTGATTGGCAGTAAAAGGGATATAGTAAAAGCATTTTCAAGTTTTCTTTTCACATGAGGTTATTCACAAGTATATAGATTTGGGTCAAAATTTCTAATTAGGTTTCTTGTTTAATTCTTAACAATTTTATTTTGAAAAGGGTTTGAATGATTTGTTAGCCAAATACGCTGGAATGTATAAAATACATTTAAGTGAGCCAACAAAATGTATGTACTTGAGATTGGATAATTACCAAATAAAGTTATTAAAGAATGCCTTGATTTTTACAACACAAATTAATTTGTAGTTACCCAAATAGTTTTCATGGAAAATCCTGATAGTCGTTTTATTTTAGTTAATGTATTTTTCAAAACGCCCACTATATATTTAGATTAACCTTAAATAACTGATTTTTTTATATTTTCGAAAACGCTCAAAACATTTTTAAATTATCCTTAAATAACTGATTTCAAAATTGTACAGTGTTCATACATAGTTTACATTTATACAGGGTATTCACAAATATATAAATTAGTTTTTATTAGAAAATATATGTTCAATAAGAATTCATGGGTATCTTGAATTTTTCTTTTACTTTACCATAATTTTATATTTAGAATAATATACATTTAGAATAGCTAATGGAGCTTATTTTATATGTGTCGTAGTCTCATGGTGAAATACGTCAATTCATGAAAAGCCTAGGCAGTACATGAACTGCCGGCATATTATGTAAATCCTTAATGTTACACAATCTGCCTAGGCATTCCATGAAACGCCGTGCTCGTCTCGGCGCATGATGTTTCAAGTCGTACTACACGATCTGCCGTAAATTAGATATCGACTGTTCGTGAAGTGACCACGATGGCCAGCAGATTGTGTTCTCTGATTTATCGTCTATCTATATGGATGAAATAAAATAATAATACAGGTAAAATCCATATATTTTACAACTAAAAAATAAAATTCTCTTTTTTAGCTAGTTTATTATTTATTGTTCTGTTTTGTTGTTTATTGCAAGTTTGAAGATTATTTTTATTTTTTAAAGAGAATTTAATTTTTTAGTTGTAAAATATATGTATTTTACCTGTATTATTATTTTATTTCATCCATATAGATAGACGATAAATCAGAGAACACAATCTGCCGGGCAACGCTGGTCACTTCACGAACAGTCGATATCTAATTTACGGCAGATCGTGCAGTACGACTTGAAACATCATGTGCCGAGACGAGCACGGCGTTTCATGAAATGCCTAGGCAGATTGTGTAACATTAATAATTTACATAATATACCGACAGTTCATGTACTGCCTAGGCTTTTCATGAATTGACATACTTCACTATGAGACTACGACATATGGATATTTTTACCATATGTCGTCCATATATTACCATATATTTTTAATCATTGATATAAAATAAAAAATATATAAAATCAAATGGAAATACCTTTTCATCCTTAATTATTAAGTGTAATTTAGGAAATTGAGCAAAAATTGAATAAAAACTAAAGTAAATGCTCAAATAGGTGAATAAATACTCACCCTAACATTTTCTAGAATACCCAGTATTATTTGCTAATTTTTTTGTCAAATTCAATCTTTTAATTGTCAGTAAAGATTAAAATATGTAATCAAAAGTATAACTGTATATCTTTAATTTTAAAAATCAACATTAATAGAAAATCTAATACAGAAAGATCTGGTAAAAGAATGGGCCTTTCCACTATCTGCTTTTTTCCAATTTACCTATTTGGAAAGGTCATATTTTAAAAATCAGTGTCGCTACATCAAAATATCACAAATGCATTAAAATGTCTTGGAAAAACTATATGATCCAAAGTGTTGGCAAGCTGGAAGGGACCAGAAGAAAGAGTTAAAATAGGGATTAATTTAGTACACAATATTATGTAGTAGTTGTATTTTGAAGAAAATCGAAATATAATGTGCCTCTCAACTATTGATAAAAAAAAAAAAGTTTAATAAAACTAATTCATATATCTGTCCATGCATTGCCTTTCTGTAGTCATTATTGCATTTACTTTGGGTTTACACCCAGCCAATAATGCATGTTTTATTAGTTTAAATGTTTGTTGTTGTATGTATGTATTTTCGAAATTTGCTTTTGAACAAAAATCAAAATATATAAAAACATATAGGGTCCGTTATATCCTTACTACAATAACGAACACTTCGTATATTAGATATTTTTTGGAAAATATAGTAAATACAAATAAAAAATCAAGATTTGCCATAAAATATTTGTTTAGCTAAATATTAATTTATTCATTACTCTATAGACCACCATATATCTTTAATTGAAATATAGATTATAAATTATTCAAAAAATAGCTTAAAAAATCAATGCCTTTCAGAAGAAAGAATCAGCCTGAATTCTTTTACATTATATTTGTGTTGAAAGTGAGTTCAAGCCATTGAAGACGTGTCGAAGTGAAACCGCGAAGCAACATTACTAAATAGTAAGCGCCCAACTTACCTCGGTAGTATATCTTTCACAATTGGCTCTGTCTCTATCCCTCTCACGCAGTTGCTCGCACAACTGATCGATTCTCTTCTGCGCCTCATCTCTCTCGACCTCCCTCTCCGCAGCTTGTTCCTCCAGAAACTTCTGCGTAGTTCTATATTTTTTATCTGCGGCATCGATCTATATAGAAAGCACAGCACATACAAAATAAGCCCCACACGGATCGACATCTAGGATTATATAGCTTTTTATCTATAATGGACAAGGGACAGACAAAAGTACACCCACCATCATGACATCGATGAGGCAGAAAATGAACAGAAAAATCGCCACGGAAAAATGCAAGTAGATGTGATTTTCATATTGAATTAAAACACTTTTAGTTATTCCTAATAAGTAATTAGAGATGTGCTGATGTATTTCCATGTATTTTAATTACTCAGATTTCATGTTGGAAATAACTTCTTTAGCCCAAAATTATTTCAGCAAAAAGTTTACTTTGTTATCACCAAGGAACTTAATTAGAATTCTCGAGAAAGGTTAATAAAAAAACTTAAATTTAAACCACTGAATACTATAAACACAATTACTTTTTGTTACAAATACCAAGATAAGCAAATATTATAGATGGCTTTACTTACAAAAATTTCCGTCAATTTTAAACACTAACATTAAGGCCATGTTTTAGGTTGTTCTTTTTCTTACATGAAAGCGAATGTCAAATTATTACTAAGTACAGATGTGTTACAGTTGTGAACTGTGTTATCAAATGATGTAAAAGCAATGAATTTTGTTAGTAGAAATTAAATAACAGGCAAGCTTATGAACGTTTTGCCCCCGACAATATACAGAATGATTTCTAATTACCTTTACACCACAACTACTTGATGCTGTTTTCTCTTTTACCTAATAGAAAATTAATTTATTTATTGCCTATTATTACAGAACTGTAACACAATAACTCAAAAAATAGTCTTAATATTGTAGTAATACAACTATTTCTAAAACACACCTAAAGTATATAAATAATTATAGGGATTAAATTTAACGTCCTTTACCTGTTGTAGTAAATCCAATCGTTCTTTCTGAGACTCTTCTTTAATTTTCTCACCGATAGTACACAACTGTTCAACTAAATGGTACAACGAAGGGTCAGCACTCGTTTGTGATTGTCCTAACATATTTCTAGCTTTTTCTTGCAAATCAGCCAAAATTATCATTGTATCTTCTAAAACATGATATAATTTCAAATGAAGACACAGTTTTTCACATTCTATTCATTCACTTATAGCACTTTTAAGGTTCTGTTAATTATATTGTTCCTAATTACTATAATTTCACTTATATCAATGTATGTAATATTATGTTTATGCCGGGCCTTACTTCATACTACTGATTAACATCTAACCTTTCATACCAAGCACAACAGAAAGGCACTAAGGACTAAATGAAAATTCTCTGTATTTTAGGTGCCATTAAATATCAAAATAAACATCATCTAAGTAAAATATAAACAAACTAAGTTGGTATTTATGTAAAGACAATATAATTAACATAATAGTAATAGTTATAAAATGTATGTATTATCAATATCAAAATAAACATGATCTAGTTAAAAAGTAAACAAACTATAAGAAAATATAATAATAGTTATAACTTTAATGGGATACACATGATTGTAAAACAATTAACTGAAATACACTCATCAGTTGTTAATGAAGGTAATATAAACTTTAATTTTTGGCTGATATATCATTTATTAATTTTTCCATAACTGCATTAAAAAAAAAAAAGAAAAAAATTGGAAACATATTGTATTGCCAAATTTTAGAAACATTTTACTTTCTTTTAAGAAAATAGAAAAAAAAAGAAATAAATGGTTTGTGGATATTAAACAAGAAATTATTTATCAGATGTGTAGATAAAGATTGATCGAATTCAATATGAATTCACGATTGATATTTCATGTAATACAATTGTCATACACACTTGAAATACATAAATGATATACAGAGTGCCTCACAATTGTGTCTCACATAAACTGTAATTGTAATCCAAAAATGATATTACGATAATTGCACGTGACTGCCGCCTTGAATCAAACTGCCATAGATCTTGAGCCACAGGTAAATAAAGGAGGTCTACAAGTGAATAAAGACAAAACGAAATATATGTATTGCTGCAGGAATCCCCCAATACAACTACCAAATATTAATATAAACGGCGGTCAGATTAAAAGCGCCAAGACGTTCGATTTCCTTGGCACCAAAATTATCAATAATGGTAACGTCCAAGGTGAAATAAGCGCAAGAATCCTAAAAGGAAATAAATGCTACTATGCTTGTTTGAAATTAATAAGGAGCAGCATACTAAATAGAAGATCTAAGATCACAATCTATAAGACACTTATAAAACCCGTAGTAAACCTATGGATGTGAAACATAGACACTAACAAACAATTATGAAAATTAATTAAGAATATTTGAGAGAAAGATCGTTAGAAGAATATACGGCCCAGTGCAAGAAAACGGTATGTGGAGAATAAGAATGAATTACGAAATTGATGCACTTATAAAAGGAGAGGATATAGTAAGATGGATAAAAAGTCAAAGGATAGGGTGGTTAAGACATGTATACAGGATGGAGGGCGAGAAAATTGCGAAGAGAATCCTTGAATGGAAACCTGAAAACACAAGACCAAAAGGGTGACACAAGAAAAGGTGGATAGACGATGCGGAGGAAGACCTAAAAACTCTTAAGATTAGGAAACTGGAGGAGAATAGCGGTGGATAGAACCAGATGGAGGAACATAGTAGAGCAAGCCAAAACCCACCAAGGGTTGGTTATGAGCTAAAAGAAGAAGTAATCCAAAATATTTTCATTTTAACATTTAAAAAAAGAAATAAAAAAGAGATAAAAATAGAGATAATTTTTCTGAATTTATTTTCCATTTTGTTTGTAAGGCAACATTTTAATATAGTGTACAATATAATTTAGAAGTTCAATAAAAAAATGATCCCTCATTTTATGACGTACTTATCTTGACTTGTGAAACTTATAAAAGCTTTCTTCACGCATTTATTGAATTTAATAATATATTGAATGTAGTTAATAAGTTTTATTAATCCATTGAATGTAAGTAATATTTAAAAGACTTGAAAATTCCTGTTCTACAAAATAATTCACAATGACAATTAATTTGTCATGTTTTTAAACGAATACCTTTTATATAGAGGAATAATGTTGTAGCGACGCATTAAATTGGCGCATTAGCAGGGATAATGAGTGTGCCTCGATAGCTCAGCGGTCAGAGCAACTAGCCGGAAACTGGGAGAGCCGGGTTCGATTCCCGGTCGAGGCAAAATGCACTTTTATCCGTGCTAACGCCAAAGTAGTGACCCCGACGTGATGTGATTCGTCGCTCCAGTATATGCAACCTCTCTTACATCTCAAATTCGCGGATTCGATTCCCGTCCTATCCATCGCCCTACAGTCCGGGGGTTACCGAACAACGGTTCGTAAGAATGACGAACGCGGTCACATTCCGTTAAATTGTATCGAGACAAATCATGTCTCTAGGGAGGGAGTACTGTAGTGACGCATTAAATTAGCGCATTAGCAGGGATAATGAGTGTACCTCGATAGCTCAGCGGTCAGAGCAACTAGCCGGAAACTGGGAGAGCCGGGTTCGATTCCCGGTCGAGGCAAAATGCACTTTTATCCTTGCTAACGCCAAAATGTAATTAAATCAGCTTTTTTGATTTTTAAATATTGTATAAAATTTCAAAGACAAAATAAGAATTTGGACAAAAATAAGAAAAAAAGGCGTTATTTTTTTAAATTCATGTTTAATAATAATTACTCTCTCAAAAGCCCTTTGATTGATCTAATTGGAAATTGACAGGTTCATTTCTAATAGGATCCATTTCTTTGTGTCATTACATTTCACTTATTTGTTAGGTTATAATTTTTTTTCACAAACGAACTGATACGACAAAAATTCAAGGGACAAAAAAGTTTATTAATATTTTTAATTGCCCTATAAAAAATATCAGACTTAAAACAGGCAGTGATGTATCCCATTTTTTTTTTCATTAATATTAGATGCACTGCCTGCTAAGACGCCTCTAGAATAAATATGTGAAACGTAATAAAAAAAAGGCTAATATTATTAGAAAGAAACCTGTCAATTTTCAATTAAATTGGCTAAAAAGCTTTGGAAGTACTGGTTATTAAAAGTGAAAAAAATAACGACCTGTATCCTGGAAACTAAACGTTTCCAGACATATGTTCATAGGAACTTTTTTTCATCTTTATTCAAATAATCTGTCCTTAAACTTTTTCACATTAAATAATTACCCTGTATATTTTGTCATTTACAATCAACTCTTCCAATTTAATTGTAGTTTTTTATATACATATGTATATAAAATACATATAATAATTTTATATACATACAAAAAACAAATGCACTTCTTAGATTTGCGGATCAAAGAAAATAATATCTCTCTTAGTAGTATCTTTAATAATACCAAAAAAGAGGAAAACATTTGATTTAAGGAGGTTCCAATGAGCCAACGAGTGGCGAGGGGTAAGGGTATTAGCCCTATGCTCGCCATATATAAGGAGTCAGTGTTCCAACTTACAAACGAAAAATTTTTACCTGTAAATTTCGAAATTACCACTTGATTGTGTCGCTTTCAACGCATATTCGTTCATAAAAACTCGTAAATAACCACATTTCATATAAAAACACAAGCGTTTTTGCAAATTGACAAATTTGTGATCTGCGAGCACAACACGCGGCAACGTTGCTGTAAAACTCGATGACTCTAGTGTGTCTTAGTTGGCAGTTATGTCGTCATAAAATTTATCCTAACCTTAAAATGTCACCGCGTTTACGTTGTAAAGGGCGCTTCGTTTTCAAAAGCCAGTTAAATAAAATCCGCATGGTGTCTGAAACCGGGAAAGGTAATGCGGGACGAAAAGCTATAGTCGAATCAGTAAAGAAACCAAAATCGTCGAATGTTTGTGTTGGCGAAGTCAGTGGATGTCGCATTGTTTCCCTAAGTCATTTAGGACAAACAATGAAATGCTCCTCGTGTGAGGTGTATTTATCCTTCGAAAATATCGTAATGAAGCGAAATTTGGGCTTGCTTCGGAACTGACTATAAAATGTCATGATTGCTTATTGCTGAACAAAGTTTCGACCGCCAACCAGTACAAGAATATAAGCTAAGGAATACAATTATTTGAATAGCCTGTGCCTCGCGGCGTTGCCGTTATGCGGCCAAATCAGCCGACGACGCTAAACGCCTCGGTCTTTAATTTGCAATATAAAATAAACCAGACGGTCAATTTTCATGCCGGTTGCGTCATTGAAAGCTACAAAGTACGATGCATCACTGTAACAAACACTTTTTCTTTCCCGAAGGTACTTTTCCCGTCATAAGAATTAATGCATTTTACATCTTTTACATTATTTTTTCTCTTAATCCAAATGGTAAAATAATTCTCAAAAAACTCACGAAGCTCTATTTTAAGCTAAAGAACATGTTTCATTGCGTTTTATAATGTTTGAAAATCCCGTTGGAACCTCGTTAAAATACTTGCAAATTTCTGTTCTACAAAATAATTCACAAAAATGATAATTAGTTTATGTTTCTAAAGGAATACCTTTTATACAGACGAACAATGTAATTAAATCAACTTCTTGTCAATGTATTTTGTTGTATGTGGAGAAAGTTGGAAAAACATTTTGTTTATTCATTGATAATTACATAATTCGATATAAACATGTTGCTAAATGCATCATAATTTTTAAATATTGTGAACAATTTCAAAGAGAGATTATTTGGATAAAAATAAGAAAAAAGGGCGTTACTTTTTTAATTCACTTTTAATAATAACTATCTCAAAAGTCCTTTAATCGATCTAATTAGAAATTGACAGGAGAAATTTCTAATAGGATCCATTTTTTTTGTTTTATTACATTTCATTTATTTGTCAGGTTATTTTTTTTCTCACAAACGAACTAATACAACAAAAATTCAAATTCAAATAATCTGTCCTTGAATTTTATCGCAACATTAAAGAATCACCCTGTAAATTTTGTGATTCGTAACCCTTTCAATCTCTATTCAAATTGTAATTTTTTACATACAAAAACAAATGCATTTTTTAGATTTGTGTGGATCAAAGAAAATAATATTTCTTTTAGTAGTATCTTTAATAATACCAGAAAAGAAGAAGGCATTTGATTTAAACAAGAAAAATATGGTATTCCCTAATGATGCGAATTTAACCTTAGAGAAAGTCACGCATGACTTTGGAAAGTGGCCTTCTCTTCCCACATGAACAGTTTTCAAAACTTCTAGACAACACACCTGGTTACTTATACATTTTATTTATAATTTAATTTTTGAAGCCAGTAGGTGGGAGATCACGTGTCGATGCCCCTCACTGTATCATCATGAAAAAAAGTAATGAGAATTTAGAGTTAAATATGCTATTGGCATCAAAATAGTTACATCCTATATTGAGTAACTGCAAAATTCTGTCAAAAATTAAATCACTATTGTCTATATTTCATAGATGTTTATCGAAGGCAGTGCAAGTATACATGCCTACTTCTAGCCACAGTGAGGAAGAGTTAGAAGCCGTTTATTCGGACATAGAGCAGGTAATAGGATTTGTGAAGGGTCATAAAAATTTAATAATAGTGGGAGATTTTAACGCAGTCCTAGGTGAGAGGAAAGAAGGATAATTTGTAGGTCCTTATTGATTAGGAAACAGAAACGAGAGATGTAGCAGACTGATAGAATTCTGTGAGAAGCACAAGATGGTAATCGCGAACACATTGTTCAAGAATCACGTTAGGAGGCGGTACACATGGAAAATGCCAGGAGGGATAGACAGGTATCAGATAGACTACATTCTGGTTAATAAGAGATTTAGAAATCAAGTAAAAGACTGTAAGAGTTATCCAGGGGCAGATGTAGACAGCGACCACAACTTGGTAGTCATGAAAGCTAGATTAAAGTTCAAAAATCTGAAAACCCGGAAGGATAAGAAATGTATAAATGTAGACATATTGGGGATCAGAATATGAAAGATAAGTTCCAGGAGAAAACAGATGAATTAATAAATAAAGCGAGTAATGACGAAATCAAGAACACAGAAACTGAGTGAGAGGGTATCAAGAATAGTCTAGATTCTGCGGCTACGGACGTTTTAGGACACGAGAGAAGGGAAGCTAGGAAGCCCTGGATAACGGACCAAATCTTAAACTTAATACAAAAGAAATGAGGCTACAAAAACAGACGACACGAGGAAGAACTGAAAACTTACAAGTCAATAAAATGGGAAATCATTAGAAAGTGTAGAAAAGCGAAAGAACAATGGATAGAGGATAACTGCAAAGAAGTAGAAGATAAGCTCCAAGTAGGTAAGACCGATGAGGCTTACAAAATAATTAAGAGGAACTTCAGGGATATAGGACCAATAAGTAGAAACGTTAGGAGTCAATCGGGGGACATACTGATCGGAAGAAAGGAGAAAGTGGATAGATGGAAGCAGTACTTAGGAAATTTATACGAGGGTCAGGAATTAGGAGAGATATTAGAGGAAGAATCTAGTATCGATAGGGAAGATGTAGGAAAACCTATATTGAGAGAGGAATTTGAAATAGCACTAAGGGGGCTAAAGAATAATAGAGCGCCGGGTGTAGATAAAATACAGGCGGAAATTTTGAAATGTGCGGGACAGAAAGTAGTAAATAGGATGTTTGAACTGGTAAAATACATATACGAAACGGGCGAGATGCCGGAGGATTATAAGACGAACATAATCGTTACTATACCGAAAAAGAGAGGAGCCGACAAATGCGAGAACTTTAGAAAGATTAGCCTAACTTCCCATGCGTCAAAAATATTAACTAAAATAGTGCAGAAGAGGATGGAAAATAGAGCGGAGGAAATACTAGGAGAATACCAATTCGGGTTTATGCGAAATACGGGAACTCGTAAAGCTATTCTGACGCTAAGAGTAATGTTAGAGAAAACAATAGAAAAAGGAAAGAACGCTTATATAGGATTTGTAGATTTAGAAAAAGCTTTTGATAATGTAAGATGGGAAAAAATGTTCGAGATACTAAAGAGCGCGGGAATGAAGTATAGAGATAGGAGAATAGTACACAATCTATACAAAGAGCAAACTGCTGTTATAGAAGTAGAAGGGAAGTAGGTATAAGGAAAGGGGTAAGACAAGGATGTATGCTATCACCACTAATTTTTAATCTGTACATCGAAGAGACAATTAATGTGGTAAAAGATAGAGTGGATTTTGGGATTAAAGTACAGGGACAGAAACTAAAAATGCTGAGATTCGCGGATGATATAGCAGTATTAGCATCTAGTAAGGAGGAATTAGAATCAGCGTTGAACGAAATGGAGGCAGTGTTGACAGAGGAATATGGAATGAGGGTGAATAAAAACAAAACTAAAGTGTTAGTGTGCAAAGGGCGCGAGAGCAGAGCAAAAACGAAAGTACAAATTAATAATGAAAGATTGGAGGAAGTTAAAGACTTCACTTATTTAGCAAGTAAAATAAATTGGAATGGAAGAAGCGATAAAGAAATAAAACAAAGAATAGCGCAGGGTCGAGTAGCTTTTAACAAAAAGAAAGCACTTTTATGCTCGGGGGTAATAAACTTAGAAACAAGGAAGAGATTTTTGAAAACGTATGTATGGAGCACGGCACCATACGGTTGCGAAACCTGGACGGTAGGGGAAGCAAGTAGGAAGAAATTAGAAGCTTTTGAGATGTGGTGTTACTGAAGAATGATGAAAATACCGTGAACTGATAGGGTTAGAAACGAAGAAGTATTACAGAAAGTTGGCGAGAAAAGAAGTATGTGGAAAAACATAAAGAAGAGAAGATATAGAATAGTAGGCCACTTGTTGAGACATGGGGGAATAGTCCGCGATATTTTGAAGCCAGAAGTAGGAGTGAAGAAAGGCAGAGGTAGGCCTAGATTAGATTACTGCTCACAAATAGGGATGTAGGTTGTAGCACAATTAGCGAAATGCGTAGGTTAGCACAAGATAGGAGAAGCTGGAGGTTAGCGTCCAACCAGTCTTAGGACTGATGATCTCATGATGATGATATTGAAGGCAGCTCATTACTTATTTCTTGATGGTACAGCATTCTTGTAGTTCACACCGTTACTTTAAAGTCACACTTCGTATACTGCTATGTGGAAAACTTTTAAAGAGCCTCTTGCATAAATGACCTTGTATATGTTATCAATTGATATACATGTCTAAACGTCGATTACGCCGATCCTCAGTTAAATATACTGACTATTTAATTAATCCAAAAGATAAGAAAGATAAGTTCCAGGAGAAAACAGATCAATTAATAAATAAAGCGAGTAAGGACGAAATCAAGAACGCAGAAACTGAGTGGGAGGGTATCAAGAATAGTCTAGCTTCCGCGGCTACGAACGTTTTAGGACACGATAAAAGGGAAGCTAGGAAGCCCTGGATAACGGACGAAATCTTAAACTTAATGCAAAAGAGACGAGGCTACAAAAACAGACGAGACGAAGAAGGACTGAAAACTTATAAGTCAATAAAGTGGGAAATCATTAGAAAATGTAGAAAAGCGAAAGAACAATGGATAGAGGATAAATGCAAAGAAGTAGAAGATAAGTTGCAAGTAGGTAAAAACGATGAGGCTTACAAAATAATTAAGAGGAACTTCAGGGATATAGGAACTATAAGTAGAAACGTTAGGAGTCAATCGGGGGAGATACTGATCGGAAGAGAGGAGAAAGCGGATAGATGGAAGCAGTACTTAGGAAATTTATACGAGGGTCAGGAATTAAGAGAGATATTAGAGGAAGAATCTAGCATCTATAGAGAAGATGTAGGAAAACCTATATTGAGAGAGGAATTTGAAATAGCACTAAGGGGGCTAAAGAATAATAGAGCGCCGGGTGTAGATAAAACACAGGCGGAAATTTTGAAATGTGCGGGACAGAAAGTAGTAAATAGGATGTTTGAACTGGTAAAATACATATACGAAACGGGCGAGATGCCGGAGGATTATAAGAGGAACATTATCGTTACTATACCGAAAAAGAGAGGAGCCGACAAATGGGAGAACTTTAGAACGATTAGCCTAACTTCCCACGCGTCAAAAATCTTAACCAGAATAGTGCAGAAGAGGATGGAAAATAGAGCGGAGGAAATACTAGGAGAAGACCAATTCGGGTTTAGGCGAAATAGGGGAACTCGCGAAGCTATTCTGGCGCTAAGAGTAATGTTAGAGAAAACAATAGAAAAAGGAAAGAACGCTTATATAGGATTTGTAGATTTAGAAAAGGCTTTTGATAACGTAAGATGGGAAAAAATGTTCGAGATACTAAAGAGCGCGGGAATGAAATATAGAGATAGGAGAGTAGTACACAATCTATACAAAGAGCAAACTGTTGTAATAGAAGTAGAAGGGGAAAAAAGGGAAGTAGATATTAGGAAAAGAGTAAGACAAGGATGTACTATCGCCACTAATTTTTAATCTGTACATCGAAGAGGCGATTAATGTGGTAAAAGATAGAGTGGATTTCGGGATTAAAGTACAGGGACAGAAACTAAAAATGCTGAGATTGCGGATGATATAGCAGTATTAGCATCTAGTAAGGAGGAATTAGAATCGGCATTGAACGAAATGGAGGCAGTGTTGACAGAGGAATACGGAATGAGGGTGAATAAAAACAAAACTAAAGTGTTAGTGTGCACAGGGCGCGAGAGCAGAGCAAAAACGAAAGTACAAATTAATAATGAAAGATTGGAGGAAGTTAAAGACTTCACTTATTTAGGAAGTAAAATAAATTGGGATGGAAGAAGCGATAAAGACATAAAACAAAGAATAGTGCAGGGTCGAGTAGCTTTTAACAAAAAGAAAGCACTTTTATGCTCGGGGGTAATAAACTTAGAAACAAGGAAGAGATTTTTGAAAACATATGTATGGAGCACGGTACTATACAGCTGCGAAACCTGGACGGTAGGGGAAGCAAGTAGGAAGAAATTAGAAGCTTTTGAGATGTGGTGTTACCGAAGAATGATGAAAATACCATGGACTGATAGGGTTAGAAACGAAGAAGTATTGGAGAAAGTCGGCGAGAAAAGAAGTATGTGCAAAAACATAAAGAAGAGAAGAGATAGAATGGTAGGCCACTTGCTGAGACATGGGGGAATAGTCCGCGATATTTTGGAGGCAGAAATAGGAGTGAAGAAAGGCAGAGGTAGGCCTAGATAAAGACTACTGCTCGCAAATAGTAAGGGATGTAGGTTGTAGCACAATTAGCGAAATGCGTAGGTTAGCACAAGATAGAAGAAGCTGGAGGTTAGCGTCCAACCAGTCTTAGGACTGATGACCTAATGATGATGATTTAATTAATCATGAGAGTAAAATCATGATCTTTATTAAACAAAGACAACCGTATCTACTGGAATTATATCACTACATAAAAATTAAATTTACATACCCAAGCCCTGCAATCCAGAACCACCTTCACCATATCCCTCAGAAACAATCTCCTTGTGCCCATTTTCAATAAGTTCTGCTATTTTACTTTTCGCTTGTAACAAGTCTTCGTCTAACATATTGGCCTTGGCGATAACTTCGTCTAATTGTGTCTCCAACGTCTCTTTCTCCTTCTCCAACGACTCCACATAACTCAAGGCCTCATCTAATTCATCTTTGAGTTTCTTGCTCGCCTGTGCCTCGCTGATCAGTTGCCTCATTAACGAAGATAATTTATCTTCTAGAGAACTATTTTTTGGGGAGCCGTTCGTATTGGATGAACCCTGTTTTGGCATATTGGTCGTAAGCGCCAAAATAGCGTTTGCTTCTTGTTTCAGCTTTTCCAAGCAAACGCCTAGTTCATTTTTCAGATCAAGCGATATGTCCCTGGAGTCGCAATCCTCCTGAGAACTCGTCTCTATCAGATTGATCAGATCGCTGAAGTTAGGTGCCATATGAACACGAGTAACGTTTGTGACACTGTCGCCAGTTTTACTCGAATTTGTAGCACTAGAATCATTGAGGTTTAGCTCTTCTTCTATTTGAGACACATTCTTGTCGAAGCCTTGCTTAAGCAGTTCATCTACGAGGGTATTGTTCAATTCATCCTCACACTGAGTAAAATATTTTAGCAATTCTCCAAGTAAATTTCTAAGAGACGATACCTGCTTCTTCAAATTATCTCTGAAAAATTAAACAAACAATATTTTTGCCACTACCACCACAACTAATAAACTAACCGTTCCTTTAATATTTCCAACTCTCCTTTACTCAAACTATCGCTGTCCCTCAAACTCCGCCTTCTCGCCCTTTCCAAAGCTCCATTTAATAATTTAATGTGTTCTTCCTTGAGCTTTTCCACTTCCCTTCGATGGTCCTCCTTTATTTCCTGTATCTCAATCTCATATTTGTCGGTAAATCTATCTCGTAGCCGGAGCAGTTCGGATGGCCATTCTTCATCGTCAGCTTCGTTGGATGCTAGACGCTGGAATATGAACATTTGGATTACAAATCAAGAAAAGGAACGCCCTACAAATAGCCCATGCAATTATTTCCCTATATTCACACGGTCACACAATAATGCAAATATGAGGTTATGTCTGCTCATAGCTATTTCTTTCCTGTCATTTTGTAATACGAGCTGGACAACTAAACAGTAAAAATTATAACATAAAATTTAGTTCTAGTCTTGGATATACCCTTTAAATTGCTAAATGAATAAGAATAAAAGGTATTTTACTTAAATATTATTTAAAATCTGCTTTATTGGAGAAATTTCCAGAGTGGGCGACATCTATATTTTTATTTAAGAACTAGCATAATAGTGATCAAATCTCTTTTGTTCAAACTAGGTTTTCTTTACAGAAAAGATTGTGTAGACCAGGGTTTTAAGAAGTGGCACGTCTCCTAGTATATCTTATCTTTAAGGGAAGACGGGAATTCAAACCGTTCACAAAACCATTCCCACAAAATTTTGCTGATTTTTTGGAAATAGTTTGTGCCGTTGTGTTTGCATGCAGATACTTTAATTATCAAATTTTTTCTATGAATCCCACACTTTCCACTTCTTCACCTTCTTTAAATGATGATCAAACACGATCCCCCAAAAAATTAGAAATTTGTATTTTAATTCTGGACATCTTGTCAAGCACATTGGTATGGCATAATGGCATAACATTGGCATAATTTCAATATATGAAGGATATTTAAGCAAATCATATTTAAAATTATCACCAAATTAATATCCCATACACAAAACAAGCAGAATAATTTGTTGACCACTATTTCACTGATATTTATCAATTTAGCTGCACCTGTTCATGATTTTTCCCAATAGCAAAATATCTGGATGGCCACTTTGAAATGGACACTATGCGCAACATAACCTCATCCTCCTCCTTTATTATTTCTCCCTCATATTATTAACTACACAACATTCACAGGGAATAAATAGATATGTTAAAAAGTGGTACCTGTATTTGACTTTCTAGGGCTGAAATAATATCAATTTTAGCTAGAGTGACTTGTTCTTGCAATCGCCGCTCGTAGCTTTGTATGACTTCGGTGATTTCGAATTCTCCAGAGCTCGCCTAGTAGAGTCACATGCGGTTAGCAAAACAAAATAAGAGAGAACGTTACATGACGTTATTATATATAAATTAAATGATTATTACACATTGAATGAGGTTTTAGTTTACCTTTACAAAATATAAAACGTGAAATGTACTTGAAAAAGTAGTTATTTTGAAATACACAAGTTATTTACGACACAGAAGAGCTTGACAGATGAATGCGATGTATTATTATAATTGAGTTCAAGATGTAGTAGATGTAAAAAAAGTATGTGATAGTTCTTTTGTTACTTCATATAAAATACACAAAATAATACCGCATTGAAATATCTGACACATTCCAGTAGAATGAAAAGCTTATTCAACCATTAATCATTATTATATTAGTATTCTGATGCCGAAGATGTCTTTGTGTTTCTTCAGATTCCATATAATGAATATACTTTTGCCATGCATTTTGAGGTCACTGGGCTATTAAATACAATCATTGTGTTACAAAATTTAAAGGTGTATGTTCAGTAGTGAGTGAAGTTACAGTGATTTGACACAAATCATAGTACTATTGTATGTACTGCTCATATCTCTAAAACTATATTTATAAAATATGCAAAATTTAGATAAATAATTATAAAAATATGTAAATTTGAATTTATCCTTTAGTTAAAACTATTGTTATAACAAAATTGCTGGTCTTTTGGTATAACCATTTGAGAAAATTTAATATTTTGATTTCCCATTTCTTTTTCAAGGGCAATAAGTGTGTTTAACTTATAAATAATGCATATTAATAATAGCTACAGGTTTAAAAATTATATAGATACACTAAATTAGGGAAACATATGTTCTGAAGAAATACTCAAACAATAGAAATATTCTGCTACAAAAAAATAAGCTAAACCCCATATAAAAGTACTATAATCGCCTTTAGTTTGTATTTTCTTGATATTTTCATTATAGAATAGAAAGAGAGCAAAATACTGCTTTGGGTAAATTCTTTAGTGAAAAACAAAAATTATACACTAATTGTAACTTAAAGTTTAGTAACTACCTTTTAATATCAAATAATATAAGTACAGCTTGTCAAGAATAGGATCAATTATCAAAACCGCAATATCAGACCGCCCACGAGGTGCGCAGTAAATAGCCTGGTCTTTACTCAGTCGCATTGATACCTTTGTAGAGATGTATGTGCAATGGGAATTTACAGAGTTCGATCTGGCCGCGCGTAAAGTGCATCCTTTTCCCTACAAATGCTGCCTCATTCTTTCTTCTACGTATACACAGAAAATTTCACACTTCTTCCTATTATTGATGAACTGTATTATATAATTCCAATATATTCAATAACACAATGAAGAAAAAAAGTCCAAAATAAAGTAAACAATTTTTTTTAAATAATGGAGTACCATAAAAATTTTTATTTGCATATGGCAATGATTAATTTGAAGAAAACAATCTAAAAGTTCTAAAACAGCTATGAGTTTTTGATTTCTTAAACACTTCTAATATTAATACATGTTTTAAATACCTCTTTACATTATAAAATTAAAAACAAGCCATTAAAACATCATAACATATTATTGTTTAAAAATGCCATCTTCACAAGTCTCCTTGTTAATAGACAACTAACAATTCTAGTGTAAACTTATACAATGAAATGCACTATTGCACATTTTTATGAATGCACAAAGTTTGGGAGTTATCATTTTTTAACAGAGCAGTTGGAGGTAAGTAGGCACAATTATTAGTGCTTACTGTCATAAATTCTTTATATAAAAGAAAATATCTATAAATATTATATGCTGGGAACTAGAGAAAGTTCTAGTTTTTACTACAGAAAAATATAATTATTAATTAACTGTTTAATTTTAGGTCAACTTGTTATAGTTATATGATGTTTGTTACTAAAATATTTTCTCATCAGGAACAGAACAAAGTCAAAATAATTAATTTTCTAAAAACTTCCTAACAATTTACATAATTGTGGTAAAAAATATGTTATATAAAGTTTAATTCACACATAGAAAATATTAACATTTTACAAGCATTAGACATTAGACAATTAGTAGAAATAAAACAGAGAATCCCAAACAAAATTTTTTAAAACTATCTTATACATAAAATTACTTACAACTTCCTGTACGGCCGAACTAATGCTAATGTTTTGCCTCGTTAGCTCATCCAACTGGCATTTCAAGTTTTCTATCTCTTCTAAATATTTCCCCTCTATACTTTTCAGCCTAGCTTCGTGCTCCACATTCAAAATGTCTACTCTATTCTCATTATCTTCTCTCATGACCTCTAACTCTGCATGGTATTTATTACGCAAATCATTTTTGATAACTGTCAAATCATATTTGAGCAAATTATTCAAATTGCAGTCACCAATTTCAGATTTTAAAACACCAAAGTCCTCATCAGTAATACTGTCCAAGTTGTAGTTGTTAATTTTGTCTAAGATACTATTTAACTCACTTTTGAGGTTCGTCAAGTCTTTTTTTGTGAGATTAGGTTCCAAGTTGAGACGTATATCACCGTCAGGTCCAGGAGGATGAGAATAGAGCAGGTCTGAATTCAGTTCTGCTTCTGAACAAGTAGAACCAGACATCTTCCTGCTCTGTTGGCTAAAGATTTCCTCAGAATAACTGAAACATATTTACCAATTACTATTAAGAAGAAAAAAGAATCTATATTTACTTCTTTTCCATGTCTGCACATTTTTTTTCAAAATATGTTCTTAGTTCCTCCATTTCTCTGGAATGTTTTGCTTCCAATTCATTCTTGAGTTCCATAATTTCTGTTGAGCCACATTTGATATTAGCGAGCAGGTCTCTAAGTCTGGTTATTTCCATTTTGTGTTCTTCTTTTTCAGCTATATTCTTTTCCTAAACAAATTAATAATTCAAATGTACAACAGTATTAGTTATAAATTAAAAATACCTCCAGATTAGCAATTTTTTCATTATAAGAGTTTATATCTTTGGCAAATGTTTTCTTAACGAACTCATCAATTTTTATTTTCAAATCATTAAGCAATTTTTTTTGCTCTGCACTTAAATCTTTCTCCAAATCTGGGAAACTCAGCTCTAAACTCTTTGGAGACTCACATGTTTTTAGTTCTTCTTTATCAGTCTCCTAGAAATAAAATTCAGTCAGAAATTGTTATTTTTATTAATATGTAAAAACCTTTTCCAGTTCTTGTATTTTTTTTGAGTCATCTGAGAGATTTTTTTCCTCCTCTGTGGTTTCCTTGACACATTCATGTTTATTTATCATTTTCGTTGTATCTTGTAACTGCGTTTGCAATTGAGCTATTTCGTCTTTAAAAAAATTAACTTGCTTCAGCAATTCTCTTCTCTCGGATATAGATTGGTCCAACGACTCACTTAGTTGCTGGATGAGGTCGTTTTTATAAATTATGGCACTATTATATTCCAAAAGCTAAAATATATTAACAATTTTGTGAAACTACATTATGCATTTTTATTATAGTTACATATTTATCTACATATAATTTAATATAGCGACGATATGCGCTTAGTTTGTTTAAATGGCATATAAAACACTATGAAAATACTACATTAACGTATAATGAACAGGAAAAAATTTCAATAATTAAAATGCTAAATAAAAACTTCAAATGCTAAAAATTTAATACAACTTTATTAGGACCTACTTATCTAAAAATTATTTCAAATTATTACCTTATTATGGCACTCTTCTTGAAGCTGTTTGTACTCAGTAGTTGATACTATACTGGCAGAGTTTGTGTTACTTAATTCCCTGAATGAATCGAGTTCTGACGTTAAAGCAGCAATTGTACTATCCTTTACTGCTATTAACTCCTCAAAATCTTTAATCCTTTTTTCAACATCACTCTCATGTCGAAGTAGGGGTATGCCAAAGTTACTCCCAAATAAATTTTTCTCATTTAGGCTATCATCGTGGGTTCTAAAATGGGTTAGGCTCTTATCATCCAAGTCAACATTTGCAAAAATATTTAAACTTAAGCTATCTTCTTTGGAGTTATCTGACATTGGAGGCATAATGCTTGATTCAAATTGTTCGTTGTTTAAAATCTCTTCTAAAATACTACGTACGTTACTTCTAACCTCCATATTTTTTACATCAATCCTATCTAAATAATTTAAACTTATTATACTATTATCACTACAGAAACTAGTTTCTACAGAACGGAGCTTTTGTTCCTGTGGTACATGTTGTTCTTCATCAGATGAATCTAAATTGAAGAAAACGTTACCAGGCCTGTTTGAAATTTCAATTTCCTGATACGATCGATCATTTTCCATACTGCCACTATTAGATGTTAGGTGTTCAGAAATACTCTCATACGAGTGATCATTCTCCTTCTTGTCTTCAGGAAATGGTGGTGTAATTGATAGCGTTAGAGAATCATCCGTGTCCACCTTTTTTGATTTCTGCAAGATACATTTATTTTTAGATGTTACGAAAACGAAGTATTAATTCTTCACAACATGCAGTAAATATGAACAGTTATCCTTAGCATTTAGAATCGTATAAAACCGGCCGCCTGGTAATTTAAATTAAGGTAATTTTAAACATAATTACTACCTACACTGGAGAAGCTAAATATAAACTTACGTTTTCCGCTCCTCCTTCGGATTTTATCTCATTAGTCTCGTCCATTCTTTAATATTTTTTTATATACATAAAAATATCACCATTGCAAGTTCTATGAATAATTGAGGATTAAAAAATTATATTTATTAATTGAAATAAATTATAGGAGTCACATCAAACCATCAAATACAAAACACAATTATGCGCTGTTCGGATGCGCATTCAAACATCGATAGGTAAGTTCCATTCAACATTAAGCATTCTGTTTATTATTGCTACTGTATAATAGGTGTTCTGTGGCAACTACAGTCAGCACAGTACCTCGTCAACGGTAGTAACTATTTCGGTTATAATTTCTGACTGAAAGGTTATGGAGATTAAACAATATTTTCATCTTCTATATAATTTTATTGTATGTAGAAGAAGAAGAGCTTAGAAGTAGACTTCTCTTTAATAGGTCCTAGTAAACAGTAAATTTTATATAAAACATGGGAAAATCTCTAAATTACAGGCCACCATAACATAAAAGTGAATAATATATGGTTCTTAGATTCAGTAAATATTGAGTGTTTCGATAGTTATACTTAGGGCAGGTCTGCAGTACAGGTATGGATTATACAATATTTTTATCTTCCATATACTTTTATTGTATGTAGAAGAAGAAGAATATAAAAGCAGAATTTTGATAAGCTTTATCAAACAGAAAATTCTATATAAACCATAAGAAAATTTCTAAATAACAGGCTACCATAAAATAAAAATGAACGAAGTGGTTATTAGATGCGTCCCAGGTGGATATTAAATTCACTATAATTCGTATAATAATATTCCGTATATATTCATAGGCGTTATGTAGGTCTGTATGGCCTAATATGTATTCTATAATTGTCTTGTATAAAAACATGTATATTATTATGATGTATCATACTGATGTTCTGTGTTATAAAATGTTGAAAATATTTGAAAAGTTTGATGCACTTTGCTTATCTTATTATTAAATACATTCTCAACGGTTTGTAATTGAAAGGGTTATAATTTTATTCAAATAAGTACCTCTTGCAGGTTTCCTAAAGGGCATTTATTGTCTCTAAATAAAAACATATTACTGTTGGATGTAAACTGACAATGAAACCCCAATGAATATGTCTGTTTAGAACATTTTTAAGACTGATTAATTGTTTATTCAGTGATAGGCAACACATGGATAGGTGCATGTGCTAATTGGCATTGGTATTAAAGCTAAGCATAACTTTCACACATACCTTATAAACGAAATATATAAAACATGTACACATACATTATGTATGTAAATGCGAAATTGGTGCTACCTCTGAAACAAAGTATTATTGAAAATTTAAAAGTAGCAAGTCCTCAGATTTTCACAAATCCGTTCAATACAAAATATTAATAAGATTGTCTGAAGTGTCTTCAGGTACAGCTTTCAAGTAACTGTATGGTTCTAATAAAGTTACTACTGTCAATTATCGACATTAATGTATATGTACCAAAACGACTAGAGAGTTCTCTAGTCTTCTTGATATGTACATATATTATTGGAGATGTCAAAACGCTACAGAAACGATAAAATTGCTCCGAAGAAAGAAGAAATTTTAAGTCTTAAGATCTTATAAGTTTCTTATTACAAAATATAAAGGTATTGGATACAGCAGTAATATAATTGCTGTGAAGGTACTCATTCAGTGGTGATGAACATAACCATCACAGGAATCGGAATCCGATTTTTAAATACTTTTGTGTTATCAATAGCACAACAGCGCTATATACAATGAGTTATCCAGATAATTTAAGGATGACTTCAGTAGCTATTACAGCTGCATGTAATATGTAATTGAATTCGATATTATGATTTGGCTAAAATATGTACAGAAAAACATTACAAAGCCCACCGATAAGGAAGAACTTACAAAATTGTATTTATTGATTAATAAATTTTTAATAATAAATATGTTTATGTATTCACGCTATAGGTTTAATGTTATTTTCAATATAAAGATAATTTTCAAGGGATGCGAGAAGTTACAGGAAATATCCAATATCGGACAGTAGTAAATTATAAACTAATAGGTATCCTGTTTTCATTTGTGTACAACACTTTGATTTTGAAGAATGTTAAAATGTTTACACCGTCACAAAAGAAAAATAAATCGATACAGTATCATCTTATACAGATACAGGATATTAAAAAGCAAATAGGCACTTATGTATGTACATATATCCGTTCTCATTGCCATTATGCAATGACTGAAACGCTAGAAAGGATGATTATAATTAGACTAGCTAAATTTTCAATGCAAACTATATATCTGTAAAAGTGTCATCTATTAAGTAGCAAATTACTGTTAATATGAATAAAAATTACGATATTCAGTTGTATTTTCTGCCGTTTATTCCGTATGAATAATGAATATCAATATCTAAAAATCCTTGAAGTAGGCTGAAATGCGTGGTCGTGGCGTCGCATTTGGCATCTTTTTCAGAAGCTCGCGCAGCTTCATTGTCGTTCACTCCTTTCGATTTCTGCTGTCGTAGTCGTACCAAATGGCTGTGTAAATGGTGTGCCAGTAACTGCAAAATGTATATCGCTGTTCTGAGAAGCTTTAACATTTAAATGAAATGGATATACTGGACATACCATAGATTTAGAAATTGAGAATTAATAGTTTTAACTACTGACAATACTTTTTAATCTAGTGGAGTACCTACATGGGAATTTAACTGTTTGACATTCAACGTTTACTGGTTTTAAGCATTATTATGTATGTGATACGGCCTAACATGAATTTATTAGTGGTATTTTTTATATCACTGTTTAAATATGTGTGTGTATACGATTTATGCACTGTACATGAAAATTTGTGTTCTGAAAGGGTTCGTATACTATTTTCTTATTGTAAAAAAAAAAATTTCTTGTATTATGTTTTTGTGTTAGAAAAAGATCATTAGTCGAGATTGTTTTATACTAATGGTATAAAAACCATCGTTTTTTTTGTAGCATGTTTTAGACAACTGTAAAATAAAATCCATGAACTTCGACTCGAGGGACTGTTCACAAGTTACATTCTCTGGTAACGAGAAGTTGAGGAATAACCTGGGTGATATAGTCCTCCAAGTTCAGACTGATGCGTCGTCACAACTGTTTTTAAACATATCGTTTTCTGCTGTGAAATGGAAAAGTGAGTATCATATTTCTAGTATTTAATTTGTATTAGTAGGTAATTTTTATATTACATTATATTGATTTAATTTCTAGAAGCTTTTATAAGACTCTCTGATGATAATAACGTGAACCAAAATGTCTGCAAGATGTATACTGTAGAAAAGGAGGTCAAGTTACCATTGAATTCTGATTTGTATGATTCTTGTTTATGGAATACAGCAAAGAAGCTCCGTGCCAAAACATACTTATTAGAGTACAAGGTAGAAAGCGCACAAGACGTTATGTATAAAAAAGTACTATTTGATCTTCCTAACATTAACTTCTTTGGTAAGTGGATATTGGATAGTTTATTTTAACTGATGTACTCACAAAACCTTTTCAATGATTTTTAGGTGATAACGTCGCAATTACAAAGAGATTAATATTTTCTTACATAGACTTTACGAGCGGTTATGAGTTAATATTAAAAATTCAAACATTGCCTAGGTCTTATAATGTCTCTCACTATAAAATTGAAGTTTTTCGGGAAAGGGATAAAAAAACTTTATTGCTAGACGTACGTTTGCTAAACTCTTATAGAAAAGGAGCAATATTGTTTGACTATCTCACTTATAACGAAGAGGGACACTATTATTTTGCAATTTCAGTGATTAGCGATAAATGTCCTGAGGATGTGTGTATGAAAACTTTGACATCTAAAATTTATATAAGTATGTTTGGTCATTCCTAGATTTTTAAAATATAACATAATTTTTTAAATCATCTTTTAGATCGAAAGGGAACACCATTAGTGATTGGTATAGTTGGTGCGAGTTTTATTATCCCCTTTGTACTCTTTATTTTTCACATGTGGAATAGAAGATTTAAGCATCAAGGTATATATGTCGTACAGGGTGTGAAGTAGATTTGATCTAATTTTCAAATTTTTTTTTCTAGGAGGACTTCCGGAAACAATTGAAAAAATTTTGATTCTATTTAAGCCATCATCTGAGAAACACAACGACGTTATAACAACTTTGGCTAAAACAATAAAACATTTGACAGGCATCGAAGTCATGTTAGACCCCGTTAATCTGACTAAAAGCAAACAAAAGAATTCGGAAAAGTGGTGCAGCGACAATTTGATTTTAGCAACTCATATAATCTATGTGGCCCCACCGTCCATTGACGACAACAATTGTGAGTTAGATTACATGACATATAATTTTCTGAAGGAGGAGACCAAGAAATCTATACCCGAGAAAGATATAATTATACTAAACCTTCCATATTCTACCAGAGATGTTCCGTCTATTCTCGTCAATTGTATAAAATTTGAACTTATGGATGATTTTCATAAATTCCTTAATATATTTCAGCCGATCTCGCCCGATTTCAACTATGAAAATAATATTAATTGCATGGAGCTGATGAAGAAAATTACGCTTGCGCAAGTTGAGACTGATTCGAATAAAAATAAAGAGGCACCTAAAATAATTATTACTGACCAATGTGAACAAATAGACGAACCCAATGAAATTGACGTATTGTTGTGAATATGTAAATAATACAATGTTAAAATTAAGACTGACATTTTTGCATGTTTTTTTAATCTCTACGTATGTTGATTTTTATATACATATCTTGTATTACTTTATATTTTGTTCTCATGTTTAATAAATGATTTTATGTTGTAGTATCCTTTTTTACTTGGTAGCAGTTTTTATAAAGGTTTTCTGTTTAAGTGTTTCAGGTTTGTAGTGTCAAGTGCGTCCTAAAAGGTAACTCAAAGAACGTGTAAACCGTGTGTGTAAAGAAAGACAATCCTGATTTGGAAAATAATTTAATAATTAATACAAAATGATTATAAAGATGGCAGCAGCTTTGTAATACTATATTTAGCTCTAATATAAATAAAATTACCTAAATTTACGATATGATACCTACAGTGATGGTAACTATTTAGCGTTAATTTTAAAAGTTGGTGGTAACAAACTCAAGTAAAAAGTAGATTAAGTACAAGAAATACAAGTATTAAAATAAAAAATAAAAAAAAAAAACTAATATAAAATCAGTCACGCTAAATTCAGATACTTTTACTAGAAATAATATATTTAAACTTAGGTTGATAAAATCTCACTTTGATTCTACTCAAAACCATATAAATTAAAAATTCTAAGTACAGTGACACAATTTTTGCATGTTATTTTTGCGACTATATCATTATCTGCAACTGAAAAATAATACAATAAGTAATAAAATACAAGGTTTATACAATGTCTTAGCTTATTTTAATAAATATAATAAAAAGGTAATAGGACTGGGAAAATAACGTGATGCAAATTTTTTCAAGATTCCCGTAAATTATGAACGAAAAAACTTAATCTACCTACTTCATTAAGTCCTTCTTTGATCGAACAAAGTATTATGCTAAATAATTTGGCACTTCGTAGAATATATAAAGGCCTATTATCCACATAGATAAATATCCAAAGCTTAAATATTCTATTATATATTTTTTTGTTTTTTTGACACAAAACTAATAAGAATATTATCTTTGACAATATTACAGACATAAACTAAGTATAGAATAGAATGCCATATGTTACTTTGGTTTTCTATTCTGGGACTCTAACTAACCTACAACCTAATTGATAAATTAAATTACTAACATTTGTTATAAATTTGCTACTTTTCATTTTAGAAAAAAAGCATATAATTAATTATAATCAAAATATATTCTTTATAAAAAAATATCAGTACAAAAGTTTGCATTTATTATACATACTTCTTGGAGGAATCAATAGCTTTGTTATTATGATGCTAGTGTATAATGAAATTCTGCCTTTTTGCAATGCCTAATATACTTAAATATGACTTGTGTATATTTAGTATATTTAAAATAAATTTCCTCCATTATGATTCAAAATATCAGATATAAGTATGGGTTCAATGTATGTACATTTTCTTTCAATACATACTACATATATGTACGCGTTTTTATTTGACTGAATTAAACTTTGCATCACTTTATTTTCAGACTGTAATCAGACAGAATGGCAGTTTTTCCTTTTTGGTGAATTTTGTTGTTTTCTAACAATGCTCGCGAAAAAATAAAACGAATTAAAATCGTTTTAATACATGAAAAATCTTTGTGTAATTCATTAAAATATGTAATTGCCATATATAATAGCCTTATATTGAACAATAAATTTGACAGCAATCATGAAAGCGCTATAAAGATTTACTTATATAACGACAAAGTTTATGTATGTAGAAGTAGAACTGTTCTAAACTAAATATAGGTTGAAGATATACTTGATATGTATTGTGTATTGAGTTGAGAGATTATCTCGTTCCTAGATTTTCCGTGTTGGGCGAATTTCATTAAATGCTCTAAGTAGGGTTACACCTACAGACGCAGCACGAAGGAAACAAGAACCAATCCATGAAAATGCCTTTGCAATCGTTATCGGGGTCGTATGCCAACAGCCTGTGCCATTTGTATTTCTGCTCGCAACCGCAGTCTCCAGCGCAGCGTTTTGTGCTGCTTTTCCTAAATTAATACAAAATATATACTTATACATTCGACAATAAAGGAATATATCAGTGTGCTCCAGAATTTCCGTTATACAAACAATATTTCTGTTATTTCAGAAGGTGGGAAAATTAAATGACATACTACTCTCAACTACCTTTATTAAATTGCAATCTTTTATATTTTTCCACTGAAAAAATAGAAGCTGGCTTGTAGAGTCAATTCTGGGATACACTATATATGTATATGTATAGAATTCAAATAAGATATAAGACATCTTATAAGATATATAAGACCAATAAAATGTACTTGTATGATTTGAGGAATTTTATTGCAACATGATTATTTTGGAGAAATTGACGATAAATATAAATTGAAATTATTTTTGACTTGCTGAGATTTCATTTTACAAGGTACAAACACGTTGATAGGAAATTTTAAAGGGGATGTTTACAAATCTTTTTTAACCGTGTACATCTATATACCAAGCGAATTTCGAGATATTTTGTTTTTCTGGTTTCTCATTTCTCCGCATTGTAAGTGAAGGGTATTTCAATAAGGACGCTTGATTCTTAAATGTAAATAAAACCAGTTGTGTGTGAGATATTCACTCAACTTTTTTTTTATTTGAAAGAACATTTTATGGCATTAAGTATGGAATATAACGTCGTTCAAATGTTCACTGCGGCTTTGCTTGGCGGCACGTATTCGGGAGGTCCAATTTTCGATCACTTTGCCGTATAAATCTGGCTGAATTTGCTGGATGGCGTTCGTTATGTTGACTTTGAGGGCATCAATTGTTTGCGGTTTATTCGCATAGACCTGCGATTTAAATAGCCTCAAAGCAAGAAGTCTAAAGGTGTGAAATCGCATGATCTCGGTGGTCAATTCATGTAGCCGCTGCGCGAGATAACCATGCCCTGAAATCGTTTGCGCATAATGTGTATCGTGGCATGCGCTGTGTGGCACCGTAGCGTCGTCCTGTTGGAATTACGTGTCGTCGGTATCCATATCATCCAGTTTAGGCCACAAGAAGTCGCCAATCATCGATCTATAGCGCTCACCGTTGACGGTTATGACAATCCAGTTTCGTTTTGAAAGAAGTACGACCGAAGATAAAAATCACGTAATTTTGAAAATGAAATTTGATGGTTTGCACACTTTGTTGAACACTATAACCCTCCATGATGATTTGCCATACACTACTAAACAATTCACAATAAATTGACAAATGCTGCTTTAACAACATGGCCGCAATAACCTAACAAATTTCGAGCGCCCCTATTGAAAGACCCTGTATTAATGATAAAGCATCAATCGTTTGACCAGCGCTTATCATTGTCGATAATGTTTATTCTCTCGAAATATGAAATGTTTTAGGTATTGGGCAAGCAAAAAATAGTCAAATAAAACAACTTCAATATATGATTTTAAACTTCACGAAGAATACAGAAATGGTATCTAGACAAACTGTGAAATACCATTAGAATAGCTATAGGATGAAACATATTTTAGAACTATTTGAACTCCTTTCAATTTAGCATTATTTTATAACAAAATCCATCAAACATTGAACTTTTATTTTACGGTTATACATCTAGACGTTTTACGTGGCCCTTCTTTTCTCTGCCTAATACTTACAGCTTTTGAAAGGCATATTTCGAATGCAGAAACACACATTCATACAAAATTACTGAGTTTGGCCAAATCGATTTTCAATTTATTATTAGCGTTTTTAAAATTGAAGGACTCGGACAGGAGCAAATTAAAAAAGAAATACAAACGGTTATGTTTCATTATGTAACATGTTATGAAATTTGTAACATGTAGGTATGTATATAAGTTTAAAAATGTGTTAAATGACGTCTTTTATGACCGCTTTAAAATTTTCTATCGATGTATCAATACATTGCATAATAAGTTTCACCTCATACTATAAAATATTATTATTTATTTTTTGTGATGATATTGTGAGCATGTAATTGTTGCAATAAATTCGCTAACATTTTTACAGGGTAGAAAGAAAAAATCTATCATATAGGACATTAGCTTTTAAATACAATATTCAAAAAAATTAAGGGAACCAGAAAGTATAACTGACTATTTTAACAATTGATGGTTCGAACCTAAACAAACAAAAACGGGTTTTACAACACGGGTAATCAACTCTACCATTTACAAAAAAAAATGTAAATCTTCTAATTGTGGGTATAATAAATACATTATGAGACAAAAATGAAGTAAAAACTGTAATATTTGTAGAATTCCTTAAGTAATAAAGTAATATTTCATTCTTGAAATAATTTGGAAAATGAACAAATATTTTTATTGTATATAAATATTTTATTGTCCAAATTGGACAAATCTCAAACGGCAACAAAATTTTAATTTCTACAAATTAAATTATTGGCAACAACTTATATATTTTGAAATTATATAAGTTTACAATAAAATTTGGCAGTTAAAAATATTTTAAACTAATCAAAAGTATACCTATATTATCTATATAATTTAGATCAATATATAATATAACCTATATAATTTAGATCAATATAAAAAGTTGTAGTTTTTATTTTTAGAAATTTTTTTGATAAATTTATGTCTACGTGAATAATAACTTCCTTTATCTGAACTCTATTATCCTCTAAGCTCGAGATAAATAAGAAAAAAAGAATTAAAAAGTATAACAATACTAAATAAACATTTTAGTATAAACAGAAAATGTAAGAAATAAATAAAACGAATTACTTACGCGCAAACTTCCTGGTGAATAGCCTGTTCGAAATGCTGTGTGTTGACAATTGCTCTAATCTTCCCCGCAGAGTTTGATGCCCAATACGGTGTCACAATTTCTATTTTGCTTTCACAGGCGTCTATCCTAGAAAGGTAGTAAAGAATGTTATAGAAGTATTTATATTTTTCCCCATATAGATATAAAAAAAAATGCTTATTAAAAATTGTAGGGATAGTTGTAATACAGATGGAAGTTTCATAGACAAAATATACATTATGTATACAGGTTTATGAGAAAATGTCTTATCGATCGATTACAAAAAGTAATTATATAATTACCACGTATAAATATGTATAGCTCGTCAATAATAGGAATAAGTCTCAAAACTGCGATATCGGACCGCGCACGAGATGCGCAGTAAATAGCCTGCTCTTTACCCAGTTGCATTGAGACCTCTGTAGTGAATATCGATGAATATATATGTACACAGAGTTAGGCCGGGCGTAAAGTGCATCCTTTTTTCTCCGAATGCTGCCTCACTCTGCCTTATACGCATACCTGGAGAATCTCACACTTTTTAGTATTATTGACGAGCAGTGTTTGAAGCTTGAAATAAAACAATTAAATACATCGCCGATAAATGCTGTATTTACGGCTATACAAGGGGGTACCAAGAAAAACAATTATTTTCTGTAGACTAGTCGGTTGCACTGTTACCCTCTCTCGCTAGGTATGTTTACTAGACACCCCCCTTGCTCAGATGGTCAAGTATCGTTCATGTGGAACCATCGCAATGGACAGAGTAATTTCTTAAGCCCTTCCTAACCCTTTCGGGGATTTTGCGATGGCAAACTTTTAGGAGCAACGCGCCAACATCAGATTTTATTTCCTGTTAAAGAAAATAGTGATAGGTATAGTTTCAATGCTTCGGAAAACTTATTGGAAATAAGCTCTAAGCCAAGAAAGAATTTTGACCAACTGAAGAAAATAACGGACATAGACTGACCATGACTTCTTGTCAAAAGTCATCATAGGAGATTAATCTTGGTATTAAGGTTGTAATCCCGAAACAAAACAGTAGTCTAGCCATTGGAAGACACCTTCATCGCCCAGACCAAAAAAGCATGGCAAGTGAAATCAAATGTGAAGCCTACGATGGTTTATTGTTTCGACATCAAAGAAGTCGCTCACCTGTGAATTTGTTCCTCAGGACAACATAGTGAACCAACATTACTATATGGAAGTACTAAAGCGAGTGCGTGAGACAAAAACAATTAAATTGTGGCGGTGGAGGGACTGATTTCTTCATCATGACAACGCGCTTGCCCACACAGCGCTGAAAATTAACCACAGTTTTTGATAAAACTGTTGGAATGACAACGCTTTCGCATCCCCCTTACTCGCCCGATCTAACCCCATGTGATTTTTCTTATTCCCAAGAATGAAGAAAAACCTAAAGGGAAATCGCTTTCCGGACGTAGAAGAGGTTAAGAAAAAATCTCTGAGGCACTTGAGAACAGCATTGGTTCAGAACAACATAAAAACGTTTCAAGTAGTGGAAAAATCATTGGGACAAGTACATCTTCTAATCATCTAATCAGCATCATCTAATGGACAGTATTTTGAACAATACTGATGTTTTCAAGACGTTATTTTAAATTAAAAAAATAAATAAATAGACCATTCTCGTTTTTTTTTTGGGTATCCCTTCGTACATATTGTACATATATACATGAGAGTTAAATTCCACATATTGTTTTATTAATATACAACTTAAACGTATATGTACTCTACAGTAGTAATTAATTCAAGAATCTGTATCATTCGATATTTAAAAAATATCCATAGTAATTAAACATTATTAAAAATATGAGATTTCTAGAATGTAAAAAAATTGTTTAAAAAATAGTACGTATTAAGTAAATGACGAAATGGATGGAGACTTAAATATTACATCATTCGGTCTATTCTTAAACATTTTTTTCAATTTTAGACTCAGAAATTTAAAATTATGTTCACATAGGGAATTTTTTTTCTGAAGAAAGTGTTTCTTGAACCTCTTTAACAATTATTTGTATTGCATTGGAGTGGTGGTTGGACTGTTTAGGATATTTGTTTTTGTTAAAATGTTTTACATTCTGGGATTTTAGTAGAAAATTATTTACTATAGTATTGAATTTTGTACAACAAAATGGACGGTATACTGTTCTCTAATATTGAAAATAACAGAGCACTTCTTTAACCTATCATCTCAATGATAAATTATTCTTTTTTTTTTTATAAAATAGAAGGTAATATTCTTGACAAACGAATCTAAGTAATCTAATTTCCGCTTCGTTATCAATTTATGGATTCTCGCAAACAAAACCGTTTTTTTGTCACAGTTATTCTTCTCAAGTTCATTCTATAAAAGCGAATAGAACACGGTTAACGTATATGGTTTTGATTTCCAGTTAACGCATGTCAATTAAGAAAAATTTACCTATCGTTATGTCCAATTTAAAGTTGTGAAGGCCGCAAATAATATACAGAGTGAGCGAATATTGTAATATTTAGAAACTGGTAAAATAAAGGATTTAAAAGAGTTCTAGTAAAATACGATATTATGAGAATTTTGATAGAGATGAGAAATATGTACCATTGAGAAAAAATGTAGTGAGACTGTAAGATGAAAATGATTTAATTTTTGTTTAAGTTTTTCTTATTTGTGTTAAAATGGGTGCAACTTACATTGACCAAATGCGTAATTAACTTAAAAAATGATTCATTATTGTCTACATTTCTGGGGAATATATCGAAAATGTCTCACTACATTATTTTTCGATGGTACAAATATTGTGTCTTTTCATAAGCTTAAAGAGAGTCTCTGTGATGATTTGTAGTACTTAAGGAAGATGAGATATGGATAAAGTAGGTGCTTTTTTACTCCAGAAAATGTTATCAAAGAATTATTCATGGATATCGCATGAAATTCTTAAACATTTCTATGTAATTTGCTATACACATCCGTCTTTCTCTGGAAGTATTTATACTCGTATGTTTCCGAATAGTAATTGTCCAAAGAAATACGCTCCACGCAAAGCACCTCCAATAGATGAAGAAATCCGAAACAGATCTTGGAGGCTTCAGTTTATGATATATTTGAAAATGTTGACTTTTTTTCGACTAAATAAAAAAACACTTCGCCTACGATCAAACTTTGGATTTAAGGTTTCTAGATAATCATCGGAAAATTAATACTTACAATTTTTATTAGTATTAAGTTTCCGATGGAAAATGCTTAATATAACTTTTTATTTTTATTTTCTTGTGTCATGGGCATCTGTAATTTATGCAAAAGGAATGCTATTCATTATTTTATCATAATCCTGTATACCATAATGAAACTATATCATAATGATCATTGTAAGTGTACTACACACATATTTACTTACCTCCCACTCTCAGAGCTCTGATTATTTCTAAAATTCTGCCTGGTACTGCGATTTTTGTTGAAGGATTCTGTCATTTTAATCGGATCAGGCCCGGGATCGGAATGAAGATCAGGAACACCGGGTTTCGTAGATCTTTTCCTTTTCGCTCCGGGCCCGGAACGACCCCCATAATCTGGCATGTCAAACTCCCCATACATTCGTTTCATTAAAGCCTTATTCTCATCTATAAATAGTTCTATTCGATCTCTGAAAAATAATATTTCAAATAAGAATATATTTTGTATACTAATATTTGTCAAGTAGTCTAGAAGAAAGATGTGGATTTTGGTTCGTGATTGATTTTGTATGCATTAATTATTTTATGAAGCGAACTTAGCGAGATGAGATGACAATCGAAAGATGATATTTATAATTTGATAGACTTCTGAGTGAAACCTAAAAAACGTATTCTTAATTTTATACTGTACAATACAAGGAGGGACAGCTCATGGTACTTTGACAATGCAATATAGAAAAGGGGCTTTAACTTTGTTAACACAATGTGGAATCTTCACGAAATAAATTTACATTGCAATTCTAATTAATTTTGGTATTTACAATTTTTCTTATTGTACACGACAAGTTTTTTACTTCAGAAGTTCAGAATGGTGATCACTTTCAACAACTGTTCCCGTTGTGTTGAATATTTCGGTTACTTATCAACCAGATTTTGATTTTTCCTTTATTTAATTTACTACAAGAAATGATTTTAAATAGGATATCAAAATTCAAATTTTGAAGTAGGGATTGTTAGGACTTAGATGGCCAATGGTGAGAAGTTGACATTTATTTTATGGACATAATGTATATAGACACGATATGTTATAATTACATGGTATGTCTGATTTTTGGCTCTATTAATTGAGCCATGAAGATAATACTTTTTGTGAAAAGCAGGGAGAGATGCTCATTCCAACACCGAGGATTGATATTGTCACAATTGTTCCAAGAATGAATGCTATTGGAATTGGTGAAATAATAAACGCTTTAGTTGATGATGTAAACACTTTAGTTGATAATTTTTTGAGGAATTAATATTTTCTGAAAACAGTTATCCATAACAAAAATATAAGAATTATACGTCATTCGACGCATTTCCCTAACCAAATTGGTATCAGGATAATTAAAACCGATGGATCTGGATTGCCGAGACATCAGATCTGATGGATAAATTGTCCCACAAATACCTCATCGTTTTAATTGAACATCATACATTCAGTGGTGTATATGAGTACATGATAAAAGTGATGGATATGGATTAGCGGGATATCAGATCTGATGGATCAATTGCCTCAACCAATACCTTATCGTTTTAACTGAAAGCAGTTCTGATTAAATATAATACATTCATGGTGGAACAGAAAATCTTATGGTGCTTCAGATAACCAACTTGATATCAGGACATATTTAAAACTGATGGATCTGGATTGATGAGACATCAGATCTGGTAGAGCAGCTATTTCATCAATACGTCATCGTTTTAATTCAAAACAGTCTTCATTGAACATCATATATTCAGTGAACGAAATAAGAAATGTTTATGATGCTTCAGATACCATCTGATGGCTCATATGTTGGAATAAGAAATTTGCCCACAGTGGTAAAAGTTACGAGTCCACACCAGCCTTCTAGACATCATATCTATACTTACAATGGATATGAGTTGCCCGCAGTGGGACAGTATAGTTGTTGGTTCTTTTTTATACAAGGTACTCCTCGAATGATTTCACCGCGCATTTCGAAGCCTAATGCCACTGATAATGCCGTCCATAATATCTGAAAAAGAAAAGCCTATGTGAGAATGGAATAATATGTTTAAATTTGCTTTTAAATTAGTTAAATTGAATTAGAAACTAACTTTTCTATGTGCTGTAAAATGTTTCTATTAATGTTTAAAGATAAGATTCAATACCGTTTATTATCATTAATTAGATTATTATTAGATTGCTTTCACATGGAGGTAAAGTAAATATCTTCTGTGGTGGATGGCACTTGGTTTGGTGTTTTTCGCAAATAAAGTTGTTTCGTGATTTAACAGTTACATTAAGTTGGTCGACTATTCCTTCATAGCCATTTTAACATCTCGAGAATGATTATTCTGATGTAATTTATTTTGTGGAACTACTATGGATCATTATGCTAGTTCAATAGAAATTCTTCTTCCCCAAATTTAGATATAAAATATTTTACTATTGGTATATCAGTAACTTACAAGAAAAGTGTTTATTGTAATGGTGATTTCATAAAGAAAACAAATTGTTATTTAAATATCTCGGAAATAATTATTTCGATGTAAATACTTTTTTTGTGGAATCATTATGGATCATTATGCTAGTTCAATAGAAATTTTTCTTCCCCAAATTTAGATATAAAACATTTTACTATTGGTATATCAGTAACTTACAAGAAAAGTGTTTATTGCATATTGCAATAAAGCTCACAAATTCTTACTTCAAGTGTTTAATAAAAATTGAGTGATATATGTGACAAAGTAATTAGCTAACACATCAAAAAGTTGTAACAAATGCAAAACAGACACTTTTGAACCCAAGTTATGCTTTGAATTTCAGGTATCCTTCACCATAATATTTAGTCGCACTAGGCGGACTTTGGTAATGGCATTTGATGATTTAATAAATAAAACAAATACTCACTTCAAATGTTTAATGAAAAATGTAACAAAAAAATTAATTATTTTAAGTCTCATTCTTGACAGGTGAACGGGGGCATTTTAAGAATTTGGTTTTTCACATTTGGACTTTGATCCCCATAGAAATATATGGGGTCATGTGGAAAAACAATTTCTCAAAACGTCCCTAATCATCATGAATAGAGGGCAAGACCATTTTGTAATTGAGACTACAATTAACTCGAAAAATTAATTAAAAACCTCAAGAAAACGTATCGGAAATGTTTTTATTGTGGAATATTTTACGTTGCTATTTATTTATTTAATCAATAAGTTCAGTATATCGCTAGGTGTAGGACTAAATGTAATACAATACAATACAATATCATAGTTTCTTATGGCATTTTCCGTATCTTTCTTTTCCAAAAATTTCCTATTGTGTGCCAATCGTCTTATTTCACTCCATTGGTCACAAAATATCGGCCAAATGCTCGCCACGGCTTCGGTGGCATACCTCTATCCGATGGTCCATATTTTCAATGACTCTGAGACATAATTGAGGTTCAATGTCGTTAATGTGCCGAATTATCTCATCCTTTAGCTCTTGAATTGTTCTTGGCTTATTGACGTACACTTTTTCTTTTAAATATCCCCAAAGAAAGAAGTCCAACGGTATCAAATCACATGATCGTGGCGGCCAATTAACATCGCCACGACGTGAGATAACACGGCCATTGAATTTCTCGCGCAAAAGTGCCATTGTTTCGTTGGCTGTGTGGCAAGTGGTACCATCCTGTTGGAACCACATATCGTCCAGGTCCATATCCTCAATTTCTGGCCACAAGAAGTCCATTATCATCTCGCGGTAGCGAACACCATTCATGGTAACTGCTTGGCCGACCTCATTTTGAAGAAGTACGGCCCAATGACGCCGCCAGCCCATAAACCGCACCAAACAGTCACTCTTTGTGGATGCATCGGATTTTTAACAATCACTCGTGGATTCTCATTTGCTCAAATGCGGCAATTCTGCTTGTTAACGAATCCACTGAAGTGAAAGTGTGCCTCGTCGCTGAAGATGATTTTCTTTGTAAAGTCACCATTCACTTCTGTCTGTTCAACCAACCATTCGGCGTATTGACGACGCTTGAAATGGTCAGTAGGCTTCAGCTCTTTAGTCAATTGAACCTTGTAAGCGTGTAAATTCAAATATTTATTCAAAATTCGCATCAGTGATGTTCGTGAAATGTTCAATTGTTGGACACGACGACGAGTCGAGGTTGACGGCTCTTCTGCTACACTATCGCGAACAACAGCAATGCTTTCCGCAGAACGAACTGGGCGAGCATGCACAGGTGTTTTCACATTTCCTACAGATCCGGTTTGCTGAAATTTGCGCACAATTCTCCCGATTGTGGACACATTTGGTCGATTATGCTGACCAAAAAAGTCACGAAGTGCACGAAATGCATTTTCATTTGAACGCCCATTTTCGTAAAAGGCTTCAACAAACTTAACGCACTGCTCAATTGTGTGCCTCTCCATGGTTGAATTTGTCAAACACTGAAACAAAGAAATGTCAAATTAAGTTGGGCAAAAAACTTGACGTTAAGGTGTGACTCACAATTAACATCGTGCATTATGGTTGGACCACCCTTTATATGTGGCCTAGCCAACTCAAATCTTTCACCAATGAATGATTATATCGGTTTTATAGTTAATTCTGCTATTACTGTCTCGTTTCTTATTCTGTTTGTCCTTGCGATCCCCTTTATTCTTCTAAAAAATCCCATTTGGGTAGCTAGATTTGGCTTTTATTATTTTTTTGTCAATGTACAGAATTCACTGCTGTACAATATACATAGTCTTACAGCTTTTTGGTATATTTGTTTGTATTCCCTTTGATATTTCCCAAGAACATGGTTTTTAGGGAGTTGAACAACCTTCCAGATTTTCCAATTTTTTAGTTAATTTCCCTGTTTATTTTCCATGATTCCTCTATAATTATGCTTAAATTTGTAACCTGTTCCAGTCCTTGTATAACTTTTCCTTGGTGTATTTTTAGATTTTGTTGCAGTTTTTCTTTTATTTGCTACCAAAAACTATGTTATCGGTAAATAGTAGTTTTTGTAGAGTCACATTTTCCATTTGCCTAATTATATTGTCAGTTTGTTACACTTTTAATTGTATTATTTCATAGTATCGTCTATAACTGGATTGAGAAAAGTAGCGGGCTTAATATACATCCTTGCTTCAATTCCATTATTGTCTAGATTCTTGAGGACGTGAGGATTCTTGGTTGTGCATTCTTACTCTGTCTCTATTGTTCTTATATAGTGCGCGGATTTTTGCCTTATACAATTCCAGATATCATTTCTCTTTATTCTGAATTTAGTCTGTCTGGCTTTTTTAAGTTTATCAAACATGAGAAAGTTTATATTCTTATATTATTTTCCTTTTCCTTCCTTAGTAGACTTTTGCTGTTTGTCTCAGAACAAATATAGGGTTCTGAGTACTCTTTCTTTTCCCGAATCCATGTCGAGGTTCTTCCATAGTCGTCTCCAATTTTTCCAATAATCTTTTTTCTATTATTCTGGTACAAAATTTTACTATGTATACTCAGTGTAACTTCTCTATAATTTGTGTTCCAGTCTTGCGGTATTTCTTTCCTTTTTAATATGTGGTTTAATAATTCTCCCATGTGTTTTATCATTTCTCATGTAATTTCATCTCGTCCAGGAGATTTACACAGTTTTAATTTATATCTGGCTTGTGTCAATTCTTCTATTGTTATTGGGTTTGGATCGTTTCTATGATTTTTCTCTTCTTCATATGTTTGTTCTTCATGTTTTTGTGTAAATTTGTTAGCTGCTCGAAATACTGTTTCCATCTGCCCGATATTTTTTTCTGTGATTTAGATATTTCCCTCTTTATCTTCTATATCTCTTAATTTAGGTGATTTTAGTTATTTCAGTGTGCCGTAAAGTATTGTTTGATTTTTCAAATAGTTTCTTTCATCTTGTGTGCGAATTATTCCCAGGTATGTGTTTTCACTTCCTTTATTAAATGTTTAATAGTTCGGGTAATTTTAAATTTCCTGAGATCCTCTCTCATTTTTGTCTGTAGGTATTTTTCCATCTTCCTACTTTTTTTTTTTAACTTTTCCCTGAATTTTTGTTGACCACCATCTACTTTTCTTTGAGTATACATTCTATACAGTATTTATAATTGTTTTTTGTTCCATAAATGAAAGTATTAGAGATACATATCGATGTGAATCATTCGCAGAAGTATAGCGAAATCGTTTATTGATAATACCATATAAAGTGACTCTTAGAAATATAAATCAGCTAGATATTCTAGTTTAGTGTTTTTTTCGATCCATATCAGAAACTACTTATTGTTTAAAAATGATAGTTGCTTATATATAGGTAAATATGCCAAATATGGGAATATGACAAGATATAACCCCGTTGCGTACTTAAATAG
The DNA here is from genome assembly GCA_037954035.1 of Rosalia funebris. Taxonomy (NCBI): domain Eukaryota; kingdom Metazoa; phylum Arthropoda; class Insecta; order Coleoptera; family Cerambycidae; genus Rosalia; species Rosalia funebris. Next base: position 20,942,061 of record JAZFAV010000021.1, read on the forward strand.
ACCTCTATTATTTCCAATAACAACTTAGATAAACATAAAATTATATTTACTATTTATAAGATGTGATCAGTGGCGTAGGAGAAGGGTTAGGTATTAAAAACCCTTGGTAGTATTTTATATAATTTTTTGTATAGTTTCTAGGTAACATCCTTTTAAATATATTTTTGAGATAAATATAAACTTGTTTAGCAGAAAATATAATATGATGATATCTTAGAACTAAATCTCAGAAATTATAATCAAGAAATTATGTAATAATTTGCAAAAATCTAATCCAGCTTAAAAAGTAGTGTACTAAATTTTGTAGCAATTTAGAATATTTATAACCATCAACACCTAATAATTGTTCTTTTGACCAGGCTTTCGGCAAATTTGTGTTTCTTATATGCAATAAGTTAGATTGTGATTTTTTAATTTATTTATCGGTGACTTACTTTTTCTTTCATTTTTAAATATTTTATAATAATAATAATAATTTATAATTTTATGGATACACTCACCAGGACGCTATTCACTAAATTTAGATCTCACCACCCAAAAAGTTCCGTAGAGCGGTTCCACGTACCTCGTTCGCGGGGCGGAAAAGGTGTAATTGAAATGAGTGAACAATATGTACAATTGTACATCAAGTATACAACCTGCATTCATACTTCATGCAGAAGACCCAAACCAGTCCGCTACATGCAGCCATAGTAAATGCAGACAACCGTCTTACCCCACTTAACCTCCACTCACCACTTCGCCAACTGGAGACCCGAACCCAATAATATAATATATTAATAGAAAAGTTCAAATCATTGCATGGAAAATATCCCAACTTAATTTCACGATCATGATGCAACGTTTAGCTGGCTAACGAACAGTAATCTCTTGCCAGAGATCGAAGGATTCTTGATGGCAATACAGGACAAGGTAATAACTACCAGCAATTATATGAAAGGATGGATAGTTAGGACGGAAAGGAAGGATACCTAGTTACGAACACCATGATTGCCACGGATACATGTCGAGCATGCTTCGAGGCTGGAGAGAGTATTGAACACATTGTAGGGAGATGTTCCATCTTAGCCACGACCAGTTACACGAAGCTCCATGACAATGTAGCAAAGATAGCTCACCAGGCAATTAAACCGGGCTACCTTCAGGTCCCATACTACCAATATATACTTACATCAGTTATACTAATAGATACTGCCAAACTATACTGGAATAGAACTATCATCATGGACAGATACACCCCCAGTAACAGGCCAGATATAATACTGACATTAGGAAAACAAACATACCTAATAGATATCATCGTACCACTAGCAGATAACATGGAGAAGATAGAAAGGGAAAAAATCACGAAATACTTACCCCTTGCTGAGGAGATCAAGCAAATGTGGTAACAGGATAAGGTCATCATAATTCCTATAGTAATTGGCGCCACAGATGAAATACCTACCAGTCTGAAAGTAGCCCTAAGGTCATTAAAAATTAAGGGAAACACCTACTTTCAGATGCAGAAATCAGTAATCATCGACACTTGCAGTATCGCTCGTAGATTTCTATAACTGCAATAAAAAAACAATCAAGCTGACCATAGGTCCCTTGACTGTTCACACATACCCTCCTAAACATAGGAGAGCACTCTGTAAATAATTTTATAGATTGTATAGATAATACACACGAATATGGTACAAAAGTACAACCTACTATTTAACCCATCGCCATAATATAGGGTGTCTCACTTAGAACCATAGGATTTAAATAATGCTCCAATTGTGTTTTGTCAAAGACAGGGCGTCAATATTTAACGACTATCATCTACAAGCCATACGACGTCGATGTCAATATGCCGCAATTAACAGTTCAAAAATTAACTGTGGATGTAAATTAAATCTTCCCGAACAGCTGGGCCATTGAACACCCTCTGAGCATGTGAGATAGAGATCGCTTCGTTTGCATTTAGTTTGTCGATCACCCCTTTATATCATCAAAATGAAGATATTAGTAGTTTTCCGCTTCTAGCCATGTGCCCACAATAGGCTATGGTGGAAATGGGGGTATTCGACAATTCATCTTGAAATAATTTTCTTCGAGACACTACTTTTAAAAATTTCTTCCTTACGTTAGCTATTAATTTGTCGATTGTGGTATAGCAGTGTCTAATAGTTGCTGCAAGACGATGGAGCTCATGTGTTAAACATGTTATATGCAATAAACTGACAGCTGTATGTGTTTTAACTACACTGCAGATGCTTTCATGTAGGAAGCTGCAACGGTTGTATGTAATAACAGTCAGGCCTTTTATTTTTCTCCAAGGTATGTTGCAGCTTATTATTATGTTAATTAAGTCTATGCTAGTAAATTGTTTTATATTTTCCTTAGCACTTCGATGTTTCTCAATCGCAATATATTGTTCAATGCGCGTAACCATTCTCCTTGATATTATTTTATCTCATACATTACACCATAATTCAATGCCATAAAAATTCAATTAGGGATATCACTCACCCACTTTTCCATTATAGGATGCGCAAGGTGTTTATGCGACATTTTTTGGTCTAACAATAATATTAATTCAATTTACAATAAAATATATCTCAGCAAGCACTCGTTACATCTCACAGCGATAATGTGAGACTACTGACATAGAGGGCCTATGCCTCGTCTTACCACAGGTAGTCGCTAGGTTACTGACCCTTTTCGGTGTTGCATGTGGAAGATGGTTTTTGATTGTTATAAATACAAACACAATTTTCTTGGTCTTATAATATAAAATTTCATATCTACGTTTATACACATATACATCTAGGTCCGAAGCTGGAATGTACGATTTACTCGCGGGTATCCAGGTTCGTGCTCGTACCCAAACATCATAACTTGATACATATTTTGTCTCCCGTTAACTTCACATATATCTATACCTAAATAACTATTACTGCGAAGTGTGTGAGATTAATATTAGTATATATCAAACCCTAAATGTTGCCAGAAAATGGGCTCGTTTAAAACTTTCCAATAACATTATTGAGTCCTCGTATATAAAATCGTATGTTATATGTATAAATACTCCACCAAAGCATACCACATAAAAAAATAAAAGAAAGCTATAATAGAATGACGAACAGTAAACACTGGCGCTTCTGAAAATCGCCAGTCAACTTGAAACCGTGGCAAATGGGTGAACAATTAGTGAATCTTATTTTTACAGTGTTATTATCTGAAATGCACTAATTAAGTATATGTGTGGGAATATGTTATTTTTAGCTGAATCATTGGGAAAATAAAACTATGATACAGACGGATGCGTTTGGCATTTACTTATTGTCATTGCTATTGATAAAAATCGATTAACACAATTTATTTGCGGCATAGTTCCTTCTCGTTATCCACATCCTCTGCGCGGGATTTTGTCGAAGAGAAAAGTAATTTTTCGCGGAAAGTTTCGCGTTTGCTCTTGTGCTTGCGTTTGTTGCGGTTTAGCGATGACTAAAAAGCAGACTCTTAAGCCGGAAAAGTTTCTCAGAATACGGATTATTTCATTTGCATATGCAATTATTCGAATTGTTTTTTTCTGACGTACGTGTGAATAATCAATAGAGGAAATAAAATAAAAACTATATTTTTTATATAAAAACTGGTCATTTTGGTTTATAGGTGATTCATATGCATCTGTTTACTGTATTTCTTTCTATTTACTCCATATCCAGGATCTGAAGTAGTATATTTGTCTTTGTAATATTTCAAGAATATAATCGTATATTTGTAATAACAACGTACGTGGCTCGTATTGGCGTATTGACGTAATATACGCAGCGCAAAAATGACATTTAACAGATGACCAAATTAAAGGAACAACTTTTGGAAAAAGCTCTTGGACCTGTATAATTTTATTTTCAGTTGTACATTTTTTAGAATAGAATTAATACATCTAGGGTGATTCTTCTAGGAAGTATGACGTCATCGATATTTTTTACATATGCGCACAAATGTAGTAAGTGCAAAAAATCAAATTTACAGCATTCCAAAAATAAACTTTAACATAAAATTAAAATTATTTAATAACTTCCTTTAAGAACAACATGATGCAAGGTGTAAAGAAGCGACATCCTTTTGGAGGGTGAAAAGTTGGATATTTAAAAACCAAATTAAATATGTCAAAACATACTTTGATATCGTTTATTTGTCATCATTTAACACATTTGTGAAATTGAAGTATATTTTAACACATTTGTTGAAATAATATATCACTCAAAGAAACGATTTTCATAAAAATAAGAATGTACCCTAACTTTAAAAAAAGTAGCAAACAAACGAAGTAGTATGTTAAGTAATATACAGTCATTCTGAATCCGCATGGACTAATAATTCAATATTATCCGACGTCAATGGAACATTGTTAACGAAGTGACTATAGTTGTCGGGAATTATTTTTTCATTTAAGAGGTAGATAAGGTCCTTCGTTTTTTTTTCCGAAACTGCAATGCGTCTGTCACATTTGGAAGTTAGCTTCACAGAATTCCAGTTGCGTTTACGACCTGATCTTCTGTTTTCTAAAATACTCATTTCATAGAAAGTATCTGATGTAAGGTCATAATTATATTGAATTATATTGGGCATAGCTTTTTGCAAACGTATCCGTCTTATACGCATCTAAGCTACTTTTTCCCCACTGCAGTTTAAATAGCTATTAGCAACAATACTATCAACAAGCTGATCTAAATGCTTCATGTTATGGACAACATAAGGTTTGGGCTTTATTCTGGCTGTAGGTGCTAGTAAACACCATTCACGGGTATTATAAACTTGTTTGTGTGCTCTAGCCCTTTCAATAGTGGCATGCAAAGAGTCGGCTTCGAGATAAGAGTGGCCCAGATTCCATGAACTTAAGGTCAATAATAAGATTGTCAATTTTACTAGCTGCATAAAGCATTGCAGCGGCAACAAACTTATTATGGTTTTGGCCGCCACAGGTGTTGGAAAATGAAGATACATGCTCCACAGTATTAGGTAAACTGAGCAAATACTTCAGAAGACACGACCCTATTTTGGAGTTGCTTTTACTGTCATGGGTTTAGTTCCAGATATGGCAGAAGCCATCACAAGTGGAGCTATCATAAATTGTAAAAGTATATACATTCAAGTGCTGTTTGTAGTAAATCTGGTAATCACTTGCATAAGGAATGGGAAAAATAGCTTGGAGGACAAACGTAATAGCTCTAAACGTAGCTCCATTTTCTGATAAAGCGTGCCTCTTATCTACCTCTTTCATATCCATTGATGCCTTCTCTCGCCTCTTGTGGTTTTCGTATTCTTCTCGAATCGGTTCTTTATCCTTAGATTCCTTAAACACATTATTGAGCACTGATCTTTTTTGGGCCTGTAAAATGTAAGAACTAGTTCAAAGCCATGAAATATGCGTCGATAAACAAATTGGGAAACAGGTCGCAGATTTTGATTTGCAAAATATTTAATTTTGAAGATTTGAACAATATTTAAGGTACAAGCGGTACATTATAGAAATATTTAGTTCCTGTGATAGATATTGCTTCTTCGAGTCACGTCTACAATAGTGTGACTCGATTCTACTGAATCTATTTATGTGATCTTTCACAGACTGTTAATCCTAATGTGGGAACCACAGATGTGTTAATGTGTGTTGTGATTGAAACCAACGCGTTAGACGTACTTACAACTTTCAAAATATGGCGCTAGGGGGCTTAAAATCATAATGTTGCTTACAACATTTGTACATATGAATAATGGGTGTTTACTTGACTATGTAATGCCAATATCTAAGTTTGTAAAAAAATAACTTACCACACTTGTGCGCTAGACCATCGATATGTTACAATAATAATTACATTAGCGTGAGTATAGGTTATATAATATAAAAGAAGGAAAATATATTTCTAATTTCAAAATAGTAAAATTTTATGGCAATAATTAAAGTAAATGCGTCGACTGCTTGACAGTAGCCTTAGCAACCGATAATTTTATATGTCAGATAAAAATTTGAAATTGTACAGAGAGTCCTCGATGGACGATGAAGTATCACGCTCAGAATCTCCAGAAAGTGAATGTGGGGTGCGATATACTAGTCGACGGAAGAATTCTGGGTCCCTATTTCATTGACGTGAACCTGGTATAAGATATTTGGATTTTCTTCGATACGATCTTATTCCTACACTAATGACTTTATATCTAGATGTAAGAGATGACTTTCTCTTTCAAGAAGATAGTGCACCTTCCCATTATAGAAAGCACCTGTCCGCGCTTATTTAAATGAAGTGTTCCCGAATCGTTTGATAGGATGAAGGCGGTCGATGGAGTGGCCAGCCAGATCACCAGTTTTGATACCCCTAGACTACTTTGTGTTACAATACTTAAAATGTAAAGTACTGTATACTAAGCCGGAGAATTTAGAACTTAAAAGCAAAAACTCGTTACAAAATACAACGTATACCTCTTCAAGTTACAGACAATGTTCAAAAAGAATTTATTAATCGTTTTGGCTACTGTCAGGCAGCTAACGGCCGAAATTTGAGCTTTTAGTTGATTTTTTGAAATAATTTTTCTTCATTTTTTTTATTTCTAACCTATAGACACGCTATTCAAGAAGGACGCTCGATTTTTAAGTGTAAATAAAACAAGTTGTATGAGATATCCATTCAATTATTTTTAATTGGTAACATTTTATGGCATTAAGTATGGAATATAATGTCGTTCAAATGTCCGCCACGGCTCTTCTTGGTGGCACGTATTCGGGAGGTCCAATTTTCGATGACTTTGTCGCGTAAATCTGGCTGAATTTGCTGGATGGCATTCGTTATGATCACTTTGAGGGCATCAATTGTTTGCGGTTTATTCGCATAGACCTGCAATTTAAGGTAGCTCCAAAGGAAGAAGTCTAAAGGTATTAAATCGCACGATCTCGTTGGCCAGTTCGGAGATAACTATGCCCTCAAATAGCTCGTGCAGAATGTCCATCCTGGCATACGTTGTGTGGCACCACATGTCGTCGGTATCCATATCATCCAGTGTAGGCCACAGGATGTTGCTTATCATCGGTCTGTAGCGGTCGCCGTTGACGGTTATGGCAACACCAGTTTCGTTTTGGAAGAAGTACGGACAGATGATTCCGCCAGACCAAAATCCGCACCGAACAGTGACATTCTCGGGGTGCATTTGGTGCTGGTGTATCTCGTGTGGATTGTTATCGTCCCAACTCCGACAATTTTGCTTGTTCACATCTATTTATCCAAAAAAGGGTCTCGTCACTAAAGATGAATTTTTTGGCGAAATTTGGGTCAACTTCCAACTGTTTCAGAGCCCAATCAGCTAACACATGACGTTGACTATGGTCGCTTAATTGAAGTTCCTAGGTTAATTGGATTTTATACGAGTGCAGACCCAAGTCCCGAAGCAAAATTCGCTAAGTTGAAGTCGCCGAAAGGCCAAGTTCTTGTGAACGACGAGAAATTGACTGCGTCGGGCTTTCCCGTACACTCTCATGCACAGCAGCAACGTTTTCAGCAGACCTTGCGTTTCGGTGACGTATGGGTTTTGGGCCGTTAATGAGTGTTACAGCATCAAAAATTATTCGTTACTTTTTAGACACACTGTATGCAAGAAAAAATTATATTACTAGTAATTCATGTTCTGTGTCCCCAAGACCTCAAATATGTCTAATATTGTCGAGATGGAAAACTATTCATGGTCTTTTGTTGAAGAATTAAATGTGATACACTTAAAAGGGCTTCACCTAATTAACGGCATGTTGTATTCAAGAATAATTGCACGAAGTATAGTAATTCTATTAATTATAAATTCTTCGATTATAAATTCAAGACAGATTGTAAAAAATTGAAGAAAATTAGGATAAATAAAAAGTTTGTACATAAAATTGAATCTGTTTTGGAAGTCATAAAATATTCGTATTTAAATTGTTTGTTTACGTGTGAAACTACATAAAGAGAATAGTCAATTCAAATACAATTTATTATTCGCTTGAAACAGGTCTCTACGATTTTTAATTGACGCTTCATTAAATGTCAGCAAATACGAAATATTTTCAATAAACCGTAGACAATGCTTAAAAATACCGCCAAGGTTGCATAAATAATAAAAATAAAATATGCGAACTAGATTGTGACATTTAGGCATTATAAATGGATGTTATTTTATTAGAAGTGAATCATCTCATGTCCTTAAAATGTACGAACGTGTTGTTAGGAATTTTACCATTGCCTCGGGCGGATCGTACATTTTTTTGTTGTTTCAAATTAATTGAAAACGTTCTTAAAATATAGACCATTAAATATTTTTTTTGCGATACTTAATTAACACATTTGAGGTGTTTATATTGTAGTAATTAAAATATATACAGTTTCACGTCCATATACGAGGTAGGTCATAAATGATAGCGTATAACACCACACCTGGAGGTGGGTAGTGGGTAGCTGCGGGGGTAGAGGATTGAGGTTGGTGAGTATCGCGTGGATATACTCTGGCCGTACTGAGCGATGGAATGCACAAAACAATAGGCACTCTCCGGTGTAAACCTTTTGGCCAATTGTTGAACATGTAAAGGGGCTTTCAATAAGGACGTTCGATTTTTAAACGTATATAAAACAAGTTGTGTGAGATTTCACCCACTAATTTTTTTTTTATTCGAAAGAATATTTTATGGCATTAAGTATGGAATATAACGTCGTTCAAATGTCCGCCGCGGCTTTGCTTGGTGACACGTATTCGGGAGGTCCAATTTTTGATGAGTTTGTTGCATAAATCTGGCTAAATTTGCTGGAGGGCGTTTGTTATGTTGACTTTAAGGGCATCAATTGCGGGTTATTCGCATAGATCTGCGATTTAAGATAGCCATAAAGGAAGAAGTCTAAAGGCGTTAAATCGCACTATTTCGGCCAGTTCAAGTCGCCGTTGCGCGAGATAATCATGCCCTCAAGTCGCTTGTGCAGAATGTCCATCGTGGCATGCGCTGTGTGGCACGTAGCGCTGTCCTGTTGGATCCACATGTTATCGGTATCTATATCATCCAGTTTAGGCTACAAGAAGTTGATTATCATTGATCTCAGTTTCATCAATGCCAGTTTCGTTTTGGAAGTACGGACCGATGATTCCATCAGACCAAAAGCCGCACCAAACAGTGACTTTCGCGGGATGCATTTGGTGCTGAATGCATTTGGTGGAAGGAGCCAAATCCTTCACTCATAAATCACTGATCGTTACTTCAGAGTCAAAGATAGCAAAGCATACTTTGACCTAGGAGATTCGTGCTAGAGGTCCTCAGGGTCCTTGGACTTGCTCTCTACCTGCTGGACACCAAAGGAATTTCACAAAGCCACAAAGTAGTCACGGTAACATTATTGACACCGTTCTGTTCGCCACCGATCAAGACATCCAGTCGGCTACAAAAAAAAATTTCAAACAGCAGTCAACAATGTCACCAACTGGATAAAGAAATGACGCATCAAACTAAATGAGGCGAAGTCGATTCACGACAATTTTACCAACAAGAAATACGACTATACACCAGTGATAATCAACCAGCAAACAATCCCGCATGCTAACGAAGCAAAGTATCTGGACATGGCTCTAGATGCAAAACTACTATGGAAAACATACATGTATGAATAAGAAATAGGGGAAATGGAACCTCAAAGTCAGCCAAATGTATTGGCTCCTTGGGTGGTCAATATACAACAAACTGCTTCTTTACAAACAAATCCTGAAACTCGTGCGGATTTATGACATCCAGCTCTGAGGATGCATAAGACATCTAAGATCAAATACATTCACACGTTTTAGAACAAAGTACTTTGGAGCATCGTAAATGCAGAATGATAAAATACATCCCACCTAAAGATATCTATAGTTCAAGATAGGATCCAGAAGTGTGTAAGGCAAACATCAGAAAATACTACAAAACCACGAAAATGTAGAAGTAATATCGTTACTCGACATACGTTGACTTTCTCTAGCTGCGTGGGTCCCTCTATCATTCAAGAGGGGTTTCGGAGGCCGAATATCTGAAATTATTCCTACACTGATACATTTAAAGAATAAGTGACTTAGTCAAAGAAAACAACTTGGCTTGAGAATTGTAGATTATTATTACATTACTACATCGTTAACTGAGAACATTCTATTCTCCGGTCCAAATCATATTCCCGAAGTTCGTGAACTAACTGCACTTTGTATGGGTGCCACCCATACTCCTTTTCAACCATTTAAAAATACATAGATGATACTTTAAGCTTTGGAATTCGCGAATTAGTTGATGAGAATTAACTGTGACAAATAGCAACCACATCTAATTGTGTATCTTCGATAACAGCCAGAAGACCTTTTAAGTTGAAACCAGTTGACTATGTAATGTCTTTTAGGTTGCTTATTATTAAATAACTTATACACCTCAGCTAGTGTATGGGTCGTGTCTCTATAGCCGATGATCATCAACATTTCAATCCGTTGTGTTTCACTTAAACGTGCCATATTTTGAAAAATTGTGGCAATAGATAAGTAAAACTGTTGTATAGCCTAACAAATGCAAGAAATCAAGCAACAATTGCAATTATCAATAAAATAAACAGTTTTAAAACATTAAAACAGACTTTTCCACACGTAAATAATCTCTATCTCCAGCTTGAGTGACCGAGAAAAAATAAACCAACACATACATGCAGAATATGTATTTTATGCGACAGTTTCACTTTTTTCATTGGCGACTGTTTCAGTGTTGTATTGATACGTTTACGATCGAACGAAATTATTTTTTTTCTCATTCATTCGTATATGATACAGGTCGAATATATGTTTTTTTCATTCAATGCTAAATCAGCAATGCGTTAAATGTTTACGTTTAAAATTTCAGAATGAACATAAACATTTACATCGTGCCTTCTCATGACCCATGGACAGGATGGGGTATGTCCTATCCACCTCAAAATCAATATATGTCGTCTGGTAGACATTTCTAATCAGAATCAGTCGAAACCCGATCAATCCGATACGATTTAATGGAGTGATCGTGTTAACAAAAAAACAAAAAATACTCAAATAGTCCACCATTGTGCTTTCTCATGACCCATGAACATGGTAGAGTTCTATCCACCTCAAAACAAAAATATAGGTGTCGTCTGGGAGACGTCCCCGATCAAAATCAGTCAAAACCCGATCGATACGTCACGATTTAGTTGAGTTATCGCGCTAACAAGAAATTATAATGCCGATGACAACGACAACGAGACACACAGATACAAATTTTGTAAAAACCATTTTTTGTTGAGTTTTTAGGTCGAAAAATGAAAAATAAAGGCTAGAAATTTTTTTTACATTTTCCTTTCCATACCAGAGCGGAAAAGTAATGTAATCGGGTTACATTACTTTTCCGCTCTGGTATAGTTGAGTGCGGAAAAGTAAAAATAGTACAAAATCTTAAAAAGACTAGAAGAATATTCAAAAAGGTAACAACCAGTGTTGGAACAAGAGAATAGAAGTACATGCCTACTACAAAGTTTGACGCACCATATGTAAAATGGTGCTCTCTTAAATGGCATTACCAGATAAGAGTATTTACATTAAATAAACAGTTTTAAAACCTTAAAGCGGACTTTTCCGCACGTAGAACATCTCTATCTCGAAATTGAGTGGCCGAGAAAAAATAAACTAACACATAAATGCAGAATATGTGTTCTATGCGACAGTTTTACTTTTTTCAAATAGTCCACAATCGTGCTTTCTCATGACCCATGAACAGGGTGGGGTGTGTCCTATCCACCTCAAAATCAATGGATGTCATCTGGTAGATATCCTTAATCAGAGTCAGTTGAAACCCGATCGATCCGACACGATTTAATTGAGTGATCGTGCTAACAAAAACATTTCTCAAGTAGTCCACCATTGTGCTTTCTCATGACTCATGAAAATGGTAGAGTGTATTTTATCCACCCCAAAATCAATAGGTGTCATCTGGGAGACGTCCCCGATCACAATCAGTCAAAACCCGATCGATCCGACACAATTTAGTTCAGTTATGGCGCGTAAGATTTAATGCCGATGACAACGACGACACACACACAGACAACATTTTTTAAAAACCTTTTTTTTTTTGTTTTTAGGTCGAAAAACGAAAATTAGACGAAAGCAAAATTTATTTTTCCGCTTTTCTTTACACGATTACATTACTTTTCCGCTAGTATAGTTGAGTGTGGAAAAGTAAAAAACTTCAGCAATAATGATGTGAATAAAAACATACGTATCAAAACATGTGTCTGAAAAATAAAATCGATGCACCAAATTCATATATTTTTTTCCTAATGGCCCGGTAACAATTTTATTGAATTTATTCCAACTTTTATGTGCTTACTGTGTTATTACAACATTATATACGAGGACTGTAGCGCGTATAGCTTGGGTTAGCATTTAAATTTAATTAAAAGTTTAATCAAGAATAAATTGTTGGATGCATTTGAAGGCACTAATATGATTAAATGTGACATTGTATGAACAAAGCGCTCATATCTATATAGTTTATTATTTTGGTTGACGGTGGATGGAGAATTTAATAGGAAATATGGGTAAATATTAATTGGTAGTTGTCACCCTGAGGTAAATCGGAACATATTTTTCCTTGGGGAAAAAAGAAATTACATCCTATAATAAACAAATTGTAAATCATAATTATTTACGAAATAATTTACAACTTTTATAAAATCCTTCCCATAAAATTTTATAACGTTAATGATTAACCAATTACGTTAATGTTTTAAATTTCATCTAATGGTGTTTATAATCATTAGAGGAGACGCTAAACCACAGCCCTGATCTTTAAAATAATTATGTCGTTTTAATTGGAATTATTCTGGAAAATTTATTGCACTGCTGGTTTACACGTGACTATGATTCTAAAAGTATATAGTAAACACGAATAAAGACATTAATTAAGAACCTCTAGAGAAAAAACAATTTGTTATTGCCAAAAATGTTGAGGTGATTAAAGTAGGCGTCAACTGTGTGAATGCTTTTTGAGTTCAAATATCTTGTAGAAGTAAAACTATAGAAGACTAAAGTTATAGGCAAATCAACCAAGTTAGCATCATCGAGAGATTATTTAAACGCATAAGCTTTAACCAACTGCCGATGATGTCAACTTGGTTGGCGAAATGCGCATCGAGAAACTTTCAGTATCTTAGTATTCTTATTAGTAATCTTTCAGTATTCGTCATAAACTGGTCTCCTGTTGTTGTTTTTATTATTATTGTGTATTATTAATATTAAACATTGTGCTTAGGACACACGGTGTTTGATATAGAAGTAAAATAATAAAAAGAAAGAAAACATATTAGATTTGCAAAATTAATCTGTTTTCCTCTTTGTTAAAAAATAAACAGTTTTGTAACCTTAAAACGGATTTTCCGCACGTAGAACATCTCTATCTTGAAATTGAGTGACCGACAAAAAATAAACCAACACATAAATGCAGAATATCTGTTTTATGCGACAGTTTTACTTTTTTTAAATAGTCCACCCTCGTGCTTTCTCATGACTACTGAACAGGGTGGGGTGTGTCCTATCCACCTCAAAATCAATAGATGTCGTCTGGTAGATGTCCCTAATCAGAATCAGTCCAAACCCGATCGATCCGACACGATTTGATTGAGTGATCGTGCTAACAAAAAAAAATCCTCAAATAGTCCACCATTGTGCTTTCTCATGACCCATGCACATGGGAGAGTGTGTTATGTCAACCTCAAAATAAATAGGTGTCGTCTGAGAGATGTCCCCGATCAGAATCAGTCAAAACCCGATCGATCCCACATGATTTAGTTGAGTTATCGTGTTAAAAAAAATTTCTAAAATAGCCCACCGTCGTGCTTTCTCACGACCCATGGACAGGGTGAGGTGTATATTATCCACCCCAAATCAATAGGTGTCGTCTGGGAAACGTTCCCGATCAGAATCAGTCAAAACCCGATCGATCCGACACGATTTAGTTGTTATCGTATTAACAAAATTAATTTCTGAAATAGTCCACCATCATGCTCTCATGACTCATGGACAGGGTGGGGTGTGTCCTATCTACCTCCAAATCAACAGGTGTTGTCTGGGAGATATCCCCGATTAGAATTAGTCAAAACCCGATCTATCCGACACGATTTAGTTGAGTTATCGTGCTAATAAAAAAAATTCTCAAATAGACTCAAGGGAGGGGGTGGTGTGTGCTATCTACCTCAAAATCAATAGGTGTCATCTGGGAGACGTCCAGTTCCAACTAAGACATCCTATAGAAGAGTATATTTTTAGAAGTATAGAAGTATATGCTTCCTATATCATGAATTTATTTATTATTTATTATTACTTATTTGCTACTAGTAATCACGATGCGCGAGCAACTAAATGACCGTTTCTTGTAAAACATTTACTGTATTGTTTCGAAAAATTCAGAAGTACTGAGAATGACTACCAAGTCTACAAACTTGGATAAAATGGGAAATAACAATTTTATATGATAGTAAAATTTAAACTTTATTCTTAAATTTAATCTAAAGATCAGAGATCTTAGACAGATTAAGTATCAATGTTGCTTATCATTTTATTGCTTGTCTGCAGTAAACATTAAACTTGTGACAGGTAACGATCAGTACATGAGATAGAAAATGTGATATTTTATGATATACCTAAGTAAACTGTTTTAATCGATCAATCATTTGTTGACCTTTTGTAAAAATAAAAGTAACAATTTTATTTTACAATATTCATGGTAAATATCGCCACAAATCAATCACGTAAATATTTTTAATTACGAGATAGCTCACATATAAAACAAAAAAAAAAGTATGCGTTTCACGTATCCCAATTGTTTGCTCAAAACATTGAAAAACATTATAGCAAAAATATTCTGCAATTTCTTGCATTTTTTATTATTAGGTTTATGGCATAATCAACAAAATGAAAAATAGTGTAATTCTAATTTAAGCAGTTAGTATTTTAAACAATAAACTGGAATTATAGAATCAGCATTTATTGTAGGTGCTGAAATAATAACCATGATAGTTTCGCATAATATTCATAATTTATGAATAAATGTTATGATTACATAAATGAATTTTTGTCGAAGACATGGAAATCTTATTAAAAAAAAAATGTTTAGTGATGTAATTTTTTTTATCTTGTGTTTGAGTTCTGACGTCAATCCAGTTTTTTTAAGAGGAAATTCCATATTTTCTTTAATAAAAATTAATTTGTCCAAAAATGTCCATTCGAATTCATTCTTCTGATCCTCCAAATTATTTTGTCTATTAAATTTTTCACAAAGAAACCTGAGGGGTTAAAATCAGGTGAACGTGGTGGCCATTTAGTTAGTCCTTATGACCTTCTTAATTTCTTAGAGAAAGCATTGTCAAGACATGATATCCACACTAAAATGAGGAGATGCTGCGTCTTGTTGAAACCAAATTCTTTAGTCAGGATTATTATTATACTCATTGTTTGGATAAATAACTGCCAAAGCTGAACCTAATCAATTTTTCTTACCAAGTAACTTCATAATAGGTCATTTATACTATCTAAACGATTAAATTATTAGGAGGTTCTTATTTTACTCACTTCCTGTTTGACAAGAAATATAAAATCACCGTCACCAGTAAGACTGACTGGATGGAGGGTCGAACTGGATTAACGCTCAATGGTGACATCTGGTACACGGATGGAGCCAAGAGTGGGAACAGAGCGGGTGCGGGTGTGTATAGGCGATGCGAAGGGATAGGTAAAACCTTCCCCTTGGGCAAATACACTATCGCACTTTAGGCCGAGCTAGTTGCAATTACATACGGTGTTCTGAGGGCGGACCAAAATCGGACCCAGGAGAAGGTATGTATCTGCTCGGATAGCAGGGCGGCGTTGGCAGCCCTGAATTCAGTAACGACAAAGTCGAAGTTGCTCTATAATTACTATGAAGCATTGAACCACTTGGCAGGGAAGGGACCGGTGGAACTCTTACGGATGCCTGGACATAATGGTATTAAGGGAAATCTAATTGCAGATGACCTTGCCAGACTAGGGAAAACCTTTATGGACCAGAACCTGTAGTGGGAATAAGTCGGAATCTGATCAGAGACCGCATCAATGGCTGGGCAAGAGACCAGCACAATAAAAGATGGAGAGGAGTAACGGGTTGTCGAATAACCAAACTCTTCATCGAATATTCAGAGATTGAGAAATAGGCCCAATAATTCATTAAATTGAACAGGCATAAAGCCAAAACCCTGATGGGAATCATAACGGGCCACCATAGTAGCCTGAATGCATATAAGCACAAGCTGAGGCTGACTGACAGCCCGGCCTGCAGATACTGTAAAGAAGACGAGGAAACCTCGATTCATCTTCTTTACACTTGCCCCGCACTGGAGGAGAAGAGGTATCTTATATTAGGGATCCCTGTTATCCTAGAGGAGGCGAGGCTTACGGCGGGGGACGTGCCTAAATTGCTCCTTTCATGGGATAGCACTTTTGGATAATGACCCGGATAAGAGGGGATCGCCAAGGGACTATCCATGCGATCAGTGGATGATGAGGCCCAAGTCCATATAACATAATAATAATATTCTACTCAATAGATTCAAAATATAGCAGATTTTAGGATGAGGTAGCACGGTGGTATTATAATCGTAATGAAAAAACATCATATTTCTTTCGTTTAAGCCGAGGGTTGAAAATCTCTATTTCCAATGATCGTTTTGCGTCTATTTGTTTCGATCGATTCGTTTCACATTTATTTATAGCATCTTACAAAAATTTGCCAATGGACAGTCAAGATCATCGTCATTAAGTTCTTGAACCAAATGCATTTTATATGGTTGGTAGTTTTCATGTTTTTAGAGAACGTCATATTGACGTATCACAAATATCATTATCTGCAGAAATTCATTTTGTGAATTTATTCTCTTCAGTGTCAACCAATATATAACGTTTTATTTACCTAATGCAATTTTAATGTTAACCATATAACCCTTGTATTTTATATATTGTAGTTAACAATTCTTCGCTTTTACAAGCCCTGTACAAGTCCATTATCAAAATAGCCAAAAAAAATATCAGTAGGAAAATATTACGTACTCATACAGAATAACGTGAATTACCTTAATAATTGTTCTTTGTTGTATATTTTAAAATACTTTTTTTTAACATTCAATGTAATTTTTAATATGCAGAATATTGATCACATTCGAAACTTAATTTTCACGAACTTGTTTTTAAAGTAACTGACTTACTTTGAAGTCAGTACACATTTTCAGATATTTTCTTAATTCTAAAATTCGGTTCCCCACTAGGTTGAGGAATATCATCGCTCATGCTTATAAAACAGTTGTACACAAACTATTCGTCGTTGAACTGTTAATGTGTATTTGTAGATGACAGTCGTTAAATATTGACGCCCTATCTCTGGCAGAACACAAATCCTATAGTTCCAACTGAGACACCCTATAACAGTGCCCCACGGTAATCGATAACAGTTTATTAAGATCTTCCGGGATCCCTTTTTCATATATAAAGTATAAAAAACATATTACCTCATGTTAATTTATATGTACAAAAAAACTGACCGTTAAAGTTTGCCGGCCGTTTTATTGAATAGTCGTTAAAAGATGAGAGTGAAGTGCGGTAGTGATTTTTGGTTGTTTAATTCAATTTGCTTTAGTTGAATTCGAACTTCTGTTTTAATTAAATCGAAAATATGTGCAGTGTAAATGTATAGTGGGTGTGTATGTTTTCTGGACATATTTTGTGATTTGTGTGTGATGGAAACACTAGTCTAGACGACTGGAATTAGGGAAGGAGTTAAATAGGTAAGTTAAGTATTTAAGCAGTTTAATTTATTAAAATACAAAACAGCTTTTCAAGAAAAAATTAGCAGTCGAACGGGATTATTCTTTTTCAAATTGGGATAATAAATACATCGATACATATATTGCGTATAAAATTTCATGGAGAATAAATATAATGATTTCCTTTGTTAATAACTTTTGATGACTGACTTGGTTGTAAGTAAAAAAATACTTCGACTTAGACAATACCAATGTATGAATTAAAAAAGCCAACAATCAAGACAATCAATTCTATTGGTGGTATTATATTGTATTTGAAGCAATTACATAGAGATGAATAATTGTTAATTAAGTATAAATATTTGTTTGTTTGCAGGTAGGTTCCGAACGAGATGGATAGCGTTTTTTGTACAAGGTAAGATTTTTTACTGTAATAGATAGTATAACAGAATAGATAATAAAGAAGTACATAGCAGAGCCATAATAGCCATAGTAATCGATTATTTTTTTGTCAATTAAGTTAGTATCAGCAGGGTATGATTATGAACCTCGACCTCGATAAGAATAATTTTCGCAGTTTTCTATACTACGTTAAAAAGTCATTCAACGACTCAACGATGTCTTTAAAAATATATGAAAAACACAAGAAAAATATAATTTTTATTTATAAAAAATATAATAATATAATTTAAATTTATATTTGAGTTATTAATATCACCAATCTATCCAGTTCTAGTCTAGTCTGATACATTGCAACCGATATAGTTCTTACTATAAATCATTTAAATACTATAAAGGGCATAGCATATATATATATATATATATATATATATATATATATATATATATATATATATATATATACGCTAAGGTTATAATAAACTTAATATCATAGCCACATGTATATTATAATAGAATAATTTCAAACGTAGCATTTTGGTTAGGGAAGTTATTTACTATTCATCGTCAGAGATAGGTAATAGGAACGAAGGTAGCAATAAACTCCCGGGGACCCATCGGGTTGGATAGTAGCAATTTGCAATTGTCTCTAAAATAATAATCTTGATTATTTATTAACAACAATAGTAGTAATGTTATATTTTAAAGGTAGAATTTTTGTAAATATTTATTAAATAGTAGAGAAGCCTATGCAGACATATTTCTAAATCAATTTTTCTTTCACCTTAATTTGCTAAAGTCAGAAGAAGAGGACAGAAAAGGGCAGTCAAGTGATGGTGAGAAGTAGAATTGTTTCATAAGGTCTGAGATAGTAACAAATGAAATTATTATAATCTTAGAAGTAGATAAATCCAGTGACGTGACAATGTAGTCACGGGTCCATGTTTCTAAGACAATTTAGACCCATGCGTTAATCCAGAATTCATTTTCTTTATAAAGATATATATTGTAATGTTTTTATTTATATTTTAGAGTATTTTAACGTTACGTGTAACATTTAGTTATATTAAGGAAAAGAAAATTGGTATGTGGAAATAGTATAATTAAATTTAACTTAATAAACATTAAAAAACATATAAAAAGGTTCATGGGCGCCGTTAAGAAATTTTTCAGAGGGGGACAAAATTTTTTTGTATTAGGTTAGGTCAGGTATTTGCGCGAATAAACAAAAAACAATACAATGTGTGAATATATAATGAAAATAAACAATAATACTATACAATGCATCAATATATTCTTGTATCATACATATATGGCGAGTTTAAAGTAGCGGGCAATAAATGTAGATTATTTTTATGTTCCAAAAATCCAGGGGGGACAAGCGCCCCCTCCCTTGCCCATAGATAGCGGCGCCATTGCGCAGAATCCTGCCTGTAACGTAATCTGGTTTAATCCGTGATAAAACCAGAAGTAGTGCGATTGGGAAGGACATAAATTATAATAGATGACGAAAAAAGTGTGTGTTGAAATAACAGTATGTTCTTATCTTAAATCATTCTGATATTAATATATTATACGAGTACTTGTCTTTGTTCATGAAATGTGTATGTTATTATATGATTGTTTTCGTTGGACAACAAGATTTTTCTAATCTTCCATACTTCAAGTGAGGTATGTGTTCCTTGGGCCTAGTTATAATTATTGTTCTTTCTTCTGTACATATCCAATATGTTTTTGACTAAAATCTTCCAACTGATTCAATACATTCTGGGCAATCTGTTGTTTTCAATTTTATTCATAGATTTTCCTAAAAGTTGATGCAATTTATTTCCAAAGGGGTGCTTCTTTCGAGTTCTCTGGCAAATTGTAGTTCTTCTGGTGGTCTTTAGTCTTCTCGAAAGGTCATGGACTTAAGAAGAGTTGTCCTAAATCTACATTTTCTATTGAATTTGCCCTATTTCTAATGATTAATTATGAAGAAATAGTTCAATTTTATACGCGAAATCTATCGGAGCGTAATGATTGTTTAATCTTGAAACAAAACTATCTATAACTATTTGTGGAGTACAGAAAACTGTAAAAATATCATCCACATATCTTATTTATACTCTAGGGAAGAATTCTTTTTGCGTCCTCCATTTGAAACCCACTTATGAAAAAGCTCGCAGCGGAAAGCAACGGAGAGTTAGTTACCCATTGCAGTGTCTTCGTGTTCTCAAAATGTTTATTATTTAATATGAGATGGTTTTGTTTTAGAATTCTCGCAGCAATAACTCAAAACCAGTTAAATTTAGAGATGAAGCATTACAACTTGAGCCTTTAAGGTTTTAAAGCCTCAGGCTTTAAAGGTTCAAAGCTATGATTAAGTTAAAGCTAAGATTAAGAGTAGATAGGTAATTCATTTATGAATTACCTACTGTTCAAAGAATTAGTATTTATAACCAATGTTAAGATGTTAACATATACAAAGGTTGTTATTTAGAAAATTCACTTGATGTAAACTTTTGATTTTGCAGAACACTGGTACCTTATGCGATAATAAAAACTTTCTAAAACTACCTACAAACAAGAAATAAATGAATCTACGGCTTTGAATATTTTTTCCAAATACTAGATGCTTTCCAAATATTTTATTTATTGGTCTTTAATGTTTAAAAGCAGCACGAAGATATGCCCTTTGTATTAATTATAATACGCAAAATACAAATATCAGGCAATTATAAACTTTGAAATTTAAACTTCAAAGAGGAACAGTACACAACATAAGTATAACATCAGTGCTTAACAAATAACTATATATGAATTCTTCCACACAATATATACATATAAATATATTTTGCAATTACTTTGTTTTTCGTATTACTCTTATTCTGATACCACAATCACTTTGAAACAAAGAATAGCGCAGGGTCGAGTAGCTTTTAACAAAAAGAAAGCACTTTTATGCTCGGGGGTAAAAAACTTAGAAACAAGGAAGAGATTTTTGAAAACATACGTATAGAGCACGGCACTATACGGTTGCGAAACCTGGACGGTAGGGGAAGCAAGTAAGAAGAAATTAGAAGCTTTTGAGATGTGGTGTTACCGAAGAATGATGAAAATACCATGGACTGATAGGGTTAGAAACGAAGAAGTATTGGAGAAAGTCGGCGAGAAAAGGAGTATGTGGAAAAACATAAAGAAGAGAAGAGATAGAATGGTAGGCCACTTGCTGAGACATGGGGGAATAGTCCGCGATATTTTGGAGGCAGAAATAGGAGCGAAGAAAGGCAGAGGTAGGCCTAGATTAGACTACTGCTCGCAGATAGTAAGGGATGTAGGTTGTATACACAATTAGCGAAATGCGTAGGTTAGCACAAGATAGGAGAAGCTGGAGGTTAGCGTCCAACCAGCCTTAGGACTGATTACCCCATAATGACGATGAATCACTTTTATTCTGTCTAATGTTATGGCGTTAAAAGACTTGAATTCTCTTCTGACATCAAGATGTTTGACTCGTTATTGACGACACATACCGGCAGCGCTTGGTGTAGGTCGGCGAAACTGCGACAAAATCTACATATTAGTATAGCGCCATATTCTAGGGGAATGTATTTTTTAATAAAATCAAATAAAATAAGTGAAAATTTGATGGGTATGATGGAATTTGTTAACCTCGGGTCGGATTCTTTTATTAGCCGAGTCTTATTTCTACGGAACACGTTAAATATCGGTCGTTACGCCACTGTATCAATCCTTATATAAATATAATATAGTCCTATTGTGAAATTTAAAATACAGTACATTTATAGTACGATAAAAGTACTTTATTGTATAAGTTTAATAAGTTTAGTATGTTATCCGTGAGTAGAACTCAGCTATATTTTAAAACCTGGAGTTATTCCGACCCATTCCAATAGACTAGATCCCTTTTGGTAATATTTGGTACCAAAAGAAAAACAATGTGAAGGTACATTTCATCTCTATTTGCCAAATAAAAAACTTTCTTATCTTGCCGATAAACGGAACAGTCTACCTGAGCTAAGCCATAAAAATAATTCACGGTATATTTTTATATTTTTTATTTGACAAATAGCGATGAAATAAACTATTTAAAGAAGAAATCTAAGTAAGTGGCCATTAGAGAAATTCCTTCCTTCCTTCTTCCAACTGAACAATTTGTACTATATTAAAATATATCACGTAAATTAAAAGAAGAAAAGTTTAGAAGAATGAGAGAAGAACTCCTTCTTTACAACCCATTCATCACATGACGATTCTGCCCAATTCTGAAAATAACTCTATTCAAATTTCAATTCGTAACCACAACTCTAAGTAATTATACCAGAATTCCCAAAACCAAGTTATCATGTGGGGAGAAGTAAAAATATATAAGGCAGATGACACAAAAATGGTCAGACTGTTCAAAATAACATTTAAGAAATAACCCATACTGAAGAAACATATAAACAGATTTTCTTCATCCCAACAATGCGTATTAAGAAAAATAATACAAATATCATCTCTTATAAAATAGCTTCTACAGTAACTAGAACTGCATTGGTAAAGAAAACTTGGATTTCCATTTCTATAACACAAACGCAACATTCCATTCGTGGCAGAAAATTATGTTTTTCTATTGCTTACACTCGCTAAATGTGACTGAGATGCGGAAATTGCTACCGTAAATATATCGACTGTAACATATCCGATATTTTCTTAAGTAGAACTAATGTATTCTAAAATGTGTTCCTCAATGTCAGTTACAGTAGTTCTAACAATAAGCAATTATGTGATTTTTTTAAACGTTTGTATATTCTTTGGAAAGAGTTTTTATTAAGAAAGTATCGATTCGGAAATTATCTTATTCATGTAATTTATTTTTAAAAATATTATAACTTTAATACAATCAACAAATTTTACATAATCTTAATAAAAATTTAATAAAAACTTAATAGTAATAACAGTTTTTATAGCAATACTTCTCGATAAGTTAGTCATTTCCTTCCTCCTGTCTACACTCTAAAATACAATAATATCCCACCATGGAGACTCAACTCCTCGTCATTTAGATTAGATAATGCTGAACTCAGGTGTGACAAGTGTGACATACGTAAATCCATTGTAATATTGCTCAAGACTCCTTGAAATTACAGATCAGAATCTTAACTCCGCAATTCTTTATACTGATGGTTCAAAAACAGAACAAGTAGTAGCTAATGTGTTTACAAGTCTAGGTGAAACACAAACATAGAGCCTACATCACTGGGCAAGTATTTTCACTCCAAAATTCTATGGCATATGGGAACTTTGTTGAACATGTCAGCAATATATCAATTTTTATATGTTTAGATATAAAATATAGGGTGTCTCAGTTGGAACTATAGGATTTAAATTGTGCGCCAATTGTGCTCTGTTAAAGATAGGACGTCAATATTTAACGCCTGTCAACGCCATACGACGTTAACATGTCATAAAGCTCCCCATCTATTGTGATAGCATTACTAGCTTTACATTCAAAGAAGTATGGTCCAATTACTGCACCACTCCAAAATACTTACCAAACCGTGCATTTCTGTGGATGCATTTCTTTTTCATGAACAGCATGTGGATTTTCAGCACGCCAAATTGGACAATTATGTATTCTGACGCATTCGCCAAGATGATAATGTGCTTCATCGCTGAACAAAATTCTGCTGTAGACATCAGCATCATCTCCTTTCTTTTAACATCCAATTAATAAATGTACAACGTTGTAAATAGTCTGTAACTTTTAATTGTTGTGTTAACTGAATTTTGTATGCTGACAGATGCAGCATACAAAAATACATATTTCTCTAAAATCCGATGCGTGGTTCTTGAAAGATTCAATTGTTGCAAACGACGTCGAATCGATGTGTCTGGATATTCCCGTACACTTTCTCTCACTGAAGCAATATTTTCATCTCACCGGCCACAACGAGGACGTATTGGTGGCGGTCCTTATCAATAACAGAACCTGTATCTTTAAATTTCTTGATTAAGTTACGAGTTGTTAACTCTGTAGGTGCTTCACTTTGTCCTAATTGTGTGCGAATTTTTCTTAATGCAACTGTAAATGATTTCCCACTTTGATAAAACACATGTACACAAACTATTCGTCATGTTATATTGACGTCGTATGGTTTGTAGATGACAATTGTTAAATATTGACGCCCTATCTTTGACAGAACACAAATGGCGCGTAATTCGAATCCTATAGTTCCAACTGAGACACCCTATAGAATCTAAGCTAAAAGCCATCAAATGAACAGTAAAATGATGACATTTTCTCTGCGCGATATCTCTAAGAGAAGAAGTGATAATTATATGCCTTAAATTAGGACATACTAACTAGGCTCACATTCCTATCTACTAGAAGTTACAAAAAGGAATAGAATAAACCAGATATCTGATCTGTCAAGCTGAACCATATCGGCCGTGCTTAGTGTAGGTCGGCGATACTGTGACAAAATCCACAAATTGGTAGTTCGTCAAGAATAGGAACAAGTCTCAAAACCGCGATATCGGACCGCTCACGAGGTATTAAATAGTCTGGTCTTTAGTCAGTCGCATTAAGACCTTTGCAGAGTGAATATCCATGAACATATGTACATTGAATGTGAATGTACACAGAGTTTGGTCTGCTGCGCGTAAAGTGCATCCTTTTCCCTCAGAACGCTGCCCCACTCTTTCTTCTACGCAACACAGAGAATCTCACACTTCTTATTCTTGACGAGCTGTATATCGTCATATTTTAGAACAAATGTATTACTTTTTTTATTAACATTAAATAAAATATTTTAAAGTTTAATGGGAATAATGGAATTTTTTGAGGCGCGACTTTTGAGGGCTTTTTGTTCCGCCGGGTATTTTTTCTACAGAACACGCCAAACACCGGTAGGTACGCCACTGCATCAATCTTAATATGAATGTAGTCTTACGCCGATGAACGTTAATCTGCCTTCTGGTCGTAAATGAACATCGTGTTTCCTGATGTATAGTTCACTCTGATATGCACACTTTAATAAGATTAACGACATCAAAAGTCGAACGGTTTATTAGTTGGGCATCCTTTAACCTCAGCCAAAATTAAATCGCTGTTCAGTGTATCGCCCGCACGAAATCCATGCTCGTTATCGACCTTGCCGCTTTAGGCTTACCTTGCAATAGTTTTTAATCGACCTCGTGTAATGAGTGACCATATTGAATAAATGAATTTTATTTTACCAGTTTCCGTCACTCGTACTGTGATAGTTGTTATATAGGGTGTCCCACTTAAATTTTCGGGAATAAACAGGAGCCTATTGATCTAGAATGCCTTAGACTTGCCATTAGGCAAGTTATTGTGGTGTTTATGTATGATGTTTCCTATAAAGATAAGGGTTAGGCCGATATCTGCAGTTGTATCTGTGTTTGACAATTTTAATTAAAGAAAATGTACTATTCATTTGATCGCTATTTGTGAAATAAAAAACTCTCTTATCTTGCCGATAAACGGAACAGTCTACCTGAGCCTAGCCCTAAAACAAGCCACGGTATGAGATAAGAGCCGTTTGGGATTATTTATTTGGCAAATAGTGATGAAATAAACTATACTTTCATCTGATAAAATAAATTTTATAAACCAAATTTGGATTTTCTCAAATACAATCAGACATGATTTCTCAAAACTGAGAGCGACGATTTCAATAATTCCAATTTAGCTTGTAAAATGCTGATTTTATAGGGATGGAATTATTACAAATTTAAGGATTCTTTGAGGGGGACTCCTGGAAAGCAATAAGTTAGAGGTGTTTTGGGTCATCCAATTAAATAAAAAAAATGTCAACCGTTTGAAATATCATCATATTTTATTGAATTATGATTATATTATCGCTGTATTGCGCGCGTTTTCATATTCCTCACATTGTAGTACTATATGATTTACAGTTAATCCAGTTAATCAAGCTTGATACCTCAGATATCTGAGGTTATTTTATTTCCTGTAGTAGGTGGGAATGTGTAAGCCTAGTATGTCCTAATCTAAGACGTGCAATGGCTACTTCCTCTCTTCGAGATACCTTGCAAGGAAGATGTCATCGTTCTACAGTTGGTTTAGTGGTTTTTATTTTGGATTCCATTATGCTTAATTGAATTTGCCATGTGTCAATGAGTTCTTAGAGAATTCTTGTAGGCTCCCGGTTAAGATAAATATATATTGAACCACTGGGTTAAAGGTAAACCTATTTTTGTGGCTAGGATGGCGCTTAGGGAATCTAAGCATATCAAAATTGATGTATGAGATCAAAGCGGAGCTAGATTCTACTCTAGGGGAGTATGCTCTTTGTTTACAACAGCAAAATATTGGGTGGCAGAGTTTAAACGAGGCCGTATAAGCTGCCAAGATGAACATTCGCAGTGGTCGACCAAATGAGGTGACCACGCCAGAAATGGTGAAGAAAATCAACAAAATGGTATTGGATGACCGTCGACTGAAAGTGTGAGAGCTAGTATATATGGTAGGCATTTCAAAAAGCGCTATACATCGCATATTGACTAAATTTGGACACATAAAATCGCGACACGCATCTTTCGGACAGCCATCAAGACAATGCACCAGTTTCCATATTCGTTGTCGCGATAGCCCAAATCAATGAGTTAAAGTTCGCAGTGCTTTCTCACGCACCCTATTCGCCAGATTTAGTCCCCTTGGATTATTTTCTGTTTCCAAACTTGAAAGAATGGTGATACAAGATTTGCCAACAGTGGCAAGAGGTGGACTTTGCGGTTGATGTTTATTTTGAGGAGCTCGATGATTCTCACAATAAACAGGATATCGAAGCTCCATACATTTATCGCTGAGATAAATGTATGGAGCTAAAGGGAGACTATGTAGAGAAATAAAGATATTTTCTCCCAAATTTATTGTGTTTTCTTTGTTAGGTCAGGTACATTTGGTACTGCTCTCATATTATCCACTGTTCGGATTTTCCCTATTGCAAAAAGTTCTACAGTAAAAATACTTGCCTAGTGATGTAGGCTCCATGTTTGTGTTTCACCTAGGTTTGTGAATGCACTAGCTACTCCTTATTCCATTTTTGATCCATCAGTATAAATAATTACGGAATTGGGTCTCTGATCTACTAATTTCAAGGAGCCTTCAACGATATAATAGGTTTGTGTCACACTTTCTGAGTTTAACATCATCTGATCTAATTGACCCAGAGAGTAGTCTCCTCAGTAGGATATCATTGTATTTCAAAGTATAAACAGGAGGAAGGTTCATGCTTAACTTGTCCAGAGGTATTATTAGAAAAACTGTTGTTGATGTTAAATTTTTGTTAGTGTAATATGTGTGATAATGCAAAAAAAATACATTAGACGAATGAGATAATTTCCTAATCGATGTCTACTGAATAGAAATACATTCTAGAAAGAATAAACGAACGTTTAAGAAATTCAGATAATTTCAAAGCATGATAATCAGATAAGGGTAGATCAGTTACTGTTAGAACTATTTGGAGAATTTTAGGGTAGCAATTTCTACATCCTAACTATATTGAGCGAGTGCAGGCAATAAAAAACACGATTTTCTGTCAAAAATAAAAATTTGGCGTTTGTGTTTTAGAATTAGAGATTCAAGTATTCTGTCAGCTGTTCTGTATTATTTTTCTTAATATGAATTGCTGGAAGGGGAAAAATCTCCTCGTTGTTTATAAATCATATTATCAACGCAAACTTAGGGTGACAATTTCATTATTCATTTAATTTATTATTATTATTTATTATTTCAGTATACGTTTCTTCAGTACAAGTTCTTTCTTATATATTATTTTGAAAAATCTGACCATTTTCGTATCATCTGCAATATACTTCTACTTCTCCCCCACCTGATAATTTTTGTTTTAATTAGGAATTCCGATAGAATTACATAAACTTGTGGTAGCACTTATTTGCGAATTAGAATTAGAATTGGAATTATTCTCAGAATTAGGCATAACTGTCAGATAATGAATTGGTTGTTTTAGTTTTATCAAGTTGGGAATTCTTCTCTCATTTTTATCAATTTCTCTTCTTTTAATTTATGTGGCCTATTTAAATGTAGTACAAACTGTTGGATTAGAGGAAGAAAATTTATCCAATGACCAGTTAGATTTTTTGACTTCATACTTTTATACTATGTTTCCGAACTATTATGAGCCTAGGCTTGTAGTCCATTTTGGTCAAACAAAGAGATATCGGAGGAAACTGAAATTGGGTAATCTGGGAAAAACTCACGGAGAAAAGCTATAGTCCGCCTGAGACTAGTGTTGTATGTATTGTTGCATCGTTTTGCTGAAGAAAGCTATTTTCAAATTCACCATCATGTAGTTGAAAATAATCAGTCAAAGTGTTGTTTCTGTACCACTCTAAATTGACGGTAAATTGATCAACGATGATGACGTATTTCGAAAGATACAACCATGCTCGTTCGAAACAAATAGTTGACTCTAATAGATCGTTGTTCATTGAATAATTAACAAATCATCGATATACACAAGGCATCAGAGGTGGTCTGCTAGCAAAATTAATTTTTCTAATCGTTTGGCATGTTCCATAGGAAAATCCAATTCTCGACAGAGACTCAAGTGTTTTGTAGACTCTTTCTTGTTCCACATATTGACTAATGCTATCAACATTTTTTTCTGAATGAACGGTTAGTCTACCAGCACCTTCTTTATTAATTTTTAAGGTATACATAAAAATCCTTTGGTATTACTGCTAAATCTAGGAAATATCCAATATTCATTGGCAGGCGTAATGGCATTGAGGGGTATTTTCGAGCCGAGCGAGACTATCGCTCTTTACCCACTCTTACCGCGCTTTACCCTCCCTGGAAATATCCTCAATAATTATCCCAATATAAACGCTGACAGTAGAGGCCAGTTGCTGGTACAATTACTTCCTCCCCCTACCACTTTTGTATTGGTCCGCTAGTTTCCGATGGAATTTGTTGCTCCCCCAATACTTTTTTATTGGTACACCCCACCACTGACCACTCTTCTACCCCCACCACTAAACCCCACTTATTAATAATGGCATCTAAGCATGCAGTCTGCATTTCAGCTGAGACCAGAATAGATCTCAGAATAGATCAGCATTAAACGTGGCTGGTACTCAAAACCAATTATGTGTGACTGTCTAGAACTTACCTATATTTTTTCTAAATTAATTAGTTATAACTGCATAGAATATCCCGAGAAATTACATAGGATATTGTGTTGTATCGACCGAGTACAACACTGGTATTTTAGTTAAATCCAAATGGGCTGCATCTCCTGTAATAGCGGCGGGCGACGCGGCGGATCGAAAATTCTGAGCGGAGTTTGAGTTGTCCGGGTAACCACTGGGTTATTGGGTCATCGGTTGGCTGGGTTGCTATGCGATGGGTGCGCGTTACTCTACCTGTATTCTCAAACTCAACTAGCACACCAGTTCTATAATATTTCAGTTTTAGTTCACTGAATATAATTCGAAAACTGTTTCGGTTTACAATAGTAAAAAAAATTCAGTAGAACTTCTTAACAAATTTTGATCAAGAAGTTCTATTGTTTGAAAAACAACAGAACTTCTTGATCAAAAACAATCAATTGTTCTTTTGTTCTTTTTTGTTTAAAAATCAATTAGAAATGCACGATATTTATATTTTTAGCTTCAACAATTATTTTAAAGCACCAAGATAATTTTTCAGGTCTCGATATTTTCAGAGATATGGTAGATTTTAAAATATACAGCGTGTCTTAGTTAAAGTTGAAACGTTAGTCACTGTATCTCAGAAATTTTGAATATATCATAACCAACCATACCATAGCCATCACTGAAGTCGCAGTGTTGGAGTAAAAAATCAGACTTTTCCCAAGATATTGTTTCCATATTTTACGTGCGTACTGTATACTATTTCGGAAATATATTTCTTCTAAAAACCTCGTACAAATAAACAGCCATATTTTTAATAATAATTACCATTACGTAAAGGCAGTATCTTATAAGTGTGTGTGCATTCTCTGTATACAAACATACAGAACTAACATATTTTATTTATATATTTATATATTATTCATTACATTATATCTGTTAAAGAAGTCATAAAGAAGTCATAATACTCAACTCAAAACAACTTTGTATACGTAATTGCAATGAAAACGCCTTTTCGGTGTCAGGTGGTTCGTAATTATGAATGAATTTAATGTTAATAGACGTGATTTAATTTGAATAGTAAGCTTTAATTTTATCTGGGTATAACCTGTTTTGCGATGTTTGTACAACTGGTGGATTTGCAAATACGTTAACTAGATTGTAAAATGCATTATCATCTTGTTGTAGGTGTCCATGTAGTTATACGTTTATATAACATAATATTGGTTAAATTTCAGTAGAAATCTAAAATATATAATTGCACAATTTTATAAACCACTGATTTGATTGCGGACATTTCAGAGTCGGACTTATTCGTGTTCTAAAATAAGTATTAGAAATACAGATACCGTAAAGAAACATCAGAACCTTATAAATAATTGACACAATAAAACAATTCATGTCAGTAGCCTATCCACACTCTGGCTCACATTTTTGTAATGTAAATTAACTGCTTGTATAAATTAATAGAACCTCAACCAAAAATTTGATTTTAAATAAAATTTATTTATTGACCGCCTCCTACCTGTTTCTTTATTTGTTTCATTAGAAACATTGAAAGTATTGTCGGAGGTGCATTGCGCTATGTGCTAATAGTAAAGGTATGCGAGGGCGAGAATAAAAACATAGCCCTACTTCTTCTTACGGATGCTGTGCCATACATGAAAGTGGCTTTTGTCGACTTTTGAATGGAACTTATAATTACGATATTCCATGTAACGTGTCTAGCGCATGGTCTTCAACGCATAGTAGAGGCAATCCGTGGTGGCCGTTATCCGAATGTTGATCGCTGTAATGTCGATGTAATAACTCGGTGGGGAACGTGCATCGAGGCAGCTTCTTATTATTACTGCAATTTTGAGAATACTACCAGGATATTTCAACAGTTGGATCCAAATGATGCTATTGTTATTACGAATGCGCAGCAGACTTTAGTGGATCCAGCTATTCAACAAGATTTGGCGTATGTACATGACAATTTTTCGTGCATACCAAAAGTCATTGACATTTTGGAAAAATAAATGACAAATGAATTTTGTCTAAACGTTGTTTGGGACCTTAGGAAGTATATTACTCAGTTGTAGGGGGATACTGCGAAGGCTATAAAAAGAATACTGCAGATTTGGATAACAACCCTGGGTTTTCTACTATAACAGTTATAGTAGAAACTTTACAGTAGAAAGAAGTTCATGTCTGTAATCCAGAAATCAATATGAAAGCTCTACAACACTATTCATATTTCTTGTATGCTCCGTTGACTTCCGTTAATGTACGATGATCATTTTAAGATTATAAATGGACATTTACTGATAGACGTTACTCGTTGCAGCTACTAATAATATATTCATGTGATCATATGCGTAAATAGTGTTAGGTGTGTGGTGATGTTACCTTGAACAATTACTGTGTTGTCTAGATCGTTTTGACAATACGGCGACGTGATGACGTATCCTGTCCTCGGACTACGCACTAACTACGCATTTTTAGGAATATAATTTAGGACTACAAGTCATTTGTTCCTAAACAAGCACTCAATGAAAGGTAAACTAATATGTGAATAATTTGTATATGCAATCTGCTCTTCATCGTAAGTCCGCCTCTGTTATTTACGTCATGTTGACAGTAAAAACCGGGGCTTAATTATAACCACAAGTTTAATTGTACACTGAGAGAACCGATTATTTCTAATAAGCATACGAGTTTATTTAACCTCAATCTGATCAACGTAAATATGCTAAATTAATTATTTACGAGTAACAATTAAAATAATAAATAGAACCACTTGAGCGGTGGAATATTGCTGCTGTATATGTGCGTACACGTAGGGATGGAGAGTCGGTGAATCAGCGTCTCCGCTCGATAGATCGACCGTTGCAGTAGCTGTTAAACATGTTTCGTGGTTAATTGTCCATATGCATGATTTTACATTGCAAAGTGCTAATTTATTATACCGAACGTGCGTAGGGTTCAATTGTTGATCAAATAAATAAGTTTATGTGGGAATTTATAGACTTAAAACACGATTGTGCAAAAATAATGTTTAGTTTACGATAAATATTTGATGCGTTAAGACAAAACGGACTGTAGGAAGGATGTAAATAGTCCACAGCGTAAATATAAAAAAGTAGCCTAAAACCGAGAACTAGAAGAATCAGATTTACCAATGATTCACAAGTATTACAAGGGATTAGTCAGCGAACAGAAACCAGATTAGAAGATTCACTTTAAGCTCTATCCGAAAGTTTCCCTCCTTACCCTGTCTCGTTGTCCAGCGAGAATTAGCTAACTAGCACGTGGCGCATGTATACAGTCAGTCTCGACACCGAACCGATTGCCACAGGAGAAGTATTATACCCGTCGGATTTTAGATTGTGAATTTTATTAATTTGTGTTTGACTGCTTAAAAATGGCGTTGTATTCTGCTGATGGCTGTAACAGTAAAACACAATCTAGTATCTAATTTTCCAAAGTGTCCAAAAGATGAAGTTAAGTAAGATAATTGATTATGCATTTAGTAGGGTTACAGTTCGGATTAGATACATTAAATTTATGTCGTATAGGTATTCATAAAGTACTTTTAGATGTCAGAGTTGGAAAAAATCATTAGGATTTGTTAGTACCATAGATATACTAATCTTATACCGGATCAATGTAATAGTAGAATAAAAATTTGCAGTTTACATTTTCTTGAAGACTGTTCTATTAGATTACATGAATGACATGATTGAAATTTTATTAAACATTAGTCCTGACTTGGTAGAAAATTATAAGGAATTTATTGTCTCAGAATTAGTTACAAGAAAATCCTTAAAGGTTTTTACAAGTAATTATAGAAATCTTAACAGTATAGAAGGTAATGCTTTAGTTTACGTTACTGGTGATCTGCTAAAAAAGTGATTGTTACAACACTCCTGCAAACTGTGTTTAGAATTAAATGAACAAAATACTTTATAGACACAGGCAATACTATTCTCTAAAGCAAAAGCTTACGTTAATTCAGAGAAATTACAATTTGGCGGTTTGATAGTACCATTACAGAACATAGTAGTATATATTACAATTAGAAAATATATTTAAAGATAATTTTAATAAATTAGCTTGTTCCGATTCAAAACTTAAAGAAATATTGAAAAATGTACCTTTTATACATCCGTGTAGAAGTTTTCCATTAAATTATTTTTTGTCCCTCTATACTAGAGTGCGTCTTTATAATACCATAGAATTCGCAAACCAAATGCCAAACTAACTATATTGAAAAATTTGTGAGAACATTAAGTGATAAGTGATAAATAAGTGATCCTAACACGATCTTGAGTATCCCCGTATACTCAATACGGCGACCGTTCAACAGCTGCCGTACAATGTTGTATAATTTATAAGGTACAATCAGATATTTACTATTATTTTATTATTTAGCCTAACTTATTTTATTTTATATGAATTATTATCAATTATTACGTGAAGGTGACGCCACTGGTACGCTGACGGAACGAGCGGCTCTATTGATCATAAATAACAAGTAAATACAAAATATGCTACTTACTAAATATGCTAATGTAATGCATTTTCCCATAAAATAATCGCAAACACTTGGACAACAGCATATCTATAATTTTTCATTTGGACAAATCAGAAACTTATAAAATTACAGCTTATCATAATTATAACTATATAAATTTTTTGTATGATTCTACCATTTATTGTTATAAGCAGACAAAAAATATAGTAATTGTCAAAAATCAGGAAAACAATAATTTTGAATTTTGACAAATAATTACAACAAATATTTTTGTTTCACAAAGATTTTCTATTATCATTTTTTATTTTTATAAGATTGAAATAACATCACTATATTTGGGGGAATTGTTAAAAATTTAGATTCAATGCATATCAAATTTCATGTAGAATTGGAATATGTTAAAGTATACAGAGTGTTTCGTTTAAGAATGTTAAATTGATAATATACAGAGAGTGTGAAAAGTCCATGTATAAATTCAATAAAATTTTATGAAAACCCCATTTTTTATTACGCGATTTGAAATAACTGTTTTTTAATGTATGGTAAAGTAATATATTGAAAATATTACGATTATTGAAATTTAAAACAAGATTAATTATTTATAACAAATTGTTAATTTAATTAAAAAAATGAATGATATTTTGTATGCCCAACATTAAATGTGAATGAAGGATTTTGGTTAATTTCAAAAATTCATTAGCCTAAAAATTCTTATGAAACTGATTCCTTATTTTAATTTTATCTAATTTATACATTAATTTTCGAATTCACTGTGTGTATGTTAAAATAACCCTATTTACGAATTCTTAGTGTGAAAATTTTATTCCAAAAAATGGGGGGTTGATACATCATCCCCTTGATATCTGGTATGTTAGTTTCCAAAAAATATTTTCTCAAAAAAAAAATGAAAATAATTTGTTTCTAGTTTAGAGTTGAACAAAGCATTGTATAAATTATTTAATTATCGCAACTAACAATTGATTTGTTTAAGCATTTTTGTATTAGTTTGGGAGATATTTCATGTATTTCCTCATGAAATATCCAGAAAATTTTCCGTTCTATTGTATAATCTATTTATCATCAATGTTTAGTTACTTGAGTTACTATAAATTAGGGGCATTTAAAATAATAAAAGTCTCTACACCAGGGGAATCAGAAGGAGAACTTATTCAACGATTGACTCAATTTGACTGTTAAGTAACACTTAAATGGTGTTACTTAAACTAATAATCTACATACTAATAAGATGTAAACCTTTAGATTTTATTGTTAAATAAATAGCCTTCGTAAGTACCAAAATTGAAATCTCGGCGCATCCGGCAAAATAGATAGGGATAAGGTTAAAACAAATATGATGTCTTTTATTTAAAAATTGAATAAGAAACTGAAGTTTCGTGTTGAAAACAGTGACGAACATATAATAATAATATAATAATAAGACCTTTATTTAGTATAATAATACTATTACAACCAAATTACAATAGTTACCAGTTTTTGTAAAAATTGTGATTTATCACTAACTTAAATAAATAAGTAATAAACATTTTGTTAATTACTATCAGAATAACTAATAGATTTGTACAAAGCTGTTTTAAATTTATTTAAAGTATCACAATCAGTTATATATTTGGGCAGTTTATTAAAATCAATCATGGCACCATTTGTTATTGACTTTTGTGCGCTCAATGTTCTTGCAGGGATCACATATAGATCCTCTCTCTGCCTGGTATCGTAGTCATGCACCTCCGAAACAAAACGTATTATTCCACTTAGATAATCAGAGACAAGTTTATGGATCATCTTGTATATAAACACCATACATTGGACATACGATATAGTTTTAAGACTGTTGAGCCTCAACGTTTCATACATTACAGATACTGGGGTATACATGCTACATCTTAATATTACTCTTAGACATTTGTTTTGCTCAATTTGAAGCTCATTTAACTTTACAATATTGACAGAATACAATAATGTCGCACAGTACATAAAACGGGGTAGTATAATTGACTTATATATAATTTTTTTTGCATATAATGAAATATCTTTACTAATTCTACTTAAGAAATATCTTTTTTTTGAAACTTTCTTTATAAGGTAATCAACATGACTAGTGAAGCTAAGTGTCCAATATTACTCCTAGATATTTAAATTCAGGTACAAATTCAATCACTTCATTATTTATAACGACAGCACTACCATCAATATTAATATTTTTAATTCTATTTTTGTTACCAATCACCATGGATTTACATTTATTTGTATTAATTTTTAATTTGTTGATACAAAGATAGTGTTCCAAAATAGCTAGGTCTTCATTATTTTTTTCTATAAT
Source organism: Rosalia funebris (assembly GCA_037954035.1). Lineage (NCBI taxonomy): Eukaryota > Metazoa > Arthropoda > Insecta > Coleoptera > Cerambycidae > Rosalia > Rosalia funebris. Next base: position 20,978,305 of record JAZFAV010000021.1, read on the forward strand.
ATTTAAATATTCTGTACCTTGATAGTAAAGCATCATCAGCAAAAAAATATATTTTTGAATGTTTCAGTGTTCAATATATATCATTAATGTAACGCTAAGAATAATAGTGGACCAAGCACACTGCTTTGAGGAACCCCATAGTTGTTTATTATTTCACTTGATACAACATCGTTAACCCTGACTTTTTGTTTTCGATTCTCTAGAAATGACTTAAACCACTTTAACACTTTATCACCGATACCATAAGCGACTAGTTTATCCAATAATATCTCCCTATCCACAGTTTCAAATGCTCGCCTCAGATCTATAAATACTGCTACCACTATTTGACCATCGTCAATCACTTCCTTCCAGGATGTTATAACAGCTTGGAGCGCAGTATAAGCTTATTAAAGTTATATATTCATGGAAACCAAAAATCATAGAAACTGTGCGCTAAAATCGTATAAACTTACTAGCTGTTTCGTTGACAATTTCACTGTTCCTTGTATAATTTTCAACCCTAGAAAACTTAAACGCTTTGTAATTATTTATTTCAAAACACTTGTGGTGAGTTAGAAGAACCTCTTCATAGGATTAATCATACCGCTCATCGACAAGAAAGGTGACACAACTTCAAAAACACAATCTTTCAGGAGAGCTAAAAAAACACGAAACGAATGAAAAATGCTTTGATGATCACCCATAAGATTTTAGTTAACTTTTATCAGTGCCAACTAAACTTTGTTAATATTGTAGCCCCTGGTGGATGGTCTAAGGACTAGTGTTCAAGTTGAAACGCAAAACACTCAATTTTTGAGTTATGTTATTTTTTTTGCCGATGAACGATATGTTTGGGAATGATTAATTATTTGAGAAACAGCTAATCAAATCAGATTTTGGCGCAGTTTTCAGCAGTAAAAAAATCTGTGGACTCATAAATGATATCGACAAGAGTGCCATATTTTACTTCTTAGAAAATAAAATCAGGTATGTTAATAGAACACCTGTACATAATATTATTATTAAGAAAGGAAACAAAACATTCTGTATGGTGAACTATAACGTATTATTAGTTTTTATTTAAACAGTCGACATACGTACAATTCTGATTAAAAAAATAATTATTTGACACATTAGTTGATATCCAATCTGGTTCAAAGATTAAAATAAAAATTTGTTTCAATTTTGAAAATGGTGAAATGAACTAAGCGGGAATATTTATGTATGCAATATGTATTATGATTAATAATGGAATGCTGCAACGCTATGAATATTTTCATCATTTGTTTGTTGAAACATGTATATGTACGAGTATTGTGATATATATAGTAAATATAAGAATGTAGAAAACCAGTGCCATAAAGGATATTCAAATTTAATATTAATTGTTAAATTGGATTAATTAAAAAATAATTGTTGAAGTAATTGCTTTGGCATTATGATGTTTTTGTTTTGGCAGTTTGATTGTGATGAAATATTTGCAAACAATGAGATTGGAAAAAATTTACTGATAATTGATTGATGGTTGCAAGACCCTTTGAAATATATCATCATATCCAGATATAAACCTATTGGATTTTTTGTGTAAAAATGTCTGACGACTCGTTTATAAGAACAAATCAACAGGCTTGAAAGATGAAAGAATAAAATAAGTATTGCGAAAACGAAAATACGACAAATGTGTCTCTTAAATGTGGCTTATTCAGATAATTTACTAAGTTATTTGATAACACTTGAAATATTTAAATTTTAATAATCGCTTAAAAAATAAATTATCAGATATCACTGAATTGTGTTCTCTAGATTTTTAACTAGATGTACGTTTCCGTTTGTAATGTATAGTAAAACTATGTTTTCAAAAATGGGCAACAGAAAATAGTTATCTTAACATATCTATTGTTTTTTGGACATTTTTGTAGCAACTTTGGAAATAATTCTATTGATTAAAAATAGTTAACACTGACTTAGTTTTCCACAAAACACTACACTCGACGCGCGTTTCGCCAACAAAGTTGGCATCATCTGGAGATGATTAAAACTTAAATGCTGCAATGCCTTTGCAATGCTGTAGTGCTGTAATGCTGCAATGCGTTTGAGTTTTAATCATCGCCAGATGATGCCAACTTTGTTGGCGAAACGCGCGTCGAGTCTAGTGTACAGTGTTTTGGTGTTTTGTAGTGTTATCTTCATACCAAAGGTTCCAACCTACTCCAGTATTGAAAACAGTTCCTGATTGAATACCTGATCAAATTAAATACAACAAATTGATTAAAGTATTTCAAACATTTGAAATACACCCTTAATAAAGGGCCGTCGATAAACTTTGTGTTTATCAACGGAACAAAATAAAACGATTCCTAATCTAATAAATCTTGTTTCGCATAAACTGAAATAGGGAAAAGAATTGTGAAAAGGGCATTATAGATGAGATTTATTATTATTTTGTATAGCCGTATAAAACCGCTTATTCGAACCCGGAAATGGTGGATATGCCACACGATTATTTTGATGCATATAGAAGTGAATTTTATATGATCCAGATGCAAGCGAATTTGGCGAGAAATATTCATAATGTAGCGATTTTGAAGGTAAAATTTGGTGAATTGTTGTATTTCTTAGTGTTTCTTTTAAGAAGAAAGTCGTAGTGGTATTTTACAACTTCAAACACACCACTAGCAAAAATATACAATACTTCTCTTTCTCAACTTGTCACTTACACAACAGAACAGAATAACTTGTCATATAAAATGAACTGCCAACTATCTTAATTTTACTATTTAGAATGGCACACCTTGTTGTGAAATTCCATTTTAAGAGCTTTAAAAATGAAGTGATATTATTGACTACCTTCTAGGTCAATAGAACATAGTCAACAATTTGGCAACTGAGAAGAGCCATTGGTAATAGCTGGGGCTTGAAACCAGAAACTATGAAATGGATGTACGAGGCAATTATCGAACCTAGACTGACGTATGCAGCACTGGTCTGGTGGGAGAGAACCTGTTTAAAGTCGGACTTAACAAGCTAAGAGGATTGATTCTTAGAAGTATAATCGGAGCCCCAAGATCAACACCGATCGAGGCGATGGGGATACTGACGGGGATACCACCTCTTGAAATCACCCTGAAAGCGGAAGCCGCAAAGGCAATGCACAGGGTGGATGCCCTCTGACAGTACGGGTGTCCACTTCCTGTTTGACAAGAAATATAAGATCACCCTCATTAATAAGACCGACTGGATGGAGGGTCGAGCTGGATTTCCGCTCAATGGAGACATCTGGTACACGGATGGATCCAATACAGAGCGGGTGCGGGGGTGTATAGGCGACGCGATGGGATAGATAAAACCTTCCCCTTGGGCAAATATACTACCGCACTCCAGGTCGAGCTAGTTGCAATTACATATGGTGTTATGGGGGCCGACCAAAATCGGACCCAGGAGAAGGTATGTATCTGCTCGGATAGCAGGGCGGCATTGGCAGCCCAGAATTCAGCAACGACAAAGTCGAAGCTGGTCCATAATTGCTATGAAGGATTGAACCATTTGGCAGGGAAGGGACCGGTGGAACTCTTATGGATACCTGGGCATAATGGCATTAAGGGAAATATAATTGAAGATGACCTTGCCAGACTATGGACCAGAACTTGCAGTGGGAATAAGTCGGAATCTGATCGGAGACCGTATCAATGGCTGGGCTAGAGACCAGCACAATAAAAGATGGAGAGGAGCAGCGGGTTGTAGAATAACCAAACTCTTCATCGAATACTCAGAGATTGAGAAGTGGGCCCAAGAATTCATTAAACTGAACAGACACAAAGCCAGAACTCTGGTAGGAATCATAACAGGCCACTGTAGTAGCCTGAATGCATATAAGCACAAGCTGAGGCTGACTGATAGCCCGGCCTGCAGATACTATAAAGAAGACGAGGAAAACTCGATTCATCTTCTTTACACTTGTCCCGCACTCGAGGAGAAGAGATACCTTATATTAGGGATCTCTGTTATCCTAGAAGAGGCGAGGCTTAAAGCGGGGCACGGGCCTTCATTGTTCCTTTTATAGTAGTATAGTAGTATAGGGTAGCATTTTTGGTTAATGACCCATATAAGAGGGGATGTTCGTCAAGGGACTACCCATGCGATCAGTGGCTGATGAGGCCTAAATCCATATGACATAATAATAATAATAATTGACTATCTTTCTTAAATAAAAAATTTTGTTAGTTCCCTTTATTTCTCGTTGTTCTTGAAATTAAACAGGAGCGATTGAAGAGCTACAGTTTGTCAAGAGTAGAAATAAGTGTGAAATTCTTTATGTGCGTAGAAGAAAGAGTGAGGCAACATTCGGAGAGAAAAGGATGCACTTTACGCGCGGCTGGATCGAAGTGTGTGCATATTCATACATACTTAATATTCACTCTGCAAAGGTCTCAATGCGACCGAGTAAATACCAGGCTATTTACTGCGCACTTCGTGGGCGGTCCGATATCGCAGATTTGAGGCTTTTTCCCATTCTTGACAAGATTGTACCTCCAGTTAGCGTAATTGTTTGAGATTTTAACCTAGTGTATCGACGGAACACAATAAATAATTCGCGGAACAATACCTCGTTTCATCTAGTAAATTAGAATAGTAAAAACCACTGTGGAAAGTGCAATTATATGAGAGAAAGTATCAATATCTAGTGATATAGTGGCTATTTTTTGCATAGAATAAAACGGCTTATTTTAAGAATATGAGATAGTCGATTTAGAACTTTTAGAGAATGCAAAAAATCCACTTATTACTCAGTCCCTCAAGAGCTAGAGTACTAAATACAAAAACCTGATGCTCCACAAGTGGAATTTGTGTTTCCAACTGATGGAACCCATCATCATTCTGATCTTCCTATTAGGCAGATGCTGAATGAAATATTTCCAGGGAAATGGATTGGAAGGAGAGCTGTAGAAGAGTGGCCGCTAAAGTATTCAGATTTAATACCATATGATTTATTTCTCTGTAGGTACATAAAGGGCCGAATATATTTCAAGCCGCTATTTATTTTCAGTATTTGAAATTTTGAAGAAAATACTGAATGATAGGAAACGTGTTACGCATCAATAAAATATACACATTTTTTTATATAAAATATACACATACAAATTTGGCACATAATTGTGGTATTACTTTATTGAAATAAAGTTGTTTAATGTAAACATACGATTCCTTTAGACTTCATTTAATCACGCGGTTCATTTTCGCGACCTTCGTTACAATTTCGCAAGATAGATGTCTAACTGTAAATCTAAATCGGCTCATAGGCTAGGAATGTTGATTGCGTAGACGGCTAAAGTTTTTGTGCGCCTTTTTACCGTCTCAAACGAATATAATAACAATAATTATATAAATTAGCATTCGGTGTTATTAAATATGACATTTTGAACTTTTTGAGGCGTCACATACAGAGAAGTTTAATATGAAGGAATAAAAGGAGGTTTAATAGCTAAGTACGATGTGTGGTTAATTAAATCGATGATGTGTTGGGCAAAAAGCCATTATAATAGTTTATTGAATAATATAGAATTTTCAATTTTGTCATCCTATGCGTATGAGTAAGTAAAAGGATTAGGTATTCAGATAATTCTGAGAAATGCCATTAGTGTTCATTGATATAATATAAAAAATATACATATTTGTATATTATATCAATGAATGAAATGAGAATATACAATTAGTCTTTTCAATGACGACAGACCAGAAAACCCCTCAACAGAAGTATCCACTCTATCAGGACCAGCCATACTAAAAAGTGAAATCACATCTCCCAGAGGATTGGCTCCGCTCGACGTTTGTCACACTACCAAAATTGAACAAAGCAACCTCATGCAAGGAATATCGTCTAATCAGTTTAGTGAGCCACTTCTTGAAGCTTTTCCTTAGAGTACTACACACAAGGCTTTATCGAAGATGTGAGGAAGTAAGTGGAGCCAGTCAATTCGGATTTAAGAGCGGATTCGGAACTAGAGAAGCAGTGTTCAGCCTTCAGACATTAGTCCAAGGCTGCCAGGATCAAAGAAACGATGTCTATATGTGTTTCATCGACTATGAAAAGGCATTTGACAACGTTAAACACAATTTTCTGATAAAATACCTTAAGGATTTGGGACTAGATGGAAAATATATAAGGCTGATCAGTAATCTTTATTGGCACCAGAAGGCAGAAATTCGAATAAATAACGTTGGAACAACTGAGGATTTTGAGATTAAGAGAGGCGTTCGTCAGGGGTGTATCCTGTCCCCGATGCTGTTCAACCTGTACGTAGAAAAAGTTTTTTCTGAGTCAATATCAGAAAGTTCCTTTGGAATTAAAGTAAACGGAATTCCTATTAACAATATCCGGTACGCGGATGATACAGTGATATTGGCAGATAATGCACAGGATCTCCAATGTTTGCTGAATCGGGTCAATGAAGAAAGCCAAAGATTGGGTTTAAAAATTAACATCAGCAAAACCAAGTTTATGATTGTTAGTAGGAACGACATCCCACACACTCGAATACATATTAATGAAGAGAACATCGAACAGGTCACACATTTTAAATACCTGGGATGCATGATTAATAAAGAATGGGATCCAGACCCGGAGATAAGATGCAGGATCGAACAGGCTAGGGCAACTTTCATAAGACTTCGAAAACTCCTCACAGACAGGAACTTGGATTTCGTCCTCAGGTATAGGATGGTGAAATGCTATGTCTGGTCCGTTCTCCTATACGGTGTCGAGACGTGGACGCTAAAGGCAACAATCATCAACAAAATTGAGGCCTTCGAAATGTGGATCCTGCGGCGAATGTTGAGGATGTCTTGGGTCGATCACGTGAGGAATGAGGACGTTTTCCGAAGAGCCGGTCTGCCAGAACGAGAACTTTTTGAAAACATCAAGAAAAGAAAAACGAGTTATCTGGGACACATACTACGTGGAGAACGCTACCACTTTCAACGCCTTATTCTTCAAGGAAAAATTGAAGGAGGTAGAAGAGGAATACATGCCGCGATTAACTGTTCAACAACGAATAGTTTGTATACAACTGTTTTATGAAATTGAGCAATCATTTACAGTTATAGTAAGCAAAATTCGCACAAAATTGGGACAAAATGAAGCACCTACAGAGTTAACAGTTCGTAACTTAATCAAGAAATTTGAAGAGATGGGTTCTGCTATGAAGAAAACAACACGTCCTCGTCGTGACCGGTGAGATGAAATTATTGCTGCAGTGAGGCAATGTGTACGGGGGTATCCAAACACATCAATTCGACGTCGTGCACAACAATTGAATCTATCACAAGCCTCCAGGCATTGGATTTTAAAGAAAGACCTGTATCTGTCAGCATAGAGAATTCAGTTGACACAAAAATTAAAAGTTACAGACCATTTACAACATTATACATTTGGCAATTCGGTGTTAGAAAAGAAAGAAGGTGATGCTCATTTTTGCAACAAAATTTTCATATTTGCATCTTGATGGATACGTCAGCAAACAAAATTGTCGAATGTGGGATGTTGAAAATCACATGCTGTTCACGAAGAAGAAATGCATTCACAGAGATGCGCAGATTGGTGCGCATTTTGAGGTGGTGGAATAATTGGACCATACTTCTTTGAAAATGAAACTGGTAATCACATTCTATAGTACCAAATAAGACACCTAGGCATGTTGACATCGTATGGTTTGTAGATGACAGTCGTTAAATATTGACGGTCTATCTTTGAACATAAATGGCCTCAATTCAAATCCTATAGTTCCAACTGAGACACCCTATAGATATTTTAGATAATCTAGATACTTTAGGCACTATAGTTACTATATATCCTCTAGGTTCGCTAGGCAATCTAGATACATTAGATATTCTAGATACTTTTAATGTGTATAATACAAAAGAATGAACATCAGTTCTCAATTACACCATACTACATTATATAATAAATATTCTTTAAATATATCTACTAAAATTCTAATTCTAAAGCAACAATTAAGAATGTAGTTTGTAATAATCAAGATATTAATGGATACTTTCATTCAGTTATAAAACGTAGTGGTAGGGAAGGCTACTCGATGATTTTTTTGAGATGGGTAAAATTTAACTAGCATATAAGAAATGAACTGCGATAAAATCGTTACTTCCTATGAAGGTTTATCGTACACATGTTTCACTAAAACTCTCCATATCTAGTAGTAAAAATTACATCAGTTCCAATGAATGACTCGGTGTAGCATACGCTTTAAAACACTCATATTTTGTGATACATTTGAAAGACCTTAGAAACGCCTATTGTATTGCGTTTGACAGGAAGTCGCAAAACTGGAATTTAACAATTTATAACTCCAGGCTGGCCATAAATTATTTAAAAAGAGCAATTTATTTTTCCGTATTGGATATTAACATATCGGACAAGACAGATAACATGAATTACATATAATTTAATGCAAGTTTTTTTTTTGTTGTGACAGATTGTTGTTCACGTGTAAAAAACGAAATGCTAAAAAAGTAGCCATCAGTTTAATGTATAGTAATATATAATAGTAATTTTTGAATTGTTTATTTATAAGTGAATATATTTATGTACGAGTATGTAGAAATAATGTAGCGAGACCATTTCGATATGTTTGCACGGTAATATAGGCAATAATGAATTCATCTTAGATTTAACTTAAACTTAGCCTTAAAATGATCTTCCTTTGACTAAAATGTTTTATATTTTTTCTTAAGATATATAATAAGATAATTTTTTAAGATAGGTAATTTCCTCTAAAATAGAATTAACTCTATTCTAGAGGAACGTATCGAAAGCGTCTCCTCACATTTTTTATTGGTGGTACATATTAGGGGAAAAATGCAAAATGACCACAAGGCACTTATTAAATTTGAAATGTTGTAGCAAATTGCAGTTTAATGAAAATTAATAAAAAAAACCAGCTAGAATGGTATTTAAAGAAATTAAGTTAATGATATTAGCTATAAAATTTTTTTAACTGAATACTTTTTTAAAATATTGTCACGACCGCCTCGAGCGATCCCGAACGCCGGGAATATTCGACACCTCGAGAGCGTGCGGTGTTGACTTTCAGTGCGTTCTATACTAGAAAGTTCGCCAAAGTTTTTTTTATCTAGAAACGTCTGGAGAGACGTTCCACTGCCTATATAAGAATTGTGTTGTCCGGCTAGGAGTTAGTTGAATCTGGACCTCGATAGTGAGCGATACGGTGCGAAGAAAGTGATATTGTGTAATACAGTGCGAAAGTAGTTTATAAAGTTAAATTAGAAAGAAAGTTAGTTAGTTAGTTGGACTTGTAAATAGTTGAGTTGTAAATAAGTGTTCGAAATAAAGAACTTTCTAGTAAATTCGTTACAATATTTTTTGTATTACAAGTTTCTCTGGAATTCAAATTCATAATCGAGAAATGATTGAAAGATAATTCTTATGAGCTTGATAGTTTAAACAACGCTCAAATATTATGATGGAATATGTACATATATTGTTATTTTGAGTAGCATAATACTGAAAACAAAAGAAGAAATGAAATAAAAAAAATATATATATATATATATATATATATATATATATATATATATATATGTGTTATATATATATATATATATATATATATATATATATATATATATATATATATATATATATATATATATATAACACATAATTAAAATAGATCATTGAAAAGGAAAGATAAGACAAAATAGGGAGAATGAATATAGTGAGGGAACAATGGAAAAATGAATGAGTTAGGAGGGTAGAGGAATACATAGATGTGGAGGCTTATACTCCAATCCATCTGTAAGTTCCTTAAACATTAAGGATTAAAACATATTAATTGCGTTATAGATGATCGCTGTCATTGTAAATGACCTAAGTTCTATTTCGATTTGGATTGTTTGCGAAACTACCGAGAGATGGCGCTTGGTTTACGTTCTATAGTTCTACAATTATAGAACGTGACGATATCTATGAGATGTGAAGCCTCATTTGTCAAAGGCATACTCGCTTACACTACACTGACGAGACCCAATATAAGATTGAAACCAGTCTGTAGTTACGGATATGTAGGCGGTATCCTGCGATAGAGGACGCTTTGCATCCTCCTTGTGATTTTCGAGCAATCCAAATCATTATATTTTAGTTCCATGTTAGAACAAAATACGGCAAATTTCGCCATCTAATCCAGCGCCCGTCGACGGCATATAGCCGGGGGAATAGCTGTTTTGGCTTAATTTGTTTTAATCCTTAATGTTTAAGGAACTTATAGATGGATTGAGGTATAAGCCTCCACTTATCACGGCAGTTTATAGAACTACCATCTGAAAACTTTGTGTTATAGATGAATACATAGACTTTTACGCGTTTATTTTCCCTGAATTTGTTGAACATAAATATGCCAAATAGTAGTTAGTACAATGCATTTTACCATAAAATCATCTCAAACTCAGTTAAAAATATATTCTTTATTTGGGCAGATTCCCTTTATCAGAAACATATATTTTTTCACTTGAAAATTAACGGGTTACAATAATTCCTGGTCAAAAAATTAGATTTATATAATATGCTCCCTCTTATGTATTAAAATGGTTCTATTACATTGCGCTGAGAGCTAGCAGAAATTAATACACGAAAAAATTCAATTGGATTCAAATTTTTTATTTTATTTGATCATTTAGCAATCTATTCGCCAACTTAATGGCTTCAGATGTTGGGTAAAAAATTGGGTTACCATAATTCCTGGTCAAAAAACTTGATTTGTATAATATGCTCCCTCTTATGTATTAAAATGGTATTTTACATTGCGCTGAGTAACTATGAGATAATTGAAATACGTTATGAAGAGTAGTATTACAGATTTACTAGATATTCGCATAAATTTTAATACAATTATGGAAAAATAACTGTTTCAAAACTATACATTGTGTTACGTTAATGAATTTATATAATTTAGGAAATGAAAATGTAGTAAACCTATATTCCACTATTCCTTTTTTTTTTCAATGAAAGGCATAGTTGAATTAAAATGGTTGAATTAGAATATAATTAAAATACTTTATGGTATTTGGTACATGGTGTATAGTTTATTTCATCGCTATTTGCCAAATAAAAAATCTAAAAACATACCGTGGCTTGTTTTTATGTCTAGGATCAGGTAGACTGTTCCGTTTATGGACAAGGTAAGAGAGTTTTCTGTTTGGCAAATAGCGATGAAATGAATAGTTTCTGAAGTTTTAATCGTATATTTATGTTAGAATTTAATATTTTTGTTCTATAAAGGGATTTTTTCTTGTAGGGCAATAAAGGTAGGTATTATTATTATTATTATTATTAGTAATTATGAATATGAACTGTCGTATAGTTCATGTATAACAGGTTGCATGCTATATTTTGTTTGTGTTGGTTTTTTCTTGTCTGACAATGAGTCGACAATAAATGTGAGTATATAATATTTGGTATATTAGGGAGTTATTTTAAGCATCTAAATAGTTTTAACGAAGTATTTAAATTTTCAACATGAATTCCTGTCACAGTTGGATTTAAGCATTCATTATATTACTCAGTTATAATTCTGCTCCAGAAGATTAATTTTAATGGAACCTGTCGGTCGAAATGGCCATTGATATCTCATCAGACTGTATCGCTTGCGGAAGAGTAGACGCTCGAGTTTTTTATGTTTTATGAACGTTGCGTAATCCGAAAATAATATATATTTTTGAGCGGTGGGGCAGTATAATATACTCCCACGGAACCGGTTCCGACACAGCAGGAATTAAGATTTAATTTGGCTTAACAACGTGAGAAAAAAAAAGACGTCTGAGCCCCTTGCGACTCCACAACACACAACTGCCATATCCGGTAGTTGTGGGAGTGTCGCACCAGTGGAAAAACCGGATTATTTTCGTATCTCACGGCCGCAGAATAAACACTGAAAATTATGGCGACGAATATCGCGTACTGTCGGAAATCTTTCCAATAACGCGTAGAATAAATCTTTACTGATGCGTTTTTATATTTGATTTATTTCGTTGCAGACAGAGTTGCAGGCGAAAACAATTAAATATTTGAAATTAATTATTGATTAGAGAGCAAAATTTTAATAAACCCAGTTTGATTTATTGAAAAACATAGACTTGCTAATAATTTGGAGTACAGTGTTTTTTAAATGTTGTGATAATGTGTTTAAACTAGTGACGATGTTGATCTATCAAGTAGACCTATAATATTTATATACTCTTGGACAAAATTAAGTTTTAATGAGTTTTCCATATCATCATTTCTTATAAGTTTTAAATCCTTATCCATTTTATGTAGGTGCAATTCCAATTGTTTGACAGATGTAATGTAAGATTTTCTAATTGTTTATTAATAACACATTAAACGCTGTTTAAATTGATTTGTAGAAGTCAATAAATTTAGTTACGCTAGTGATTTTTTAAAAATATGTCATCAAGTGAATGAATCACTCTGTCCAGTTCACTTAGAGTAGTAGAAATGAATCACACACGCAACTTAATAGAAAATAAAGCAGCGAAAACGGTAACTCTAGTTAACGAGGGACGTAACCAGCGATAGACAATGAATAATTAGTTAAACGTATCAATGAATTTGGGAGTTACTGTAGAACCCCAGGACAAGGTCGTAAAGACTCTACAGATGACACTGATTTAGTTTTCCAGAAAACACCAAAACACTATACACTACATTCGACGCGCGTTTTGCCAAAAAAGTTGGCATCATCTGTTTATACATCTGTTTATACATTCATCATCTATTTATACCTAAATTATTACTGTCACTCAGTGAGTCCTGATCGTCACGGTTGCGGCTCATTGAACTATGACCGTTACAGCTGCGGCTCAGTGAGCAGTGAGTAACTAACCAATAAAGTGGGCTATGTGGAATATGCCCTCTGTCACTATTTATACTATTTTTACATTTTTCAATTCCTAAATTGAAAAGTGAAAGTTTGCATTTGGAAGTTTAGGAAATTGAAAAGTATAAAAATAATATGAACCGTGACAGAGGGCCTATTCCACATGGCCTATTTTATTGGTTAGTTATTCACGGCTCACTGGGACGCAGCCGTGATGGTCGTAGTTCAATGAACCGCAATTGTCACGGTCAGGACTCACTGAGCGACAGTAATAATTTAGGTATAAATAGGATATATTGTTAACATAAGATTAGTTTTAATCGTCTCCAGATGATGTCAATGATGTTGGCGAAACGTGCGTCGAGTGTAATGTATAGTGTTTTGTTGTTTTGTGGAAAACTAAGTCAGTGTTATCTTCATACTATTGGTTTCAACCTACTGCAGTATCTACGGATGCAAGAGGTGAAATTGAAAGAGACTTTACGATATCAAGAGACGATGTGTTACGAAAGTCATCTTAAGAGACAGGCATTAGTTAGGTAGTTTAGAGCTAAGTAGAGTTCCAGTAGCAGTTCGTATCAATTTATGGAAAGAAATTGATGTATCAATAGTATGAATTGATGTAGCAATTTCTGGACGGATGGTCATGAGAAGGAGTACGATGGGCAGGACGAGGACAGTAGACCAGCTATTGTATCACTGCTCACCAGACACCAGACAACACGGGACTGCGTTTTGCAAGAGAATACGAAAATTGGACCATTGACGACTGGAAGTGAGTTTTCAGATGAAATAAGTCTTAATTCACCAGATGGACGTTAACAAATCTGGTGGAAGCTAGGAGAGAGGTTTGCTGCCTGCAATATCTCTCCGAGGATCCCATTTTGTGGTGGATCAATAATATTCTGAGGAGGAGTTTCTTTCAATCGTCGCATGGATTTAGTTCCTATACGAGGGAGATCCATAAATGCACATTTCTACGTAAAATATATCGTAGAAGAAGATGTGATACCATTTATCCCATTTGTTGGAAACAATTTCATTTTTGTGTAGGATAACGCTCGGCCACATGTTGCCTGAGAGGTACTGGACTTCGATTTGTGAATGTTCCAACTATGGACTGACCACGAAGAAGCCCAGATGTGAATCTACACTAAAGAACGATCAGTGAGGTGCCACATACCTGCCCCTATGACTATTAGGGAACTCGAACAAGTCGTTCTTGTTGAATAGAAGAATATTCCTTAGGAAACCATTTATAACTTGATGAATAGCATATAGATGAATGGAAGTAGTGATAAGAGCTAAAGAAGGATCTACGCGCTACCGAATTCAAAGTCTTACAATTTAATTTCGCTCCCAATTTTTTTTTAAAGTTTCTCATTAACACCGTTTGCATTGCATTTGAAATTATTGTTCCCTTCTGTTATTTATTCTTTGCTTCTGCCTATAATACCATTCCAATTTGTTAGATGTTAGTTGAAATCATTTTATTATAATATCATGTAGGTAGTATGATTTAAATCTTCGAAAAAATAAAAGCAATAATGTGAAGTTTCACTGATGCGTTAATTTTATCCAGGATCTTATATTTGAAATCAGGGAACAAAGATTTAAACAAAAGTTTAAATATATATATAGGATATCTCATTAAAAATATTGCCTTAATTTTTATGCTATTTGACTATATACCGGGTGGTCCAGGTTAAAAGTCATTAATTTTAATAGGTGATAGAATAATAAGGAAAAAGTACACTTTCATTGAAAACTTTGTTCAAAAGTGTTTCCTGACAAAGATACAGGGTGTCAAAGTTGTAAAAAAAAACTGGTTTTCTCATCATAACTTCTAAATCACTTGATCGATTTCCATCAAATTTCTCACACAGACTACTGTAGTACATATCTAAGTAATGATTAGAATCATTTAAAGACATTCTCCAGTGGTGTAGATAATGGGGGGTCGGCAGCCCCTTCTCCCCTCCCAGTCTTCGACGCCTCTGGATTTTACAAAGAAGATTCAATTTTTGGATTCCCTGTTTAATTTAGAAAAAGAATTAGCCTTGCAAATTTTTGATTTATGGCTTCGTTTTTGAGATACTTACTTTAATTTAAAGTGTTGCAAGCAGGCCAAAACTTATGACTGAACTACCAAGAAAATACGATATGAGATGCCAAGATTTCTCTTAAACATTTTATTACTTACTAGACATAATGTCCATCAAAGATACAAAAAAAGCAAATAAACAAATAATTACACTAATAAGTTCTCATTGCAATATCGCATTTTCTTGGTAGGTCAGTCATAAGGTTTGACCCGCTTGCAACACTTTAAATTAAAATAAGTATCTCAAAAACGAAGCCATAAATCAAAAACTTGCAACAGTAATATTTTTTCTAAATTAAACAGTAAATCCAAAAATTTAATCTTCTTTGTATAATATCCAGTGGCGCCGAAGATTGGGAGGGGAGAAAGGGGCGCCGACCCCCCTGTATCTACGCCACTGGAGAATTTCTTTAAACGATTTTAATCATTACTTAGAGATGTCCTACATTAGTGAAAAATTTTATGGAAATCGATCTAGTGGTTTAGAAGTTATGATGAGAAAACCAGTTTCTTTTTACAACTTTGACACCCTGTATCCTTGTTAGGAAACATTTTTGAACAAAGTTCTTTTATGAAAGTCTACTTTTTTCTTCTAGTTCTATCACCTATCAAAATTAATGATGTTTAAGCTGGACCACCCTGTATAGATTGGATCATAGATATAGATCATTGCTTATAAATTGGATCATAGTGTTTCTAATTTACTTTTTTTAGAGTTCTTAAAATAAAGGCTTTAAGGGAGTATACATTACGATAAATGACCTTATGCATCAATATAGAATAATTACCACACATTGAATAATATTAAGTTAGTTACGAAGGGATTAAAAATTTGCACAGAAATTCATACACGAATAAAATTATTTGTGTTCAAATTTTTATTTCATTTGGTCACCTAACAATATATTCGCCAGTATAATGGCTTCAGATGTTGGGTAAAAAATTGTATAAATATGCGGATCATAGAAGGATAACAAGCTACTCAGGATTATCTTAATTAAATCGAGAACCAGAATGCACTGTTAAAACCATTTTGAGAAATCGAATTAGTAGGCGAACTTTTTTTTTTATCAAAATGTATGAAATTTGCATCTTGTTAATTAAGGTAATTAAGCGTATAGCGTAGTGATAAAGTTTCACACAATATGCATAATTTTGTTATTAAATATTTTTTTGAAGAAACACGTCAATCGTGTTTTAAAAATACATTTTTGTTTTTGAGTTGTGGTGTCATCATAGTGTTCTTTTAAATTGCAACCGCTTCTCTTTTAACAAAAATAAATTCTTCAATGAGTACAATAGTACCTAATATTTACCGTTTATAAGATATGTAGATGATGTTTGTCGACTTTTAGAACTTTTCTTCTTTGAAGAAGATTTTCTGACAGATTTATGATGTCTACGTTTCTACTTCGTTTTAGCCTTAGCAGTTTTTTTATTCAAATAATGAAGATAGTTAATGACGATAGATTTCCCACCAAAGAATTTGGTATTTTGTTGCGGAATTACTTAAAATTGTAGGTCTATTTTAATAGGCCGATAAATAGGAAACCTACTAACCTCATATGGATCTCTTGTAATACTTAAGGAATTTATGTATGTTAAAAAATAGAGATTTCGCAATTTAAAACGGACAATGATCTCACAGATCAAAATCAACCTCTCAACAGAATAAAATTCTAAATAAATTTTATGTTAGTTTCCTTTTTGAAAAAATAGGGTTGAGCTAAGAGTTTTTCAAAAAAATATTTTTAATAACACAACTATGAACCTATTCTGGCGCTAAGAGTAATGTTAGAGAAAACAATAGAAAAAGGAAAGAACGCTTATATAGGATTTGTAGATTTAGAAAAAGCTTTTGATAATGTAAGATGGGAAAAAATGTTCGAGATACTAAAGAGCGCGGGAATGAAGTATAGAGATAAGAGAGTAGTACACAATCTATATAAAGAGCAAACTGCTCTTATAGAAGTAGAAGGGGAAAGAAGGGAAGTAGGTATTAGGAAAGGAGTAAGACAAGGATGTACGCTACCACCACTAATTTTTAATCTGTACATCGAAGAGGCGATTAATGTGGTAAAAGGTAGAGTGGATTTCGGGATTAAAGTACAGGGACAGAAACTAAAAACGCTGAGATTCGCGGATGATATAGCAGTATTAGCATCTAGTAAGGAGGAATTAGAATCAGCGTTGAACGAAATGGAGGCAGTGTTGACAGAGGAATACGGAATGAGGATGAATAAAAACAAAACTAAAGTGTTAGCGTGCAGAGGGCGCGAGAGCAGAGCAAAAACGAAAGTACAAATTAATAATGAAAGATTCGAGGAAGTTAAAGACTTCACTTATTTAGGAAGTAAAATAAATTGGGATGGAAGAAGCGATTAAGATATAAAACAAATAATAGCGCAGGGTCGAGTAGCTTTTAACAAAAAGAAAGCACTTTTATGCTCGGGGGTAATAAACTTAGAAAGAAGGAAGAGATTTTTGAAAACGTATGTATGGAGCAGGGCACTATACGATTGCGAAACCTGGGCAGTAGGGGAAGCAAGTAGGAAGAAATTAGAAGCTTTTGAGATGTGGTGTTACCGAAGAATGATAAAAATACCGTGGACTGATAGGGTTAGAAACGAAGAAGTATTAGGGAAAGTCGGCGAGGAAAGAAGTGTGTGGAAAAACATAAAGAAGAGAAGAGATAGAATGGTAGGACACTTGCTGAGACATGGGGGAATAGTCTGCGATATTTTGGAGGCAGAAATAGGAGTGAAGAAAGGCAGAGGTAGGCCTAGATTAGACTACTGCTCGCAAAAGTAAGGGATGTAGGTTGTAGCACAATTAGCGAAATGGGTAGGTTAGCACAAGATAGGAGGTTAGTGTCCAACCAGTCTTAGGACTGACGACCTCATGATGATGAACTATGAAGATTGTCCGAAATTATCATCCCACTGTATATTCAATGATTGTCTACTATATATAATAAGAAAATAGCCTTAGATAACAGTATCTTTGTATTTTACTGTCTGGAAAAAGAAATCAAGGCTTATATTATACAAAAATCCTAGATGCAGATTATTTCCGTATTCCGAGAGAATATATTTGCAACACGTCTGTGTGCTCAGAACTGCATTAAGCAGAAATGAGTTGTGTCTAACCATACAAGAAGTAAGGACAATCTATATATTCTCAGATGACTTAGTAGTTTTAGAAACTTTTAGAAAAGGGGCTCTTTCTTTTCGGAAGATAAGAAGTCGGTTTTTTATATTTGAGCATAAAACGATCAAGATGTAAATAAAATGAACCGGATAGAAACAAGAAATTAAAATTAACGTTGATATTGGTGCAGATGTATGAAAGAAATTAAATAGATAATAAGAGAATAAAATGGCTGAATACTTTCTGAAAGGAAGGGATAAGGAATATATTTTTTGAATCTGACCTGTTCTGTGAGGGCTATATAGTAAAATAATTTAGGAAGTGGGAAAGTCGATAAAAAAGTTCTGCTGAAAAAATATTTCAGGCCAGTTTCAACCAAAGAAGCTACCTACACGCCATTACTTACACTCCAAATATTTTAACGTCAGAATATCTAGAAAAGTAGTTTTCAGGAAAATTATGTATAGTGAGTACTTTCATTTTAAAACTACCCACCCACATTATTTCTTTTATCAAGGAAAATGACTTCTAGACAAAACACGTAAATTCAGATATCAAAGCCCGTTCATAAAACTTAAATGGGTTGATGCGTTCTCGTAATAGAAACAAAACTAAAATAATATAAATAAAACAAAATAAATCAAGGAGGCACTATTTTTGTGAAATCGCTGCCTCAGACTGCACACCGATAGGTTCTATGTTTCTTTTAATTTTTTTACGCTAATCTCCTTCTTGATGATATTCAATATGAGATAAGAGAGCACTTATTTTAACTTATCACTTATTTGCAATTATCGCACAATTTCTTCCTGATTGTAACTAGAATTAAAACATTTGGAGAAAATTTATTGGAAGCATTAGTAAATTTAAACTGTTTGTTAAATGGTAGCAGTGACAGTGATAGGAATCATAATGGAACAATCATAATTTAGCAAGAAAGCAGCTGCACATAGTGGAATATTAGGCCGTCTCGCCATTAATCCTACCACTTCAATTCAAGTCGGTAATTTAACAAATATTTCAGTTGTTTCTATACACAGAGCTTTAAAATTTATTACGTTATTATTTCCTTATAACATTAGTATTCTTCAGCAACTCGGCGAAGATGAATATAACACAAGGATTCAATATTCAATATTCTGTTTCAGGAGGCTGAAACCAGTATCCTGAAGTGGACACTGATTTTAAACTTCTTCCTTTGATATCTAAGTCTACGTGTTTTTGTTTAAAGGTAATTCTGTTGGTAAAAGAATTAATGGGGGTGATTAATTTTGAAATGAATGCACGGTATATCTTATAGTACATGCACAAATCGATATGAATCTATAGAGTACATGTCTATATACCATATAGATTTAATCATTAAGATTTTATAGAACCAAATTATGGTAAAGACTGAAGTAAAGAGTAGGCCAATCCTTCAACAATCCATAATATACGACCTACGATCTGCAACTTATAGGTATGGTTTGGTTTTCTACTATGAGTATAACGGAGTATAAACAGTATAACATAGAAATCATCATTAAATAACAAGTTATTTAATTGTATTTAATAATTCTACATAACCCTTTTATTTAAATATGATTAATCGAATATAATGTATTAGATAGTTTGTTTGCACATCGATTTAATTAGTTTCTAGCATTTATTTTTCATCATTGCCCGCGTCTCCCCTATTATTAATAACTTACCCTTATTTGATATCAATGTAAGAGAACACCAGCTTACCTGTAACAAAATATAAAATGTCATTAAAATTATTTGAAATGTTCTCACTATGTGAGAAAGTGGCTATTTTGTATTATTAATGAAAATATTTTACGTAAGTAATAAGCCTGATAGATTTGTTATCTTTAACAAATGTCATAATTTAGTGACTTTTTTCTATTATAATTGAAAATAAAGAGTTCTACTTGTGACTTACAAACTCGACTCATTATGTCAAGATTTAAATAAAGTATACTGTTAACTGGTAGTGCCACATCTGGTATACTGGTATTTTAGGTAGTACTTCATCATCTCTGAGGTACTACATGACAAAATACAAATATTATATTTATTCTGCAGTAATGTTTTAAAATTTATATGTTTTCTTTGCTTTTTTCTACTATTTTTAATTATCATGACTTTTTTATTGTTTTTATTTATCAGTAAGATAAAATAAACTAAAAGTAAGATAATTTTATACACTATGGAAAAGAAGTCTGGAACATCTGAAAAAACAACAAAATATTTTAAAAGGTATTTTAAATTAGCCGCTTCTTCAAATACTTTAGTTCTATATATAGTAGCGTATGTTATTGATTTTGAGGTGGATAGGTACACCCCACCCTGTCCATTGGTCATGAGGAAGCACGATGGTGGACTATTTGAGAAATTTCTTTGTTAGCACGATAACTCAACTAAATCGTGTCGGATCGATCAGGTTTTGACTGATCAGGGACGTCTCTCAAACGACACCTATTGATTTTGAGGTGGAAGAGACACACCACCCTGTCCATGGATCATGAGAAAGCACGATGGTGGACTATTTGAGAAATTTTTTTGTTAACACGATAACTCAACTAAATCGTGACCCGATCAGTCATCGGGGACGTCTCTCAAACGACACCTATTGATTTTGAGGTAGATAAGATACACCCCATCCTGTCCATTGGTCATGAGGAAGCACGATTGTGGACTATTTGAGAAATTTTTTTGTTAGCATGATAACTCAACTAAACCGTGTCGGATCGATCAGGTTTTGACTGATCAGGGACGTCTCTCAAACGACACCTATTGATTTTGAGGTGGAAGAGACACACCACCCTGTCCATGGATCATGAGAAAGCACGATGGTGGACTATTTGAGAAAAATTTTTGTTAACACGATAACTCAACTAAATCGTGTCGAATCGATCGGGTTTTGACTAATTCTCATCGGGGACGTCTCCCAGACGACACTTATTGATTTTGAGGTGGATAGAACACACTTTACCATGTTCATGGGTCATGAGAAAGCACAATGGTGGACTATTTGAGAAATTGTTTTTGTTAGCACGATAACTCAAGTAAATCGTATCGGATCGATCGTGTTTTGACTGATTCTTATCGGAGACGTCTCCCAGGCGACACCTATTGATTTTGTGGTGGATAGGATACACCCCACCCTGTCCATGGGTCGTGAGAAAGCACGATGATGGACTATTTGAGAAAAATTGAAAACAGTAAAACCGTCGCATAAAACACATATTCTGCATTTATGTGTTGGTTTGTTTTCCCTCGGACCCTCAATTTTGAGATAGAGATGTTCTACGCGCGGAAAAGTCTGTTTTAAGGTTTTAAAACTGTTTATTTTTTATGAGATCTTGACTGGCGCAAAGTGTTTGCAAATTTTACATGAAGAGTTTATTCGAACACTGACAGCCTGATAACGGACTCGACAGGACGGTTCTTTTTACGCTCTTCCTGTTCGAAATTAGTTGGATATCTCTCTACAATAATAGGTAGGGTGACATGGACCTATAGAGTGTCCACTTCGTTCCTCAGATCCTACACCCCTTAATATTTTCTTATGTAGTTATTTAAAAACCAAAGCCCATGTCAATAAACATGATAACTTAGATGATTTAATGGTATGAATTCGACAGGAAGTACGAAATACCAGGTAGGAAATAACACATTGAATTTATTTCTCATGAAATAAATTCATGAGAAACAGACACATGCACTCATGACAGTGCAAGTGCAAATATATGCTCTTTTAGTATATCAAACAAAAAACAGAGATTGCTATTAAAATAATGCACCCCCTTTGACCCTGCAAATGCACGCCAGTGTACATAGAACTAAAATATTTCAAAAGATGGCAAATTTAAAATAACTTTTGACGCATTCGGGCGTCTTTGCAAGAAAAAAATATTTTGGGAAATTTTTTAGGTGTTCCAGACTTCCTTTCCACAGTGTATATGAGAATATTGCATTTGATGTTATTGACCTATGCTCTATATATTATTATTATAAATACACTTAATTTGTTAAAACTGGATAGAAACATGTTGTTAGTTAATTTTTTGTATGAAAGCCATTTTCATACTGTAATATTACATTTTGTTGCACTGTAGATTGGACTGTATTGGGTCTGGTGTATTTTTCAATTAATTTTCCAATAGCTAATGCAAAATTTTGTCGCGGAAAAAACAATTGAATCGTAAATGTCATCATCAATCGCTACAGTAAACAGTACAAGTACACAAACAGATATTGGCGAAGATACATGCTTAAGCACGCCTAGCCAATTGTCTACAACTCCTGCTGTCAACAAGCAGTAACGGAGAACAGGAAATCGACCAAAGACAAACAAGTCGAGATAACCGTCTAAGTATCTGCGCGGCTACCGAAAAAAATCAACCAGCCGAATATATGCGCCTAATTAGAAGCAGCGTAATTGTAAATGTCGAATTCCAGGAAACAAAAAGTATTATTCTAAAGGCCACCACTTTATTAGACCTGTCGACGCGAGCGCGTGGAAGTGGACCCCATATACGCGATTTTTTCTGTCAAGGACTTATTTCCACCAGATACGATCAATAATTCCAAACCGACGTGTATCATTTTTGTTGTCAATATTCATGCTGTATTACCAGAAACGTGCGAATCGCGGCGAGGTAAGCGCGGGGCCAGGACCGTAGCGACTCGCGGCGGTGTGGGTGGCCCCGGGGGTTACTTTCAGCAAGAGGAAAAGTCGGGAACCAGTCAAGGCCGCGAGAAAGTAGATACGATTTAAAGCAGTTTTTTTCTGCATTTTATAATTATGTTTGTTACAGTTGTTGCATAACAGCAACGGTGCATATTAAACGTTCTGGCGTATAAAAAATCGTACAAAAAAGGGAATGAAAGTTAAAATGGTCTATTGTGTATGCATGCATATGTAGTGTATATAGGGTGGTCAATTCTGGGGCGATTGGGGTTTTCTCGAAAACTATGAAGGATACACAAATCAGTGAACGACTTCTGGGACCGATTTTTGAGAAAAGAAGCAATGGTCTTCTATTCCGTTCTATTTAAGAGATACAAAGCATCCCCCAAAAATGGGCACTTCAAATGCACCCGCGCTGTCTCAATATATAAGTATTGAATCAAAAAATTGTTAAGGCATTTCTTTAAACAGAATTCAAAAATGTTAAAAATACTTTTTATATTTATATTCTCGCTGATATAGTACTGACCGTCACTTCAAAGTTCAAAATTCAGTTTAGTGAAGAATACTCTGACTTTACAAGAATTTGGTGCTGGAGTACCTCAGGGCAGCGTCCTTGAACCTGTTCTCTACCTGATGTGTACCAACGACATCCAACAAAGCGACGGAGTAGTTATGCTGAGTTTACACGGGTCAAGTAGACAGTCATGTAGAACGGTAAAGTCAAGTAGAATTTCTGACTTGCATCATGTAAACAGTCCCAGTCAAGTCAAGTACCGACTTGCATCATGTAGTGAGGCAAGTCAAGTGATTCTGCATGGTGGATAAGTAGATTGATTTGACTACTACCACCACCACTAATTTCTTGACTTGATCGCTTACTGGACCGCCCATTTTACTAATGTGAACAGCTTATGATTCAAGTATGCAGTTCAAGTAGGCAGTTGTACAAGTATAACTTTATCTGGTATAACCTATATTATAACCTATAACCTTATAGGTATTCTGTGGTTTTGATCGTATGTTTGCTCCTTGATTTGTGCATTTTCTGAATGATGATGTGGTCAGAAGAAGAAATTCTTCTGGAGTAGCAGATTTTATGGAAGAAGAGAAGGATCGCTCTTCTTCCATAACTTCTATTATTTCTTCCAAGAGAAGATTTGTTAAATTAATTAAACTAGTTCGCAGCACTTCGCGACGCTGCAACAGCTGATGTAACACATGCACTTCAATCACTAGGTTCTTCTCTACTGAACGAAATGTAAACGCGTTGGCTCAATCTGTAGTTGAATCAAGTAGAACTAGAAGTACGGAGGTAAGTTACTTGACCCGCGACTTGACCCGCGTAAACTCGGCTTAACAAGAAATACAACTATACACCAGTAATAGTCAACCAGCAAACAATCCCGCATGATAACGAAGCAAAGCATAACATGACTCTAGATGCAAGGCTACGATGAAAAACATCTAGATGAAGATGAATATGAAGACCAGTTTAGATATTAGGAAAAATTTGTTAGATAGTTTTAATCTAGTTACAATGTTCAATGCTTTCGGGACGTTTTTGTATCAAAAAAGCAGGGGGAGTTCGGTTATTATAAGAGATAGGAATTCGGTTAAAGTAAAGTAAAGTTGCACATTATTATGGTGATCAATTATCAGAAAGAAAACATTGTCTGTCAGTTTTTAAGTTATTGGAGAAAATGGAAAACTGTGATATATATTTTAATTTTTTCAAACGAAAACCAGTAAAACTAAACGTTTGTAGCTAAGACATTGTTAAGATACTTCTTCACAAGAAATTTAAGCTATTATTATATTTTCCGAGAGATTCTAGACGTATGAGTTATAATTTTCATTTAATTATTA
Organism: Rosalia funebris; assembly: GCA_037954035.1. Classification (NCBI taxonomy): domain Eukaryota; kingdom Metazoa; phylum Arthropoda; class Insecta; order Coleoptera; family Cerambycidae; genus Rosalia; species Rosalia funebris. The sequence goes on from JAZFAV010000021.1 coordinate 21,002,996, forward strand.
TGGGCATCATATTGAATTTTTTCATTTTCGAAAGGACATTTTTTTAGGGCCAGGGATTACGTTTTAAAAGGATTTAAAAGAAAAAATTAAGAAAGTTAAGGTTTAAAAGTGCGAAGAATGCCTTGGAAATAACTGCAATACTTCTGTTTAACAAACAAATTCTTGACAGTTCAATTAGAGTTTTAAAGTTGCCATTTTCAATGTAACTACAAAATGAACTTTTTCATTAAAGAAAAGTCAGAAATTTGAATTAAAAGTAGGTTAAAGACAGAAATTTATTACTTGTATTGGGATTAAATTAAATGTAATAAATAAATACGTAACCGAATTATAAGATGTGCTCAAATGGTCTATCTTCTACGTCTGAAGCTCGGACATCGCATATAGCAACGTATTGTACGTCTCCATTGTTTGAAGTCACTTCATCAGGAAACATTTCTGATAACCGATGAGCTACTGTTTTAACGTTATATGGTGGTGGTCAATGTTGTTGACAATATAATTCGTAAGGAAGGTTCTCCTAGACTTAGCAGTGATATCAAATCATTCTTAAACATGCCTTAATAGTGGTATTGATATATTTCATGATATTTACTCCTATACAGAAGTTATTAATAATATTTATTAATATATGTATGGAGCAAAGGGTGTTCCATATAGCTTATAATATGAAACACTTTCATATACGAGTAACTGTTTACAAAAAAAAAACGTTTGAAATGTTTGTTTCAAAAAATTTGCAAAAAAAACTTTGACATGAATCCATATCAGATGCAACTAATATAACGATCTGTCAAAGGTAATATATTTTCCTGACGAAGAGTGGTTTCAAGATTAGGGGTACGTCCCCATTATTAAAATATACGAATGCAGAACACTGATATTCCGGACAATTTTGTTGAATCTTCACAAAGTTTGTGTTTGGATAATTAATAGTTTATTGAAGAAGAATAATTGTACCTGTTTTTTTCACTTTCATCTTTTACTCGGAGTGTTATAGAAACCACATTTGTTTCTGTATTTTACAGCATAGAAATGCTGCAAGTTGATTGTTATAACATGACGAGTTAACGTAAAATTGTGTATTGAAAAATGCGGGGGGGGCATTCCCAACAGATATTTTAATTTGGGTTATTGTTAATAAAAGCTTTATTAGTCTTATTTGAGTATTAAAAGATAGTTAATTCTATCTCTAGAATTAATAATACAGTTGTATTTTATCAATGATGTAATTATGCCAAGTAACGTGTAACTGGATATAATTATTTCAAAAAGGTGATATAAGCTGAGAAAGATTTCATGACCACTTTGTACTAAAACAATGTTTGATATTCCAGTATTACAATAATACTAACAATATGTTTTTATTTAGATAATTCTAATTTATATTGGATTAAATTTAAAAGGGGAAAGTCTAGTTTACTAGCTACTCCACTTAACCCTGACTTAATATCAATTATTACAATATATAAATATTTTTAATATGATTGTATATAATCAAGTAAATTATATGGTATTATAATATAATTAAGTATTACATTACAAGAAATAATGGAACGATATAATATGTAAGCAATATGTAAACATTCAGTCTGATCTACGATTAATGAATTATTTTTTAATATTGTCAACACCTTTAGGAGGTATACGTTGTATTTCGTGACGATTTCTTTCTTTTACATGTTCCAAGTTCTCCGGCGTAGTAACGTATACTTTGCTTTTTAAGTATCCCCATGAAAAGTAATCTAGCGATGTTAAACCTAGCGATCTGGTTGGCCACTTAAGTGGCCTCCTTCTGTCTATCTAACGATTCATGAACATATCCAAATAAGTGCAGAGAGGTGCTGTATCATTGTAAATTTGACAAAACTGAGTTATATTATATAAAGTTCTAATGTACTACTAAGTAGTTCTGTTGTACACATTATTTTTAATGTTTGTACATATTTTGTTGCGTTTTCATAACTCTGTTCTCATATAAGACTTTAACATATAATTAATTATCGAAAATAAATACTAAATGGCGGTTTTGGTTTGAAAAAGATGCTTACTGTATGTACCAACATTATAAAGCTTCAATTTGAAGTTTGACGACGCTAAGTTGTTTAGTATTTGTTTGGCAGCGATCAATAGTGAATGCTCTCAGTGTATTTGCAAACATGGAAAAAATTGGTCATAGTTATATGATATAATACTTTCATTTGAAAGGCTTCAGTCCAACCGATATCAAAGCGGAGCTAGATTCTACTTTGTGGGAGTCTGCTCCTTCGTCCATGACAGTAAAATATTTGGTGGAAAAGTTTAAACGGAGAGGCCGTACGAGCTGCCAATACGAACATGGCAGTGGTTGACCAAATGAGGTGACCACGCCCGAAATGGTGAAGAAAATTAACAAAATTGAATTGGACGAGCGTCGACTGGAGGTACGTGAGCTAGCAGACATAGTAGTTTACATTTAAAAACATTTTAAAAAAGTTCTGTACATTGCATATTGACTGTAAATTTGAACATGAAAATGTTGTGCGTAAGATGGGTACCATGGAACAAAAACAGCGTGGTGAGGAGGTTGCAGTCAAGGGTTTGGCGAAGTTTAACAGGAATAAAGCCGAGTTCTTGCGTAAATTCTAGCCATGGATGCAACATGAGTCCATTACTTCACACCTGATGCAAAGGAATAGATAAAACAATGGACTAAAAGGCGTGTCCAAAGAAGGTGAAGACAGTTTAATCTGCAGGCAAAGTCATGGTGTCAGTTTTTTTAGATGAGCGTGGCATAATCTTCATTGATTATTTTCAGATAGGAAAAACAATCAACAGTGAGTATTATGCAAATTTATTGCAGCGTTTGAGTGATGAAATTAAGAAAAAGTGGCTCTATTTGGCGAAAAATAAAGTTTTGTTTCATCAAGACAATGCAGTTTAAACATTTGTTATCCCGATGGCCAAAATCAATAAGCGAAAATTTGAATTGCTCCCTCACGCACCATATTCACGAAATTTAGCCTGCTCAGATTATTTTCTGTTTTAGAACTTCAAAATTTGGCTCGGCGATTTGGAATTGGAATAAAAGATTTGCCAACAATGTAGAGGTGGGGCTGATGGTTATTTTGAGGAGCTCGACGATTCTCACTATAAACAGGGTAACGAAGCAATTGAACATCGCTGGGTAAAGTGTATCGAGTTAAAAGAAGACGTTTCTTTGTTATGTGGGGTACTTTTGGGACTACCATCGTACGTCGCTAGCTTTGTTTTGTTACACATACCCAGCCGTTCGCCAAGCGTCTAGAGTTGGAAGCTTCGATGCGCTTTTACGCAAAGATTATATTATGATCTCGATAATTTTCTATTGAAAATTTTAAAACTGTCTCTAAAAATTAATTTAAACGCACCTAATTTTTCGATTACATTCGTAAATAAAGTAAAAATAATGTAGGAAACATTTTATATCGAAATTTACTTTAATAATGTTACGACAAATTGAAAAATACCGCGTGATCTTACAGCCCGGCTACAGGACGTTTCATAATCATATATTTTATCACTTTGTTGAATGATTTTTTGACAATGTACGCAAATAAGATGAAGCTTACAATTTTGCCACATCGATTTACGGAAGAGGTTTGATTTATTATCATAATGTTTTCTTTTTATTTATAGAGATGAGTAGGCTGGCGTAAGAAAGCTTTTTAAAATGTAAAATGTAAATTGCCTCTACTACTACGACGGAGTTTGGCAGCGAAAACTATAACCCGGTACTAGGGCGGGTGTGTCAAGGTAAATGGAACATTGACTTTCATTTGTTTAAACCTTCACTGCTGTGTTGTTGTTTTGCTCCCGTTGATTCCATTTCTTGCGGCACGATTCTTATCACTATATGTACCAGAAGATTATCTTGTCACCACCTCAAAAACGCACTATAGTTTTCGTATCACAAAATATTAATTATACGCATTAAAAATAGCTTGGATTTTCCTGTTACCGTTTCAATTCGGTTTTAGCATGTAACAGTATCGTGAGTCTGTCGTATTTCGAAGCGTGGGAAGAACGTGTTGCAAAAACGTTTTACACTTGATTGGAACGTGGAAGGCACGGTATCATATGGAATATTTGTTATATAATGCAGGTGAAACGAGTATCATGTCATGTATATGTATATAAAAATATTTTAAAATGTTTCGCTGATTGTGGGTTGTTCAGGAAATGTCTAGTATGTCTACACGTTTTGATAAGGCTTAACAAAACACAATTTTGATCGATTGGAGTTATCAGAATTACTGCATAATTGTTGAATAAGGACGACGGCATTTTTCATATCGAACACTGTCTACAAAGAATGCAGAGTGAAAATTTTGAATCTTCCGGGTTGAGACATACAAAAATGAACGAACAGGCAGGAAACCTTTCCCCCCTGTACTAGGGATATTAAAAACATAAATAAATAGTTTTGAAAATCTTAAAACGGAGTTTTCCGCATGTGGTACATCTCTATCTCGAACTTGAGTGGCCGAGAAAAAATAAACCAACATATAAATGCAGAATATGTGTTTTATGCGACAGTTTTACTTTTTTCGTTGGCGACTCCTTCAGTGCCGTATCAATACGTTCGTGATCGAACGAAATTATTTTCTTTCTCATTCATTCGTGTATGATACAAGCCGAATATATGTTTTTTTTCTTAAATGCAAAATCAGCAACGCGTTAAATGTTTATGTTTAAAATCTCAGAATGAACATAAACTTTTACCTCGTCGTTTTTCATGACCCATGGACAGGGTGGGGTGAGTCCTATCCACCTCAAAATCAATACATGTCGTTTAGTAGACGTCCCTAATCAGAATCAGTCGAAACCCGATCTATCCAACACTATTTAATTGAGTGATCGTGCTAACAAAAAAAAATCTCAGCTAGTCCACCATTGTGCCTTCTCATGACCCATGAACATGGTAGACTATGTTCTATCCACCTTAAAATCAATCGATCAGAATTAGTCAAAACCCGATCGATCCGACACGATTTAGTTGAGTTACCGTGCTAACAAGAAATTTTTATGCCGACGACAACAACAACGACAACGACAACGACAACGACAACGACAACGACACACACATAGACACAAATTTTGCAAAAACGTTTTTTTTTTGTTTTTAAGCCGCTCTGGTATAGTTGAGTGCGGAAAAGTAAAAAGAATTATCTAAAGTAGGTATTTATTTTATTATCCTACAATAATAAAGAGCGAAGATCAATAGAACATAAAAACACATAAAACCGATTTACAAGAGCGAAGGCATAATTAAAAGAAAATTGCGGATCACAAGAAGTAGAATTAACATCGAAAATTAAAAAATCGAGAGGTCTAAGGGGGGCTACAGACCTTTCGTTTACCTACTCAGTTTATCAGGTGTGACTTCGTGCCTGAACGATAAATTGTGTGAACTGTGCAGTTTAGACCGGTATTAACCCTGATGAAATATCTGTGCATTTGGACCCTCTTTTGTAACGATAATCTGCGCAGTTTATCGTACAGTTTGTTCAGTTGACGTCCTCTTTATGTACATGCGCATTTAAAAAAGATGCGCTTTTGGCGATTATCCAATCTTTGCACCAACGTTCACGGCGTTTTTTCCTTTTTCTTCTACAGTTGCAATTACACAACAAAATTCGATTCTTCTGTTTCTGAACTTTATTAAGTTTTAATGTTTCTTGAAGCAAACCTGTCGAAAGTGAGGGGAAAACTGAAGAAAAATCGGACGGAACTGAGGCCAAAACTGAACGCCTTCAGTTCAGATAAATGTACAGATTTTCACACATTTATTTACGATGGATAACTGCACAGATAAATGGAAGATGTGTAGTCCCCTTAAGAGGCCATCCATTGGGTGCCTCAAATCAAACTAAGTAGGCCTTAGAGACGTCTACCTAAATAAATATACGAGGATTGTTAAAACTACAAGATCAAATGTCCGTATCGGTTTCTAATATTAACATGTATATATGTATATTTGCCTCGAGATAAGAAATAACATACTAAGATTATAAAATGTAAATATGGATAAAGACTAATAAATAGTACAAAAGAAAGAATTTAAAATAAGGATTGAAATACAATTAAAGATAGATTTTAATCTCAAAATATGTACTAATAATAATAACAGTTTTAATAGAATGAAATAATAACATTAATTTATATAAAGTTTATTTACCCTAAGCTAATATTATTATTTACAATACTTTAGAATAATCTATATTATGTATACATATAAAAATACAATTTAGTAATAAGTGTTTCATATAATAAGTTTTACATTTGAAATGATTTAATTTCACATTAAATGAAAGCACGTTATTTTTGTAGTAAAATCATTATTATTAATTTCTTTATGGCTCTTGTTTATGATCTAAATGTCACTTAATAATAAGATACATCAACTCTTGTAATACACCATGTGGTGAACAATGAGAGGGAGAGAGATAGAGAGAGAGAGGGAGAGGTAAATTTGAATTATTATTAAGTTATGCTGTTTACCCGGAAATTCGAATTTTGCAGTTTAGATTCGTTGTAGGCAGTATCGATATGATAAATGCCGTCGTCCTTATTCAACAATTATGCAGAAATTTTATAACTCCAATCGATCAAAATCTTGTTTTGTTAAGCCTTATCAAATAGTGTTGACATACTACCCATTTCCTGCGACAACATATACAAACGTAAGACATAATTAAAATATATTTTTTAGAGTCAGTTTTGTATAATTAATTTAATTATACAATTTGAGCGTCAACAAGCCATGTAGGGTAGTATGTAATTCAGTTAGTGATTTTCTAAACTGGGAGTTAAAATCTTAATATAGTGCTTTCATAAAGTAATGAATAAATTCACTAAAATTCAAAGAATAACTTTTGGGAAAAACTCTCAGACCCGTCAAATTTTGTTTTTAGTTGCGCATTTTTTAAAATGTAATTAATAGATACAGGGTGATTTGTGTAGGCCGTACGACGTCATCGATTTGCCTTGTAATGGGAATACCCTTCTTTATTATGGAATATGAAACAGCACATTTTCTTACATTCATTACTGCAGTAATTATATTAGTGTGAGTGTAGGTTATATTAAAAAAATTAGGGAAACAATTTTACAATTTCAAAATCATCATCATCATGTTGGCGTTACAGCCCTTGATGGGCATTGGCCTCCTCCAGGACCTCTTTCCATTCGTTTATATCCAGTGCTATTCTTCTCCATCCTTTCACAGCAATGCTTCTTAGGTCCTCTTCCACGTCGTCTAGGTATCGTAGTCTAGGTCTTCCTCTACGTCGTTGCCCTGTTGGGCTTTGGAACATACATATTCTTGCAGAATCTCCCTGATTCATTCTAAGTACATGTCCAACCCATCTTAAGCGACTAAGTTTAATTAATTTTACAATATGGGGGGTCTTTATAAGGCCTGTAAAGTTCAAAGTTGTAGCGTTTTCTCCAAACCTCGTTATCATTTACCGCCCCGTATATTTTACGTAGAACTTTTTGCTCAAAACATCCCAGCAGCTCCTCACTATTTTTTTGTTAGGGTCTATGTCTCAGACTCATACATCAATACCGGCGTATAAGTGTTTTATATAATTTACATTTTGTTTGTCGAGATATGTTTCTTAATCTAAGTTGTGAAGCCAGACCAGAGTAGCACCTATTTGCTAGGAGTATATTGTGTTTTATTTCTGCTGTGATATCATTTCGGGTGTTTACTATTGAGCCTAAGTAAATTAATTCGTCAACAGCCTCTATTTGAGCTTAATCAACTTGCAATATCCTCTTTTATACTGGCTGCAGTGTACGCATATATTTGGTTTTATTGGTGTTCACTACCAAACCAATTTCTCTTGCTGCTGCATCCAGGGCCCTATATGCTTCTTTAACGACCGCTTCTCATCGATCAATGATGTCTGTCATCGGCGAAGGCGAGGATTTGGATACTATTGTTAAGAATTGTTCCTGCTGTATTAATTTGAGCAGATCTTATCACCTCTAGGGCCAGGTTGAACTATATACATGAAAGAGCATCTCCCTGTCGCAGTCCACTGCTAATTTTAGTTACTGGAGATCGATTACTCTGGATACGTACCCTGCATTCTACTTTCTTCATTGTTAGCTTTGTAAGTGCTATCAGGAAGCGCGATATACCTAATTCTTTCATTGCTTCAAAAAGTTTTCCTCTGTTGATGGTGTTACATTCTGCTTTAAAATCGACAAATATGTGATGTGTTTCTATGTTTTGTTCTCGGGTCTTTTCCAATATTTGTCTAAGCGTTGAAATTTGGTCGATAGCAGATTTACCTGTTCTGAAGCCTCTTTGGTATCTTCCAGTTAGTCCCTCTGCATAGGGTTTTAGGCGTGAGCAGAGTAATATGGAAAACACTTTATATGCAGTGTTTAATAACATAATCCCCTTATAATTTGAGCATCCCAATCCCTTTCCCTTTTTATAAAGGACGCATGCCAGAGTTCCATTCATTAGGGAATGTCCCTTGTATCCAGATTTCTGAGGTAAGTGCAGATTCTTAAATATTTCCGCCGGGAGATTATCGATTCCAGGTGATTTATTATTGGCAAGTGCTTGGACAATTTCAAAATGCCAAATTAATAAAAAATCAACTAATCAACTAAATGTTCAAATTATGCACCGTTCGCTGCTTGATAGTAGTCAAGATTATAAATAAATGTTTTTTTAACATTGTCAATAACTTCAGGAGGTGTACGTTGTATCTCTTGATGAATTCTTGCTATTAAATCTGTTAAATTTTCGGGCCTAGTGACGTATACTTTGATTTTTAAAAATCCCCACAAAAAGTAATAAAATGTAGCTGGCTACTCAATTGGTTCCCTTCTCTCTACCCAACGGTGCACAATGTGAACATTTAATTTAGTTGATTTTTTAAGTAATTATTGCTATTAAATTTAGTATTCTAAAGTTGCAAAATCGTTTATTCATTCTTTTTAATTATCCTATACTTACGCTAATATAATTATTACCACAAAGTCAACAATGTGCTTATTCACATTCCGTAATAAATAGGGGATTTCCATTAAAAAATAATCATACCTCCTAGGCGAACGATCCTGTATGTATTAATTATATTTTAAAAAATACACTGTATACAATTCAATGGTATATTACTGTCCCAATTTGATGACACGTATTGTTTTATTTTGTTGTACCTATAATTATAATCTATTGATCTCTAATCGACTGTAACTAATAAGAAAACGCAATAAATAAAAACGTGAATAAACCATAGAGTTTTAAAATAATAAATTGCCAAACTTGGCAATTCATTCGAAATTTACTTAAAGATTTTCCAGATAAGTCATTTTCCCATATTTTCTTGTATAAGAAAACATGACATGAATATAATAATTAATACAAAACTATTCCTATTTATTTTATGACATAAAATTAATTTTCTATGTTGTTTATTCGAAGACGTATTACTATTATCAGTACAATATTTTTCACAGTTATTTTTGGTGTCAAGTACGACATATTTAGTATTATCGGTGCTGCGTTTCAGTTTGTTTAAATAATAATCCTTTAGATAACTTACAAAGTTCATTATTTATTATGTTTGTTATTATGATAAAATCGTTCATCGAAACATATATCATTGTATCATCTGCAATACGTTTGACATAATATGCGTCTATTAATGTATGATGTCTGTCATTTACATATACAATAAAGAGGAGGGGTCCTAGGACACTTCTTTGTGATACTTCATATATACCAGCTAACGAACGAGATACATTATTAATATTATTCACGTGTTTTTCATCATTTGCCATTTAAATAAATTTCAAATCAAAGTAATATTATCGCAGAACTTTCGCTAACTTACTCCTAGCTATAGTCTCAAAGATTTGTATTTTAATTTTGTTTCCGAAGTGAACTAAATAGACTGTTTTATTATAAAACAAAAAAATGCTTTCTTACAGATATTACTTATTGATTTAATTGAACAAATTGTTTTCATAATACGATTATTTATACTTGAATATTTATTTATTTCAATAGAACCAATTCTACAACTTAAACTATAAAGAAAACAATGGTATGGGACACCATTATTTTTGTATTCAAGAATTGCAAATTGAAGTTCTTAATATTACAGTTGATCAAGTTAATTGCAGGGCTGGAGTCAAGATAGACTCTTAAAACTATATCTCGTTCTGAAGCTCAATTATGGTACAGGAATTATTTTTCATATATGTCTGGATTACTGGATTGTCAAGGTTGGGTGCTAACGTAGTTGTTGAATTGTATTCTTCAATCATTTTCGTAAATATTGTATTTAAAACTTTAAAATATTTTCAATAGGTTTTCGTTCAGCGATAAACCACAGTTTCATCTTTGTATTTCCATCATAAGGATGCATGGTTTAGTGCGTTTTGCATTTTGGAAGGGTGGAGTAATTGAACCATACTTCTTTGAAAATGAAGCTAGTAATACTATAATAGTAAATGGGGAACGCTATCGTGACATGTTGATGTCCTTATGGTTTGTAGATAACAGTCGTTAAATATTGACGCCTCATTTTTGACAAAACACAAAGCACTCGTCAAAATATTAGACTTCTTTGGACGATATTCAACAGATTTAGTTTTCAAGTAGGGTATCAATCTTGAGAATTGTTTTATGCTGACTCTCTTTAACATTTAATGTACCTTTTAACACAGAGTCAATTGCCCACGACGTGAGAGATTTTATTTTCATGATATTATATTTATAACAAGCCATTAATACATATTCAAATATTTTTTTGACTTCCTTTTCAGTACACCACTTTTTGAAGTCTTTATAAGCCGTCTCATATTGTTTTGCAAATTTTTGTCGCCATAGTAGATAGTAGATAGAAAAGTTACGATACTGCACATTCTGCAATTCCCGATACTTCAAGAGGCTTCAAGAGGCACCAAAACAAGTGATGAAGAGAGATATTCATCACTTGATTGAAACGGTTGCGATTTGGAAGTATCGTTTTTACATTCTGAAATGGATTTTCTCAATTCTTATATGCAAAAGCAATACTTCGCAACTTAGAATCAGAAATCACTATTTTCACTTAATATTTATTATTTTAGAGACCTGTCTTACATGAATATTTTTGCCTAAAGCCCGACTGAACGTACAATACAATATAATACTTTATTCAATTTGATTGACATGGGTGCCTGTACCACATTCTATATTAAGTACGAACTAGAAAAAAAAGTCCCATTTAATCTTTTGCGAGAAACTCTTCTTCAGACATAACTTCTTCAGACAGAAATATAAAAAAATCGTAAATCAAGCTTGTAGTAGCAGCCCTTGAGAATGTTTCCTAACACGTATAGTTTACATAAACGTGGCTGTGCCACTAAATAAACTAAAACTTATGTATTTGATATCTAGATTAACTTAAGGAACGATAGAGGAAGGATGCCAAGACGATGTTTTTTGTCTCATCTAATTTTAAAGAGTTATAGGAGCATATCTGCGATCTGTTAAGTACTAAAGTATAACTTTTATCTACTGAAGTAATATACATTTAAACTACAGAAATAAGGAGTTTATACTCCAACCCATCTGCCAATGCCTTATATAATAAGAACTAAACAAATTAGGTCAAAACAGCTATTCTCCTGGCTATATGCCAAACGACGAGCGCTGAATTACGTGACAAAATTTGTCGTATTTTTGTCTAACAGAGTTAGTAAAACTTTGCATTGTATTGATGATCTCAAGTTTTTACTTCGATTTATATTGTTCAAAACTACCAAGAGATGGCGTTTGGTACGTTCTAATGCGGTGGAACGTAGCAACGTCTACTAGATGTGAGCTTTATCTGTCGAAGGTATACTCGTTTACACTGTACTGATGAGACCCAAGATAGAAAGGTCGAAACCGGTCTGCAGTTAACGATATCCTGAGATAGGCGACACTTTGCATCTTTCTTGGTGGTTTTGGAACAATCACTGTATTTTTAGTGCTAACTCTGTTAAACAAAAATACGACAAATTTTGTCATGTAATTCAGCGCTCGACGTTTGGCATATAGCGAGTAGAATAGCTGTTTTGACCTAATTTGTTTAGTCCTTATTATATAAGACACATTTCGCCTAAAAAAATAAAATAGAAAATCGAACATAACGAATAAACGAAGATGTTTCAACAAACAAGTAAACATGAAATACTTTAAATAATTTTTAAAATTCTGTATTTAATATTTCTTAAAATGTCAACGCAATATATTATCTCGCAAAGTATTGTGTAAAATTCTTGTTTCTTACTTCTAATTTTCAAAAAAAGGCAATCAAAATGTTGATATCTTATCCACGAGATCAGATGACAACTGAAAGATGTTTACGGCTTGATAGACTCTTGACTAAAACTTAAAAATGCATTTTCTTATTTTAGACTGATATAGTATACAATTTAACAACGGGCCGTTCGTGATTAAGAACTCTGGATTATGAAAAGGGATTGTCTTAGTCAACAAAATATTTCGTTATGTGAAATATTCACGGAATAAATTTTTGAAAAGTCATATTTCCTCACATTAATGTTCCTTTTTCTCAGAGTCTGTTCAATATATCATGACTATTGTTCTTTTTAAAGATGGAGAGTGAAATAAAGAACAAACTGAATGAAGTGTTTTTTGAGAAAGCTTTTTGTTCATATAATAAATTTGTGAGATATAAAAAAGGTGACTGAAAAAGTACCGATTTTGTCAAACAAATAAAACATTTATCTTTCGGTAATGGATAAAATGCTTCATTTAAAATAATGATACCATAGTTGTTTAGTTATGTATATAATTTGAGTAAGATTGGTACAGCGGTTTCAGAGAAAAAGGAACTTATGTGATGGCAGTTTTCCCATAAGGATAAATACAAGTGACCCCCTTATAGTACAGACCAAAGAATTTTTTCTTAAGTCTTTCAAATATCTTCAGGAAAATCAGGATTTTTTATTCCTAATACGATGAGGCATGCAAGTGGGTAGCTATAATAATTATACTGAGCGTTCGAGTATGTACAAGAAAACATTTTTAATTATCACGATTTTTTAGAAGCAAAATTAAATTTGTACGAAGAATTATATTAATTTTTCGGTGTTGATTAGAAATGAGTTTAGGCTTTGCCTAAATAGAACATATAATCCACTATTCGTATTCGGTAACGCCCAATATCCTACATATACTCGTAGTTTTTATTTTCGATTGCTGCTCTTTATGCAATATTTCGCAAAGGATTTGTCACCAAGGAACTAAATAAACTTCAACGTCAATAAATACGAAAGTTGTAGTCGCTTTCAGTTGAACTTGAAAGTGAATGTTTATATACAGTCCCGAATTCTTATTCTCTCTCTATCTACCAAAGGCAAGATTTCAGTTGGATTTGGCTTCACTTAATTTTACTGGTGGGTAATAAGTTATATATTAATAATAATGACGATGTTATTTGTAACAAGTAAAACAAATAATGATGAGATGAATGTTTTATGTAACTATTGATTAATACCCAGCAGTGATGGCGTATATTCATACTAATAAGCTTAGCCAGGCCACCCCAAAAGGAAGCGTTTGTATGTTTTATATAACAATAATAACAGATTTATCATTCTGTATAAATTGTTTTCTAATTTGGATAAATATAGTGAAATTGTGCCGTTATTCATATACTCTATAAATATACTGGAGTAGTTTGGAACATTTTGTGTGAAGACAACACTAACTTAGTTTTCCACAAAACACAAAAACACTATACACTACACTCGACGTCCGTTTCGTCAACAAAGTTGGTATTATCTGGAGATGATTAAAACTGGATAAGTTTTAAATTGAAAACTCGACACTCGAATGTTTTAATCATATCCAGATGGTGGCAACTTTGTTGGCGAAACGAGCATTGAGTGTAGTGTATAGTGTTTTGTGGAAAACTAAGTTAGTGTTACTCTATAAATACATAATAATAAAAATACTGTCATCTATCAAATGGAAATTTGATCTGTATTAAAAATAAAAATACAAGAACCAGTTATATTAAAACGCATTGTAACTAAAAATCATCATCATGAGGTCATCAGTCCTAAGACTGGTTGGACGCTAACCTCCAGCTTCTCCTATCTTGTGCTAACCTACGCATTTCGCTAATTGTGCTACAACCTACATCCCTTACTATTTGCGAGCAGTAGTCTAATCTAGGCCTACCTCTGCCTTTCTTCACTCCTATGTCTGCCTCCAAAATATCGCGGACTATTCCCCCATGTCTCAATAAGTGGTCTACCATCCTATCTCTTCTCTTCTTTATGTTTTTCCACATACTTCTTTTCTCGCCGACTTTCTCCAATACTTCTTCGTTTCTAACCCTATCACTCCATGGTATTTTCATCATTCTTCGGTAACACCACATATCAAAAGCTTTTAATTTCTTCCTACTTGCTTCCCCTACCGTCCAGGTTTCGCAACCGTATAGTGCCGTGCTCCATACATATGTTTTCAAAAATCTTTTCCTTGTTTTTAAGTTTATTACCCCCGAGCATAAAAGTGCTTTCTTTTTGTTAAAAGCTACTCAACCCTGCGCTATTCTTTGTTTTATGTCTTTATCGCTTCTTCCATCCCAATTTATTTTACTTCCTAAATAAGTGAAGTCTTTAACTTCCTCCAATCTTTCACTATCAATTTGTACGTATTTGCTCTGCTCTCGCGCCCTGCGCACACTAACACTTTAGTTTTGTTTTTATTCACCCTCATTCCGTATTCCTCTGTCAACACTGCCTCCATTTCGTTCAATGCTGATTCTAATTCCTCCTTACTAGATGCTAATACTGCTATATCATCCGCGAATCTCAACGAACTAAAAATACAAAATATAAATTGCCAAAAAAAAGCAGGGGTACAGATCAACCTCTGAATAGACAATTTGAGAAACCAAAGTAAAAAAATATATAATTTATAAAATAACCATTTAAAGAAAATTTGAGAATTTTATGGAAACATTTCATATCACAGTAATGAAGGGTATTTTACTCCAATCTAATTGAGCAGGGTTACTCCATAACCATTCTTTATGACTCCTTTTTTATCTTTTATTAATCTGTAATCTAAAAGGTGTATTTTATAAACAAATTTTTAAATATACAGGGTGATTAATGTAAGTGAAAATCTGGTGCCTGGAATGTCTGTTTTTTTAACTAAACATCCTGTATATTCTGTATTATTTAAATTTTCCTTAAATGAGCCGACATTAATGATATGTCCTCTTATATTAATGAAGAAGTTACATTTGTGTAAAACCGTAGAATTGGTGATTTTCAAAATAATTTTACTCAGTAATGTGAAAAATAAAACCTCATTTTATACGTCGTAGAAAACGATATTCCTTAAATGTAATTTGGCAACACTCCATTATGTTGTAGTTGTAAAAGACCACTTAAATAAAATATTTCCTAATACATGGACCGGATGAATACGAGCCATTGAGTGGCCATCTAGATCACCAGATCTTACGCCATTGGATTTGTTTCTGTGGGGTCTTCTTAAAAATAAAGCATGTGTCACATATTTACGTTACGTTGATGACTTCGAAGGCAAAATTACAGAAATAAAGAATTTATCTAAAAATTCTAATTAAACGTCCGTTTGTCCGGGAATTTCTCATATATATACACTCTGTATATGTATATAAAATATTTATCTTCAGATATACTTTCTATATACACTACCCTCAAAATATGATAAAAATATTAGAGATACGTTTTAACAAAATAAATATTAGGTATCTGAAATGAAATATTTCATTGGTATTTATTTTTTTATTCCCAAATACATGCAATTGAAATAGTTATTATGGTTAGACATGGAAATAAATTAAAATGTCGAAGTTTACGTCAGAACCACGCTGAATTCAATTAACAATAAGCATATAATCGTTTCATTTAATAATCGTTTCATTTAATTCATTTAATATATCGTTTCATTTAAGAATGAGAAACTTGATTTTCGGTTGATGCTTCGGTTGATATTGAAACAATCGACATTTGGATAAGTTTATAGTGTTTTTAAATAAATAAGTTTTTGTTTTTTTTAAATCGGATAAAAAATGGGAGAGTAAGTAGCTTACAATGTCTTTTATAAGATATCCTGCATATTTCAATTAATAGTATAAATAATTTAGTGTTAATTTAAAAATTAACAATATTGCTTGTAAAGGATATTGTGGAACGTCCAATATACCCTGTATTTGTTTTCACTATAAATAACTCTTATAGTGAATTATCATATTGACAATAATTCTGAAATGTTAGATTACCATACTTTTTCTAAAGAAAAAGTACGGTAATGTAATATTTCATAATTACTGAAGAAAAACTATAGTAATGTATGGTATTACATTACCATACTTTTTCTAAAGAAAAAATATGGTAATGTATATTTTAGAATTATTGTCAATATAATAATTCACTATAAGAGTTGTTTATAATGAAAAGAAATACAGAGTACTTTGGGCGTTCCTCAATATCCTTTACAAACAATATTTTCGTTACTTGAAAAGGTAGAAAAGTAAAATTAAATAAAAAAATAACACAAAAAAGTAGGGGTTGAAGGAATTATTAAAATAGGCTTTAATGTCAGCGAAAAAAAAAAAAAATAGGGAGAAATGTAGTATACAACGCTCTCGATCCGGGGTTTAACACCGCATGATGGCAGGAATTGGTTGGGGTATTTTTGACATGATCACTTGATTTTCGGTTCAAATCTGAATTGATTGGATTTTTATATGTATGGCCAGATCTTCTGAGGGTAAATTGTCATATAATTACCTCGCAGAAAGCCTTCAAGTTTCCTGAAATGATCCGGGGTATCAAGTTCAATCATTTGGAGTTGGCCTAGATTGCCGGCATGGAGTAATCCGGGATTGGGTTCGATTCCCACATCAGTGGACTGGGTGCGTTTCTGTTATATATTTTTGTTATATAAACAAAATTGTAAAATTGTTGGAGAGGGTTTATTAGGGATTTTAACCACCAGGGAGCTGTAAGATACACAATCAGAAATGGCATTCAGTGACATTCAAACAGGATTTCATTTCACTTTTCTATTTTTGTATTTCAAATTGCGCATATTTATCTTGATTGTAGATAAAATTCTGAGACATACTGTGTACACAATACAATGTTTTATGTCAAACCTAGTATTAAAAGTATTTTTTTTGTTAATAATCTGACATTTTACCATCATTAGGCCCGATGGCCTAACAGATGAAGAGAGCGAGTAGTTAATTCGGTTTATAATAATTTGTTTATATTGTTGATTGTATAATAGGTATAATCCTCTTAAGTGGTTTCATGCATTATTTATTATAAGGAACGTATAATAAATTACCGTCTGGTGGTATTTGCAGATAAATAAGTACACCCATCTAATCGCTATTACAATTCAACAACTCCAAATTGTATAGAATTTATAATAATACACAATGTTGATTAAGCGAACTAAATGATTTTTTTCTAATTTCCGGAACGATCAAATAACGATACACATCTGAAATAACAATGCAAAAATAAATAAGATGGCAAATGAATCGCGAATTATGCACAAAGGTCAAAATTTGACCATAACCTTTAGTCCGCGTTCTTTAATTTACACAATAACTTGACAGAATCCTGGTTTTGCTTTGTAACAGACGAACAATAAAAAGCAAAACCGCAAAGATTTAAAAACGGATATTTATCCAATTAACGACACATCTATTGGCAGGCAAAAAAAAATCCGGTGTAATACCAGAGGGCAATCAGCTTGAAGACGTCTCCTGACATCTCCTAAATTCTTTCTAGCGAAACGAAATATTGGGAAAGTCTAAAAACATTGACTGATATTAATTTGAATAAACGCATCCGTTACCTATCAGATCTGCAAATATATTAGTTTATTACAATAAAAAAATAAGAAACAGTACTAGTGATTAGTTATATTAGTCTCATTCTAGTTTGTATTAAAGAAACTGCAAAAGACATAATATTAGATTTATTTTTCGTAAAATACAGAAACAGATATTTGGTGTGAAAAGTCGGTAAGCTACACAGTTAAAAATAAAATATTTTAAACGTGAAGGGATCGATAAGAATTGAAAATAATAAGTTAAAAAAAACCGACAAAACAAAGTAACAACTAAAAAGCAACGTATAAATGTTTTCTATAACAATTTAATACTTATTTTTTGTTCCGTTTAACGTAATTAAGAAACTATTGTTTACTATATAATTATTATTAATTGTTTTATATAATTTTGAAGTTGGTGCCAAGCAAAACATAAAAAAATATATGTATACCTTGCTACTATAACAAGTTTACATTTAAAATTGTTGAGGGCCGGCATTCGCATTACTAATATTGTATGGCACCGACTTCAAAATTATATAAAACAATTAATAATAATTACATAATAAATTAATTAATTAATATAATAATAAAGAATAATTTCTTAATTACATTAAACGGAACAACAAATAAGTACTAAATTGTTGTAGAAAATATTTATTTCTTGCTTTTTAGTTAAGTTACTTTTTTAAATCGGTTTTTTATTTAATTTCCGCCTCATTTGGTAAATTGACAAAATATGCACTGCTCGTCAACAATAGGAACAAGTCTCTATCGGACCGCTCACGAGATGCGCAGTAAATAGCCTGGTCTAAATAAATAGCCGAATTCTGCCCTCACTCTTTCTTTTACGTATACATAGAGAAATTTCACACTTTCTCCTATTATTGACGAACAGTAAGTGGTTATATAATAAATTGAAGAGTCCTTTTTATGAGAAACATTGGAGTGTTAGCTGCCCCTACAGATTTTCTGTTTTTCAATTTGTCTATCAATAAATTAAAGAGTTTTTATAGGTACAAGGCACAAGAAACAATGAATTATTCTGTTTTGTATTATGGCTATTGTACGATGGATCATTTATTGATAATATTTGATCAACTATATCTATAGAGTTCCCACACTGTCGTATGTATACTGGAATTTGACTGTTTTATGTCATGACAATACAAAATATCGCCTTTTGTAACATATTTACTCAGGTAACTCAGCGTAATGGGAATAATATACTCTAATATACCTTAAGGGGAGATAGATGAATAGTAAAAGTAAATTAGTATCAAATGGGATTTGTTAACTGGAAAATTATATTTTATGATTTTCCTAAATAATAAATTATTCTCTTGCTGGAGTGAGTATTGCTAATTCCATCAACAATCGTCTTAGTAATTTATATTTTAGTTTCATTCTAATTATCTATGTCTTTCGACTACATATAACTTCCGTGACCATCCTCCGTATCATATTCTTACACTGAAAAAACAGGTTACTTCCGAAAATAAAATGCCTTTATTTGACCCGATTTATTTGTTATAATGTTATATTGCCGATAATACATTGTGAAATATTACTCAAAAATATATTTCATTTGGATAAACTTTCATTTAGATAGAATTGTATAACATAGTTATCATAGAAAATGATTACTTTTACTTTTCCGCACTCAACTATATCAGAACGGAAAAGTAATTTAATCGTGAAAAGAAAAATGAAAAAAATAAAAAGCGTTTACTTTTCATTTTTCGGCCTAAAAACAAAAAAAGAATGGTTTTTAAAAAAATTTGTGTGTGTGTGTGTGTCGTTGTCGTCGGCATTTTAAAACTTGTTAGTTAGAACGATAACTTAACTAAATCGTATCGGATCGATCGGGTTTTGACTGATTCTGATCGGGGACGTCTCCCAGATGACACCTATTGATTTTGATAGAACACATTCTACCATGTTCATGGGTCATGAGAAAGCACAACAGTGGACTATTTGTGAAATTTTTTTGTTAGCACGGTCACTCAATTAAATTGTGCCGGATCGATCGGGTTTCGACTGATTCTGATTAGGGACGTCTACCAGACGACATCTACTGATTTTGAGGTGGATAGGGCACACCCCACCCTGTCCATGGCTCATGAGAAAGCACGATGGTGGACTATTTCAAAAAAGTGAAACTGTCGCATAAAACAAATATTCTGCATTTATGTGTTGGTTTATTTTTTCTCGGCCACTCAATTTCGAGATATAGATGTTCTGCGTTCTGAAAAGTCCGTTTTAAGGTTTTAAAACTGTTTATATTCTTATTACCTCACCTTATGTTAATCATAAACACATACTTTTGTTAATAAATAATATAATTATTATATTCATTATATAAAAAAATATAATTTTATAAAAAACTATTTTGATACTAATTTATTTTGTTTTATAATCATTTATTTACCTCTTATTAAAATAATAATTATTCATTGTCCTGAGCATCTATCACATAACTACGTCTTGTGTATTTCAGCTGAGCCTTGTATTTTCTGTTATATAATTTTTAGAACTAGAATGTGCCCAATGATAATTTCAAAAAGTATTAAGTAAAGTATAAAAGTATATATTTAGATAATAAATATCGGTAAATAAACTTATTATTATTAATCAAGAGCGCAAGTATTACTTCGAACAAAGAACCGCAGACAAGAAATATAAGTCCCCAACTAAACGACCAACATTTAACTATATGTTATAGTCACAATAAATTACAATAGCTGATTCATTAATGCATAACGATTATTATTTTTCTCATAGTTTTCTCACAGTTTTATATACTTGTTTCCGATATAATTTGAGTTTGGATGTAAAGGTCAAGAACAGACTCCATCGAGGGAAAAATGGAAGGTCAGCTGTAGTTATATGTATCTTTATGTAATATAAGTATCGAATGATTTATAAAAATAAAAGAAAGATATTTTCATATAAATGGGACATAAATAAAATCTTCATGTAGATAATAAGTAAATAACGTAAGGACGAATAAAATTCTTGTATTTGGATACATATTATCCACTTGTCGTACACTTCTTGTTAATTGGCCTTAAAATAGAAACCATATTCCATTCCACTCCATTCCACCAATTGGTGAGTCATTGAGGATGCAGCATTACGTCAAACTATTACCAAACTTTTATTTACAAAAGATCATAAATCGATACTTGAATTAATTTATGAACAAGTGACGATAAAGGTTTTGTTCCTAGTGCCGATGAGTGTGACTAAGTTCTAGTTGTTGGTAATGCCTAAAAATACGTTTCCGAATAGCTTTGGTGTCCATAACCTCGTTCAGATTATGCAAATTTTGTACTATTACTACTGTAATTTTGTACTATTAAAAGTATGTACTATATTGAAGAGAAAAATGCACCATATAGCTTTAACATCATAAAGACTATTCTCCTGTAATTAAGAAGCATTATTTATTTATCAGACAGAAATAGTTGCGGGAGGGGGCTCGAACCTTCGATTCAGCAATAATAATAAGTTTAGTTTTCCACGTTACACATTTCTCGAAACGCGTTTCGCTACCCAAGTTGGCATCATCGGGTGATGATTGAAGTTAAATCATCTTAATTAAAACTGAATCAGTTTTAATATCCTTCCGATTATACCAACTCATTTGGCGAAACGTGCATCGAGAAACTCGTAATATTTTGGTGGTAAAAATAGGTGTTAAATGAGGAATTGATGAAGATTAGATGAAAAAACTTATAGTAGTCTATATCTTGCGATAACCAAGCAGCGCTAAAAACAACCAGCTCTACGTAAGTTACTTTAAAATTACTATGGGACCCTGTAAATAATTTTGCAAATAAAAAATAAGGTGACCTTGGCATGAATGGGGCATTCATGCCAAGGTCCACGTAATGAAACCAACTACGCGTTGTGGCCATGTTATGTACCAAGGGTGTCCCTAAATTTATGAACAGACAATCTGGAATGGCGGAGGAGCTCTCTGCAACGGAGATAAGTAGAACGGTTCTTAAAGAAACGAATGTCTAAAGACGTCAAAACAAAAAGGCCATCAAGATAATAGTGAATTCTCTAACCGAACACTGTTAGATGCGGAGGTTGACAGAAAACGTAGATTTTACCCAGAAGAGGAAACCCCAGTATTCCATACTTACATAGAACTGGTTCTAACAATTCAGTGAAGGAAAACCAAAGACTAACGGCTACTTGAAGTGACCCTTATGAAGTATATAGTCTTACACAAAAGTCAAAGCAAACAGAGCAACATAGTGTTTTAGGAGTACCCACAATAGATGCGAAGGAGGTCGCAGTGATCTACGCCTCCAGACTAACTCTATAGAGTTAGAAAGCTGTAGTCTGTAACATTAAATATATATTTTATACTGTATTTAACATTACTCTTTATTCTTCTTTTTCCTTCTTCTAAAGTAGGTCTATGACATGTTCCTCTTCGATGAATATCATCGGTACTATGAGCTGGATCTGTTTTACAGAGGGTATGCAGCTAATTTGGGGCCCCCTCTAACCCTCCTCTTTCTTCCGGGCTTGAGACCGGCAACAGTACTACTGGGCTACTCAATCCACCCAGCAGCACTGCAGGCTGAAACGGCAACGGCCGCGGTGTTTTCGAGCAGTAACCCATCCAAGTGCGTCTGAGGTTGCTTGACATCGGTGATTTGACGAGGATCGATGTTCAACATGCGATGGCCGTTGCTGTATTTAACATTACGTTGATGTTAAATGAAACAAGCATTATCGAAGAGACTATGATATAATCATAATCATGGATTTTAATTGTTAGAGAGTACTAGAGCAAATAAAAATAGAAACTTAGACGATGAGGTACAAAAATTATTAAGTTGGAAGTTATGGTAAATAAATAAATGGTCCTCCACAATTCGTTAAATTCTTAGAAGTATAGCTGGAATTAATATCGAGAGTGAAGAAAATAATATACATTAAACCAAAAGTAATATGTCAAAGGTTGCATGGTCAAGTCGAATACATAAAATATTCAAATAGTTTAATAGTAAACAAGTAAAACATACTAACAAGAATATATTTTGGATCAAAATTCTTGGAAGATATTTAAACCAGATATGACCAAATCTTAAATTAATTGCAGTGAATTATTTTACAACTATCAGCAACTATTGAAGGTTTCATTCCATAACGATTAGATAATAAAGGAGTATCGTTATAGCCTGTGAGTCAATTTCAGAATCAGACTGCTGATTTCCAAAAACTGTGCCTTGAAAATAATACATATTGAAACATATTTTCCTCTTATTTTGGTGATTAATTGAAGATGTTGAGAAATACAGTTTCTTAGAAATAACACAGTTGTACTTAGATCTACGTTTAACCACTTTTGAAACATTTTAACACATATAAACGTATTTCACTCATGGCTTAATTTTTGTAAAATAATTTAGAGGAAATCATAAGTATTTATACACTTAAAATCCACCCTAAAATATAGTTATTATTTCTCTTATAAATATATTAAGAATAAACCAATTGTAGATAATACGTTGTATCATATTTCTATTAGATACATTTGAGATAAATTAAATAGTGAAATTGCATTTAGATTTATATAAAAGTTACAAACCTTTATTAGATTTGTTATTTAATTAAGTCATCTTCACTTTTGTCTATACAGAGACTATATTGTTTTCAAAAAAGTGAAATATCTTACTTTATAAAAAACTTGAATAAACATATCACAAAGAACTCTTTTAAATTCAGTCGTTCAGTTTTGTTCCAATTGTAGCCGTAATCTGAATCTCAAAATTCAGTAACCCAAATAACGTGGCATAATACAGGAAAGCAAGAAATAATTGACGGAATAAAAAATTATTAAACTTGGGTAGAATCACAACTTGTCCGGAAAAAGGAACTTTCCTTTAAGACAACTATCTAATCCAAACAATCCAAAATATATAATCAAAGATACATTATTTCAGTTATAATTAAAAAGGTAATAACGCCTTTATGTGTATATAAATAACTTGATAATACTTCAATTGAATATTTTTCCCATTATTACGTATGCTATTTTGTACGATTTTAGTTATTGAAATTTTATATTTGACTTTTTCAATTTAATCTAATTTAAATTAAATTAACTGGCAGATTAAGTGTTCCATAGTTTTCAACACTGCGTAGTTTTCTTCTAATATTTTGAATCAGGTTTTTGATAACAGTAACATAGATATGTTGCGGAATTTCTAGAAAAGTCTGCATCTTAACTGGGCCTTATATGCAGCTTGTCTCCATCATAAAATGTTCCAGTTAAGAAAAATCTGTGATATATTAACATTATTATTACTAGACACAAACGATAATGGTGTATTACAACATATATCAAAATTGTCAGTGTAAAACCAAATGGTTTGGGGTCTTAATAACATTTTTTGTGATTTATCATAAAGCTTTTTGAAGTGAATACTTCTTTGGCGGAATTCTGATATTTGACGAGAATGGAGAGTGAATTGGAAAAAATGTAACTTTTTGAGATTTCGTTACACGAGAGAGAAAAAAGATATAACGTAGAGAGAAGGAGAAAGAGAGCTATACATTTGGTATACCTAAAACACAGGCCTCGTTACAAGACAGAGTACACAGATATATAACATAGAGAGGAAGAGAGCTATACATCATATATATCAGTTTAGGCTATCCGCGTCTCCCTTTTGTGCGGTCCTTCGTCTTTAACGCCCACTCATACGCTAAGTCCAAGGTCTAAGTTGCTTGAAGGAGGAATAGTTTAGGAAGCATCGTACGAGCAAGAGAGAGGGCCACGTATTCATTGAATACTAGGCAATAGAAGAAAATATAGTATGACGCGCATGCGCGCGAGTACGTACAACTCTGACGCCACACGAGAGTGGAGCAAGAGAGAGCTATATAAACTCAGTACCAAGCGATGAAAATATATCGTCATCGCAGCCATCTATATCTCACCGAACCAAAATCTAGAAGATATAATATATTTCATTCACCGCTCCCTACTGGTTTACAGCCACACAGGTGCAAATGCACTTGGAAGAGGCGAAGACAAAATCCCTTTGATTCTCGGGGGAAATTTCAATGTAAATTTCGGATCCAATGATTCTTTGACGTTGATTAACTTTCTTTAAGAAACATTTGGTCTGTTTATAAATAACAATCCCAAGGAATCAACAACAAAATCCGAAACAACAATAGATGCAATTTTTACACGTTATCTAGAAAATATCGAATCACGAATAAATATTTCATATTTTAGTTATCACATACCAATCATATCAGTATTACCAATCGAACCACCAGCCGATGATAGTGTAGATAATGAATAAACCGGATATTTTTTACACAAATTTTATATTGTTATATTTCTTTTGAAATTATCGCTCTCCCTTTCTCTCTCTCTCTTTCTCTTTCAATCTCTCACTCTAATCTCTCATTCTCTATTCTAAAGAAGTATTTACTTCTATCACGTGTACTGTACTGCACATGATATATATTTTTTTTAGATAATTTTATTTTCTGTTTTCTGGTCTAAAAGTCTTGTACGATGATTTTTGTCTGAGTTACCGTCGTTCAAAGCAAAAAGGTCAGTTTTCATTTTGGTAATTAATTACTCGGGAAGTAATGATCGTACAGAAAATTCAAGTAGGGTCTTAAAAACTGCAGAATATTCTTTACAAATCATAATTAATTTAGTTTTTGATAAAAATATTTCGGTGCGAGAATGTTGATTAAAAATTACCGTTCAAGACTTTTAGACCGCTCAATTAAACAGGACAAAATTATCTAAAAAAGCTTTATGATGAAATCACTGAAAATAATTTATTAAAGTCCGTGGACATTTTGAAAGGCATGCAAAAGGTATTTTGTCGGTGATATTCTTATATTCAACACTCAAAATGGTACACATTTTGAACATAAGATCTGAAACTAGAAACTTGTAGCTTCAATTAGATTTTATTAAAATTGCTTTGCGACTATTTTTCTCTAAGTTATAGTCCTTTGAAAATTACCTAATAATTTAGGATTTTTTTCCATCCCTTAATTTTTGTGCCTAGTGTAGAACATGAAGCACCTTTCTACATTCATGACTGTATAAAAATGTCATAACACGCAAATTTTAATGACTTATGGCGACTATGAAAAAGTCGTTGGTTTTTATGAGACTAATTTCGCTCGAGATGCAAAATTCCCATAAAAGGATTAAATTTCTTGTGATGGCCATCCCAGATGATGGATTGTTAAAGCGCCAGCAAGCGCACAGCCTCAGGCTCTCGTTGCGAACAGAACTTCCGCTTAGATACTTAATTGTCTTACATATATTTAATTTTAGATGGTAAACTCAGTCTCGATGATGTCTGATCTTAAAATAGAATAGATGTACCAATAAGGAGTCATTAGAGATGTAGCACCACGTACAAACATTCATTGTCGAAATTAATATATTTAAAAAATGCCAGAAGCTAATAGCATACTAGGTGTGGTATGCCTGTAATCTGGTTTATACAAGTTTGGAAATGAGTAGCAGTTAATGAGATACTTTTACGTAATGATCAAATGATTGTTTTCTGAATACAGAGGAATATGCACGACTTGACGCCGTCATTTATAGCTTATTTCGTGCCATTTATATGTTTATGAAGTGGAACTGGTTTGTTTTAACATAATTACTAGATATATTCTCTCACAAATGTGTTTGTGGAGGAACTAGTTTTCCTGAAAGCTTGCATAAAATTACAATAATATCATTGTTCGAAAATTGGTTTCTATATCTTCAGGTAATGTGTCGAGTTTTACAATATTGGGCTGCGATGTGTATCAAAATGTAACTTAACAATATAAAAGTAGAGTAAATACTCGTAAGAAAAGTAAGAAGACATTGATTGTTAAAAAATATTTGGTATTTAATTAATTTCTGGTACAATCGGGACATTAGTATGAAAGTAATATATTTCGTATACAGGTGATTCTCAATATTCATTATTACAACTAGTAGAATTCAAAAATATCGATGAGATTTAGGCCACCTGTCAATTTGACTGAAAAATTATATGATATCATGAGTTGAAATTCTCAATTATTTGGAAAGACAATACTACTACAATCAACAAATCCATGGGGTTTTCATCTATATCGATAAGATCTATGTCTTTAACTTATAAGTCGAATTTGTTTCGGCATTTGTCCTAGATCAGCGTACCGTGTACGGCACTGATGAGAACTAATAAGTTTGAAACAGCTGTCTGTCGTTCAAATTCCACCCGGGGCAAATGTTGAATCCTACCCGTGACGGGTCCCTTTTCAAAAAAACTCTGGTTGTGCAGAAACACGAGAAAGGAGTCGAGGATCGCTGTTACGTATAATTCAATGCCTGGCGGGGCTTTAGCCCGAGGAGTAGTTGTTTCCTACAGCGATTATGTAATAGCCTTGCTATTCGGGAACCACTTGATAGCCGCTTTGCGGTTTGGTGGTTCCTTTCTCGATTCCCGACTTATAAGTTCCAGATATCGAAGTATTAAATTCCTTGACCGTCAAATATTTTTTTACCTAGAATTCTCCATTGTTATTTTCGTTAATAAGACCTAATCCACAGGGATAAAGTGGATGTCGCCTTATTATGAGTATACCAGGTTTCAGGGAAACCTGAAAACTGTTCATATGCAGTTCCTTACCTACAGCAAGGAGAAACCTGGTGGTACCAGGTGGGTTCTAAATAGACAAACTAAAGTGGTTTCAGAAGAAAGAAAGCGCTTTACTAGTAACTTTAAATATCTCTCTTCAGTCGTCTCTCTTAACCCTCTGCCTTCTCGCATATCAACGAGGATCCTTCAGCTGAATCTAACATCAATCTACAGGATTCTCATAATACCTTATGTATAAATATTTATTTTAATAAATATAAATTTAAATACAGTCCTGGGAAGGGGTTGAAATATTCGATGCAGCAACAAAAACGGGAGACCACTTTTCCATGAATACGAAATATGCGTTTCACTAACCAAGTTGGCACCTTCGGGAGATGATTAGAATTAAAAAAACTTAAAACAGTTTTAATTATCTCTGGATGGTGCCAATTTTGTTGGTGAAACCAAACAAGTCAATCCAAAGAGGAAAAAATTAAATATGTTAGTATTATTTTTTTAAAATACATTGAATAACAAATTTTTTCCATATTTCGTGTTTGACTATCATTTCATCATAGTTCGTTTTCAATCACAACGCCCTTTTTTAAACAAAAATGAGACCTATTTTTTTTCACTTGACACTCAAATGTATGTACAAGTTACTTCATAACGCAATTTTTACATTTTACACTATCGCAGGAATATTTACTTTTTATTATCAAAAGGAGCCCCCCGTATATCTTTAATTTAATTGGGAATTCCACATAATCTTCTGAATCAGTGGTACAATATTTTGACTATCAAAGATTGGTTTCTCCACTTCTTGGAGTTACTTTATTTTTCATTGGAGAATGTAATTCTATCCAAATCATTTAAAATAAATATATCTAGTCGCTGAAAGTGGTAGGTAAAAGACACTAGAAAGAAGTCACATCAAAAACACTAAATCATTTAAAACATTTGTTTATCTTATGAAGGGATATAGTTTACTATGCCAATCTTTGTCAAAAATTCTCAATTCAGTAATCATTCTTATGTAACAATGAAAATGAATGCCTGAAGGATCAGTATTAGATGACTTTTTCCTAACGAGAGGTTACTGAATCATCTCACATTGATAGAAGGTGATTTTGATGTATTATTTATAACACCCCTTTATATTAATTGTCTTAGAGGTAGGACATAGTATTGAAAATTACCTTAATATAGAAAATATAACTCGAATCTCCCATAAACATAAGCGGTGAAAACATTTTCTGGATTTTTAATTTTCTCTATTTTTTTTTTGGGGAAAATTGTCATAATGAATATATTTGGTTTGGTTTGTGGTACTTATATTTTTGTATGACTAATATTTAAACATCCCTGAGAGACGTAATAGTTAAATTTTGGTTACACGAGAAGTTTAAGTTGAGAAATATTTTTTCATGTTAGATTTTTAATTATCAGTATGTAGTTTTTCATTATAAGCAGATGCACTGACAGAAAAATATATATAGGAGGTGGTTTAGTGCTATATTGTTTAAAGTTGTAAAATCCCTTAAAACTCTGATCACCTTGTATTTATTATACCTTTGCATATACGTAAATTATGAAATAGGAAGCTGCAAAACAAAGCTTTAAAAAACAATAAGAAAATAATATGTTCTTTCGGTATACTAGTCGTTTTTAAAGTCCATAATTTTATTTATTAATAAAATGTAAAAATAAAATAAACAATTTTTTTACTTCAGTAGTTTGAAAATTACCCTCTGCCAAGTAATATTTTGCATTATATTGTATATATCTACACTGTATTACAAAACAAAGGTCATACATGATCTAACGCATTATTGTATTGTTGTAAAATTACTTGTACTTAGTCGCGAATATTTTTATTTGAATGTACATTCAATCAGTCCCCAAAGAATATGTTTGATTTCCACTAACAATTTTTAATCTTTTTGTTAACATAAAATTATATGTATGTGTTCTTTGTTTGACTGAATTATATCATTCAGTCAAACGATAGAAATTGGTCGATAGATGGCGAAAACACAGTTTCCAAAGAAAGTCAACGTTTACGCAAGAATTGTTGGTACCACAATTGTAGAACGTGTTTTATCGGCGTTGCATTAAAGCTTCTGAAAGTATTTGAATTTGCCTAACCACCATCTTTCCCAATAATGTTAGAAGCTAGGAGCTATTGAGTGGATAGCGAGATCTCCGGATTCTCACCCCATTGATCTATTTTTTGTGAGGTAACCTTAAATTTAATGTATATAGTACCAAATTAAATATTATTGAGGCATTAAAGTACAAAATTCAGAACGAAATAAGAATAATTAACGCGAAAACTGTAAGAAGTAACGTTGTACAAGAGTTTCAATTTCAGTCAAGAGGTGCAAGCGGAAAATTTGAACACTTAATTTAATAGTTCTTCTTTCTTATAATTATTAATATACACAACATTACGCTGATTAATTTTAAAAATATGTTTCTCAAAACAAGTGTAATGTAACCTACGAGGACCTCATATCAACAGTGTTGACGCAAAAAAAATGTGTGTTCAAAAAAGTGTGTGTCCTACTTTTCCTACTTGCCCGGTACATCGAAACTGCTCCAACCTTTATGTGCTCATTATATAAGTTTTCAATCTCGTCCATATTTTCTATAAATCCTGTTTTCCCTGTTAAAGAAAACAGTGAAAGTTATGAAGATAGGGCTACAAATTCAAATTAGGATCAATTACATACGTTCGAATCATGTCCGGGTTATCGATTTTCTTTCTCGGTATACCAAATAAGTTGCAATAAGCCAAAACATATATTTTTGCTACAGATTCTTCGTTCAAATTCACATCGCTCATCGGGAAGAAAGGTGACACAATTCCAAAAATACATTTTTCAGGAGAGCCAAAAACTAAAGGGAGCAAAAATGCCTCACAGCATTTTCCTCATGGAAAATGCTGTGAGGGCCATCCATAAGATTCTAGCTACCTTTTTTCAGTATCAACTAAGTCTTACACCATTTTTCCAACCCCTGAGGGATGGTCTAAGGACTAATATCCAAGTAATACCGTAAAACTGCCAATTGACTTGCCGATGAGCGATATAGTTTTCGAAGGACAATGCGTTCTCAATCGTTATATTACTAAGTTTAATACTCCTCTTTTGTGTTTTTGTCGTACCCCGTATTGTGAATAATAAACACGAAGCCAAGTATTCCGCTAATTAAATGCATTCCGCGCATCCGCATTTTGTGCCGGCAGGCGCTATAAAAAAATCCTTACGCGCCGTACTCAATAAATAAAAAAAAAAACCTCTAATTTCTGGTCCGTAAAATTTAACATTCATGAATCATTGAGAACGGCCGATGCTAATAAATCTTTATGCTTTCGTCCTTCCTCTATTCGAAAACAATCAGATGTGTTTATTCAGCGCAAACAGGAGACGAACACATTCAATTAGCCAAACATAAACGAAATGACCTACCAGCACTACATTGGCCGTCACGATAATCCTAACGAGCAGACACCTTGCCCACATATCTCACAGGTCACAGAAAATCACTCGAGAAAATCAAGACCGGGGACCCGCCTGAGTGTCAGCCGCGTCCAAGAAAATTACATTATTTAGCGTAATGTAACACTGAGCAACCCGTTAACACTAACACTAACGGATTGATGAAACGATCAGGAATTAAAAATGAGTATGCTGATGCTGATGTTCAATACAAGGTCACCGGCAGTGTGATCCTCCTTGCGTAAAGAAATGGTTTTCGACAGAAAGAAGGGAATCACAAACCGTGTGATTTCGTCGCACACAGGTACAGGGAGGCACGTCAAACGATCAGTGATCACCGTTTAGGAAATGTGGAGCACAAACGCAATGTGACTTAAATTTTGGTATGTGACGATAGGGTACGGGAGAAGTAAAGTTTATAACAAATGGATTATGTATTGTTGTTAATGCATGACTCACCTTGGTAAATCCTATTTCTTTTTTTTCTCTTACGGATTTTAGTTATCTAACAATTCCGGTCAGAAATGTGTAGATATTAGTACCGAAATAGAATAAAATTATTACGTTGGATGTTAACGATTTTTGAAGGTTCCCCAAAATATTTTGAATGCATTGATCCGGTTGCGAACTATACAGGGTGTGCCAGAAAATGTTATAATTCCATCATGATTATTCAATGATTTCTAAAAATATTCTGCAACACGTCTGTCTTATTTTTTTCAAAAGATATTTACTGCCGCATACACCTTCTTTTTTAACGTCATTATAGTCCTTTTTAAATTGCAATTATTCTTTTGTTTTGAGAAAAATAAATTCCCTACAGTCTTCCAAGTAGAGCGGTACTCGAGTACTCCACATTAAGGGTTTTCTATTCACCATTTATAGATATTTTTCGATTGATTGGTCATAAGTATATCTTATTTTACTCGTATTATATTTACTTGTATTTCTCGGGGTTTTAGTCAAAATATAGGGTGTCTCAGTAGGCACTACAGAATTTGAATTGTGCTAAATCTGTGTTCTGTCAACGATAAGGCGTCAATATTTAACGACTGTCATCTACAAACCATACCACGTCAACATACCGCAATTAAAAGTTCAACAACAAATAGTTTGTGTACAACTGTTTTATGAACGTGAGTGATCATTTAGAGTTGGACTGAGAAAAATTCGCACAGAATTAGGACAAAATGAAACGCCTATAGAGTTAACAGTTCGTAACCGAATCAATAAATTTGAAGAGATGGGTTCTGTTATCGATAAGGCAACATTAATACGTCCTCGTCATGGCCGGTCAGATGAAAATGTCACTGCAGTGAGAGAAAGTGTACGGGAGTATCTAAACACATCAATTTGACGTCGTGCACAAAAATTTAATCTGTGAAGAGCCACCACGCATCGGATTTTAAAGGAACAATTAAAAGTTACAGACCGCTTACAATGTCCTACATTTGTTAATTGGGTGTTAGAAAAGGAAGAAGGTCATGCTGATTTTTGCTACAAAATTTTGTTCTGTGACGAAGCACATTTTCATCTTGACGGATACGTTAGCAAACAAAACTGTCGAATTTTGGGTGCTGAAAATCCACATGCTGTTCACGAAATAGAAATGCATCCACAGAGATGCACGTTTCGGTGCACATTTTGTAGTGGTGGAGTAATTGGGGCATACTTCTTTGAAAATGAAACTGGAAATGCTATCACAGGCATGTTGATGTCGTATGATTTGTAGATGACAATGGTTAAATGTTGATGCACCATATTTGACAGAACACAAGATGCGCGCAATTCAAACCCTATAGTTCCAGTTGAGATACTTTAGATCAGAGGTACCAAATTCAATAATTAATAAATTATGAAAATAATAGTCTAAATGAGTTATCGTTATTTACAATAATTCTCACCTTCCCTAGTTCACAGGGAAGATTGATAATTCTGCTATTAAATTAATTTTTCAAACACTCATACACACATAAATCTTATTTTTTTAAAACACATTGACTGACGCACAAATTTTATTTTTTCAGATTTCGTGTTTGAGTTATGATGTCATCATAGAGTTTTCTTTTTAATTACAACTCCTTTTTTTTAACAAAAATGAATTATTTGAAGTTATCCAAGTGCAACGGTACCATGTAAGGAGTTTCCTATTTACCGTTTATAATATAGAGGCTGCTAAACATAACACAGTAAAATTTGATTACATTGAAAAACTACAGTTCTTTGCTCATAGACAAAAAAAGTTACAAACATTATTCTAAATAGAAATTATTGAAGGAGTATCAGATTACTAAACTGATTAACTAATCAGTTTAGTAATTACGGAACAGAATAACTATTCTGTTGCCATTACCGTTAAGTATATTGTGATTCACCTTGTCAAACAGTTTTGAGAAATCTGTGTACACTACATCGACTTGACTTCTGTTATCTATACGATTTGCAACAAATTGTGCGATTTCTGACAATAACAGTTTAATGCTAATTAATGTAATTCCTATAAACCCACTTTGGCATGAGGATATAACACGAGTATGTTTAACACTTTGGTAAAAGTATGTATACAAGGAAATTTCGAAGACCTTTACTATATTTGATAATATAGTAATAGGGCGATAGTTTTTTAAACCAGACCAGCTACCACTTTTTAGAATAGGGCAGAATATTGAATAAGTTATAAAGTGTGAATAAACATGGCGTGTGTAACTGAACGGGAGACAATTTAAGTGTAAATAATTGTTGTTAGTAAAATCTGCGGTATGTGGTTGTGGTGAGTGGTGGATGCGCCAATGTCATTCTATTGTGATCTGGGTCCAGTATCGGGGTGCCATTGCATGCTTGGATTGGAGTCCCAGCGGGGAGTTTAGTCTGAGTACGGGTGTGTTTGTTCTTGTTGCTTTTCCGCATTCAACTATACCAGAGCGGAAAAGTAATGTAATCATGTAAAGAAAAATGAAAAAAAAAAATTTTTTTTTAGAGTTTATTTTTCGTTTTTCGGCCTAAAAACAAAAACAAAAAAATAGTTCTTAGAAAATTTGTGTCCGTGTGTGTCGTTGTCGTTGTCGTCGGCATTAAAATTTCTTGTTAGCACGATAACTCAACTAAATCGTGTCGGATTGATCGAGTTTTGACTCATTCGGATCGGGGACATCTCCCAGATAACACCTATTGATTTTGAGGTAGATAGAACACACTCTACCATGTTCATGGGTCATGAGAAAGCACAATGGTGGACTATTTGACAAATTTTTTGTTAGCACGTTCATTCAATTAAATCGTGTCGGATTGATCGGGTTTCGACTAATTCTGATTAGGAACGTCTATCAGACGAAATCTATTGATTTTGAGGTGGATAGGATACACCCAACCCTGTCCATGGGTCATGAGAAATCACGATGTAAATGTTTATGTTCACTCTGAGATTTTAAACATAATCATTTAACGCCTTGCTGATTGTACATTAAACGAAAAAGACATATTCGGCCTGTATCTTATACGAGTGAATGAGAAAAAAAAATGATATCGTTTGATCACAAACGTATTGATACGGCACTGAAGCAGTCGCCAATGATAAAAGTAAAACTCGTATAAAACACATATTCTGCATTTATGTTATGGTTAATTTTTTTCTCGGCCACTCAATTTCGAGATAGAGATGTTGTACGTGCGGAAAAGTCCATTTTAAGGTTTTAAAACTGTTTATTTTTATATGTAACCTTCCTCTCCGCAGCCTGCGGTGTTTGGGGAAGGCAGCTGAGTTCTGTCCAGATGTTTTTAAATAGTGAAAGTACCAAATTAAAAGTATCACTTATAGTTCAAGAATATTCTCACATTTCATATCGACCATTTCACGGTTGGATAAAACTGTTAAAAAAAAGAAGAAAAATAATATTCTTACATTAAGTACAAGTATAAGTACATTAATATATTTAAACTTGAACGGGAATGAACCAGATCATCGCACAAACATTTGCGAAAATATGTTATTTTATGATGAAAATTCCAACTTTTTAAAGATTGTACGACACGAAAAGTCCTTCATTAGATATATGTATAGGTTGATATGGTCATTTAGGGCCTTACTTTTTTAAGTAAATTTGAATGCTGATAGATCGAATTAGTCCCAGCTTTAGTATTTTTTTTATGAATGATGGATATTCTACACTAACAATTTTTGTTTTAAGATTACAAAACTGTTCCTCATTTTGTGTAGATGTTCGGCCATTTACAGAAGATGTTTTCCCTGGAAGACCGACAAGGCAACAAAATATAACTATAGTATATAAGAAACAAACCACATTCACCTGATTTGACTACATTCGATTCCTCTTTGTGAAAAGTCTTCTTTACTAGGCCAAATATTTTAGAATATCTGAGGCAACGAATTGTAGTGAAATTGAACAACATTAAAATGTATATAAAAAAGAATGTCGTATTATGCTTTATTTGTATTTTTTTTCAAAAGACCCTCTACCTTGATATGAAAATACGAAGGCCATATCATTTCATGGTGGTACCCCACCATGAAAAATATTTAATCAAATAAGAGGGGAGTTGTAATTGTGTAAGTTGTGAACAAAGATGTCTTAATATTGTGGTATTTCTACCACGTTCAGTAGTATTTTCGTAGAAGAACTTTACGAAATGATAAGATCTTAATAAGAAATGGAAAGGTTAAGGTCTTAGTAACCAATCGAGCTGTTCAAGCTGTATTGTACTTAAAGAGCTATTGTTAAGATACGTACAGTTGTGATAATTTAATATAACGAGGAATCAGTAATAGATAAGATATATAATATTAAATAGCATCTATCATGAATTGCTTAGCTAAAAGCTGCTAATGATCCTCATACAACTGTTTAACCTTATTGCTAACTTATTCTTAATTGTTTAACCCTAACTTCGCATATCTTTCACTATGCATGGAAAATAGCAAGGGTCTGTCCCGTTTTAAAAAGTGGTAATCCATCTGATTTAAGAAACTGTCGCCCTATTACTATATTATCAAATGTTACAAGGGTTTTCGAAATTTATTTGTGTACATTAGTTTATCAAAGTGTTATATTATATCTCCATACCAACATGGACATGTAGGAAAGCATTCAACTGTTAAGAATTTGTCGGAATTCACACAATTTGTTGCAAATCATGTAAATAACAGAAGTTAAGTCGACGCATTTCTGGAAAATGTTGGACAAGGTGAATCACATCATTTTCATTTGAAATTGGATTCAGCAGTGATTTATGTCTATTAATACACTCGTATATATTATAGCAGTGCCAACTGTTTGTATTATATACTGGCTTTAAATCAAAAACGTTCATCGCTGTTTCTGATGTATCTCAAGGTTCGAATTTGGGTCCATTATTATTCATCATATTCATCAATGATTAATCTGTAACTATACAATCGAATATAATCAACAATCTTTTTTGCTGATGACCTAAAATTATTTTTGAATATCACGTTCATTGGTAGCTGTTTAACTTTACAAAGACATCGATATTATGCGATTTGGTATATAAATAATAAGCTTTATATAAATATAATTAAGTGTAAGGTTTATCCATTTATTCTGAAAAAAACAATATTATATGATTGTTCTCTCAATCAGGTCAAGCATTACCAAAACTTAAAAACAGAATGACCCGTGGGGACGATAAGATCCCAAATTTTCTTATTAAAGATTACTCAGGAGCTTCAATAGAGCCAGTTTCTATTTTATTTAATCTGATACTCTTTACTCACACGTTTCCTGAGGTTTGAAAAGTAGAAAGGATCTGCTCTATATTAAAAGGTGGCAATCCATCTGACATAAAAAATTATTGTTGAATTATTCCTCAAATCTTGCAACAGTTTTTGAAATATTATTATACGGCCATATTTATCTTGGTGTGCATCTTGGTGTGCAACCCTTTCCATCTCTCAATCAACATGGGTTCATAACAGAACGCTCCACAGTTACAAATTAGGCAGAATTTACCCAGATAATAGCAAGCACATAGATAATAAAGGTCAAGTAGATGTTATGTATACTGATTTTTTGACAAGGTGAATCGTAATATGCTAATTTCAAAATTAAATTATAAGAATTCAGTAGTGATATTCCTTACTTATTAAGGTCGTATTTATCCAGACGTACATTATTTATTTCATATAATGGCTTTAAATCCGAGACCCCTTAATATCCCCTGGAGTACCACAAGGTTAAAATTTATCTTTTATATTATTTATTAATGATTATCTCTAACCCTTACGTCGAATCATCTTACAGTATTGTATATAATGAGTTATGATCATATTCTGCTTAGAAGGGTGCTTTCATTTTCAGTTAAACTGTTCGATAATAGCAAAAATGCACCCGCATTACTAAGCATGTTTAGTATACGCATACGTAAACTAGGCTCTCGAGAAGGAAGTATATTTTATTGCCAGATTGTAAGGACTAACGCCCTGTTAAAATTGTCAGTGTTGTGTCACACAATTTTATATGTACATAATATAGCACTTGTAATTTGAACAATAAAATTGGACTCTTAACGAGTTACTATCTTTAGGGAAACAATAACTTTTTACTGTCGTGTAGGTGTAAATGAAAGATTCCATTGTTTATTTATGTTAAAGTTATTTAGATGTTACCTTTCTTTATTTGTTTTTAGTTCATCATCATGAGGTCATCAGTCCTAAGACTGGTTAGACGCTAACCTCCAGCTTCTCCTATCTTGTGCATTTTTATCTCCTCCTATGCATTTCGCTAATTGTATTACAACCTACATCCCTTACTATTTGCGAGCAGTAGTCTAATCTAGACCTACCTCTGCATTTCTTCATTCCTATTTCGGCCTCCAAAATATCGCGGACTATTTCCCCATGTCTCAGCAAGTGGCCTACCATTCTATCTCTTCTCATCTTTATGTTTTTCCACATACTTCTTTTTTCGCCGACTTTCTCTAATACTTCTTCGTTTCTAACCCTATCAGTCCACGGTATTTTCATCATTCTTCGGTAACACCATATCTCAAAAGCTTCTAATTTATTCCTACTTGTTCCCCTACCGTCCAGGTTTCGCAACCGTATAGTGCCGTGCTCCATACATACGTTTTCAAAAATCTCTTGCTTGTTTCTAAGTTTATTACCTCCGAGCATAAAAGTGCTTTCTTTTTGTTAAAAGCTACTCGACCCTGCGCTATTCTTTGTTTTATATCTCTATCGCTTCTTCCATCCCAATTTATTTTACTTCCTAAATAAGTGAAGTCTTTAACTTCCTTCAAACTTTCATTATTAATTTGTACTTCTGTTTTTGCTCTGCTCTCGCGCCCTCTGCACACTAACACTTTAGTTTTGTTTTTATTCACCCTCATTCCGTATTCCTCTGTCAACACTGCCTCCATTTCGTTCAACGCTGATTCCAATTCTTCTTTACTAGATGCTAATACTGCTATATCATCCGCGAATCTCAGCATTTTTAGTTTCTGTCCCTGTACTTTAATCCCGAGATCCACTCTATCTTTTACGACATTAATCGCCTCTTCGATGTATAGATTAAAAATTAGTGGTGATAGACATCCTTGTCTTACTCCTTTCCTAATACTTACTTCCTGTTTTTTAGTTATATAATTGGAATTAATACTCTTGAGCAATAAATGAATTATTATCGTTATAATATTTATACTACTGATCGTAGGTCATATCCATGTATCATGACTATCCTTGGATAGTCAATTTCAAAAGGATTATGTTTGGTTGGTTGTCTCAAGGACTAAAGATGCGATACTTCACACTTGCATATTACATTATCCTTCGGTCACCTGATAGAGATACAGTTGTTATACCTTTAAGGGAGCTACACACCTTCCATTTATTTGCGCCGTTTATCAGGTGTGACGCCATATTTGAGCGATGAACTGTGTGAACTACGCAGTTTAAATCGGCATTTATGGAGATGAATAATCTGTGCATTTGGATCCTCTTTTGCAACGATAATCTGCGCAGCTTATGCAGTTTATCGTACATGTTCAGTTGACTTCCTGTTTACGTATATGATAACCACGGTTTCAAAACAGATGCGCTTTTGGCATTTATATCCATCT
This sequence comes from Rosalia funebris, assembly GCA_037954035.1. NCBI lineage: Eukaryota > Metazoa > Arthropoda > Insecta > Coleoptera > Cerambycidae > Rosalia > Rosalia funebris. The sequence goes on from JAZFAV010000021.1 coordinate 21,042,136, forward strand.
TTGTACTAACGTTCACGGCGTTTTCCCTTCCACTTCTAGCAACACACCTGCAATTATACAAAAAATTGTCGCTCTTCTTCTTCTGCCACCCATTGACTTTTATTTATTTTAAAGCTTTTTGAAACAAATCTGTCGGAAGTGATGAGAGAGCTGAAGAAAACCCCGACAGAACTGAGGCGAGAACTGAACGTAACCCACACACCTTCAGTTCAGATAAATGTACAGATTTGTATACAGTTATTTAGACAGATAACGCACAGATAAACGGAAGGTGTGTAGCCCCCTTTAAACCTAAATACAGGTACAGTTGTTGTACCTGTTGGAACTTAACGGTCATCGAGCACATAAATAAAATAAAACATTAAAAGGCAGGTCATGTGAACTGGTGTGCAACGATAACGTTCTAATGGTCAGTAACAGACGTACCAGTACCATTCTCCGGTACCAGAATCGATTATTGTAATTGCAACCATGCGCTGGCAGTTTTTCTCAAGTACTTGCACGTAATATGTTAAAATAATTATCTAATCTTATTTATTGACCTCGGTCTACATAGCTCTAGTTACAGTTGTATATAGTCATAGATTCGTAAAACATTAAGAATGCCTACGACTACGGGTGGGTTTCACACTCGATGGGAGCAAAAATACTGATCTGACGTTCAGATAGTGGCTATTACTGCGTTGCGTAATATTATGTGTTTGGCAGGAGGGTGCGGAAATAAAAGACTGTCATGTCAATCAGCCTAAGTGAAATGGAGTGGTGATTGAACTACATAACATTTAAATTACCATAATATATTCTTTTCACGATATACATCTATAGGGTGTCACAGTTGAACCTTGTTCTGTCCAAGATAGGGCGTCAATATTTAACAAACCATACAATGTCATCTACAAACCATACAACGTCAACATGCCGCGATTAACAGTTCAACAACGAATAGTTTGTATACAACTGTTTTATGAAAGCGAGCGATCATTTATAGTTACACCAAGAAAAATTCGCACAAAATTGGGACAATACGAAGCACATACAAAGTTTACAGTTTGTAACTTAATCAAGAAATTTGAGTGCAGTGAGAGCAAGTTTACGAAAGTATCCAAACACATCAATTCGACGTCGTGCACAACAATTCTATTTGTCAAAAGCCACCATTGATCGGATTTTAAAGGAAGATTTGCATCTGTCAGCATACAAAATTCAATTGACACTACGATTAAAAGTTACAGACCATTTAAAATGTCGTACATTTGTTAATTGGATGTTAGAAAGAACGAAGGTGATGCTGATTTTTGCAACAAAATTTTGTTCAGCGACGTCGCAACGAATTTGGGGGTGTTAACTCCAACATGCTCTTTACTTTAAAGAGATGCATCCATAGAGATGTACATTTTATAGTGGTGGAGTAGTTGGATGATACTTCAATGAAAATGAAGCTGGTAATGCTCTGACAATCCCAGTAAATGAGGACCGTTATCGTGACATGTTAAACAATTTCTTTTTCCACCAAATCGGTGATTTCCTACCTTCCTAAGATAGTACCCGTACCTTTCTCATTAACGAAACGGAGCACAAATTATTACTACAATATACGAGGCATAGTGAAATGAAAACGTTATGAACGTTTGTCAAATTAAATTTACTGACGCAACATCAAAAACAAGTATTACATGTTTCGACGTAGTTTCAATTATTTATCTTAAGCCGGTTTGACCACGCAAAGGAAAAAAAATTGAGCCGTGTGCAACACTTTCGCCTATATAATTGGACCAAAGATGATATAATTGCTCGGATTAAGATCAAGGAGGTAAGTAGGATGTTGTAGATATTCAAACTTTAAATCTTAGATGATTGTCATCATTGAAGATGTAAAATATGGCCGGGTGCTGTCGAGGTACAAAAAGATACCAATAGTCATAAATACGCAATCTTTAAGTCTGATCTTGGACTCGAGATGGTTCTTTAGAAGCTAAGAGTGTGTGACATTAGTAACAGTAGCTGCGTTAGTCAGGTAATCCTCAAAAATTACTCCTTTTGCACACCAAGAAAAAGAAAATATTACTGAAAACTGTGTATGAATTATTTTAGATATAATGCCCTAATTTCTCTTGATTTTTTTTTTAATTTTGGGTTCATCATAATACACTCAGGTGTCATGCCCAGTTGAAAAAATAATTTTCTTTATACCACTGAAAAAAATTTCAACAAATTATTATTGAAAATTTAATGTCAGTTGCTTTGACATGCACCTTATTGACATTTTATAGCCCCTATTCAAAACTTCAGGTAAAAAATAAGATGGAGAGGCTAGAAGAGAAGAAGAAGGAAGAGGAGGAAAAGTGAGGAAGAAGAAGAGGAAAAACGGAAAAGAAAGAAGGAAAAAATATACGCAATCGAAGATGAGCAACAAGCAGGAGAAGTGGGAAAAGAGGAAGAGAAGAAAGATATAGAAGAATGGGAAGATGGAAGTAAAAGGGAAAAGTGGAAAAAGCTGTAGAAGAGGAAAGAGTAGAATTGAAAGGAATAGAAGAAGAGGAAGGAGCTGAAGAAAAGGATGAAGTGGAAGAAGAGGAATGAGCGGAGAAAATTAAGGAAAAAAGTAGAGGAGGAAGTGGACTAAACTGGGAAAGAAAATGATTAAATCATAAAGATATATCTTATTAAAAGAGGACCACGCGAGGTAGATAAAACTGATCATTTAATTTTGTTCCACTTTGTTCTTTTTAGATAATGATGATAACTTGTTATTAATATATTTATAAGTTGTTTCAATATTATTTTCGTTGGCTATAATATGCTATGAAATTTCTTAAAATGACGTAATATGATGTACAATTGCTATCAAATTATGTTTTGTATCACACTTAAGATTAAGGGTGCAGTACCTTTGCGCTTTTTGGAAAAATATAATTTGAAGTTTGTAAAGGTAAAAAGCGAAAAAACGAGAATAGGTTTTATCCTGTTTCTTATCGACTGTCACCAGTTAGAAATTTCAGACCTCAGAATAGCTGGATTTAATTTTTAAAGTTCTGTCACACCCAAAAATATTTGTAACCCATATCGAATTACATTTAAATTACTGCAAACAATATACATTAATCGGAATAATAGACAGATAGGAAATGTGACCTAATTTATTATGCGAGTTATTAAAAAATTACATCTAATTTGCATTCTAGAAGTGAATATTCGCATATTTCTTTGACATGATTGAGTTAGCCGAGAAAAACGTTACCGAATAAATTAATATTTCCTAAGGACAGAGCTGAAATTGCATGCATTCCTTATGGTAAAAGTGTGGATAGTGCAGTACAAAATATCATGGTTTACAGTTTAGAGAAATATCTAATATCGCTTATATGCGACGGTGGCTAAAATATATGGAAATGGATGCGAGCTACGAGAAATACATCACGTAGTAGTTGTGGTATTACCTGATAAACTATTCTCTACACCAGGGGTGGACAAACTTTTGATCACTACGGGCGACTTATTTTTTAAATTGTAGGCGGCGGCCTACCTACCAGCATCATAAATAAGTTTAAATTTAAAATAAACATAGATAATACTAATACATATTCTATATCAAGTTATTTTAATAAGACTAAGTAATGAAACCCCGTGTGGGGTTTGCTAGGTCCTCTATCGGGCGCCTCCCCAGGTGGCGGATCGGGGCAAGCCTCCCAGATATGGGTGGTACCAAGGAAATTAAATACTCGGAGCGGACCAAAACCTAGCACAAAATCGGAGCAGCGGCAGCTGGCTGGCTCAATACTGGCAGCAGGCACAAATTTTAGAGAACGGGAATGGCTGCTTATCAGACAGCAATTAGCTATTATTATGTATTGAAGATTATTGTAATAACTGTCCAAAGTGACCACCTTTATATTTTAGCAATGGCAAAATTATGTGGATATCCGAGTGAAAGAAACCCTTGGCAAACTGGGATTAACATTACCAGCAGTTTTCCCATCGGAACTTTCAGAAATACCTCCCTGGATGAAACGAGTGTCCAGAATATAGCACGACTTAACTGCGTACTCCAAAAATGATACTAATCCTATGATTATAAAAAAACAAGCTGAAAGAAATATTAAGTAAATATCAGGGGGCATTAGAAATCTATACCGATGGTTCCAAAACAAACCAAGGAGTGGGAAGCGTCTTCTACAGCCAAATAGAGACACGTAAATGGTCCTTACTTCCAGCAACTACTGTATACATTGCAGACCTTCACAGTATATGGCAGGTACTGCTACTGTCAGTAACAGTTGAGTTTCAAGTAATACTCATCATAAGTGATTCGCTAAGTTTTATTCAACCGTCTGCTAAATAGAATGATCGAAATGGACAAGAAGGTCCTCTTTATTTGGGCGCCGGGCCACATAGGAATTCCAGGGAACGAATTAGTCGATAAGGCCGCCCGCGAAGCTGCAAACTGGGGTATGTAGACAATATACGGATACAGTCTTCAGATGTAAGACTTATGGTTATTCGCCGGTTCATGGCATAGAGTGGAACGAAACAGGCGTTAAATTTAGGGCAGTGAAACCACAGACACAAAAATGGGAAAGACTATGCAACCTCAATAGATGTGTTAACATATGATCCTTGCACGTCTAAGAATAGACCACACACACGCCTTACATCATCCTATCTACTTGCAAGAGAACAACCACCACGATGTAGGACCTGTAATATCACCCTAAGCACTAAACACGTTTTGCTACATTGTCTAGAATATAACCAAATTAGAGAAACCCTGAAAATGCCAAACAATGTACAAGACTCTCTAAGACAGAATAGTGCACATCCAAACAAGAAAGATACTACAAACAAGAAGATGACGATAAACGGCCTGCTTTTAACAAAATATAATATAATAAAATAGCATATGGAGATGGAGGGTGCGACTAATGACCATTGTAGTCAATGTCACCGCGGGCTCAAAAGAAATGGCAAAATTCCCTGATTAATTTAATCAATTATATTATCGATTCTTGTTGGGATAATCCCATGTGCTTTTATCTTATGCAGTCTTGCAATTCTTTGATGATACTTCATCTATTTGAATACTACTTTTTTAGTAACCCCTGAACAAAACTTCAGCGAATTTATGTCAGATCAAAGCGATAGCCCCATTCTCAATACGAGTGGATGGGCGCTCTTCGCTTATACACCTAGCTGTGAAGATATTGTAGGGGTAGATTGCTATTCTCCATCCTGTTAAAACATTTATCTGCATTAATAATCTAAATCTAAATAATAATAATCTAAATTAATAATCTAAAACATTATGGATCATTTTATTTGTGAAAAAGGCTGGAATAAGGTCAAATTGTAAGAAATGTGAGTAAGTAAATTACATTTAATACCACACGGAATGAAAATACGATTATCAAATGGCCTAGCAGAATTTCCCTTTTTAAACAGGCTGGCTCCTACTGGAATTAAATCCAACTGTATCTAAAGCAGGTGATCTGCATACTGCAATTCTGATAAACTTCGTTTTATTAAACACCATTTGTAACTCTATTAAAAATATGCCATGAAATTCTATAATTTTATATTTATATTCAAATTTATTTCTTACGTAAATAACTACGCATTCTTGTTTATGGAATCTTCATTTTACAAGATTATAACCGTCTATATTATATTGACATAAATAATTGATTTTATGTGTTTCAGATAAAATAATACAATAATAATAATGTGTTTGTCTATTGGCACAATTTAGCTTTTAGTTCATCTAACTTTTTTGGGTGCCCAGTATGTTGTATTGCATTATTTTAAAATTTGTATTTTTTATTTTTTGTTAAACTTCTATTCTATTTGCAATCTATTCAAAGGCAATATTATATTATTATTATATTATATAGGTTTGGGCCTCATCAGCCACTGATCGCATGGATAGTCCCTTGGCGATCCCCTCTTATCCGGGTTATTATCCAAAAATGCTACCCCATAAAAAGAGCAATTTAGGCACGTCCCCCGCCTTAAGCCTCGTCTCCTCTAGGATAACAGGGGTCCCTAATATAAGATACCGCTTCTCCTCCAGTGCGGGGTAGGTGTAAAAAAGATAAATCGAGGTTTCCTCGTCTTCTCTATAGTATCTGCAGGCCGGGCTATCAGTCAGCCTCAGCTTGTGCTTATATGCATTCAGGCTACTATGGTGGCCCGTTATGATTCCCACCAGGGTTCTGGCTTTGTGTCTGTTTAATTTAATGAATTCTTGGGCTCATTTCTCAATCTCTGAGTATTGAATGAAGAGTTTGGTTACTCGACAACCCGTTACTCCTCTCCATCTTTTATTGTGCTGGTCTCTTGCCCAGCCATTGATGCGGTCTCTAATCAGATTCCGACTTATTCCAACTGCAGGTTCTGGTCCATAGAGGTTTTCCCTGGTCCCTAGTCTGGCAAGGTCATCTGCAATTAGATTTCCCTTAATGTCATTATGCCCAAGTATCCATAAGAGTTAGTTTCACCGGTCCCTTCCCTGCCAAGTGATTCAATGCTTCATAGCAATTATAGACCATCTTCGACTTTGTCGTTGCTGAATTCAGGGCTGCCAACGCCGCCCTGATATCCGAGCAAATACATACCTTCTCCTGGGTTCGATTTTGGTCGGCCCCCAGAACACCGGATGTAATTCTAACTAGCTCGGCCTGGAGTGCGGTAGTGTATTTGCCCAATGGGAAGGTTTTACCTATCCCGTCGCGTCGCCTATACACCCCCGCACCCGCTCTGTTCCCACTCTTGACTCCATCCGTGTACCAGATGTCTCCACTGAGCGGCAATCCAGCTCGAATTTCCATCCAGTCGGTCTTACTGGTGAGGGTGAACTTATATTTCTTGACAAGCAGGAGTGGACACCCGTACTATCAGAGGGCATCCATAGGAGTCCCTCCTCAGCTAGCTCTCTTGAGAGTCTATTCAGGTTCCTTACCTTCCTATTCATGTTTCCCACCCTGTACATTGCCTTTGTGGCTTCCGCTTTCAGGATGACATCAAGAGGTGGTATCCCCGTCAGTATCCCCATAGCCTCGATTGGTGTTGATCTTGGGGCTCCGGTTATACTTCTAAGAATCAATCCTCTTAGCTTGTTAAGTCCGTTGGCTTCCGACTTTAAACAGGCTCTTTCCCACCAGACCAGTGCTACATACATCAGTCTGGGTTTGAGAATTGCCTTATACATCCATTTCATGGTTTCCGGTTTCAAGCCCCAGCTATTACCAATGGCTCAAAGGCAATAAGTAAATATTATATTTTAAGGGAAGATAAATAATTGTCTGACAACCAGAGGTTAGCGCTTTTACATTAAGGGCCTAACTTCATGGACTACTATTTGTTGTTAAATAAGATAATTTGCTTATTTTATTTTTAGTACTTTGCATTAATATTTATTATGTATGTTTGTTTCAGAAACTAGAGCCAATCAAGGAAAAGTAATGACATTTTAAGCATGAGGGGCAGTAATCTACTCAGAATAGATTCTCATATTCCTGGCAACAAATTAACTGTGCTCCAGTGTAATCTAGCACATATCTTTTAGTGATAGATTTATTCTTTAATTACAACATTTATAATAGTCTATTCTATGATTGTTTTCGAAATCATGTGGGCAACGGAAGGTTTTTGTATCTTTCATATTTTAAATAGGCTATAGTTTATATATTTTAATAGTGCTCTTTAAACTTAGTCTCAGTCGCTCTTTTCGTTTGCCCAATATACTTCTGACTACAATATTGGCAATTTATTATACAAATCCCGTTACATTCAATTTGATTTTTGGAATTTGGAAGGTTGTTGCAATTTGTTTCCGGAAGAGTGCACTAATGTCATTCCCAAATCTTTTCAAAACCTTTTGAGGTCTCCAGTAAAATTTAGTTCATAAGCAATTGATACAGTTTTACGATTTGTTGAATTTTTCCGAAAAGTTGTCGAATTAAGAAGAGTTGTCCTAAATCTACATCTCTAGATAGTTTTCGGTAAGGACCAATTTCGGTTAAGTTCAAAACTTGTTCCAAATAGTTCTCTTTTGTAATATAGCAACCTTATTACCCTTGTCATCATCTTTTAAATAGAAAGAGTCTTTTCCTTACAAACGGTTGACAATTTTGTTCAGTTTATTTGGTTTTACCATTTTATTTGTATTAATATTAGCACACGTTATTTTCTACATGTTTCTCTGGTTCTCTAGCAAACCCTTTAGAAGAATCAGGCAGGTGCTGAATAGAACTCGCAACTCCCACCACAATTTTCTCCAAAACGGTGCTGGGAGCAGGTAGCTCTGGCAGAGACTTAAGACTTTGTAACAGTGATTTAATGACTTTATTCTGTTAAGAGAAAGTCCATATTCGATTAAATCTTATTTCGTTCTCGTTATTAATGGAAACAAAATTTATCTATTGGTCTAACGTATTGAAAATGTCGGTCATTCCCCGTATTATTGAATAGAAAATAGCACTAAATACCAACTAAAATTATGATTGTGATGACTATTTATGTATGTTATGAAGAGGAAGGGGATACTGATTTTTAGAAAACAAAACAGACAAGAACAATATGATTTAATACACTTTTGGAATACACTACATTTTGGAATACATTTAATGTCGGAGATGGTGTAGCTAACGCTTGGTGTAGCTAACAATAAGTTACCTTTTTCCTGAAATAAACACCTGCACAATACTGCTTTATCTCAAGACATCGGGAATAACCTATATACAGCTTATCAAGAATAGGAACAAGTCTCAAAACTGCGATATCGGACCGCTCACGAGATGCGCAGCAAATAGGCTGATCTTTACCCAGTCGCATTGAGACCCTTACAGAGGAATGTATGTGCAATGGGAATGTACTATTCATTTTATCGCTATTTGCCAAATAAAAAATTCTCTTATCTGTTCCGTTTATCGTTCCGATAAACGGAACAGTCTACCTGAGCCTAGCTATAAAAACAAGCTACGGTATGTTTTTAAATTTATTTGGCAAATGACGATGAAATAAACTATACACAGAGTTTGATATGGCCGCGCGTAAAGTGCATCCTTTTCCCCCCGAATACTGCTTCACTCTTTCTTCTACGCACACAGAAAATCTCACACTTTCTCTTATTATTGACGAGCTGTACTTTGTTAACAGTTTCATTTTTATATATTCAATTCGGTGGTGTTGACGTGGTTTGCATGACATTCGCGAACACCTTGTATAATCCGTTTTTTATTTAGGAAATAGTCGTTGTTCTGGTTTCGAACGCAATTAGTTTTTCGTATGCAGCCGGCCATGGAATTTACATTTAACTGCGAAAATTTTATGAAATAGGCGCTGAAAACAGCTAAACATGTCAAGGATTAATTTGGAGATAAAACGTTGCTGCTTTGTGTATCGGCACATTGTGATTACAAAATCTATAACTGGGGCACATTTGCGTCGTTGCAAACTACCACTGCCAGATATACGATTCTAAACAACTTCTGACATTAAAATGTAGTTTTTACGCTTCATTTTAATGCTGCAACTATTGTTAATTTACATGATGGAGAAATAGTACATTGTGGAATAAACTTGTAGCGTGGTTAGTCATATGAAATTGAAATGATACTGCAATTTTTGTTAATAATTATTAGATTAATAAATCTTATTAATGATTCATTAACAGTTTCATAAAATGTAGAAATCAACATTGCATTGTAGATGAAAACATTTGTCACTCATACTAATTTAACTAATCATAAAGGGTGGTCCAACCATAATGCACGATGTTAATTGTGAGTCACACCTTAACGTCAAGTTTTTTGCCCAACTGAATTTGACATTTCCTTGTTTCAGTGTTTGACAAATTCAACCATGGAGAGGTACACAATTGAGCAGCGCGTTAAGATTGTTGAAGCCTTTTACGCAAATGGGCGTTCAAATCAAAATGCATTTCGTGCACTTCGTGACTTTTTTGGTCAGCATAATCGACCAAATGTGTCCACAATCGTGAGAATTGTGCGCAAATTTCAGCAAACCGGGTCTGTAGGAAATGTGAAAACACCTGTGCATGCTCGCTCAGTTCGTTCTGCGGAAAACATTGCTGTTGTTCGCGATAGTGTAGCAGAAGAGCCGTCGTGCCCAACAATTGAACATCTCACGAACATCACTGATGCGAATTTTGAATAAAGATTTGAATTTACAAGCTTACAAGGTTCAATTGACTCAAGAGCTGAAGCCTACTGACCATTTCAAGCGTCGTCAATACGCCGAATGGTTGATTGAACAGACAGAAGTGAATGGTGACTTTACAAAGAAAATCATCTTCAGCGACGAGGCACACTTTCACCTCAGTGGATTCGTTAACAAGCAAAATTGCCGCATTTGGACAAATGAGAATCCACGAGTGATTGTTGAAAAGCTGATGCATCCACAAAGAGTGACTGGTGCGGTTTATGGGCTGGCGGCGTCATCGGGCCGTACTTATTCGAAAATGAGGTCGGCCAAGCAGTTACCGTGAATGGTGTTCGCTATCGCGATATGATAACGGATTCTTGTGGCCAGAAATTGAGGATATGGACCTGGACAATATGTGGTTCCAACAGGATGGTGCCACTTGCCATACAGCCAACGAAACAATGGCACTTTTGCGCGAGAAATTCAATGACGTGTTATCTCACATCGTGGCGATGTTAATTGGCCGCCACGATCATGTGATTTGACACCGTTGGACTTCTTTCTTTGGGGATATTTAAAAGAAAAAGTGTACGTCAATAAGCCAAGAACAATTCAAGAGCTAAAGGATGAGATAATTCGGCACATTAACGACATTGAACCTCAATTATGTCTCAGAGTCATTGAAAATATGGACCATCGGATAGAGGTATGCCACCGAAGCCGTGGCGAGCATTTGGCCGATATTTTGTTTCACACATAATTGTCATAGATCCTTCTATCATAGTAAAAAATATTAAGATAATTGTCTGAAAACTTTTTGTTGTATCTACAATTAACATCGTGCGTTTTGGTTGGACCACCTCTTATTAAACATACTACTACGCCAGTTTCTAGAAAAATATACACTAGGCACAAAAATTAAAGAATGTAAAATTTGTCTTAGGTGATTTTAAAAGGGCTGTAACTTGGAGAAAAATAGTCAAGAGCAATTAAAAAAAAAAAAAAGAAGAAAATTGAAGATCCAAGTTTCTAGTTTTTAGATCTTCAGTTAAAATTGTTTTCCCATCAACAGTTTTTGAGTAATTATACGAAAACCATCGTAATTTTTTTTCCAAATTTTTGTTTATCTTTCAAAAGGACTTCAATAATTTTTTCTTCAGTGATTTCATCATAAAGCTTTTTTAGATAATTTTATTCTCTTTAATTATGAGCGATTTAAAAGCTTTGTACGATGATTCTTAAGTTATCGCGTTCAAAGCAACACCAGCAAAAGTCAGTTTTGACTTTTTGTTTTAAATTTTTATTAAATTTTTTTTCTTTCATTAATCAACATTTTTGATAAAAATAATATGGACTATTACTAAAAAATATTTTCAACCTCAAAAATTGAATAAAAATCGAAAAATTGACCCTTAAATTGATTTTTAGCAAAAACTACAAATTAAATCATTCCAAACACAATGAAAAAAAAAATTGCAGCGCTTTTAAATTTTCTTTAGGATACCTTAAGGTTGAAAAGAAACAGTCAACATCCTTAGTCTATCCACTATTTGCAAAGTTATACCAAGTTAAGCGAATATCCCTAAATACACAATTTCTCACCTCAATTTTAATCAATATTCTGGCACCGAAATTTTGTTTTGTCAAAAACCAATAACTACAACTTGTAAAGATTACTTTGTAGTTTTTAAAACACTACTTGAATTTCCTGTACGATCATTATTTCCTGAGTAATTAATTACCAAACTCAAAACTGACTTTTTTTCGTTGAACGACGATAACTCAGCGAAAATTTATCGTACAAAGCATTTAGACCGCTCAAATTAAATAGGATAAAATTATCTAAAAAACATTTATGGAGAAATCACTGAATAAAATTTATTGAAGTCCGTGGACCTTTCGAAAGGCAGACAAAAATTTCTGATGCAAAATGATTCTCTCTTATGATTACCGATGCAAAAAAAACTGAAACTGCTGATGGCAAAAAAAATTTAATACAAGATCTGAAACTAAGAACTTAGAGCTTCAACCTACTTTTTCTTTAAACTGTTCTGCGACAATTTTTCTCCAAATTACAGCCCCTTGAAAATAACCTAAAAATTTTGAATTTATTTTACATCCCTTAATTCTTGTGTTTAGTGTATGTACCGAAAACTGTCTAATCCAACTACTCAGAAATAGATATGTTGACCAGATATACAAGGATTGCAAAACATTCGCAATCACGTTGGGAAAAATTTTGTGTACTTCATTATAGACAAAGCAACTGACGCATGCGGACGGTCAGTAGCAATTTCTTTAATTTGTGCGTTAAATTTTAACAGTGCTAGGGACAGCCATTTAGTGGCTTATGATATGAGACAGAACAAACCACAAAACAGTTGTACATTTTGTGACTAAGTGCTTTCCTTGTGTGTGGCCAGAAGACAACTCTCAGAAAGTATTAGTAATGCTGCTAACGAACGCAGCTGCATACATGCGAAAAGCACGAGAGACTGTTAACTTAAACATTTCCAAATATGATACACTTTACATGTGTAGCTCATGCACTTAACCGAATAGCAGAAACAAGAAGAGATACTTTCTGTTTAGTTAACTAGGTAATAACGTAGGTAATGTGAGAAAAGTATTTTTAAAAACGCCTACTCGGGTAGATATGTTTAAGAAAAATCTTTGCCAGACATACCTTTATGTACTTCATAAACAAGTTGTCACAAGACAGGATACTTGGTTAACGGCTTCAGCTTATTACGATAAGCATCCTATTGAATAATATATTTTGAAACAATTTCAGAAAATACAGAAAATAGTCTCTTTTTTTCGAATAATATGCCTATTCAAAAGAGGTGATTATTATCTGTATTTTCTAAAATCGTTCAAGAAAATATTCAACAGGATAGTATAATTGTTAGAAAGTAATAAATTATTTTCACTTGATCAACATGGCTTTAGAAAAAAATATTCAACGATTAGTGTCACTACTACATTTTGTGGATTATTTAGGATATTTATTTTCTTGAACATTATAATTTTTGTATAAATATAGAAAAATACTATCCTTAAAACAAGTATTAATAATATCGTATAAAGCATTCAGCATTCAGCAATCAAATGTGTACATTTTTTGACATTTTTTTCACAAATATTGTTATGTCTTGTCGAATTCCAGACTATTATTAGTGGTCCATTACAATTTTGTTTATAATAATCCGCATTTAAAATGTATTTCATCTTAACACAACACAAATCTGTACAGTAATTTAAGTTTGGACAGGCCAACATGTTCTTATACCATGAAGGCCAAGGCAACCGTGGGTGTAAAGAGATTGCGTCGTGCCTTTGGAAATTTATCAAAATGCTGCCACCAACTGTAAAAAATATTATTCTTTACAGTAACAATTGTAGGAGCCAAAACAAAAGTCACTTAATAACAAAGTTTTGGCTATATGTTGTACAAAAAACACATCGAAACAGTTGAACAAAGTAGCACATTCCTTCATGGAATGTGATCAAGATTTCGGAATAATAGAGAAAGCCAAAAAGGGGAACCATCAACAAATCTATGTTCCAAGCATGTGGACAGATACGATAACGAAATCTAGTAGAAGATTTATTGTCACTCAAATGGACGATGACGACATTCTATCTTTAGACTCACTGGAACCCTACTTCCGGAAAAACGTACCCGGAATCAGCAAAATGCAATGGTTGCATTTTTAAAGAAAAAACCCCTTCACACTTTTTTACGCAGAGAACTTCAACATGCCTAATTTTCTACAATTGAACAAGAAGTCACCCAGAGCTGGTCGGCCTCTTAGTGAACGTCTTTCTCCATTGGTACCAATACCAGAAGAGCCAATAATCAAGAAGGTGAAATTTGACAACCTGCAATCACTTCTGCCATACGTTCCCCCAATCTATGACGCATTTTTCAATGCCCTGAACTATAGTGTTAGGCCAAACGATGATCCTGTTCCCGAAGAAGGTAATCAGGAAGCTACTGGTCAAAATTGAGAGCCAGCAAACATTTGTGATGACAATGAATAGTGCTAATTTTGTTTGTCTATTTGTCATGTTTATTGTCTTTAATAAACACACATTCCATTGTAATAATGTTCTATGTCAATAACAGCTTCGCTTGATACTTGAAATCCAAAGGGTGTAGTAAATGCTTTCTCATTTAGAAGCCAAGGGGTACAAGTGATGATTATTATCACGTTATCAATGATTGTTGAGTACAATCTTTGAGTTCATATCTAAAACTTAATATACAACTAAAGAAACATATACAAAACTTATTACAAATGTGTTATATGTTATAAAAAATTTGCATATAATTTTCAATTAAGGGTTAACTTAGTCTTTGATTTACTCAAAAATCACTTTTTGTTACTTGTACCCCTTGGCTTGTAAGGTCCTCGATTTAAGTTAACATTTATTGTTAATAATTAATTACTAATAACTACAGTGGCTCGATCTTAATCGCTGGAATATAATTTATCGAAACTTTTAGCAATCTGAAAACTGCCACTGAAATCTGAAAACTGTTACTGAAGTCTGAAAATTGTCATTGATAAATTAAAAAACCGTATATCAATTTAAATATGTCTACATCGTCAAATTTTCTTCGAATATCACCCCTAATTCACATTCAACTATTCTGCGACCACTTTCACTCGTTTATTCTGTATTTTAAAAGCAATTTTTGGGCGTGGGTACTAAGTAAGTGTAAACACGAAAGAATTACAATGTATGAGAAACAAACAATGTAACGAGATGAATCAGAGGCTCCATAACTTCAGGTATTCAGGTAACGTCTGTTTTAAATTTTACATTAATTAACTACATGGGTAATTTGTTCGTATATTGGACAATAACTTATTAATGCTACGGACGTCGTAAAGTCATGTAATTGGAAAAATATCGAAATTTACTTACAATACCTTTATATAACGTGATTGAAATTCAGTATGTGTCCTCGTTGTTTCTTGTAAATATTTATGCCGCATCACCGAACCCTAAACCACTAGGTTCCTGCTGCATATAACCCATTAAATTATCCCTGTTTGCAGCAACTGAATCGCTCATTAAGAAACAGAAATTGCTTTGCAATTAAAACTAATTAATAATACAAGTAAGGTACATTGTAATCAAGGATTTAAGGCGCCATTTAAAGCATTGCTTTGTAAAAACCCACACGTAGCAGTTTTAATTTAAGTTTAAGAAAGCTGCCGAATATCTGGTGGACTTAAAATAATAAATAAGTACATTTATAAAATCGCGTTTAAATGTGGTCAGTTCACTAGAAGATTTTTAACTCTATAATAAATGTTTGGGTTTAATTAAAGTAGTGAAAATGAAGAAGGAAGAAGTGAGCTTACGTTAGCGGGTTTCATTGAGTCAGGACCAACACCCACCTGAATCTATAAATATTCTATTCTGTCAGTGAGCGAAAGGTTCCTTTTTGCTTTTCATATTAGTAGGAAGCCGGAAAAATGTGAGAGCATTTCCAGGCGTGACTTCAAACTGCGTTTTATCCAGAGACCACATAGACACCGAGATAAACAAAATTTTTGAAAATTTTGCTATTTAAACAAAATTTGGCCTCATCAGAAAAAAAAACAGTTGTTTTTATACTACGGATTATTATAGGGTCGCTACATCATTAAATCAGAAAATTATTGTCATAAATTGAATTAAAATAAATTGATAACCACTTGGCGGTTTGGTAGTTCCTTTCTCGATTCCCGACTTACATGTTACTGATATAAATCGTATCGATGTAGATGTATACCCCACGGATTTCATTCGGCATTTGTCCTGGATCGGCGTGCCGTGTACGGCACTGATGAGAACTAATAAGTTCGAAACAGTTGTCTGTCATTCGGTTCCCATCCGGGACATATGTCGAATCCTACCCGTGGCGGGTCTTATTTTTTGAAATCTTGTCTCAATGTCTGATGCGTGCAGAGAGACAAGAAAAGGGTCGAGGATCGCTTTTAGGAATATTTTAATGCCTGGCGGAGCTTTAGCCCGAGGAGTAGTTGTTTTCTATAGCGATTATGTAATAGCCTTGCTACTCGGGAACTATTTGATAACCGCTTGGCGGTTTGGTAGTTCATTTCTCGATTCCCAACTTATGTATTACATTCAAGTAAATTGTCAATAACACTGAGGAACAGGCAATTTGTTGCCAGGAATTTAATGGAAGCATCAGGGGCAGTAATGTACTCAACATCAACTCGGAGGAGTCGATTTTGAGTACATTACTATTCCTGATCCTGAAAGTTCTAGTTTCTGAAGTAAATATTAAATATTAATGCAACGTAAGAGAAACAAAATAAAATAAGCAAATTCTCTTGTTTTGAATATTTGTGAATATGAATTTGGATCCGCAATTGGAATCCGCAAATTGTCATAGAGACGAGAAAAATGTATAGCTAGCAATGGGAAATACTTCAAATAAAATATGTTTTATCATTTCTATGTAATAAACGTGTATTCTCTATACAAAAAATTCCTATTTCATATTAAAATACCTGGTATACTAATATACAGGGTGTTCTCGTATGGTTTGTAGACGGCAGGCGTTAAATATTGACACCCTATCTTTGACAACACAAATGGTGTGCAATTCAAATACTATAGTTTTAACCGAAACATTCTATATACCTATAGTTGTTAAATCAATACTTACATTCTCTACCTTAAAAGTATGATTTACAGTTAGCGGTACATAATTTATTATTAATTACCATATTTTTTATTTTACATTTTTATATGGTCGACTGCAGTCACATATATTATTGTTGTTAATTAAAACCCACCAGATAACAACTCTATTTAAGTTTCTTACGTAACGGTTATAGAAAAATAAATAAACTATATTATTAGGCTGGTTACGTACGTTAATGTATTCCATCTTAATAAATATCTCTTCTTAACATTAGTGAATGTTTCTTAGATTTTATATCTCATAAATCATTATAAAAATGAAAAATATGCTTCTCAAACTAATACATATAATGACAAGGATATGGGCATGATAAACGGCTAACATAATTTTATTATGACAAGTCTTCAATAAAAATAACAACCGGAAAAAACATTTGTTTACCTTTCTCTCAACCAATAATATATTTTGCCAACTCCGAACTAACTCAATAATCCCTATAGTGAGTTATTAAACGGATTATTTTTTGTGCAAGAATACCGATTAACAAACTTTCTAAATGATTAAATTAGCCGAATAAATGCGCTATTATATTCCGCTCACGGTCTACGTAAGGTCACGAACTTAACCATGTTTCGCATAAATTGAGAACATGATTCAGTTGCTATCACACCAAACCCATAAAGCTGGCTAATTTTGCCTCTGCATTGCATGATTTTAGTCATTCACGTATCTGCAGTTTTATTATTATTCCATTATGCAAAAACGAAAGTATCACCTAGCCTCGGGCATCAGAGAGAAAGTAAAATTCCGTGAAAAAATTTGATCGGTGGTCATCGTTCAAGGACTCTAAGGCACCCAAATAAGAGAATAATTTATGTAAAGTTAAAATAACGGATGTATATTAGTATCTCTGGAGTTCAAGAGAATTCTGTGATATCCTGTAAACCTTGTTGTGTATTTATAATGTTTATCTAGATTAGTTTATTGTTAATTTGACTACCGTCGGTTTCAAAGGTATTGTCGGCTTTACGTAAACACCCGTAAACAACTCAAGTGTCCGAATTAGACGACTATATCTTGGTATATCTACTACTTGAACTATTTTCTATAGAGTACTAAAGATTCATGAAAAATGTTTTACAATGCTTTAAATATTTAATGACAATATAAAATAAACTCCTGGACAAAATTAACTCATCCATGAAATTTAATTAAATTGTAGCACTTACGTGATATTCTAATTATATGATTTCAACTAATGTTTAAAAAACGAATAAATAACAGAAAAGAACAATCATGTCAACTGCATTGAAAACGCTGTTAATGAAAAAACTAAAAAGAAAATTGAAGATGAAATTAAATCGTAATAATTTGAATTCAGTATCGTGTAGATCCTCCTCTAGCTCTGACCACTGCTTCCATTAGTCTGATCATGTTATTGATCAAGTTGTGAATGGTTTCCTGAGGAATATTCTCCCATTAGACGAGAAAGACTTGTTCCAGTTCCCTAAGAGTCATAGGGGCAGGTATGTGACATACCTGACACATACCTGCGATCATTTTAGTGCATTCCATAGATATTCTATGGGGTTCATGTCCGGGCTTGGTGGTGACCAGTCCATAGTTGGAATATTCATAAACTGAGGGTAGTCCAGTACCTCTCTAACAACGTGGGGTTGAGCGTTATCCTGTTATCCTGCATAAAAATGAAATTATTTCCTGAAAACGGGGCAAATGGCATAACATGTTCTTCTACGATGTTTTATAAGTAGAAATGTGCATTCATGGATCTTCCCCGTATAGGAATAAAATCCACGCGACGATAGAAAAAAAATTCAAACAAAAAAACAATACATTGAATTAACTTGACATCAAATTAAAAAAATCACTAGTGTAACTGAATTTATTGCCTTTTACAAATCTTTTTAAACAGCATTAAAAGTTTTATTAACAAACAATTACAAAATATTACTTTACATCTATCAAACAATTGCAATCGGTTATCAGTAGTGACAGAAGATATGTTAGGCCACTTACATGAAATTTTTAAGGAATTAGTAAAATATTTTTAAAGTTTAACGAGCCCTTAAATGGACCTTTGGATTATATATGTGATTTTTTTGAAAAAGAGTTTCCTTGTAGTCTTTCAGTTATTAAAAAAAGAATACAAACTGACAATTACATTGTCATTATTAATAAAATTCAAATATTTTCATATTCTCAAATATCAGAAAAGATTCTTAATCAAAATAAATAACGGCCAATTACACGACCACGGCATAACATTTAAATAAAAAGTAAATTCCGTATAAGGTCACTTTTTTATTTGTGTGTTGTACTGGTTACGTGCGTTACATAAAGCCAACAAGCCTCAATTACAAATCAAACGTTACCACATAAACGTTCCTACATTGTGCTCAAACCACCGCATGTTACTGAAAACTTTTAAGCATATTTACGAGATACGAAAGTCACAGGGACCAGAGAGAAATATAAATGCTTACACTGTCCAATGAACAAATAAACAGCTGGTTAAACATGACGACAAAGCTAAACTGAATAGCTTGTACCTATATTGATCCAAATGTCGCAAGTCTACGCGACGACCTATCTATTACAGCGGAGTTACGCGAGTGTAATGCCACTGATTCAGCACTCAAGATGGGCAGCTTTATTTTTAAGTTAAAGTTGAGTATCAATCGGAAAAATTCTACTATATACTACTGGCCAACCAAAAATATCCTCTTTCTTTTACCTTATTTCTATAAGCTTCTTTTTTAGATAGAAATTGAAGCAATTAATATTTGTATATCAGAATATGAGTATCCCTTCTTAATTGCAGTTATAGATGATAGTTGATGATTTATATCATCTATATGATTAGCTATATTCCTGTGAGGGCTTGTATCAAGCCAGAAGATAGGTAAATGGATAACTGTGGTTCTGAAAAGGTGCTGGAACCTTCTTCCACTACTTCTAATACCTAATATCTAATAATTATTTTCATTTATGGTTAATCAATCGTAATGGAGTAAACATTCCCATTAATGTTCTTATTTACCGTATTAAACAAAACAACGGGCTGTTAGATATAAGGCTCTTGTTCACGCTATCATATTTAGCTATCTTAATACTTTCCATGGAATCTAATAGTCGGTTGTTGGTTATACTTTTTACAAGTTGCGGAAGTCTATTCTATGATCGTTTTCTAAAGCATGTTTAGCAACGGAATATTTTTCGAAACCTCTATAATTTAAATAGGTTATGTGCTCCTTAAACCTGGTCATAATTGCCCACTTCGTCTGCCCATTATACGTTCGATTCAATCTTTTTGCTTTTTGGGATTTCTTAAAAGTTGTATCCAAAA
The DNA here is from genome assembly GCA_037954035.1 of Rosalia funebris. Lineage (NCBI taxonomy): Eukaryota > Metazoa > Arthropoda > Insecta > Coleoptera > Cerambycidae > Rosalia > Rosalia funebris. The sequence goes on from JAZFAV010000021.1 coordinate 21,062,337, forward strand.
TCTTTGAAACTCGTTTGAGGCCTCTGATAAATTGTGATTCATCTGACTTGTGATCAACTGACATAATTTTACGATTTTCAGAAAGTTATTTTACGATTGAAACTTGAAGAAGTTGTATTCTACATGCTTCTCTGGTAAATCCTTTAGAAGAATCGGGCAGATGCTGGATATACTAGATAACTCTCAACTCCTGCCACAATTTCTTCCAAAGCGGTACTAGGAACAGGTAGTTTCTGCAGTGATTTAATGACTATGCTGTAGGGACTTAATGACCTTGTTCGATGAAGAGAAAGTCACTGGTCAATTAAGTCTTATTTTATTCTCGTTATTAATGAAAAAAATTGATCCAATGGTCTAATGCACTGACAGTGTCGGTCATTCCCCTTATATCAAATAAAATAATAAAAATAGTCAAATAAAACTGAGCCTGTAGAAGTGACACTTTCCAGTTGAGACAGGTTATATAGATAGATGCCATGTGCCATAAGCATTACTACGCTACATTCGCCTTAGGATTTTGGTGTTATTTATTACTTGTTTCGCGCTGATTTATTTTTTAAGAGAATGTTGAAAGATTAATATATTACTTTCGGCTAGTAAGAGTCTGAATAATAAATATGTTTTCACTTATTTCAGCCCGTATTAGCTTTTGGATTAATCCGACAGTTGAATTTAAAAGATGCCGAGACATTATTGAATGAATATTCAGTACATTTTTAATATTAAACCCGCCCATCTGAGTTCCATTCTAAATATAACTCAAACGAATAATTAAAAATTATATGTTTGAAATTATTCAGAGGGAAAACGCAATACTAAATGTAAATATCTCTTTGGAACCTGTTTATGATTACAAAGGCGAGTCAGAAAACTGGAAAATTAAATTTTAACATGTTCTACTTTAATAAACTGACAGCTTTGTGAGAGGCATAGGATGGAAGCTTTAACTGAAATTAATTATAACTCAAATAAGGAGGATTTAAATAAAATATACTGAAATAGGTCGATCTTTAATTTTTGGTGAGACTCTTACTGATTTCCAGCTTGGAGAATGTAATCCCTTGTTTTTTTTCCAAGAAGGGTGTGTCTAGTAACATTATTTGAAAGGTATCGAAAGGAATACAACTCACACTTTGTTTTTTTTAATTATTATCTGGGAAAACTTACTTCTTTATTTTACCAAATTTCTATTAACTCGCTTTCTTGTCTGTCTGTCTGTTCAGTACAAATTTTCCAATTGATTTTAAACAAACTTCCCTATGAGCTAGATACTTAAAACTTTAAACATAGCTCAGAACTGGATGGGAATGCAATATTAACTTGCTTTCTTGTCTGTCTGTTCGTTAGGGTTCCGTAGGGAACCCTATTCCTAAACTCACGCTATCTGTTCGTCCGTTTGTCTGTCCGTTTTACCTTTAAACGGCTGTATCTTTTAGAACCGCAAGGTTCAATCTCGATTACGAATCTGGGTTAGTAATCAGGACTAGCAATCTGGATTATAAGACTGGATTAAAAATTTTATACACAAGACTAAAAAGCAGAAAATAATTATTTGAATAAAAAAAAGTAATATACCACATTTTTCAACGGACAAAAAAGTATAAAACGATTACTTGAATAAAAAACAAATAATATACCAAGTTTTTAAAATGGACAAAAAGTATAAAATAATTTGTTTTTAGTCCCATACAGATTCCTAGCCACATACAGATAGTCTTGAGAATTAGGGTGAATTCTCAATAGCTATGAAAATTCTTGTAAGAATTAATATGAAAAACGTGGGGCGCATGCCCCAATTATCTATTGCATGCGCCCAACGTTTTGCAAGTATTTTCATAGCTATTAAAAATTCATGTATCTTTACTCTATCCTAACCCCATACTATCTGTATGGGGTTAGGAATCTGTATGATTAGGAGAAATTATTTTATACTTTTTAGTCCACTTTAAAAACGTGGTATATTATTTTTTTATCCAAATAATTGTTTTAGTAAAATATGTTCATATTGGGTACCGTTTAAGTGAACAGTTCCCTATTCGGGAGACCAGCGCAGATCTGGTCTTCGCCCCATTTTTCTATTTAAAAAGAACTATGGGATTGAACTGAATTTCGCTGACTCCTTGAAACCAGACATTTAAGTCTACACCGATAGTTCAAGAATGCTAGGAAGGTATGGATATGGTATTTTCTCTGAAGATTTAAACTACTGAATCGGTGAGTCACTAGACATCCACTCTATAGTATCTCAAACTGAGATCATGGAGGTACTACGAATGATAATAGAAATCACTAGTCAAGGAATTAAAGCGTCTTTCAATAGGGATGCTCGAAATTTGTTATATTATAGCGGCCATGTTTTTAAAGCAAAGTCAGTGCCCCTTCCGAGAAACTATCCGGGCATTATGCGATTTTTATCCTCATCACAACCGTCTCGCCGAATCGACTGTTCCACGTTTGGTGGTCAAATTCGGGTCAACCGGTTTGATAAATAATCATCCAACATCCACACGTCACCAAAACACAAGGTCTGCTGAAAACATCGCTGCTTTGCGTGATAGTGTACGGGAAAACCCGAGGCAGTTAATTTCTCGTCGTTCATAAGAACTTGGCCTTTCTGCGACTTCAACTTGACGAATTTTGCGTCTGAATTTGGGTTTGCACCCGTATAAAATCGAACTGACCCAAGAACTTAAGGTAAACGACCATAGACAACGCCGTGTGTTCGCTGATTGGACTATGGAGCGGTTGGAAGTTGACCTAAATTTCGCCAAAAAAATAATCTTTAGCGATGAGGCCAATCTTTGGATGAATAGTTATGTGAACACGCAAAATTGTCGGATTTTCCAGACTTAATGCCATAAAATATTGCTTCAAATAAAAAAAATGAGTGGACATTTACACAAACTTGTTTTATTTACATTTAAAAATCCAGCGTTCTTTTTGAAAGACCCTTTACTAGTAAAATTATCTGCACATTCATAGACAGTAAGGTCACGTTGATAGTCTTAAGCAATTGCATTACTACCTCTGGGCTGATTCTACAATGTAAAGGGTGATTAACCCTTGGAGTAATTTTATAGGTTGTATTGTCACTCCTATGTGTACAGGATGCAATCTGGAAGATGAAACTGCGAAATATGTCCTAAAGGGCTGCCCCGCATCTTCAACAAAAAGAGCTAGCGCGCTGCTAGAGAGGAAGATTTAGAAAAAAGAACAACGGATACTCCAATTTTTCTAATGATAAATCTACAAGGTTTCTCAGAGGACAAAATCGCCACAGTCCCGGCAGGCCCTCTGATAAATCGTTCTTTACCGCTCTTTACAACGACCCTTGGAGCATCTACTTGGTAACCCCGAAGATAGGAATACTCTAATATTTTTTCTACGAGCGTTATGATAGTCTTCATGAAGGAAAGTACCATCATGATAGATGAGGAGATTGAAAAGAAAAACCCCACACCGCCGAGCCGGTAAGTTTGCCTTAACCATTTATAATTTTAAATTGATATAGGCCACTTTACGACTGTCTTACGGACACGACTAATAACACACTATAAATAATAACCTTGAAACCACTGTATGGCGACATCATACAGTCGTTGGTTGTATTGGCGCAGGTACTGGAATCTCTAGAATTACGTGCTCCATTCTGTTGAGTATTTCAGTGAAGTAAGCATGTCTCACCAGTTCCTAACCGCAAAACAATTAGAAGAGATAGCAAATAATTTATTTTTGGATGATGATAATAATGCAGATGATGTACTTAGTAGTGGAGAATATGAAGACGAGGCGGCATTACAAGATATGACAATAAGTAATGAATAAGAGCAACTTGATAAACAACATTTGGATATCGAGGAACTTGAATATGACCAGGAAGATACTGAACATGATTTACTTACAACAAATTCGAATTTGAAATTTGATTTTCATTGGGAGTATAATCTTGATTTTCAGCCAGATCATCGTGGTGTGTTTAATAATAATACAAGTGGTTGTCAACTGGATGCAATAAATCGTAAGTCCAAGAATTACTTTTTTCTTCTGAGATTTTATTTTTTAACTATTTCTTAGCATTATCAAAGGAACTGGAATATTATGAAATATTTTTCTTACAAGATTTCGTTCAAAAAATTGTAGAGGAGTATAAATGGCAATTTCTATATCTAAAAGAAATTGATGAAAATATCGTGAAGGTACATCGGAATCCAAAACAAATTTCCTTCAACGAGATGTACACCATCACCAGATGTAAGAAACTAAGAATTTATGAGCACTGGTCACGAACTAAGAATTTATGAGTATTACAAAACACGTTGAATGTAATGGGAATTGACGTATTTTGAGGACATCTATTTGTTGTTGCCTTATTTTCCAAGGTATACAGGGTGGGGTTCTTTTAAAAAATCTGAAGAACCCGATTTTCTATTGTTTGGAGTTCAAAAATTAAACAATTTAGAACCTGAATATTGAGTATCTTAAAAAAAACGAATTAAGATCCCTTGAGTATGAGGTTTCACTCGACTCCTGTTGTCTATAATCGTTTGTGGAAGAGTAGCCATATTGACTGGGTCGGCATACTTGTGTTCCTCTGGAAACAAGAATGATTTAGGAATTTGTCCTTAACAAGAATTGGGTTATCCAGGGTCGGTCATGTTGAAAAAAATTAGCGAGTTGCTTATACAATAGTAATGAGATAAAATGCCAAAGACAATAGTCATAATTGTAAGAAAATAGTCAGTTTAAGGGATGAGAATATTATGTTCTGAGAGACAGTTCTTATCCTAAATAAACGTACCTACCCATATTATATACTGGGTACAAAATATACAAAGTTTCTCATATATACAGGGTATATATGGACTTACAAGGTATGTTGTATACAGGTTGACCTGGTCAGGTCATACAGATCATACTCACCTGAAACAAATTTTGCAATTTACTTTTTATATACTTATAGACTTATATAAGAAGGAAATATAAACGTGTAAATACATGTTTATATTTCTTCTTAATTTAGGTTTTAATTGCTTAGGCTTTGAAAGTTGAAGTGTATATATATATATATATATATATATATATATATATATATATATATATATATATATATATATATATATATATATATATATTGGCAATGCCATTATTTTCATATGATATTTCTTTAATTACCATGTTAATTACTATAAATATAGTTTATTATTATTTATTATAATATTGATAAATAGTATGTACTATACCAGTATGCCAATATGTGACCGTATGCATGTCTATTATTTAGGTGATTATTAAATATTTAAGAAACTCAAGGAATATAAATACTGGGTACAGGTACCAAATGTTTCTTGGGTCTTGAGTGTAGGTATACAAAACCCCACAATACTGGGGTGAGCATTGCCACGTCAGACCACAGTCTGATGGTATTATTCAAACATCTCTGTAGGAGAAGGAAGTTTTCCCAACCACTTTCCAGACGCAAGAGAAAGTGCTTGATCTTTATTGCTACTAGAAAGTGTCTGACTCTATTACTTCTGCGCACTCAACTATACCAGAGCGGAAAAGTAATATAATCGTGTAAAGAAAAATGGAAAAAATATCTAGCGTTCATTTTTAGTTTCTCGGCTTAAAAACAAAAAAAAATGGTTTTTACAAAATTTGTGTCTGTGTGTGTGTCGTTGGTGTTGTCATCGTCGGCATTAACATCTCTTGTTAGCACGATAACTCAACTAAATCGTGTTGGATCAATCGGGTTTTGACTGATTATGATTAGGGGGTCGTCTCCCAGGCGACACCTATTGGTTATGAGGTGGATAGAACACAATTTACCAAATTCGTGGGTCATGAGAATGCACAATGGTGGACTATTTGAGAAATTGTATTTGTTAGCACGATCACTCAATTAAATCGTGTCGGATCGATCGGGTTTCGGCTGATTCTAATTAGGGACGTCTACCAGACGACGTCTATTGATTTTGAGGTCGATAGGATACACCCCACCCTGTTCATGGGTCATGAGAAAGCACGAGAGTGAACTATTTAAAAAAAGTAAAACTGTCGCATAAAACACATATTCTGCATTTATGTGTTAGTTTATTTTTTCGCGGCCACTCAGTTTCGAGATAGGGATATTCTACGTACGGAAAAGTCTGTTTTAAGATTATAAAACTGTTCATTCTTAATTATGTTTTGGATATATGTATTTTGCATTTGAACATTTAATATCATACAACGCAACATCTCATTTGCGGTTTTCTCGAAAGCGTTACCAACTTTGCTGTTTTAAATACACCTTGTATTTTCTAACAGAGTCTAGACGTTGAAAAAATTGTGTTTAGTAATTCGATAGACGTTATTGTTAGTAATAGTTTTTTGTAGTATTTCCAAAAAAACATGTGGTCATATTTACCATATTTATACTAATTTGTATAAACATAGTAACCGTTCAGTATATTTTTAATTTGTCAAAGCTAATTCAAGTTTAAATATCTAATTTACCAGTTCAAAGAAGTATTTAATGGAGAAAGAACGAATCATGCTTACGATGATCGATTACGAATTGTACATGTTACTCAACGCGCGTTTAGCAAACTAAATTTACATTATCAGGAGATGATTAAAACTGTTTTAACCGTCTTCAGTTTTGATCATCTCCTGATAATTCCACTTTCTATAGGGTGTCTCAGTTGGAACTATAAGATTTGAATTGCTCACCACTTGTGTTCTGTAAAGATAGGGCGTCAATATGTAACGACTGTTATCTACAAACTATATGACGTCAACATGCCGTTTCAGTAAAATTGTCCATAACACGGGCACATAAAACTGGCTCTATTACCCTAATAACACGTGAATCTTTGCTTTGAGGTCATTGATTGTTGCTGGTTGGGTGGCATACACTTTTTCTTTAGCATAACCTCAAAGAAAAGTTCAGTAGTATTGAAACACATGATCTTGCAGGCCAATTTATGTCAGGATTTCGCGAGGCAACATGATCAGGAAATTTGGTATGCAACAGAGTTATGGTTACACGTGCTGTATGACACGTTGCACCGTCTTACTGAAACCACATGTTGCTCAAATTCAAAACATCATTTTGGTGGAAAAAGATATTTCTTAATATGTCACGATAGGTTTCCCACTTGCTCTGGTAGCATTACTAGTTTCATTTTTCCAAGAAGTTTGGTCTTTACTTGTTTCTTTGGCCAAAATGCGCACCGAACCGTGCATCCCTGTGGATGCATTTCATTTTCGTGAATAGGATGTGGATTTTCAGCACCCCAAATTCGCTAATTTTGTTTGATGACGTATCCGCCAAGGTGAAAATGTGCTTGATCGCTGAACAAAATTGATTGCGAAAATCAGCATGACCTTCTTTCTTTTCTAACACCCAATTAATAAATATACAACGTTGTAAATGGTCTGTAACTTATAATTGTTGTGTCATCTGAATTTTGTATGCTGACAGATGCAGATCTTTCTTTAAAATCAGATGCGTGGTGGCTCTCGATAGATCAATTGTTGAGCACGACATCAAATTGATGTGTTTGGATACTCCCGTATACTTTCTCTCTGCAGAAATATTTTTATATGACTGACCATGACGAGGACGCATTGGTATTGCCTTATCAATAACAGAATTCGTCTCCTCAAATTTCTTGATTAAGTTACGAACTGTTACCTCTGTAAGGGCTTCATTTTGTCATACTTTTGAGTGAATTTTTGAATTACAGTCGTTAAATATTGACGCCCTATCTTTGACAGCACACAAATGGCGCGCCGTTCAAATCCTATAGTTCCAACTTAGATCCTATGCTAACATCATCAGAGAAGAGTGAAAGTGAACATCCAACTAGAACTAATTATTTCACTTTAAAATTGCAGCGAGATAAATGACAACCACATTTAACAGATATTATTTTTGACTATAAGTGTAGAGATTTACTATCCCAGTTTTTAAAATTTTTATATAAAACGTTATATGTTATTATAAAAACTATACTAATATAATAAAATATTTTAGAGGATTTACAGAAAATATTTTTTATAACCTATTCCAATCTATAGAGAAATACAGTATGTTGCATTTGAGATAACTATGCTGTTAGGAAAACCGGAAATTTGCTGGATGCCAATTTGTTTGTGTTAATCCCAAAATTTAACTGAAAATCTATATGGCTAAAAATTTACTACAATAGGAGATTATTAAAGTTATATTTGTTGTTGTTGTCATGGGTTCTCTCTATTATTTTGTTGTAATTTATATAAAAAACATTGTTGAAAACTATTAGAAAATCTGACTGAAATATTGAAGGACCTTTCTTTAATTATAACATAATATTACAAAGGAGTTACTGTAAATGTGTTTATAACTTACTTAAATAGAGAAATACAGGATGTTGCAGTTAAAATAACAATGTTGATAATACTTCCAGGAAAACCTGAAATTTGGCTGTATGATAAAAATGTACTAATTCAAAATTGCAAATCGATATTGCCGAAAGTTTCTTGGAATACAAGTTTGGTGTTTGTAAACTATACAAAAGATTAAATTTATTATAAATTCTCTTAAAAATTTTCTGTTTTGAAGATTTTGATTTGGAAAGATTTAGAAGGACCAAATTAGTTAATCGAAATGCTATAATTTTATGTGCCATTTTCCAGCTGGAAAGAAACCGCAGTACTATCGCAGTTTTCCACACAGTACATTGAATGTAAATGTACACAAAATTCGATCTGGCTGTACGTAAAGTGCATCCTTTTCCCTCCGAATGCTACCCCACTCTTTCTTCTACGCGTACTAGAGAATCTCACACTTTTTCCTATTTTGATGAGCAGTTGCATTATCAATATCCATATTTAAATTTGTAAGAATCTTAATTGATGCCAGCCGATAAAATACAGCACTATAATGATCATTTTTACGATCCTGATGTTCTTCCAAAAATAATCTTACCACACTGTCATATTCTAATTTGTACGTTCATACAAAAAGTGCAGAGCACATAAATAATTTTGGAACTCTTTGTATACTCCGTCCACATCGTGCCGATTGCATCGTTTACTTGACCCCGCGCGCCCATGAGATGGGACAGGTGGTACTACCATTTCCGCGGACCACTCTGTACCTACCGTTAAGTAAGATGATAGAATCGGTGTTGCGTAAACATGTGAAACTTTCACAGGCCTTGTGAATAATTGTTTTATCTTTTATTCTCGACAAAAATGGTATTACAACTAATTTAATGTGGAATAGGAGTACAACGAACGTTTGCCGTCCTTCAAAAACCGCCGAATTTGTTATTTTCCTTGCCGGCCCGTCGCCATTGAAACCGATGATACAATTATTATTCAAAGGACGAACGTTTGGGTGTTATTGTCACTCCCACTTGATTCTTTTCTTATCTTTCGCGGCGGGTTTGAAGTATTGCATTGTCTGTTTCGGTAGTAAATAGTAAATAATGTCTTAGTATGTATTTTATTGGACAAACAGTATTTTATCATGAGTTTAATAATGTACGAGTATGTAGGCGGGTTATCTTGAGTTTATTTTTATTATTTGCGTGTTTCGAGAGTCTGATTCACTTCCGTATTGAAAATTTTTGCAGTACCATTCGTGTGGTCTGAAAAAATCGGGCACAATTCTGATTTGTAATAAAATTTATTAAGCTAATCCTGTGACGAATTGCATCAGCAGGAAAAAATTGCATCATCAATTATTTTCGATTGGCAACAACTTTTGAATTGTATTTTACCCAAAATATAAAAAAGCAAGTTGTTGAATATATATATATATATATATAAGAATGGCAAGCAACTGATGCTATTGGAATAGATGTATGTTTTGCTTGCAATTTGCCTTATACTTCAGGTAAAAACGAAGACTGAACGAATATTTGTCTACAAATGTGTTTATTGAAACTTTAATATTTGATGAGAGCATTTCTTGAGGTATGTACAGGATGAGCGAAACTCGATGTCTCAGCTTTATTATAAGAAAAGGAAAATGATAGAAAAAATTTGAAAAGAGGTTCTTAAATTGAATTGAATAAGGTCCACTTTAAGCCAAATTTGCATATTTTTCCATATTTGGAAACTGAAATAATGACGTCATTGATTTTTTTTTCAAGAAACACATATATTTTGACACATTCAAAAAGAGCCAATTTTGTGAAAAAATTTTGTACAGATAAAAATGTTTTATATTTTTCCGTTAAGAAATTATAAGCAAATTTAAAAAAAAGTATTATCAAAAATTCGCAATCGTCACGATTTAAACAAGTAGCCTTTGGAAACAAATAGCAAAGTCGCGTCTATCAATAATTAATCTAATGGTTGGCAAATATTGTTTTGTTGTCATTTGACTTTGAAAAATTTTCACGCACAACGACAAAGTTGATATGTTATTAGATTATGGGGAATCTTAAAAGAACCCTAGAAGAGCAGCTCAGTTTTACGCCTAGAGAGACCCCGAACGTGTTATTTCAAGCTTAAACATATTTGCAATATTGGAACGCAATTTACGTGAAAATAATGAGGCATTTTCTTCCCGAAAGGGAAAAAAATTGTTAAAAGGGTCAATTCTGACAATACTGTTGCCACTGTTTTGCAGTATTTTGAAGACCATCCAAGGAACTCGATTAGGCAAGCCTGTCGTAAGTTGAATTTAAAATATAGTTCGGTACGAAAAATTTTAAAAGAAAATAGTTATCACGATTATAAAATTCATAACTCAGAACACTTGTCAGATCAACATCAACAACGAAAAATTAATTATGTTGCCCAAGTGATGTAAACTTAGAGATCAATGACAATCGGTTTTTCAGCATGTGTTGTGGACGGACAAAAGCCGTTTTGTTAGTAACGGTAAGCCCAATAAAAAAATGAACATTTTTGGGCTACTGAAAATCCACATTTTGTCAATCCGATTGAAAACCAAGGACACTTCGGAATTAACGTTTGGTGTGGTATTATTAATGGGCATTTGATCGGCCCATATTTTTACGAAGGAATTTTAAATAGGGAGCGATATTTGCAATTCCTTCAAGAATAACTTCCTGTGCTTCTCGAAAATGTGCCATTACAGCTGCGAGCAAACATGTGTTTCCAGCATGACGGAGCTCCACCGCATAAAGCAAGAACTGCCCAACAATATTTAAATGAAACTTACGGAGAAAATTGGATAGGTATAGATCGACCGATACAGTGGGTACTTAAATCTCCGGACTTGACCCCACTAGACTTCTTCTTGTGGGAAACTTTGAAAAATAAAGTTTACAGAACACCATCTGTTAACTTCGAACATTTAAAAGAAAAAATCAGAAATGCTTGCAATGAACTATCTAGAGAAATGTTTCGTAAAGATTTAGCGAGAGAAGTAAAGCGGAGATTGGATAAGTGTTTAGAAGTAGGAGGTGATCACATTGAAAATTTGTTGTAGTGATTGCCTATATACATTTTCCTTCTGTGGTAACAGTTGTAACATGTGTTTTGTAATGTTAAATTAATAAATAATACTAATTAATAATATTTAATTATTGACAGATGCGACTTTGCTATTTATTTCCAAAGGCTACTTGTTTAAATCGTGACGATTGCGAATTTTTGACAATATTTCTTTCTTACAAATTTGCTTATAATTTTTTTACGGAAAAAGATAGACAATTTTTTTCTTTACAAAATGTATTCAGAAATATTGGCTCTTATATGCCAAAATATAGGTATGTTTCTGGGGAAAAAGAATTCGATGACGTCATTCCTTCAGTTTCAAAATATGGAAAAATATGTAAATTTGGCTTAAAATGGACTTTACTGAATCTCATTTAAGAACCTCTTTTCAGACTTTTTCTATCGTTTTTTATTTTCTTATAATAGAGCTGAGACATCGAGTTTCGCTCACCCTGTACAATTATATATACAGTGCATTCGTAATGTAATGAATCAATTCGTTAAAAATTCAAGAAACAATTTTTTTGGGAAAACTGTCGGACTCGTCAAATTTTATTTTTAGTTGCGCATTTGCTAAAATATAGTTAATACATACAGGGTGATTCGTGTAGGAGGTATGACGTCATTGATATTTTTTTAATGGCAACCCTCTTTTTTATTACGGAATGTGAAAGAGCAGGTTTTTTTACATATGCTATGGTAATAATTACGTTAGCGTGAGTATAGGTTACATAAAAAAATTAGAAAAACCATTTTGCATTTTTAAGACACTAACATTAATGGTAACGATTATTTAACAAAATAACTAAATTAATTGTCTGAACTGTGCACCGTCGGCTGCCTGATAGTAGCCAAGACGATTATGAAACTATTTTTGAACATTGTTAATAATGTTCGGGAGGTATATGTTGTGCTCTTGACGAATTCTTGCTTTTAAATTTTCGAAAGTCTTCGGCCTAGTAATATAATATATTGAATTATAGTAAATATATCAAAACATTAGTCTTTTTTAATGATATGTTGAGACAATATAACATATTTTGAAGAAACATATAACTATGTAAGTTTTAACAATAGATTTTATTTTCAATTTTGAAACATACAACTTTGTTAACTAACACACAAAACTAACAAATCCTTATTCTATATTTTGTAAGGAAAACACATATCAACTATCATAAAACTTCCTATCAACTTTGGACATCCATGAAAATATAGACATTGGCGCTTTCATTTTTTGCTGAGGCAAAAAGATTATTTTCTTGCATTCTTTTAGTTCATAGGGTTTGTCACTTGGTAATTTATTAGTTTATGTTGTCTTATATTTATGATCTGGTAACTTTTTGAAAGCAACGAGGTTTTATACTTTATTTTATATATATATATATATATATATATATATATATATATATATATATATATATATATATATATATATATATATATATATATATATATATATATATTTTAGGATATTTCCAGAGATACTACCCTAGAAAACGAGATATTATTATAAATAAAACTCTTAGTGGTATCCTGAATGTTTTTGAAGTCCTATGTTTGCATTTGTATAACGCGTTACATCCCCTTAGATTTTTTAATATTCTCATTAATTATAAAGGGGAATAGTGCTCAGCTACTCGCTGAACCCTCTCAATGCAGCTATATACCGCATCCACCTCTTGAATGCTGAATGTCCAAGTACACAAAATTTCATGTATATTTTCTCATGTTGTATCATGTTGTTTAAGAAAATGACTGATGGCCAAAGCCATAATACTATTGCGGCTTTGTGGCACACAGCTATCACTCCAAAATCTATCAATATTCTATTTTCTGGATGATCTTTTACAACTTGCGACAGAATTTTATAAATGGCACTTTTTCTGGGACATATTCCTTGTCTCTGTCCGAATCGTATCCATCCCAAAACATCGAATCCTCATTACAATCTTCAGAATCCTTCATTTTTTTTTTTTTTTTTACTTAAACTCGGGCATAAAACAAACTAATACCGTATGTGACAATTATAACAATAGTGTTACAAAGTTGTATGTTCATACATACAACCTTGTTGCTAAAACTAAACGCTAATATCTGCCTCATTGTACTTGATTTTATTAAAGTTTTTGTCACTTTAGATCTTCCCACTCTGTGTATACAATTGAAATATTTTGTATTCAGCGACCTAACAGTAGCATTTTCTAAAAGTAATCTCGGTGACAAACGCCACAGAGTTGTTGTTGAAGAAAGCGTTCCACAGAGTAGTATCTTAGGACCACCATTAATTTACATTTATACTGTAGGCTTACAATTAGCTTCACCATGATCTCTTGCGGCAATATTCCGATTATTCTCAAATTTATTATGCTTTTACCTGTCTACATCTCTATTAAGTATCAACAATGATCTTGACTGAATTTCTGAGTTATTTTCAGCGCATATTCTCATTTTAAATGAATCTAAAACTTATTTATTTTTGGTGATAAAACGGGCAATGTGCTAATGTGATAAGGGACTTAGAAGTCATGATTACATTAAATGAATCAATTTTGGTTATCTGTGTTGAATGGCACTTTTACCATCAAGTGACACACTAGTATCCTCGTAAATATTGTTGTGCTGAAAGTATGTTCTGACTATTCATTGGTTTCTCTACGCTACAGATTTCGAAAGTATTTGTTATAATTGGTTTATATATATATATATATATATATATATATATATATATATATATATATATATATATATATATATATATATATATATATATATACTCTTCTTCTATTTTTGCATTTAAATTTTCTATTTATATTCTCGAATTATAATTTTTAATATCATTATAAACTGTTTCAGTCTCTGTATAGGAAGCTCAGTCTGGCCAGAGAAAAGACAGAAGCCATCATCCTCACGAGAAAGAGGAAACCACCGCCAATTGACTTCTTGGTGGGAGGTATAAGAATCGAGCCGGGTGTTGCTTTAAAATACTTGGGAGTATGGTTGGATCCAGTGATGAGTTTTAGGACTCACCTCGATAAGACACTAACCAAGGTGGGGAGAACGGTGGCGGCCCTGGGAAGGCTGATGCCCAACTTAAAGGGACCAAGGGCTGCTAAGAGGAGGGTCCTGGCGGGAGTGGCTCATTCAATAATGCTATATGCCGCTCCCGTGTGGGTGGATGTTATGAATGTGAAGAAGTGGAAGGTAAAGGTTTTGAGTATGCAGAGAAGGGCGGCGTTGCGAGTGGTGAGTGCGTATAGGACTGTGTCTGGTGCTGCGGCATTCGTAATAGCCGGTATGTATCCGATCGACCTTCTAGCGAGGGAGAGGGAGGAGGTATACCGGGGAGTTGGAAGGCGGGATGTAAGGGAAAGGCTATGGATGAGATGGCAGGAGCGATGGGAGAGAGAGACGTGTGCGGAATGGACGAGAGCTCTCATCCCTGACGTCCGACCTTGGGTTGAGAGGCAGCATGGTGAGGTTGGGTACTATCTCACGCAGGTGTTGACGGGCCACGGATGCTTCGGGGAATACCTGTGTAGGATAGAGAAAGTTGAGAGTGATGAATGTGTGTACTGTGGTGAGAGGGACCACCCGGAGCACACGTTGCTTAGGTGCCCGAGGTGGAAGGATGAGAGGGAAGAGTGTATGGTGAGAGTTGGCCGGCCGGGAAGTTTGAGGGAATTAGTTAGAAAGATGAGTAACAGTGCGAATGTTTGGATGTGTGCGGAGAGAATGGTAGAAAGAATCATGAGAAAAAAGGAGGAAGAAGAAAGGGAGCTGGGCCCGAACCCATAATCGTGGCAACTTGGAGAGTGGACGTAGGGAGGAGATTTAAAAAGTATCCTGATTGATATGCCGAAGAGAAGTCAAGCGAGAGCAGTTCCTCTTCGGCATTACACTGATAGGATAGCGGGGGGTTTTTAGTCGGTAGGCGTACACACGAATCCGACACTACCTGGCCCAATAACAACAGAACACCAGAGGCCAGGTGTCTTTTGAAGATTTTCCCCTCGACAAAAAAAAAAGTCTCTGTATAAAATTGTTCTGTCTCTTCTTCTCTTTCTTCTGTGGTTTCTAGTATTTACTTAATGATAATATTATGATAAGGCCATAAACGGAAATATGATATATGCAGGTTTCTTAGTTCACTACTTACTTTATTCTATTCAAAATTATAATAAAAGCGTGTTAATATGATTTTCAATTAGTTATAATGTTGGCTTGTATAGGGTTTTTCAATAGGGACGCTCGAAATCTGTTAGGTTACAGCGACCATGTTGTTAGAGCAATATCTGTCAAATGTATTGTGAATTGTTCAGTAGTGAATGGAAAATCACCATGGACCTTCCATGGTGATTTTTATTTTGTCCCCATGAGTCGATTATTTGATGTTTGGTGGCCAAATTTGAGTCAACCGGTATGATAAATAATCAGCCAACACCCGTACGTCACAGAAACGCAAGGTCTGCTGAAAACATTGCTGCTGTGAGTTAGAGTACACGGGAAAACCCGAGGTAGTTGATTTCTCGTCCTTCATAAGAACTTGGCCTTTCTGCGACTTTAAGTTGGCCAATTTTGCGTCGGGATTTGGATCTGCACCCGTATAAAATCCAACTGACCCAGGAACTTAAGGTAAATGACCATAGGCAACACTGTGTGTTTGCTGATTGGATTCTGGAGCATTTGGAAGTTGACCCAAATTTCACCAAAAAATTCATCTTTAGTGACGAGGCCCATTTTTGGATGAATGGATATGTGAACAAGCAAAATTGTCGGATTTGGGACGATACCAATCCACACGAGATATACCAGCACCAAATACCTCCCGACAAAGTCACTGTTTGGTGTGTACTTTGGTCTGGCCGAATCATCGGTCCGTATTTCTTCCAAAACGAAACTGGCATTGCCATAACCGTCAATGGCGAGCATTACAGATTTATGATAAGGAAATTTCTGTGTACGAAACTGGATGATATGGATACCGACGCCATGTGGTTTCAACAGGACGGAGCTATGTGCCACACCGCGAATTCCACGATGTACATTCTGCACGAGCGATTTGAGGATATAGTTATCTCGTGCAGCGGCGATGTGAACTGACCACCGAGATTGTGCGATTGTCCTTTGGGGCTATCTTAAATCTCAGGCCTATGCCAATAAACTGCAGACAATTTATGCCCTCAAAGTCAACATAATGGACGCCATACAGCAAATTAGCCAGCTTTATAGGACAAAGTCATTGAAAATTGGACCTTCCGAATACGTGCCACCAAGCAGCGCCGCGGCGCAAATGTGAACGACATTATATTCCACACTTAATAACACGTTACTTCAAATAAAAAAAAAAACTGAGTAGATATCTCGCACATAACTTACTTTATTTACATTTAAAAGTCGAGCGTCCTTATTGAAAGACCCTTTAGATACAAACCAGCTTTATTTGCCATTATGATTGATAAAAAATCGATTTATCACTCGTCACTATCATAAAGTATAACTCCAGATAACAGCAAAGTCTTAAAACAATTGATAAGTTCAACGGCCGGATGGTTTTATATTTGAAGATTTTTACATAATGATCGCTAATGAGTAACAACAAAGAGAAAATTTAATGATTATGCGACAGACAATATTAGAAATTCAAGTGTGCCTCTGCTATTGTTCGCCAGAAACGCATAAATCACCGTGTAAATAAATAATTTATAAGCTCTTATTATTAACACAGTTTTCTGCTTTACAGTGCGCATTACTCATCCCGCACCACTCATCGGCATGATCAGAATTCAAATTTTTTTAAGGGCCCGACTGGTGAGACGACAATTTCAGTCGGTGCATTATGTTTTCAAAGTGGTACGGGTAAACAAAAGATACTGCGAAGAATAAAATGCCAGTACGAAGGTCGTTAATGTTAGTTGTGGTGAAAGGAATCAGATTCAGAGAAAACCAGGCTAGTATAATACTAGATGAACTATTTACAAGGAATTGAGCCTCCAAATTGTTTCATATTAGTCTGATGACTAACTCAGAAGTTACAACAATTACTAGCTACATAAGTGCTCTTCGTGTCAATCAAGTGAAGGTCACTTCAGGAGAAATATACCACGTTCAGTTTGTTCCTTGTAAAGTTACAAGGAAGTTACGAGGTACAAGGAAAACTAAAAGTATATATGGAAACGTCCCATACCCGGGCTATAAGATTACGCGGTATTTTTCAATTTTTCATTATTAAATTAATCTGAAATATAAAATTTTACCTAAGTTATTTTTATTTCATTTAATAATCAGTCAAAATAATTAAGCGCGTTTTAAATTAATTTTCAGAGAGAAATTAGGGTTTTAAAATATTCAAATTAAAATATCAACAAAAGAATATTACAATATTTTCGTTGAAATGCACCAAGGCTTCAAATGCACTTAACAGTGGCGAAGTATGTGTAATATAAACAAAGCTAGCATGGGTATCTCTTTTCGACAGGCAATTATTGCCCTTATATGTTAAGATCTTACATGGAAATAGAGTCCAGGAAACCTGATTAGATATTTTATATGTAAACATTAAAATACCGTCGAATTTTCGAGATCGCGTACGTTGTGTCACCGCGTGCTAGCTATTTCCGTTGCACCGAGGATTTCGGGAATCTGTTATCCTTCTCGCAGGGAACCACCATTTTGCTTAAATATCGAGGCCCCGAGGTAAGAAGACCGTTTTTAAATAAAACCGAGAAGAAGACCAGATGAACCGAAGATCCGAAGACCGGAAGAACCGAAAACTGGAAGCCGGGAAGATCCGAAGACTCGAGTAACCGTAGTTCCGGAGCCAGTAAGACCGCAGATCCGAAGACAGAAAAGTCCAGGAGACCCGCAGAATAGTAGTCCGGAATTTACATTTCTTGTCTACTACCTCGCCGCCTCGGAAGAGTCCCGTCGCTCGAACCACGCTGTCCACTAAAAAATTAAGAAATCGGATTGCCGTAAACTCCGGAGACAATTAGTAAACGGAGTTCCGGAGCCAGGAAGACCGAAGATCGGAATGCAGAAAAGTCCAGGAGACCCGCAGAATAGTAGCCCGAAATTCACATTTCATGTCTACTACCTCGCCGCCTCGGTAGAGTCCCGTCGCTCGAATCACGCTGTCTGCTAGGAAATTAAGAAACCGGATTGTCGTAAACTCCGGGGACAATTCAGTCGTCCGGGATCCTCCGTCATGGACGTCACCGAAAGTAGGGATTGCGAGCCTGGGGGAGAAGTCTCCGACGCTGCATTTACCTGTTCCCCGCTAGGTGAGACTTATTTAATCACGTATTTTCGTTAATATTCAAATTATCGTGCATAATCTTTTCTGATAAAAGGGGGGATTTATTTAATTAATGACTATATCTCTGCCGTCACTGTGGTACTCAATTACCATTTAGTATTGTTAGGTAAATTGTGCCTCTTTTATATCACTTTCTTTTTTGTTCATTCATTAACCATTTTTCGTTTAATAATACTTTCAGTATTTCAATAACGTTCCCTTCTATGTTCAACTCCAAATGAGATTTATTACATATTAGGCCATTGCCAACAAGTAAAGCAGATGATTTTATTATTCATTTTAATTCAATACATTTACATAAACAATAATGTTCAGATAAAGTCTTTTGCGTTTTCACAGTGTAATGTCTGTAATTAATTAATAAATCAATAAGGCCACACGTAGTATAGGACGTTGAAATGAGCTAATATTTTACTAAAGTAGGAGATAACTCTTGTTGTGTACACTTTAGAAATTAAAACATGTGTTCCAAACTGCCGTATCCAGGATATTTCTTTTTACATTTCTTAACACATTTTTTTTCATTGACAGTACTGACTTCACGTGTGTTGTGCTTGACTATTTTTTGTTTAACAGCATCCAATACCATAGACTGTTCTTGTAATGATGAGACATGTGTGTTTAGTTTATTGCAATAATTAAGATGAAATAGTTACAATTAATGTAACTGATATAATTTTGTATCATCTGTAGTTGCAGTAAGTCATGCACTCTGTGTATGGCATTACTTTGGTTGGGATAAAAACTAAAGATAACACGTTTTAGTTCCTCAAAATGCTTCGCATAATAAGTTACAGTTTTTAATCAAATATCCCATCTTGTGACAACTGGTTGAGGACGTAAAGCTATGTATGGTACTATTTGATATCTGATATAGTATTTCGAAGAGTTTCAGTCTTAACAGATCTTCTGCCGTTCGCATGTATGTAGCTGCATCCGTTGGCATTGCTAACATTTTTTGAAAATTGTCTTGATCTGACCATACAGTGAAAGCACGCAGTCATAAAATCTCCAATGGTTTGGTGGTTGGCTGCATCTAATATCTTAGAAACCACTAAATGGCTATCACTAAGTACACAGAATTTTCTCCAAAGTGGTTCGAATGTTTTACAATATGTCCTCATATAAACTGGTCAACATTATGTATTTCTGAGTATAATTAGATTAGGGAGTTTGCGGTCAATATTTCTTTAGAAACTAGCATAGCGTGAGGTTATTCAGTTTATGTAACGGAATATTACTTGCTAAAAAGTCTATCGTGAGGTCATAGAAAAATATAGTGCCGTCGTTATCGTTCTAGACCCGCTAGACGACTCAAGGATTTTCCCATGTCTTGTTACATTATCTTTTTTAGACGAGTTAATAATTCGTTCAAACAACTCCGAATCACTATCAATCCAGGTTTGCAGTAATTCTAGTCTGGATTATGTGTCCGTGCATGTTAATTTTAAAACAGTAGAAACCTCGATGAAATGAAAACAAACCCATAACAACCCTTTGTGTAATATACGGTGACAATGTTGTTGCCATAGAAACGGACATCGGCAGCGCATCTATTGTTAGTCCGCCTCTGTTGTGGCTCGCCGAAATATATGCTTTATTCATGTTAAACGTTGGCTAAAGCAACACCAAAAATAATTGTACTCCATAAGTCATTTATATCCTGTATTTCTTTGATCAATCATGTTGGCAACGGAAATAGTAATTTACTATTTACTGTATAATTATTGAGGCATCAGACTCAAACTCAATAAACCAAGAAAACTTGAGATGAATTGAATGGAGATAAACGTATAAAGTTCAAACGATTATTGATATTAGGCCAGCTGTTTACGCGATGATGCATATGTTACGTTTTACGGAACAAGGCAGACTCAACCATTAGCCTAGTGAGTGGGTGGGTAGAGATCTGAACCGCGATTACTAATGTATCTAATGAATATATTTTGTAGATAATTCTGTGGAGATAATTAATTATACACCATAAAATTGATGCAAAAAACTGCTGATTTATGGCTAAACGGTTGTTTGTTAACTTTCATAGTCTGCTAGCTAAAGAGAATTAGTGATTTGGTTAAATACCAGTTAAATACAGAATACAGTGTGCGGACTTCTACTAAGAACACAACACGTGAAGTGATAGAATTTACAACTACATGCTCGTATGTACCTACTAATCGTGTAAACTTAGAGACACTAGCTGTTACCAAAAGTCAAGAAGTCGTTAACCATAATAACTGAGCCCCGGATTTGATGGCGGACATTTCAGTGTCGGACTTATGCGTGTTCTGAAATATCTATTAAAAATATAAACATCTTAAATAAATATGACAATCTTATAATAAATTATACAATAAAACATTTTTTATCAGTAGCTTAAACTACACTCTGGTTAATTTTTTTCTTATGTAAATTAACTACTGGTATATTTTACGAATATTAGGACATCAACCAAAAATTTTGTATTATATAAAATTTGTTCATTGACCGTCTAATCCCTGCGGCTCTATTTGTTTCACTAGATATATTGAAAGTATTGTCAGAGGTACATTGCCCTTTGTATTAATAGTAAAGGTATGCGAGGGCGGGGCAAAAGACATCTGCGGGGATGACCGATGACGCAATGCCGTCCGATCAGTTACTGTGATACTTGAGAGTGGTGCGTGTTTGTACACAACTCGGGACTCTCGTAGTATTTTGATGTGCGTACGGTATTACATAGAAATAGTTAAAGTGCAGGATAATGTGACAATACATAAGTACTTTAAAATGTCTCGACCAAAACTATCCCTTACCACAATACAACGTTGGATAAAAAATTTCCGGGGTTGGTGCTAAATGACGGTAGTGAATTACGGTACCCCATTGTGATACATAGTTAGCGTATACCCACAAATCGGATGTTGTTAAACATTGGTGTTCCGACATAAAACAGGGGTTACTGGGAAAAATAGTGCTTGTGAAAGACACATAACGTTTTATAGCGAATTGGTTAAATTCATGATTGGATGTAATATCCCGTGGACCCAATTAGACACTTCTAGTTTTAAAGACTTTATAGAGACATGATTAAATGGGGAATTTGGCAAAGTAAACGTGGCCACAGAATCGATGATTCGAAAAAAATATCTACCGCAAGCTGCTGCCACTATCAAATCTACTGTTTACGCAGAAGCTAAGGATAAATATTATGGATTTCTGTCGATGATGCCACAAATGCCTGTAGCTTGCAAGTGGCGAATGCAGTTATAGGAGGAATTAGCGATATATAGGCAGTTACATGTGACAGCATCAAAAATATTGACAAAGACGAATGATGAAATCGTTGCAAAATTAGTTGATGATACGTTAAAGGAAGTATGGGCGCTAAATATGAGAAAAACAAAAAGATGGCTCTACTTGTTCTTACTGATGCTGCACCATACACGAGAGCGGCTTGTCGACATTTGAACGATACGTATAATTACATGTCCTCATATGTTACATGTAATGTACAATATCTTCATCGCATAGTACGGGCAATCCATGACAGTTATTCGAATGTCGATCACCTGATAGCGAAGCAACTGGTTTTAAAAGCCCCGCAAAGAGTGGCATTATTCACAGAAATGCTTTCCCATACATAGTTACCTCCAGCACCTTAATGGAGCTGTAAATGACCGCTCACTTTCATAAAACAGTTGTACACAAACTATTCGTCGTTGAGCTGCTAATCGTGGCATGTTGACGTCGTATGGTTTGTAGATGACAGTTAAATATTGACATCCTATCATTGACATGACAGAATTTCGTGTCATTCAATTCAGTCAATTCAGTCATTTCGAATCCTATAGTTTCAACTGAGACACTCTATATAATTTGCGATGGACATTTTACATTTCACGACCATCTTGGCCAATATAATTTTTGATCTCTGGGTGTTTATCAATATTTTGAATACAACTAAAATAGGTTAAAATAATGTTTACAAAATTATGTATATCTTTTGCCACTCATGGATCCATAATTACACAAATATTGCACCAGTTCAGTACTGGTGTACGTTTGCTGATTACGTCTCACACCGTTTTCCAACAATTATATTTCGAGGCGCTTTGCATTAGACGATAAAAGTTAAATTGCCTTTTATTTACATTCAATAAAACGTATAAAATACGTAGTAGCTATAAATGTTTTTTAATAAACGTGAATCTCCATTAACGGCTATTTTTAGAGTGAGTTATTCTCTGAGGATATTGTCCTCCACGGTCATAACAACGGTGTTAATATTAAAATCACATACAGGAAGAGCGATTCATTGAAATGTAAAATGCAGTTGGGTGTCTATAAACTACACGTTGCAAAGTGAAGAAAGTGCATTAGAAAATGGTGTATGCAGAAATAGTATCTATAAAAGTGGATCATAGTATTATGTATATGCCTTGTTCTGGGTGTATGAACTTGTAATTTATTAGTATTACCATGTTATTTAAATATAGATTAGACATTTTTATATAGGGTGTTGGAGATGTAGTACGGAATATTGAAAAAAGTGTTCGATGAGGTCATTTAAGGCTAGTACACACCTAGCGACAGAATTGCGAGATATTGTATGGGGACAGTTGCGAGACACTGTCCCTAGATTGTTGCGATACGATGTCCCGCGTCCACACCTAGAGAGCCAGTTGCAACACAAAAATTGTTTAGCCAGAGACTTCATGGTTTCCCTCTTTTTGTCTCTGTTTTTATACACGGTAGACCTAACATCTCAAAGACAAGGGAGGGTGTGTAAAACCTCAATAATTTGTAGAGTAGTTTCCATCACAAACAGTAGAATACAACTACGTGGCGGCTATATGCAGACTGAAATCGGCGGGTTCCGGGACTTTGCCTAGCGACTATATCGTGTTGCGCAACATTTGTATCATGTACCCCATTTCGAATGGGAGACCTGCGACATTTTTGTATAGCGACAGTTCCAATACAGAAAAATTGTCGCGGGACATCCCTGGGACTTGTCGCGATACACGTGTTCCGTAACTTTGTCGCCAGGTCTGTACTAGCCTTTAGAATATCCTAGAGATTAAACCTAAAAATCTTACAAAGGTCTTATACAGAGTGTCGCAGTCTCCGCGATACTCGAGATTATCGATATTTTAACCTATTTTGTAAAGGTTTCTGTATATTGTCATTCCAAAAAATTAAAAAGTTATAGCTATTGAATGATGAGGGCTCGATTTTGTAATTGAACAGAAACATTATTAAATTTTCCAATGCATAAATATTTTTGAATGCAGAAAAGATACGTCTGTATACAAAGTTGTAATTGCAAATGATGATGGCTCGATTCTGCAACTGAACAGAAACTTTATTAAATTAGCCAATTCATAAATATTCATATTTTTGAATGTAGAAAAGATACGTCTGTATACAAAGTTGTAATTACAAATTTATTATAAAAACGAAGAAATTAATGTCCCAGTGATATTCAACGTGAGTTTTAATCATCTCCAGATGATGCCAACTTTGTTGGCGAAACGCGCGTCGAGTGTAGTGCATAGTGTTTTAGGATTTCGTGTGAAACTACAATGTTATCTTCACACTAAAGGTTCCTACCTATTCCAGTATGAGACTAGTTTTATTTCAATCGATTTTAAATAACCCCCTCTATCACCCATTTTCCGTGTAACCTCCTTAACACCCCATATATGATGGCAGAATATATTATAATGAATGATACTCTACAACTGTACAACAATATAATATAAATAAACAGTTTCAAAATCTTAAAACGGACTTTTCCGCACGTAGAACATCTCTATCTAGAAATTGAGTGGCCGAGAAAAAATAGACCAACACATAAATGCAGAATATCTGTTTTATGCGACAGTTTTACTTTTTTCAAATAGTTCACCCTCGTGCTTTCTCATGACCCATGAACAGGGCGGGGTGTGTCTTATCCACCTCAAAATCAATAGATGTCATCTAGTAGACGTCTATAATCAGAATCAGTCGAAACCCGATCGATCCGACACGGTTTAACTGAGTGATCGTGTTAACAAAAAATGTTTTCAAATAGTCCACCATTGTGCTTTCTCATAACCCATGGACAGGGTGGAGTGTGTCCTATCCTCCTCAAAATCAATAGGTGTCGTCTGGGAGACGTCCTCGATCAGAATTAGTCAAAATCCGATCGATCCGATACGATTTAGTTGAGTTATCGTGCTAACAAAAAAAATTCTCAAATAGACCCAAGGGAGGTGGTGATGTGTGCTATCCACCTCAAAATCAATAGGTGTCATCTGGGAGACGTCCCCGATCAGAATCAGTCATCGATTCGACACGATTTAGTTGAGTTATCGTGCTAACAAGAAATTTTAATGCCGACGACAGCGACAACGACGACACACACAAAGAAAAATTTTTTTAGAAACCATTTTTTTTTGGTTTTTAGGCCGAAAAACAAAAATAAACGAAACAATTTTTTTCCATTCTTCTTTACACGATTACATTACTTTTCCGCTAGTATAGTTGAGTGCGGAAAAGTAAAAATGGTTGAATGTTTTATTTTTAAAAGATGGCATGTCCAATTTTTTCGAAATTCATATTTTACACCAAATGTTGTAAATTGGTCCTTCTCACATCAATATGTAAAATGTGATGGCTATATCTTAAATATAGAAGGCAATAGAAAATAATTTCCGTTTATTTTCAATAGTTGACATGTCCCAGGACTAGCGGGACTATTTCTAGTGATTAGTGGCTAACCTATTTGAGCACCATCGGTGAGAAAAATATTGCTGACATCAGGAAAGTTGTATGTATATCCACGATAAATTCCTGGTATTTTACGAGATTTGGCATGGAAGACGAGAACGAGTGGAGAAAACAACTCTAAAGATTTCATTGAGTTATATAATGCATAATGTAACGTATTTACTAGAAAGTTCTTTATTTTGAATACTTATTTACAACTCAACTATTTACAAATCCAACTAACTAACTAACTTTCTTTCTACTTTAACACTATAAATTAATTTTCGCACTGTATTACACAATGTCACTTTCTTGAGTCACATGAAAGAATTTGATATAAAACAACGTCAATTTCTTAAAGAATTGGGTAAAAGAGTAGTAATTGCAACTACTCTCTGAATACAAGAGGCACCGTGCGAGAAACCCCAGAATTTTTAGAGAATTACGTCCATATCACACAGCACCTGTCGAAAACCCGACAAAAAGACAAAAACTAGTAGCAGATGCAGTATTTCCAAGAAGGAAAGGCAGGAGAACGTTTTACACCTATTCTAAATGTAACATTCCACTTTGCTTAGAACACGCGAACTTTGTGTGTAGCAAAAATTGCCTCCATGAGGATGACTAGAAAATTGCTTTCCACAATATGGCTGCTTTTGTCCATAATTCTTTGGATTATATAGTTTACTTTCTTTAAAACACATAAGTTAACTTTCAGTAAATATATAAATTTTTTTATAGCTTTGTATATCAGAGTACTGTAAAATTTATAATAAAGATATGTTCTTTTCGAATTTCTCATTTACCATTAAATTTGTTAAGCTAATTGTTGCAATATAATTGCCAATCAATAACAATACAATAAGCAAACCCTATCACACGATGTTAATCTTTATTTTTGAAAATTGAGATTGGAATAAGAAAAAAGCATAGGGTTTGACATACCCCACTACACTTCTTACGTCACTATTTTGCACCATACTGCCCGCGGGTTAAGTATTCCTTGGTTAGCAACAGAAAATATTACTTACAATCTTTATACATTTAGTAAGACTCCAATTATCCTAAAACTTATGCGGCATAAATATTAAATAGTTCACAACATATTTTAATAGAGGGTGTGGTATGCTATATTTTCTTATGTAAGCTTTTGACTGAGACAGAAACGTAATGCAGTCGTGTAAAATGCAAAGAATTACACTTCTCCAAATATGTATATGTGAATTGTCCCTGGCATATTTTGTCAATTACCATACCTTAATGCAATGGAATTTAGAAAAGGCACAAATTCGTGAGCAAAGTTTGAAGGTTCCGGTAGAAATGAAAATACAGTGATTCATTCGCAAACTGTAAAAGTGTATTTCTCTTATTACTTTTGTAAACTCGAACATTCTGCAGTACAGTGAATACTTTTTCATTGATAGTGATTAGTTAATAACTAATACTATACTTATTACATATCGCATTTACCTTTGCCATTTGTTTTTAGTTTATTTAATTTAATTTATTTTGTTATTTACTACTTTCTAAAATTTGGGCTTCTTTCATTACATGAAATTGGCATTCATTCGTATATATTTTTTATTTGTGTATAATAACATCAACATCTACGGTTATTAGTCGCTTTATGAAAATTATAGTGATTATATTATAACAGTAATTTAATTTCATGCAAAAACCTTACCAATTTTTTTACATTACTAGGTTCTGGGTACTGAAACATTCGATGCAGTAACAAAAACAGGACATAAGTTTTCCACGAATACCCAGAGATCACATGTTTCTCGACCCAGGTTTCGCTAATCAAGTTGGCATAATCGGGAGATGATTTAAACACGACGAAACGAAAATGATTATTATTTAAGCATACTGTTATTTCGTTGATCGTTTTTCGTTCTAAATGCAGTATATTATCTACAGTATCGGAGAATATGCTGCAATGTCAGGTAAATATATTGTAGCTTGGCTATCTGCTATTGGTAAGTATAAAAAATAGCCTGTCTAGTGTGTCTTAATTTTAGTCGTATAATTGTAACCTGTTTCCTTCTTCTATGTTTCACAGAATACCATTCCTTAATATTTGGTTTACTTAATGGAAGTTGTAAGTCGCTGTTGTAGACTTTACGTTGGCATTCAATCATATTTCTTCTTTTACAAAGTCCGTCGCATTAGGTAGAGTAGTGTTCTCTACAGTATCCTTATTTGCAGCTTCATGTACATCTTGATCAACTATTATCTGTAATGCCACTATAACTAGGTACCCAATTGTACTATTTTTTTTTATTATTTTTTAATGTGTAATAATAATGTATAATGTTTTTGAACCAATGGATCTTTATTGTAGGGATTTTTCAGAGCCTGTAAAGAACTAAGGGAGTCTGCACATATTACTGCACCTTTTTGTGCCAGCGAGGATATAAAAATTACCACCCGCCATATTGCATATAGCTCTGCTATAAAAATAGAAGAGCATCGAGAAACAATCCATCAATATGTCCTTCCGATTATATAAAAAGTGTAAATATGTACTCCCTCAGGTTTTTACGGGTTCTGAAAAATCCCTTCAGTAAAAATTCATTAGTAAAAAATTTGTTTACATTATTGATAAAGTGCTGTATTGCCATTCCAGGTTTAATACTAAGTGGCAAGAATTGTTCGGGGTACTTTTTATAGTCATATAAAAAGTACCCCGAACAATTCTCCTTTCGATTCGAATTCAAATTGATATGGATGTTTATATACATGGCCAGTTCTTCTGAGGGTAAATTATTCTATAATTACCTCGCAGAAGGCCTCCAAGTTCTCCGGATTGATCTGGGGTAACGATGCCAATCGCTTGGAGCTGGCCTAGATTGCCGGCTCGGAGTAATCCGGGCGTGGGTTCGATTCCCACAACTATCGGCTGGGCATGTTTGTACGTCCGTATGAATGCCCGTGAGTTAGGTGGAAGAATGGATATAAGCTAAACTCTCGCGATTTCGTCTTTTGAAGACATAAGGTTGATGTATTTCACAGTCTTTCAAAAAATTATTTAATTAATTATAAATATTGTACAAAAGTATATCACTACGCTGTACACCAATAGATACTTTGTACATCAATAGATGATGATGAATCGAAGTGTTAACAAAAGTAATATTTAGACAAATTTAAATTTATAATGTGATTATAAATGAAGTGAGAAATTGAACAATTTGTTTGTAAGTTCAATTGTTCAGAACTGTCTTAAGTACGAAATAATAAGTCAGTGTAACAAAAAAAAAAACACTTTTTTAATAATTTGTATAAATAAAATCTATTAATCGACCAAGAAGCATCCGACTGAAATTTAACATTTGATTAAAATTGAAGAATAAAAATATAAAATTGTCAACATGTTTAACAAAAGGTTTTTTTAGTAATAAATGTTTTTCCAAATAAACACAAACAGTAGACTAAAAAATAAAAAAAAAACAATTTTGTGTTTCTGTGCAATTTTTTGGTGATTGCTGTTTTGGTTTTTTGGTGAATCATTTGCAACAAAAAGTTTTTTTGTAGCCTGTCCTTTTAAAATTCTGTTACCAAAAAGAACAATAAGATTCCAATTACGGTAAACTATAATTGTAAAATGAAATTAAGAGATTTATTTATTAATTAGATAAGAGGTTCTAAAGGGTATATCATTTAGACCTTTAGAATGTGATTTATGAATAAAACTAATAATATTTGATAAACTGAAGTTTAAACATTAACATAAAATGAAGACGCTACGGCTACAAATTGAAAAGAATATCATTCCTATGCCGTTTAGACTAAATTGTCCATAACACGAGCACATATAACTGACTATTTCCCAAATAATACATTTAATGTTTGCTCTGAGGTCATTGATTGTTGTTCGCTGAGTGGCGTACACTTTTCCCTTGACATAACCCCAAATAAAAAAGTCTAGTGGTGTTAAATCACATGACCTTGCAGGCCAATTGATGTCAGCATTCTCCGAAACAACATGATCCGGAAATTTGGTATACAACAGAGTTATGGTTGCACGTGCTATATGATACGTTGCATCGTCTTGCTAAAATCATATGTTGTGCAAATCCAAATCAATCTGGTGGAAAAAGAAATTGTTTAACATGTCACGATAGTGTTCTCCATTTACTGTTATAGCATTACCAGCTTCATTTCTAAAGAAGTGTGGTCCAATTATTCCACTCTGCAAAATGCAGAGTGTCCAAATGCACCAGATCGTACATCTCTGTGGCTGTGTTTCTATTTCATGAACAGGATATGGATTTTCAGCACATCAGATTCGATAATTTTGTTTGCTGACGTATCCGTCAAGATGAAAATGCGCTTCATCGCTGAACAAAATTTTGTTGCAAAAATCAGTATCACTTTCTTTCTTCTGTAACACTCAATTAACAAATATATGACGGTGTAAATGGTCTGTAGGATAAGTAAAACCTCTCCCCTGGGCAAATACACTACCGCACTCCAGGCCGAGCTAGTTGGTGTTAGTAATTACATACGGTGTTCTGGGGGCTGATCAAAATCGGACCCAGGAGAAGGTATGTATCTGCTCGGATAGCAGGGTGGCGTTGGCAGCCCTGAATTCAGCAACGACAAAGTCAAAGCTGGTTTATAATTGCTATGAAGAATTGAACCACTCAGCGGAAATGGGATCGGTGGAACTCTTATGGATACCTGGGCATAATGGCATTAAGGGAAATCTAATTGCAGATGACCTTGCCAGACTAGGGACCAGGGAAATCTCTGTGGACCAGAACCTGCAGTGGGAATAAGTCGGAATCTGATCAGAGACCGCATCAGTGGCTGGGCAAGACACCAGCACAATAAAAGATGGAGAGGAGTAACGAGTTGTCAAATAAGCAAACTCTTCATCGAATATTCAGAGATTGAGAGATGGGCTCAAGAATTCATTAAATTGAACAGGCACAAAGGCAGAGCCCTGGTGGGAATCATAACGGGCTACCATAATACTTTGAATGCATATAAGCACAAGCTGATGCTGACTTATCCGGCCTGTAGATACTATAAAGAAGACGAGGAAACCTCGATTCATTTTCTTTACAGCTACCCCGCACTGGAGGAGAAGAGGTACCTTATATTAGGTACCCCTGTTATCCTAGAGGAGGCGAAGCTTAAGGCGGGGGACGTGCCTAAATTGCTCCTTTTATGGGACAGCATTTTTGGATAGTGACCCGGATAAGAGGGGATCACCAAGGGAATACCCATGCGATCAGTGGTTGATGAAGATATATATCATAATGTAATGTAATGTAAATGGTCTGTAACTTTTAATTGTTGTATGCAGATATTTCTTTAAAATTCGATGCGTGGTGGCTCTTGACAGATTCAATTGTCATGCACGACGTCAAATTGATATATTTGGATACTCCCGTCCACTTTCTTTCACTGCAGCAATATTGTCATCTGACCGACCACGACGAGGACGTATTGCTGTCGCCTTATCTATAACAGACCCCCGTCTCTTCAAATTTCTTGATTAAGTTACGGACTGTTAACTCTGTAGGGGCTTAATTTTATCAAAATTTTTGCGAATTTTTCTTAATGCAACTGTAAATGATCGCTCACTTTCATAAAACAGTTGCACATTAACTATTCTTTGTTCAACTCTTAATCGCGGCATACTGACGTAATCGTATAGTTCGTAGATGACGGTCGTTAAATATTGATTTTTGACAGAACACAAGTGGCGCCCAATTCAAATCCTATGGTCCCAACTGAGACACTTTATACAATATAGTCTGATATTTATTTTACAATTAGTGTCTCTGCTTTGATTTTGTCATAGCCGATTGATTCTTTGTTTTTTAACTATTTGACATTTATATAGCTTTCAATTTCTGGTGATGTAGAAAGATATAAACTTTTTTTCGCATTACACGCGATAGGATACGTAGAGGATGATCATTGTTAACAATGCCCTGTGTGGGGCTGCATCAAATCCGGATCTAGGTGATTCACCACCACCGAGTAATTTCTATGTAAAAATATCTGAAAAGGGAATCATACTGGTAATTCACCGATTGTTACAAATAAATGTCCTAGACCTTTCGTAAAAAACGAAATATTTTACTGTTACTTTCTCTAAAAAAAGTTAACCGGCGCTGGCCGTGAAGGTCTCCAATTAAGTTGGAAATTTGCAATGGACGTTATAATATGTAATTTTTTGCGTGCGGCATAATTTGTTTAAATTGAGTCAAATAACTGAATCAAAGCGTGAAATATCTTTTAGTTTCAACAGCACGTTCTCTTGTGAAAATACAGTGACGGCTGTAGAGACCTCGGAATGGGGTCAAAGTCTCGCGGTAGAGAGTAAGATGTAATTTTATACGCGATCTTTTTAATCTTTTAAATTGCCAATTAAAAGAAATTATAGGTACTGAAAGAGAATTCCGTATACTTCCACTTTCCCAAATACGATGTTACTGGATCCGTTTATTTCTTTTACATACAGGGTGTCCCAGATTTAAACGGACATACTCTAGTGAAAGGTAGAGCACATTCAGCTGAGTTCAAAACACCCCTATACTTACCGTTAAATGTGAACCGTTTTTGAGATACAGGGTGTTTTATGGTTTTTGACCAGAACTTTAGTCCGCCATATTTTTGAAATGACTGCACATATTGAGATAAAATTTGGTACACATATTATACTCTTCTAAGTTAATAAATAGCTTAAGTGATTTTGGAAAAATTCAAAGACCGACCAAAATTTTCTTAATATGGCCCTTTGGGTCGTTAACATCACACTGTATATTTTTTGTAGTAAATGTTAGTAAACTTTTAAAAAGCCTATGCACCAGTTTATGAAATAATGTCATAATATTTGATGGCACGTTTATGGTTATTCTTCAATAAATTTTCAAAAGTATTGAAAGATCAAATTTGGCATTCTACAAATAACACAATCCAGTTGCTAACATCATTATTTTATTAATTTGAGCTAAATACCCCGCAGAAGAGGTTGTTATTTGTTTTTGTTCTAACATTCAGTGTTTTTTCCGTCCAAAATAAAGTACATTCCATTTATTTCACGAATAAAAAATAAGTAATAAGACGATGCGATTAACACATGACATTATTGCATTAAGAATCTCAAGTAGGCACATGTTAAATGTGTAATTTTACAAATAATAATTGCTGTTCACTCTTAGTAATCGTTAGAATAAGTGATAAACCAGTTATAAAACTAAAAATTTTAAGATGCCGTTTCAATTTAGTAATGAAGAATATGCGGATATTATTTTTGTGTATGGCTTTTGCGACGGAAATAGGAGAACTACAAAAAGAGAGTATCAAAGGCGTATTCCAAATCGCCGTGTACCAGATCATAAAACGTTTTCAGAGGTATACCAATTTAGTAGGGAACATGGACAATTTCCATCAATGACAAAGCATGAACATGTTCCCAGAGCTTTTCCACAGGACGAGCAAATATTACAGGTTGTGGGAAATAATCCATCCATAATTGTTAAAAAAATAAGTAATGAGTTAGCAGTACCTAAGACAGGAGGATGGCGAACATTAAAGAAGGAAAATTTGTATCCATTTCATGATAAAACACTTCAATGTTTAGAAGATGGTGACGACGTTCCCCACTTAACGTTTTGTAGGTGGATTTTGGCCCACAGAAGAACAATATCGAGAGTTCCATTCACGGATGAAGCCCAATTCACACGTGACGGAATTAATAACTTTTGAAATCAGCATGTTTTGACAACCGAAAATCCACATGCAGTAATTCAGAAACATTCCCAATACAGACTTAACATTAATGTGTGGTATGGTATTTACAATAATCATCTAATAGGGCCCCACATTTTTGAAGGAAGGCTAACTGGTGAGGTTTATTTAAACTTTCTTCGAGATATCTTGCCAGATTTATTAGAAGGCATCAATACTAGGGGTTTGTGGTTTCAACACGATGGTGCTAGATTCCATTATTCTGCACCGGTCCGGGATCATCTGAACCAGCATTACACCAACAGATGGTCTACAACGCCTAGGTCTCCTGATCTTACACCTCTAGATTACTTTTTATGGGGTCATCTCAAGTCAGATGTGTACAATGAGGAGTTCAATACACGATAGCAGCGTCTAGAAAAAATTATTACTGTATGTGATAACATTAGAAATAACCCGGAAGTGATTGATAGGTGAGTGAAAAACATATTAAAATGTTCTCGAAAATGTAGTGACGCTGGGGGCATTAATTTTGAAAACCTGTTATAGTTTTAATTATTTACACCGTTTCTATTTTTTTTCAATTATTTAAAGTTCTAAATAAATTTATGAAAGAAATGGAATGTGTAATATTTTGGATGAAATTAAACTAAAAATAGCTTAAAAACACTGAATTTCAAAACAAAAACCTCTTCTGCGGGGTATTTAGCTAAAGTTAATAAAATGATGATGCTAGCAACTGGATTGTGTTATTTGTAGAATGTCAAATTTTGTCTTTCAATACTTTTGAAAATTTATCGAAGAATAACCATAAACGTGCCATCAAACATTATTTCATAAACTGGTTTATAGGATTTTTAAAAGTTTACTAACATTTACCACAAAATAATATACAGTGTGATGTTAACGATCCAAAGAGCCATATTAAAAAACTGGAGGTAGATACTTGATTTTTTCCGAAATCACTTAAGCTATTTATTAACCTAAAGGGATATAATATGTGTACCAATTTTATCTAAATATGTGCAGTCATTTCAAAAATATGGCGGGCTAAAGTTGTGGCCAAAAACCATAAAACACCCCATATCTCAAAAAAGGTTCACATTCAACGATTAGTATAGGGGTGTTTTGAACTCGACTGAGTGTGCTCTACCTTCCACTTGAGTATTTTCGTTTAAATCTGGGAAACCCTGTATAATATGCATGTGATAATTTCAATACATTATGTAATACACTTTGGTGATACTTGCTAAAGTGCTATGTTTATTAAAAAAAGTACTATAATATTTTGGGACAACCATAAAATTTAGGAACCTTGGTTTTTGTGTCCGTCAATCATAATAGTACACACCCTATTATTAAATTAAAGTAGTTTTTATAAAAATGGCATAAATACATGGTATCTAAAATTCTTTAGGCATAAAAAATAAACCAAATGTAACGGGTTTTACTGCTATATAATCAGTTAACTTCTACAGTTTTATGGAAATCCACAAAATTCATTGTCAGTTTTTTAACTAATTATAATACGTTTCACATAAACTGCAATATATTTCCTGCATTATATCGAAATATTAACCATAGAAATACTTCTTTTTATATAATAGTAATTTTTCTGGTTCGAGTAAACTATCTGAATATATTTATTTAGTATATTTAAAATCGATAACGTTTTTACCGGCACCTAGTGTTATTTTCCGAAATAGTAAGTGATAGTTACGAAAAACTAGTACTATGGTACTTTGACGATCCTTTACGTCATTTCTAGTTGGCTGTTACATCTTCAGTTTTAAGCAATACTAAAGGGTGGTCCAACCATAATGCACAATGTTAATTGTGAGTCACACCTTAACGTCAAGTTTTTTGCCCAACTTAATTTGACATTTCTTTGTTTCAGTGTTTGACAAATTCAACCATGGAGAGGTACACAATTGAGCAGCGCGTTAAGATTGTTGAAGCCTTTTACGAAAATGGGCGTTCAAATCAAAATGCATTTCGTGCACTTCGTGACTTTTTTGGTCAGCATAATCGACCAAATGTGTCCACAATCGGGAGAATTGTGCGCAAATTTCAGCAAGCCGGGTCTGTAGGAAATGTGAAAACACCTGTGCATGCTCGCCCAGTTCGTTCTGCGGCAAACATTGCTGTTGTTCGCGATAGTGTAGCAGAAGAGCCATCAACCTCGACTCGTCGTCGTGCCCAACAATTGAACATCTCACGAACATCACTGATGCGAATTTTGAATAAAGATTTGAATATACACGCATACAAGGTTCAATTGACTCAAGAGCTGAAGCCTATTGACCATTTCAAGCGTCGTCAATACGCCGAATGGTTGGTTGAACAGACAGAAGTGAATGGTGACTTTACAAAGAAAATTATCTTCAGCGACGAGGCACACTTTCACCTCAGTGGATTCATTAACAAGCAGAATTGCCGCATTTGGGCAAATGAGAATCCACGAGTGATTGTTGAAAAGCCGATGCATCCACAAAGAGTGACTGTTTGGTGCGGTTTATGGGCTGGCGGCGTCATCGGGCCGTACTTCTTCGAAAATGAGGTCGGCCAAGCAGTTACCGTGAATGGTGTTCGCTATCGCGAGATGATAACGGACTTCCTGTGGCCAGAAATTGAGGATATGGATCTGGACGATATGTGGTTCCAACAGGATGGTGCCACTTGCCACACAGCCAACGAAACAATGGAACTTTTGCACGAGAAATTCAATGGCCGTGTTATCTCACGTCGTGGCGATGTTAATTGGCCGCCACGATCATGTGATTTGACACCGTTGGACTTCTTTCTTTGGGAATATTTAAAAGAAAAAGTGTACGTCAATAAGCCAAGAACAATTCAAGAGCTAAAGGATGAGATAGTTCGGCACATTAACGACATTGAACCTCAATTATGTCTCAGAGTCATTGAAAATATGGACCATCGGATAGAGGTATGTCACGAAGCCGTGACGATTATATATTTTACCCTTAGTGTAAAAATGGTCTAACAAAACATATTTTACAGAAATATCATACATACTAAACATCTTTAGTATAAACATTTACATATTTATATGTACATACATATTTATTTACTGACAAACATATTTATCAGATTTGGATGCCCGGAGCTATAGCATCCCTGGCAGCATCCAACTAGCTTCAACTGAGACTGAAACTATCAGTGGGTAGTTATTACGTGATTGGTACTAAATTATTACACACTCAAAATCACATTAAATCAGAACATTATATACAAGCCATATATGTAGTTTTATTATAAGTAACTTTTCAATATATCGAATGGTATATCGTCACCAAGTCAAGTTATTTTGAAGTTATTAGAACAATGTAGTATGTAGTAGTATACAGTAGTAAAGAGTATTTCAATAAGGACGCACCCAACGAGATGTTGGGTGCCATTTTAGGCGACATGTTAAGCGTCATGTTAAATAGAATTTCTGATAATTGTTAAGAATTATGTTATGTATTCAGTACAACAGCAGTATACTTATTTAATTAATTAAGAAATATTTAAAATAGCATTTCCACAATTTTGATGTACGTCTATCAATTTTGTTGTAATCTTTAGGAAACAAGTTTTTTTACAAAATATATATTTTTCGACAAATCTTTCAAGAACGGTTTCTGAGAAATTTTATCAAAAAGAAGATGCTGTTACACGAATAAACTTTTGAAACTGTCACTTTTTCGTTGCGATCTGAGATTATAAAAACTTCGAAAAGTGTATAGTGAACAGATTATACAGGATGTCTCACTGCAGTAAATGAATATCATACCAATAGCTATGGTTGAAACTTTTAGTGCAGGAATAAAAACAGGGGACCAGTTTTCTACAAACACCAAAAAATTATACATCATTCGACGCTCGTTTCGTCAAATAATTTGGCATACCAAGACACGATTATAATATATGGAGTAGGTAACCGAAGTAAATTTTTTGTGAGAAATATTTAAGACATTTGAAGAATTATATATTTTATTAAGTCTTCTGCAAACAAAATTAAAATTAAAATATGGGCAGAGATATTCTCATTTGATAACCATATGAATAACATAGTGAGTAACAAGAATCTTTCTAAATTATCGTTATGATTATTATAACTACCAATATAAGTTTAAAATAAATAAGCACATTTTGAAGTTAAAAGAATAATCTCAGCTTTATATAATCAACACCATAACCAAGTCTGATAGTCTTGGTAGATAGTTTCTTGCTTAACAAATTTCCTAAGCTAGATATTATAAATAACCTGTTAAAATTAGGAATATATAACAAAAGTTATGTTCGTATTCCGATACGTGTTTATTTACTGCCCATTTGTGACAATATTATATGTACATATCACATTTTTAACATCCTATTAATGAGTTTTGAATTTTTTTTCCATCTTAAAATTTTCATTGTATTAAAAAATTCGCTATTATGTTAGGATTTGTTGTTATTTTACTTCTATACTTTATTTTTACATTTTATAGAAGGCTTACTTTTTGCTGTTCTACAGTACACTATTACATGTATAATACTCGTAATTCATTATAAAAATAGAAAATAAGTTATGAATAATGAAAACTTAAGTACCTAACTACCTAAGTTATAATTATGTAAAAAATATGTAATTTTTATAAAAATATTTATAAAAATATTTATAAAATTATTTATAAAAATTTAGGCATAAAAAGTATTTCTATTCGTAAGTATATCATCTGTATATTTAATTTGTGATTGTTAAGTAAAATTGCCAAGTACTTTCGTATTATTTTAACAATAAGTATTTCGGAAATGCAGAGAATTGAAATTTAAATATTATTAAGATGTGGCCTGTATTCGTACTGAAATAAGAATACAGGCGTGCATATATGGCGCCTTCCAGAAGTGAAAAAATACCACATATATAAAATTAATTTGGTTAAATAATCATTAATTATGTTACACTGATGGTAAAAGGATTTGTTATTTATATATAAAACATATATTGTTTATTTAATGATATGAAACAACATTCATCTGAAATGAACGTTAATAAATACTTAGGTAATTTTAATAAATTATATCATGTTTTATTCTAAACATTAATTTATTTTGGTTTTTGCCTGCGGAAATAATTTTTCCGTATTATGAAAAGATTTATTCTATTAGCCAGGAAACTAAAATTAGTAGCAAAATACAACTTTGCGGAACATTATTGCAGAAAATATATTTCATCGTTGATTTTTTGTTATGGGGTGAATTTTGGACACATTAAGTGTATTTTACAAAATGAAATTAGAAGTTATGTATTGCTTATTATAGGTGTTCAGGTATATTTATTTGACAATTCTACAGTTTTTAAATTTCCCAACTTCTAATTCTAACCTGATTTATTACATTATTATGTGACATAGCATTCTTTAATTATGAACAGTGATAGAAAATATTGAACAAACTGAAGAAACTTTTACTTACAAATAAATATGAAGTTTTTATATAAGAACGTACTAAGTGTTCGGAAACATTAAAACATATTTAACTGATTAAATTAATTTTTTTATGTTTCGACACACATAAATCGACTCCTTTTCATAAAGCTTCAGGCCGCGAAGGGGAAGGTTACACATAAAGACAGACAAGGACAATTTGAATGAATTGATATTTAAATCAATGTCTATAACCATTGAAGAAATTTTTCTTTCGTTATGTCTAACGAAATAATTTAAATGTTAATACGTAATATCAGTTCAAGGTAGTGATTCAAATTAGAGAGTAATACTATTTCAATGCACTTCAATTTTATGCAAGTCCGTCCCTGCTCAAGTATTTTGGTGAATATGCAAATACATTTTACTAAATACGCAAACTTGTCATAGTTGGCCTTGGATCTTGTAAGAATGAATTTTGACCGTTTAATTTTTAAAAATTGTAAATTATGTCGTTGTTGTTATTTTCATGTTCTAAATTATAACCGGGAGTGGACATAAAATCGAG
Organism: Rosalia funebris; assembly: GCA_037954035.1. Classification (NCBI taxonomy): domain Eukaryota; kingdom Metazoa; phylum Arthropoda; class Insecta; order Coleoptera; family Cerambycidae; genus Rosalia; species Rosalia funebris. The sequence continues at coordinate 21,101,530 of JAZFAV010000021.1, forward strand.
TGATATGAACAGGTGCGGCTTTTGGCATTGTAAAAGATTTAAATATACTTTAATACGATGTTAAGATAACTTATTAAGCTGAACCAAGCTTTTTTTTTCTGAAAATCGTGACACGCTATTGAATCATCATTATCATTATAAAATCTGTTAGGTCATGCTATAATTTAAATAAGTTTATAAAATTTGCGAATTTATGTTATTGTTAATTATTTTTATAATGTTAAAGAATCAGATGGTCAATCTTTCGTTATAAAGGTAGTACATCAAGAATATTGAAAGTTGTAATAAAAGATTTAAAAAAAATCATGTGAGATTTTTACTGGGATTATTTACAATTTTAATAAAAACAGATAAATACTGTTGTACCTAACTGAAGTAAAGTCATTGATATCCATCCATTAGGATTTTTCCTTAATTATAAATATGATAGTGGTTTAATCCATATAACCGGAAATTTCCTACTTATATGCTTCACTTTTTAGGTCACCTTGAACTTTCATATTTTTATGCAGTAAAAATATATAACAACTCTTATGATGTTTTATATTGTTCTATTAAACAAAAACAATTTACATATTTACTATTATTTTAGAATGCTTTCCGTTTTTGTAAAATCGAAGGCCATTTAAAGTTAAGACTAGACAAAATAATAGCATGATTAAATTGACAACTAACCATAATATTAACACAAGTGACATTATGGTAAGTAAAACATGTCATTATATTATTACAGCTATACAACTATATAATACACTGTAATTTTGATAGTAGAAGTTGGTTGAATGTGAAGAAAAATGTGACAAAAAAATTCTTCGATAGAATTAAAAAAAAGTGTAGACTAAGTAGCACGGAGAGCTTGAAACAAATAATTGAACTTTTTTTTTTAACAAAATCGTGTCTTTTAGCATGAAAATATATTATGGGTGTAACTGAAATTCTAGTACAACATTATTTTCTACACGCAATATACTGTAGTCATTTAAATATATTCTGAAACAACATTAAATCCTGTCTAATCAATAAAAAAACGTATTTATAAGATATAACGCCCTCATATATCGAGTACTCTATTAAGTAACGTTTAGTAATGTTTCTAGTACATTCCTAAAATGGATTTTTCAAAATAGCCACTTGAAACTTTTTAACAATATAGAACTGATAGAAAACTAAAATAAAATGATAAAGGAAGCAAAATTGATGCTTAATGATTAAAATAATAATTAAGGAATATAAACTGAAAATACTGGAAATAAACTGTAAAAGAAAATATGAAAGCTTGTGTGTCAGATCAAAAAAGACTTTCCATATTGGGTACTATGCCATAGTGTTATATTTAAAATATGTGGCCTTGTACCGTATAGCTTTTTGTTGAAAATATCAAAGGCTTAAGAATTAAAATCAATTTCATTATTGAGAAACTGAGTTTGTTTGAAAATTTATTAATATGATCAGGATCTTTTCATCTCTGTCATAATTCGTTCATTAAACTATTTATCAATTTAACCCCATTTTCTTAATGTTGACGTTGATAATGGCGAAAATGAATTTTTATTCCGAATGGTTTTTTAAATATGATATTAACACTTACATTTTATGTATGTATGTATATGTAGGTAATAGCCCTCTAATTTTTTAGTTAATTCTGCCCCAAAGTTCATGTATGGTATGATACACTTCAGTTTTATGTCAAATAGTAATATAAAGAATGATATTTAATTTAATTTTCACCAACCGTCGATATGTAATCTGGAATTCAAACGACGGCTATCAACGGACGTGAAAAATTACTTTTTCTTACAAAAATCTGACATTTAGGGTCAGATGATTTTAATAATGTTATGGAAAATCTATTTGTACACCCTAGTTTATGTAATATATTATTTTAGTTTAATATTTTAGCGAAAGTAAGTATTAGATAAATGTAATGTGTTAAAAATAGTTTTAAACAATATATGTCATCTCTTTTTATATAGGGTATCTCAGTTGGAATCGTAGGATTTGAATTGCGCGCCATCTGTTTCTGTCAATTGTTTTCTGTCAATCTGCCTGTTTTTATTGTTCAACATAAAATGGAGACGATACGGTAATAAATAGAAAAGAAAATCATTCATATGGTAGTCTCTACTCATCTGATATGATATCATTCGTTTAACAAAATTGTCCATAACACGGGCACATAAAACTGGTCCTATTTCCCAAATAACACGTGGAATGTTTGCTTTGAGGTCATTGGTTGTTGTTGGCTAGGTGGCGTATACTTTTCCTTTGACATAATCCTAAATAAAAAAGTCCATTGGTGTCAAATCACATGATCTTGCAGGCCAATTGATGTCAGCATTTTGCGAGATAACATAATCAGGAAATTTGGTAGCAACATAGTTATGGTTGCTTAATGACACGTTGCACCATCTTTCATATTGAAACTATATATTGTTCAAATCCAAATCATCAGTTCGATGTGATGGAAAAAGAAGTTGTTTAAAACGTCACGATAGCATTCCCTATTTACTGCGATAGATTACCAGCTTCATTTTCGAAGAAGTATGGTCCAATTACTCCACCACTCTAAAATGCGCACCAAACCATGCATCTCTGTGGATACATTTTTTTTTTTTCGTGAACAACATATGGATTTTTAACACCACAAATTTGACAATATTTTGATCTGACCGGCCACGATGAAGACGAGGGTGCTGCCTTATTACAATTTCTTGATTAATTTACTAACTGTTAACTCTGTAGGTGCTTCATGTTCTTCTAGTTTTGTACGAGTCTTTTTAATGCAACTGTAAATGATTGTACACCTTCATAAAACAGTTGTACATAAACTATTGGTTGTTGAATTGTTAATCGCATAGATGAAAGTCGTTAAATATTGACGCTCTATCTTTCATAGAACATAAATGGCGCGCGATTCAAATTCTATAGTTCAAACTGAGATACCCTATATATAAGAAATGCATTATTCAAATATTAAGTATGTTTCAGATATGAATTAAAAAGGACTTACCGGAATTTGGACGAAAGACCCGTTGTTCAGCACAGGATGCGAGTAGAGCGGCACAACGGGCACAGAGCCGTTCTTAATATAAATCGGGCCCTGTATGGGCGTCACCGGAGGGAACGATTGGGGATCTTCCTCATCGTCGTAATCGTAGTCTATAACGGCGTGCACTTTAGTTTTAGTACCGTCGTCTGTCACTTTCGTAAACGTAGGTTGATTTTGATGGGTTTGAGGTTGCGGTTGCTGCGCATGCTGATTATGAGTGTGAAACTGATGGGACTGGGGTGGGAATTCCTCCGCCAGGAACGGCTTTTGAGGAGGAGGATACGAATAGGGACCCTGAAGAGGCAGGAGGGGTGGAATAGGTTGTGGTGGACGGTAATAGTTTGTGGTGGGAGGGTTGGGGGTTGCCAGAAATGGCGCACTATAGTTTAGCAGAGCCATCTGTTCGTCACGGACAAGAGCACGTCATCGAAAATATCATTTTTCACAAGGTGCACTTCGGTACGAGTCTGCAACAAAAATAGTGCGTGAGATAATTATAAGGGTTTACATTTCAGTAATTAAATATGATTGTTTTATATCGAACGTATACCACTTTGAAGGTAACATGTGTTCTATGTACAACTTTGCAACTTATTATATGCTATATTTAAACTTAAATACGTGTCACATGATTGTCTTTCATAATAGAATCAGGCATTGAGAAAATCTGGTAAAACCTGTTTACCAGATTTTCTTTCTATTTTTCATTATTTGCATTTAATTTTTTCCAGAATAGATTTAAAATGTAAATTTGGGCAGTGGTGGCTCATTAAAATAGATACATTAGGATTTGATTCACGAATAAGAATAAACAAAGCTACTTGATTAGTTGTTCAGAGTATATTCATAGATTCAGAGTAAGTTGTAAATAGATTAATTTTTATTTTTTAATGTGAGATATCCACTAAGTTTTTAATTTATGAAAGAATATTTTATGGCATTAAGTATGGAATATAACGTCGTTCATATTTCCGCCGCGGCTTTACTTGGTGGCACGTATTCGGTAGGTCTAATTTTCGATGATTTTGTCGTATAAATCTGCCTGAATTTGGTGGATGGTGTTCGTTATGTTGACTTTGAGGGCATCAATTGTTTGCAGTTCATTTGCATAGACCTGCGATTGAAGATAGCCCCAAAGGAAGAAGTCTAAAGGCGTTAAATCGCACAACCTCGGTGGCTAGTTCTTGTCGCTGCTGCGCGGGATAACCATGTCCTCAAATCGCTAGTGCAGAATTTGCTCGTGGCATACGCTGTGTACCACGTAGCGCTGTCCTGTTGGAACCACATTTTAGGCCACAAGAAGTTGCTTATCATCGATTTGTAGCGCTTGCCCTTGACGGTTATGGCAATGTCAATTTAGTTTTGGAAGAAGTACAGACCGATGATTCCGCCAGATCAAAATCCACACCAAACAGTGACTATCTCGGAATGCATTTGGTGGAATTCATATATCTGGCAGAGTTTCTCTAAATGTATAAATCGAGCAAACGCTTTTACAAAAAGTATATCATATTTGGAAAAGGCTTGGTATTAAAAGAACCTTCATTGGACTCAAAGACCGCATAGTAAATGGTAAAGTAAACGCATGGACTAGAATGATAGGAAGTGGTCTTTTAATGCCTTATTTTTTAGAGAAAACTTGACTACTGTTGCGCATATAGAATTTCTATAGTTTCACTTAGTTTCAGCTTTAGCAGTTCTTTAAGTCAGCAATGAGGATAATGGAGTTCACTTTTCTAACTTAATAACCTTTATCGGGCTACTATTTATTACTTTATTTATGGCATTGAAACTGTGCACTGATTGAATACGTACAATTTTAGAACCAATTGTGCCACAGTAATATCGATAAAACACGGATGCTCTTCAGACTACCTTTAAATTCATAATTCGAACAGAAAAGTATATACCCATGAATAATTTATAACATCTATTATAAGAGAACTATGAATTAACGCAAATCATTCTAAAGGTTGTTTCAGTCACGTATTGAGATCTATGTATTTGGTAATACCTTGGATGCAGTTTCTAGTTCACATCCGACTGACTGTATCTTCGCCATCAGATGAAACGTACAATCAGATAGTTGAAGTTAATCCGATGGTAAATATCCCAAGATACTTATGACATAATGCTTGAAAGTTCAAGTTAAAACAAATGAAAGTGAACGTTATAAAAAAATGTAATCGTTTGAATTGAAAATGTAATCTACATTTCAGACTTGCCGATATATAAATTGTCTTTGTAATAAAGGACATATTTGTTAGTAATTTTTTCAATCTGTTTCCGCCTTTTCAAATTGAGACAAAGAAATGCTTGATAACGATAACAGATATGAGGGCGATAGGAGGTCACTATTAATTAGCACTAAGATATGTTTTTTATGAGACCTGCAAAACGAGATAATCTATGTTTGTGTTAAAAATACTTGGTGGTATTGAAGGAAGTCTTGTAAACGCTCGTTAATTGCTCCCGAATTTTTTGTTTGTGTAAAGCGAAAAAAATACGGGCGTAACTGACGATTTTCTTTTATCGAATTTCAGTGGGTCTGATAATGTTTAAATAATTGTTTCTGTAATAATTATACATGTTCAAAATTAGTGATGGATTTATTGCCATCTACGTAAGATAAAAGGATAGATAGATACGTAATGTTATACAGAATTGTATCAGTAATTTAATGGCGTTTGCCGAGCTGTTGTCGTTTTTTTGGTTTTTAAGATATTTTGAAAAAGTGAATTGAAACTGACTTTTCTAAAATCTGTTATAACTTTTTTATCTCTAAATATTTTTGATATATACAAGCATACTTCAGGGCAGTTTTTTACGTATAATCGAATTATTTCATTTCATTCAGACTCCCATGTTGCCATTCTCTAAAAGCATCAGTTTTATTTTTTCTTATAGTTGCAATATTGAATAATTTCAGAACATAATTTTTTCATTTTCAGCGATATATATATATATATATATATATATATATATATATATATATATATATATATATATATATATATATATATATATACAGTCTTTCAGATTCAGACCTTAGAAAAAAATTATTTTAAAAAATCATTAAGTTATTATTTCAATATAAAAGGCAAAATCGGATAAAAAATTTAATTAGCATTTTTTTTTAAATAACAGCATATAATCGTATATTGGATATACAATTATTTGATACCAACATTCAGTAATCCATTTTTCTAATGTATTAATTGCGGAATCGTATGCTATGCATCGGTATCATAGTAAGCCTAGAGAGATCATAGAGGCCTATTTATAAATTTCTGATAGATAAGAGCAATTGAAAATCTTTAATCTGTCAAAAATTTACAAACATTGTATTTAACCCATGTACTTTTTATTTCGAGTTGTGTAGTGTACGAATAATGAGAAAAAAATTCTCGAATGAAGAAAAATGTAACATCTTAGTGTTTTATATAAAAAATCAGGGAATTATTGTTATTTAATATGAATGTCATACATTGCTCAAAGGGGAAAATTAAGTGATAAATTAAGTTGATTATGTTCTTAGAAAATCGAAACATGGAAACCTGTAAAACTAAATATTTCGATTCTACGTAAAAGGTGTAAAATGTGCTTTAAGGTTTCAGATCCATTTAAAAATAAAAACGTTATGGTCGATATTAGAAAAGGCAGCGCTTTTTTCAAAATATCTCAAAAGCCAAAGCATCTAAAACGAATTTTATCGGTTTAATATTATCTCCATTTATTCTCTTTTATATCTTCCATAGTTTATAAGATGGCAGAACATCAATTCCGTCATCAATTTCAGGCACACCGTACAATAGCTGTTTGTCATTCAATATGCTATCGAAATGCGTACCTCTTTCGCTCGCACTGGTGTAAAAACTCCTTTCTCGTGTTTCTGCACGACAAGATATCAAAAATAAAATCCTATCTGTGGCGGGATTTATTTTTTGAAACCTTGTCTGATCGTGCAGAAACACGAGAAAGGGGTCGAGGATCGCTTTTAGGTATAATTCAATGCCTGGCGCGGCTTTAGCTCGAGGAGTAGTTGTTTCCTATAGCGATTATGTATTAACCTTGCTATTCGGGAACTACTTTGATAACCGCTTGGCGGTTTTGTAGTTCCTTTCTCGATTTCCGACTTATATGTTACTGACATAGATCGTGTCGATATAGATGTATACCCCACATATTTCATTCGGCATTTGTCCTGGATTGGCGTACCGTGTACGGCACTGATCAGAACTAATAAGTTCGAAACAGCTGTATGTCGTTCGGTTCCCATCCAGGACAAATGTCGCATCCTACCTGTGGCGGGTTTTATTTTTTGAAATACTATAAACAATAAATATTATTTACTATTATATTAACAATTTTTTATGTCAGAAATATTAAATAGAAATGTACATTTTTTTTCTCATATATACGGCAATTACATTTGAAAAATTCGGTACCAAATTGATAGCCAATTTGAAATAAGTTTGCCTGTTCATTTTGAATAGATTTTTTGTCTAAAGTTTTGACTTCTATTTTTGCTTTATACCTCAAAAATGTTTCTATATATCCTGAAGTTTGCACTTGTCCTGATACTTTTCTGTAATATCTTGTACTGAGCATTATATCGTATACTACCCAGGCATCAGCAATTTAGGGATATGTATTTGGAATTGCTTGATCGCAACAGGTTGAGCAGCATACTTTTGTCGCAGACTGGCATAGCTTAGAAAGATATCCTTTAAGTTTATTCGCATAACCTAATCTATTTTCCTTAGAATTTTTATTTATTTGTTTTATTTTTATTATTTGCTTATAAAATAATTTTATTTTTGGTAAAAGAATATTTAAAAATACCTTAACTTATTGAATAGTTAATATTCCATCTACGACATAAATGATTATATAATATAAAATATTTTTCAATGTTATTTTAAACGAAACATCAACTATCTCAAGATTATATAAATAAATAATAAAACTATATATTTCATCTTGTAATTTACAGTTACCAGTAATTGCAAATTGTCTTGATGGTTTTGTTTTTGTATTAGGCATTCTATTTTGTATTACTTACGTTAACTTCTATAGGGTATTTCATTTGGAACTATAGAATGTAACTTGTGAATAAAACTAATAATATTTGACAAATTTAGGTTTTTATATTCTTCAACATAAAATGGAGACGATACGACTACAATGGAAAATAATAACACGTACATAAATCTAGCCCTATTTTCTGAATAACACGTTGAATGTTTGCTTTGAGGTCATTGACTGTTACTGACTGGGTGGCTTACACCTTTTCCTTAACATATCTCTAAAGAAAAAAGTCAAGTGGCGTTAAATCATATGATCTTGTAGGCCAATTGATTAATTTGATGGAAAAATAAATTGTTTAACATATCACGATAGCGTTTCTCATTTACTATGATAGCATTACCAGCTTAATTTTCAAAGAAACTGGTTCAATTACATCACCATTCCACCAGAATACCAGAATACTAGAATACCACCATTCCAAAATGCATACCAAATCGTGCACTTCTGTGGATGCATCTCTTTTTTGTGAACAGCACGTGGATTTTCAGTACTCCAAATTCGACAATTTTGTTTGCTGAAATCAGCATCACCCTCTTTCTTTTCTAACACCCAATTAACAAATGTACGACATTGTCAATAGTTTATAACTTTCAATTGTTGTGTCAATTGAATTTTGTATGCCGATAGATGCAGATCTTTCTTTAAAATCCGATGCTTGGTGGCTCTTGACAGATTGAATTGTGCAGGACTTCGAATTGACTTTAATCGCGGCATATTAACGTCGTATGGTTGGTAGATATCACTCGTTAAACATTGACGCCATATATTTGACAGAACACAAATGCCGCGCAGACACTCTATATAAGCGTTCTTAAATCTCTAATATCATTATTAATTTTCATATAGGTAAACTATTCTCTTATATGGGCTCCAAATAATTCAATTCTACTACCTTAACTTGTTTATATATCCAATTTTATAATTAGCTTCATCAACAAGTATATTTTTTATTTTTACATCAATTTTTCAGAAAATTAGTTATAACATCTTCTTTGAGAATATGCAAACCACTTCTTTAAAACTACTTTCTTCGCCGACTTGATGTATAAGATATGAATGAACAGATTTTAAACCAACATCATAACATATAATACCTAATTAAATACCCAACCATAACTATTAAACAGCATTTGGTTTTATTGCAAATAGTTTAGCTGAGATCTAGGATGACGTCAAGGAAACGAAGACGAACCGAAGACGCTTATTTAATTGACGTCTGAGCTTTGTTTCTAGTTTCCTGTACTTACAGGTATTACAAAATTAGTTCCACTATAAAAAATTAGTTCCATTTCATTACGAAAATTAGTTCCACAACTTACATGCGCACAAAATAAGGTGGCCCACTGAAAATGTTAGATGCCCGATTTGGTATACGACAATGTATGTATGTGGCTCATACTCAGAATTCGTACATCAATGCATTGTTCGAAGTATCATGGAAAAATATATATTTATGGGTATTATTGATATCGCCATCTCAACCCTTAAGCAAAGGCGAATGCGAATTTATTAAAAAACATACTTCTATAAATTTTCGTCAATAGTGATGAGTATTAACTTACAAATAAAAAAATGTAGAAATGGAGAAATCGCTGGGCATTTGGCGGAACATTTTTGACTAGTAAATGAAAGAAAACACTTATATTACTGGGCTAGGTATGTGGATGGTTGCATGCATTCGGACTGGATCTTATAGCCATTTCAACGCTTAACAATATTTCTTTACATCTATAAATTCATTGCCACGCTTCAGATTAATATATGGTAATACTTTTTACCATATTTCTATAATGTTTTCTCTTTGTTTTGTTTCTTTAGACCACATTTATTTAGACCACAATATATAATTCAACTTTTGTAAAACCTGTTTACCTTGTGTTATTATGTTGTCAGTTTTCCAACTCCTATTTAATTATTTAAAGATTATGACATTTAGGTATTTGTACAATTTCTTTGCTCATATTCAGTGGTTTAGTACCCCGTGACCAAATAGTTGACCTTGTCGAAATTTATGTTTAGCCCTCATTTCATATAAATCTCACTAACCCAGATTTCATCACTAAGTATTTTATATCTTTTTAATCTCTTTTAACCACTTGATAATGTGTAGACCATTATGTGTAGAATCCCGTCGTCATTGCTATTTTCATTGTTCAAGGGCCCTTGCAAACCCCTGGAGACATAAAATGGAGTAGATATTTGTTTCTCTACCTTAACTACACTTTTATGGTCTTGCTGTAGGTTTATAGGTTTATATATATATTGTACTATGATGAGATTGTAGATGTCGCCTATACTTCAGATAAAGTTTTGTGAGGTAGGTATTGTATTGTGTAACATTTTGAGATTCCCCAATATTAAATATGTTTTCTGTTTTTAGCTATTCTCTCATACGCGAATTGACTTTAAAAGTGCAAAAATCAACACTTAATTTTCCTTCACTTATTTCTAACTCTTCCTCCTGTATATAGAATCTTGTTATTGGAAAATTTTAAGCGACAGGGTCCATAGTCTGTATCTCAATGATGCTCTTGACTTATAGATCTTATGATTTAAAAATATTCATTCATCATTGATAACAACAATCATAAGTACTACAGTTTAGACCAGTTGATATTCCAATAGAAGATATGACACTGTAGTCGATAAATATACAGTGCGATGATAAAGTCTTGCACAATATTTATAATTTTGTTCTTAAATGATTTTTTTTAATTCCAAAACACATAAATTTTATTTTATAATTTCCTTAATTTGCTTTCAACAAGACGAAACTTCTTTTTATTTTGCTATTGATTTTCGGGATTTTCCTGACAGATGAATAGGAGAACATATAACTGACTGTCCACCACATTCACCTTATTTGAACTCCTTGTGTTTTTTCATGGGGTTTCTTAAAATCGTGGATTTATTTTAATAAGTTAAGTAATTTGAAGGATCTGAAGCAACGAATTTTCAATTCAAAGTACTTACATGCGACATTTTGAACAGTTGTAAAATGTTAGTCAAATATAAGGTAATACTTTAGTTGTATTTGTCTCAAAAAATAGCCACTGTGTTATCCAAGGAAAATAGAAAACCCTTAAAATATGGGGTATCGTTTTACTCGAATGATTTAAGAAATTGATGTTTGTTAAGGAAAGAGTGGTTGTAGTTTAAAAAATACTGGAATAACGCCACAATTTGACTGTGAAAAGAAATTATTTTTGTGTTTAAAAATATTTATATGTATTTTAAAAAATAAGGCTGACTAGCGTGCTTGAGGGTTTTTCAAAAAATAATGCAATAATAAAATTATGGATATTCTGCTGTTTTAAGAAATACAATTTCTGTATTAAATTGTTAAAACAATGCCACATTTGTTTCTTATTGTTGCCATTTAAAAATATTATGACTAAATCCTTGAGGAGCGGAAGTGATACAATTTTAGCATAGAAAAGACGTCTTATTGAAGACAAATTTATGGAATAAACAAACTCGGATGATGTCACAAATCAAAAACAAAATGCCATAGGACGATAAGTATAGTGAATCGGCCCCAGAGGGATATCTGGATCAACTTTTTATAATATGTTGGTACTAATGAAATACGATAATCCTGCAAGTTTCAAACCTCTATCTATTTTGGTTTTTGAACAAATTGGAAAAAAAACAAAAAATTATAAAATTTTATTTTTCGAAAACCGCTTAATCGATTTGAATGAAATTTGGACACGTTGTAGAAATATGTGAAGGCCTATACTCGGCTATAACAACAGTTCATAATCTTCATAATAATCATTAGAAACAGGCGATAACATTCTAGAACAATTTTGAAAGTAACTTTTTTATGTCGATGTAGAATGACATCCCAAATCTCAAATCTTTGAATTGCCAAAAGGGGACTTCATATTAAAAATAAAATAACAACCGATTTTTTTAAATAAAAATCTATTTATTTCAATGCTCATACCTTTCAACAGAAACGGATCTCATCGGATTAGTTTATAAGTGCAAATAACATTAAATATTGAAAATAATGTGAAAACAATTTTCCTCATTAAAATGGAATAGAATATTCAATTAGAATATTTAAAAATTAATTATAAACTATATATAGATGTCAATAATATACCTGTGGGGCTGATTCACTATGCTTATCGTCCTCATCATCATTAGGTCATCAGTCCTAAGACTGGTTGGACGCTAACCTCCAGCTTCTCCTATCTTGTGCTAACCTACGCATTTCGCTAATTGTGCTACAACCTACATCCCTTACTATTTGCGAGCAGTAGTCTAATCTAGGCCTACCTCTGCCTTTCTTCACTCCTATTTCTGCCTCCAAAATATCGCGGACTATTCCCCCATGTCTCAGAAAGTGGCCTACCATTCTATCTCTTCTTATCCTTATGTTTTTCCGCATACTTCTTTTCTCGCCGACTTTCTCTAATACTTCTTCGTTTCTAACCCTATCAGTCCATGGTATTTTCATCATTCTTCGGTAACACCACATCTCAAAAGCTTCTAATTTCTTCCTACTTGCTTCCCCTACCGTCCAGGTTTCGCAGCCGTAAAGTGCCGTGCTCCATACATATGTTTTCAAAAATCTCTTCCTTGTTTCTAAGTTTATTACCCCCGAGCATAAAAGTGCTTTCTTTTTGTTAAAAGCTACTCGACCCTGCGCTATTCTTTGTTTTATGTCTTTATCGCTTCTTCCATCCCAATTTATTTTACTTCCTAAATAAGTGAAGTCTTTAACTTCCTCCAATCTTTCATTATTAATTTGTACTTTCGTTTTTGCTCTGCTCTCGCGCCCTCTGCACACTAACACTTTAGTTTTGTTTTTATTCACCCTCATTCCGTATTCCTCTGTCAACACTGCCTCCATTTCGTTCAATGCTGATTCTAGTTCCTCCTTACTAGATGCTAATACTGCTATATCATCCGCGAATCTCAGCATTTTTAGTTTCTGTCCCTGTACTTTAATCCCGAAATCCACTCTATCTTTTACCGCATTAATCGCCTCTTCGATGTACAGATTAAAAATTAGTGGTGATAGCGTACATCCTTGTCTTACTCCTTTCCTAATACCTACTTCCCTTTCTTCCCCTTCTACTTCTATAACAGCAGTTTGCTCTATGTATAGATTGTGTACTACTCTCCTATCTCTATACTTCATTCCCGCGCTCTTTAGTATCTCGAACATTTTTTCCCATCTTACGTTATCAAAAGCTTTTTCTAAATCTACAAATCCTATATAAGCGTTCTTTCCTTTTTCTATTGTTTTCTCTAACATTACTCTTAGCGCCAGAATAGCTTCGCGAGTTCCCCTATTTGGCCTAAACCCGAATTGGTCTTCTCCTAGTATTTCCTCCGCTCTATTTTCCATCCTCTTCTGCACTATTCTAGTTAAGATTTTTGACGCATGGGAAGTTAGGCTAATCGTTCTAAAGTTCTCGCATTTGTCGGCTCCTCCCTTTTTCGGTATAGTAACGATAATGTTCCTCTTATAATCCTCCGGCATCTCGCCCGTTTCGTATATATATTTTACCAGTTCAAACATCCTATTTACTACTTTCTGTCCCGCACATTTCAAAATTTCCGCCTGTATTTTATCTACACCCGGCGCTCTATTATTCTTTAGCCCCCTTAGTGCTATTTCAAATTCCTCTCTCAATATAGGTTTTCCTACATCTTCCCTATCGATGCTAGATTCTTCCTCTAATATCTCTCCTAATTCCTGACCCTCGTATAAATTTCCTACGTACTGCTTCCATCTATCCGCTTTCTCCTCTCTTCCTATCAGTATGTCCCCCGATTGACTCCTAACATTTCTACTTATTGTTCCTACATCCCTGAAGTTCCTCTTAATTATTTTGTAAGCCTCATCGGTCTTACCTACTTGCAACTTATCTTCTACTTCTTTGCATTTCTCCTCTATCCATTGTTCTTTCGCTTTTCTACATTTTCTAATGATTTCCCACTTTATTGCCTTATACGTTTTCAGTCCTTCTTCGTCTCGTCTGTTTTTGTAGCCTCGTCTCTTTTGCATTAAGTTTAAGATTTCGTCCGTTATCCAGGGCTTCCTAGCTTCCCTTTTATCGTGTCCTAAAACGTCCGTAGCCGCGGAAGCTAGACTATTCTTGATACCCTCCCACTCAGTTTCTGCGTTCTTGATTTCGTCCTTACTCGCTTATCGTCCTATGACATTTGAAAAGAAAAATGAAATTTTTATGTGCGTTTTTTAAAAATTAAGTTGAGTCACGCATTTTAGATTTTTTACAAAAATTGGTTAATAACAAAATTATGAATATTCTACCGTTGCAAATAGGATTTCAGTATTGAAGTTTTACAACAATATCATATTTGCTTCTTCCCTTTTCAAAATATGACTAAATCTTTAGAAGTTGAAGTAATATAATTGAAAACAGATAAGACGTCTTATTTAAGACAATTTAAGGATCCCAAATATCCTATTAAATAATTATTTAAAGCGAATAAAATACTGGTTTGTTTTCACCAATTCACTGTGTATAACATGTACGTAGGTAATTTTCCCATGTAATAAATTGGGTAACTCCCGAGTAAACAAATAGCCGTACCAAAATCTCCGTTTTATGTTTAATGGTTTACCTAATACATTTTTTAGATGTGTATAGGAATGTTATGGATGTCAAGCAATTACCTATTAATTTGTCGTAGGTAATTGAATAATATAAGAAACGGTATGTATATTCTACACTATACTTGTCTGCTGGTTAGGGGCGTAGCGTGAGAAAAGAATCTAGGGATGTGATACAAATTTTATAAGGGGAAGAGGTATAGTCAGATGTATAGTAGGCCATATGAAAATGGTAAAAATAAAAAAAGACACTAACCTAAAATGATTATGCCGAGGTATATATCCTAATTTTTAAAATGAAGATCAATTCTTCGCTTTTTGTTGGTTCAGCGAAAACGTCTATCACTCTTCCTTCAAATGTTGGAAACGATCTTCTAACAATTTTCAATATTTATTAATGCTACAGCTGACAGTCTTTATTGATTTTAAGAATTTCGTAGATAAGTCTTTATTCTCTTTAAACATGAAAACGATCTTTCCGCGGAACTGCTTGTGGCAGGAATGGTTAAAATTAAACAATTTTGATGACTCCAGGAAGAGAGAAGATAATTGAAAGAACATAGTATATTGGTGAAGCTCAAACACAGTGCCATTTTCATATTGGGATCACAATAAATCACTGAAAATTCACTTTTTAAATGATTTTCCTCAAAGAATGTTCCATATGTATCTACTAAAGAAGAAAAAAGTTCGTTAGGAAAACGTTTCACGAATGAAGTAAATTGTGTGGAAACTAGATTTAAGAACTTCAGTTTAGAAATTTCACTAAACCGTTCACTAATGTTCAAAGTAATAACGTCCAAATTTCATAAAACAATCGTGCACAGGTGCTTTTCTTATCTTCTTCAGGAATTAAATCCAAACGCATTATTTTACTTGGTAGTTGATTTTCTAACACAAATCTGTCCATACGATCCCAAATGTCACTAAACTCGCTTCTCATTTTTTGAATATGTGATTTGAAATCGGCGATCTTTTTATTGCAGTAACTAATATCTGATATTTTTGTCTGTAGAATTTTAAAATACTCTCGGAATGTGGGAATATTGCAGAAAACACTGCTAAGAATAAAATAAAATAAAAGTCGCGCAATAAAGTTAAAAGGCCTCTAGCCCAAATAACGGTATCTCGATCCCATTCCTCATTTTCATTTTCCACAGTTACCTGAAACAGCGCTTCCAAATCTTCCTTATGTTATGGCGACAGTCACCAAGATGCGTTCACATAATCGCATAACTGAGTCCGGAAATAACGACAACACCCACTCGAGGTTCTACTGTTGACTGCGTAAGATCACTTAACTTTCTCGCCCATTTAACGCGTAGCTTGGATGTAACGTGGACCATTGCATTTCAGCAGTGCAGCAAGTAACGCGGGAGTCCAATAATTTCGGGCGCCTTCACGGCCGATTTTAAATAAAAAAGTTGATGATAGTATTTAAAGTAAATAATGTATGTTTGCGGTCGGTTTAAAATAATTAAAAAATTGTAATAATTGAATAAGTCGATTGAACTTTTAAATAACACTAATTTGCCAATTTTTTAAGGGATACGACTCGTCATAACTCACATCCATGTACGCTACGCCCCTGCTGCTGGTGCTAGTTTTATTACGATATTGTTAAATTAATATGTCATCTAAAAAAGCAATGAAAACTCATCATCATTAGGTCATCAGTCCTAAGACTGGTTGGACGCTAACCTCCAGCTTCTCCTATCTTGTGCTAACCTACGCATTTCGCTAATTGTGCTACAACCTACATCTCTTACTATTTGCGAGCAGTAGTCTAATCTCGGCCTACCTCTGCCTTTCTTCACTCCTATTTCTGCCTCCAAAATATCGCGGACTATTCCCCCATGTCTCAGCAAGTGGCCTACCATTCTATCTCTTCTCTTCTTTAAGTTTTTCTACATACTCCTTTTCTCGCCGACTTTCTCCAATACTTCTTCGTTTCTAACCCTATCAGTCCATGGTATTTTCATCATTCTTCGGTAACACCACATCTCAAAAGCTTCTAATTTCTTCCTACTTGCTTCCCCTACCGTCCAGGTTTCGCAGCCGTAAAGTGCCGTGCTCCATACATATGTTTTCAAAAATCTCTTCCTTGTTTCTAAGTTTATTACCCCCGAGCATAAAAGTGCTTTCTTTTTGTTAAAAGCTACTCGACCCTGCGCTATTCTTTGTTTTATGTCTTTATCGCTTCTTCCATCCCAATTTATTTTACTTCCTAAATAAGTGAAGTCTTTAACTTCCTCCAATCTTTCATTATTAATTTGTACTTTCGTTTTTGCTCTGCTCTCGCGCCCTCTGCACACTAACACTTTAGTTTTGTTTTTATTCACCCTCATTCCGTATTCCTCTGTCAACACTGCCTCCATTTCGTTCAATGCTGATTCTAGTTCCTCCTTACTAGATGCTAATACTGCTATATCATCCGCGAATCTCAGCATTTTTAGTTTCTGTCCCTGTACTTTAATCCCGAAATCTACTCTATCTTTTACCACATTAATCGCCTCTTCGATGTACAGATTAAAAATTAGTGGTGATAGCGTACATCCTTGTCTTACTCCTTTCCTAATACCTACTTCCCTTTCTTCCCCTTCTACTTCTATAACAGCAGTTTGCTCTATGTATAGATTGTGTACTACTCTCCTATCTCTATACTTCATTCCCGCGCTCTTTAGTATCTCGAACATTTTTTCCCATCTTACGTTATCAAAAGCTTTTTCTAAATCTACAAATCCTATATAAGCGTTCTTTCCTTTTTCTATTGTTTTCTCTAACATTACTCTTAACGCCAGAATAGCTTCGCGAGTTCCCCTATTTCGCCTAAACCCGAATTGGTCTTCTCCTAGTATTTCCTCCGCTCTATTTTCCATCCTCTTCTGCACTATTCTAGTTAAGATTTTTGACGCATGGGAAGTTAGGCTAATCGTTCTAAAGTTCTCGCATTTGTCGGCTCCTCTCTTTTTCGGTATAGTAACGATAATGTTCCTCTTATAATCCTCCGGCATCTCGCCCGTTTCGTATATGTATTTTATCAGTTCAAACATCCTATTTACTACTTTCTGTCCCGCACATTTCAAAATTTCCGCCTGTATTTTATCTACATCCGGTGCTCTATTATTCTTTAGCCCCCTTAGTGCTATTTCAAATTCCTCTCTCAATATAGGTTTTCCTACATCTTCCCTATCGATGCTAGATTCTTCCTCTAATATCTCTCCTAATTCCTGACCCTCGTATAAATTTCCTAAGTACTGCTTCCATCTATCCGCTTTCTCCTCTCTTCCGATCAGTATCTCCCCCGATTGACTCCTAACATTTCTACTTATTGTTCCTACATCCCTGAAGTTTCTCTTAATTATTTTGTAAGCCTCATCGGTCTTACCTACTTGCAACTTATCTTCTACTTCTTTGCATTTCTCCTCTATCCATTGTTCTTTCGCTTTTCTACATTTTCTAATGATTTCCCACTTTATTGCCTTCTACGTTTTCAGTCCTTCTTCGTCTCGTCTGTTTTTGTAGCCTCGTCTCTTTTGCATTAAGTTTAAGATTTCGTCCGTTATCCAGGGCTTCCTAGCTTCCCTTTTATCGTGTCCTAAAACGTCCGTAGCCGCGGAAGCTAGACTATTCTTGATACCCTCCCACTCAGTTTCTGCGTTCTTGATTTCGTCCTTACTCGTTTTATTTATTAATTGATCTGTTTTCTCCTGGAACTTATCTTTCATATTCTGATCCCTCAATATGTCTACATTTATACGTTTCTTATCCTTCCGGGTTTTCAGATTTTTGAACTTTAATCTAGCTTTCATGACTACCAAGTTGTGATCGCTGTCTACATCTGCTCCTGGATAACTCTTACAGTCTTTTACTTGATTTCTAAATCTCTTCCTAACCAGAATGTAGTCTATCTGATACCTGTCTATCCCTCCTGGCATTTTCCATGTGTACCGCCTCCTAACGTGATTCTTGAACAATGTGTTCGCGACTACCATCTTGTGCTTCTCACAGAATTCTATCAGTCTGCTACCTCTCTCGTTTCTGTTTCCTAATCCATAAGGCCCTACAAATTCTCCTTCTTTCCCCTCACCTACGACTGCGTTAAAATCTCCTACTATTATTAAATTTTCATGACCCTTCACAAATCCTATTACCTGCTCTATGTCCGAATAAACGGCTTCTAACTCTTCCTCGCTGTGGTTAGAAGTAGGCATGTATACTTGCACTATTACTGTTTCCACTGGCTTCGAATCTAACCTAACCATCATTACTCTCTCGCTGTATTGTAGGTAGCTATCTACACACTGTCCTGCGTTCTTCCGCATAACGATCCCTACTTCCGCGTTTCCATTTACCGATCCTGTGTGTATTACCCTATAGTCACCGCTCCAAAAATCTCCTACTTCCGGCCAGCGCATCTCACTTATACCTACTATATCTAATCCTAACCTATCCATTTCTATCTTCAGATTTTCTAGCTTCCCTGCCTGTCTCATGCTTCTGACATTCCACGCTCCGACTCGTGAAATGCTACACTTCTTATTATGATTGCACTCGATCACGTCTCCCGGAACAGTCCTCACCCGGAGATCCGAACGGAGGACTATTTTACCTCCGGAGTTTTTTGTCCCAGGAGACGCCATCATTAATTTAGGATAAGCTTTCTGCTAGCTGTTCTGAGATTATAATGTGGTGGTTTCCTCTTGCCTTCCACATCGCAGTCGTGTGTGTCATAGCACCATACCAACCCCCACGGTTTCTGCCACTATGACTACTGAAAGAGCTGCTGCCCTCCTTCAGGGACTTGTCTTAGTCTGGTTTTTCAATAAGGACCCCCCCACTATGGTTAAACCTATGGTACGGCTCCTTAAATCATTAAAACGCGCAAGCCGACCCACCCGTTCCAGTTTGCATTAGAACTTCGTCAAGGTTCAAGTCCTATCGGATCGGAATGAAAACTAACAACGATATTTATTATCCAATTACTTAAAAATGGTGACTGTATTCGATAACTATATTAGTGTATATTTTTACGCCGACCTTATTGTTTTACCACTTAATCTAGTTGGCTCCATGGTGCCAGAATTGAGCACTTTCGTCTGAATGCAAACAAATAAATAAGTCGATAGAACGTATCGACACACCCCCGTATGCGATTCGCTCTGGTTAAACGTTTTAAGGCCAAATTTATGTCCAATAATTGATCGTTTTTGTCTAGAAGTTTTTGCAAATACGCTTGAAATGCTTTTTCCTTCAACCGCAATTATAAATCGACAATCGAATTCCGAGACATATCACGCATTTTGAATGTTACGCTTTGAATGAACACCTGACCCAATGGCGTCTAGATCTGGATCTGGTAATGGTAGTCGGGCGACACACTTAAAGATCACTGCACCTAAGAATATTAAGGTCTTTGCGAAAACCTATGTGATTATCTAACCTAGGCCTTTCGTTAGCCTATTCTTGCGAAATAGGAAGTAAAGAGTAAATTTCTTTATACCCCTATCACTTGACTAAGTTCGTGTCTATTATTTGATGAGTTTTCATCCAGAATCATTGCCTGGTAAGGGTAATGGTTCTGGATATCATTATGTGAGATTTAGGCCTTTCTTAGTTTTCCTTGCTTCCATCGTTTGATTGCATACTAATAGACTTAAGGATTACAATGGTATTTAAATGTAAGTCTAAATAAATATTAAGTGGTTGTGGATACAGCAAAATCTTCAATGGCTTTCCCTGTTGTTATTATGTTATGTATCGCATAGCTCGTTACACTTAGGTTTGACTTCTATGAAATTTATAATCTGTGTTCAAAGTGCAAACAATAAATAAATAGTTAGGTATTTTAAAATAGGGCATGTCGAAGATATTTACACTGAAATATCTTCTCTCTTAAACTACATTTTTCAGTATTGACTCCATGGGTGAATACTTAATCAAATCTAGTTAATAGGTATATCGGTTTCAAGCATTTTAGTCGATGCATTTCACCATGGATGTTAAATAACTCACTCACGAGCACATTTAGATATGAGTTGATCTTGTCTTTATATTTCTCATTGTAGAGTTTTACTTTGCCTCTGACGGTGAGGATGTCCGGATCTTTTTCTGTTACGATGTTTAACACAAATAATGTTGACTAAAATGCTCAGGATCTTATTTTGAAACCTCTGGATCACTTGTTTGTAGGTTGGGCTTAGAGGCAGATTACCATAGCTGTATGTCATATGTCCAGATGGACTTTATGATGTGTTGCCAATTGTAATTTTCTACCAATTATCCAGTAGAGCTCTTGTAGTCTAAGTTTCACTTGCTTTCTGCTAAGTCCCAGGTACTTAACGCTATCTGTTTGTATTAATTGGCTGTTATTCAATCTAACTGGAGGGCACTGTTTTGTTCTCAGTATAAATAAAGGTCATGTGTAGTGATTTTGATTCATTGGATTTGATGTTCCATTTTTAAGCCAAAGTTTTATTTGATTTATATTATTTTGTAGGTTACTTGATGCAATCTCTGGGTTGTGATGAGAAGCTAGTATCGCTGTATTATCAGCGATACAGCTGGATACTGTATTATATGGATACTGTAGTTAGTCTTGTGGTTAGTAAGCCCAATTTGAACTACATATACAATATCGGTCCCAGTACGTTTCCTTGGGGTACTTCGGAGTTGATAATGTGTATTTCGTATATTCTAAACAATGTATTATTAGGCAATGACTATAGAATACCATTATATGAGATCGAAGCCTTTTTTAGTTTCCTTTCAAGGTGAAGATACTAACTGAGTTTGGTATCAAACCTGTCATAAAAGTGTTTCATGTCTGATGCACTTGGAAGTAGATACGAGTATGTTGTAATTGTTTCACGGTTTCTTTCCATATGGCGTTTTCTGCACTATTGTTATATTACTGTGAGGGCTGGCTAGTGGCTATATTTTATCAGAGACCAATCCTTTGACTATTCTTCCAAGCAGTATTGTTGGGACGTTGCAACAATACATACAAGTCTGTATGCAATAAGTTCCATTGTATAATAGTGGAAACAACACCGAAATGCTACGTTTCTTAGCGAAAAATGCATATAAAATTGCAAGTAAATAAATTATTATTGTTTAGTTTTCTTATAATATATATCGGGCGTATCGCGGGAACTTTTATTTTGTATTGTGCGCGGTATGCACGAATTCCCATTATTCTTCCTATAGCGACATCTACTGACACGAAAAGAGATGAGGAAGAAGATATAATTCGCTAAAAAAATTGTGTATCAAATAAATCAGTACATCAGTATTTCCAGCATTCACCACTGGCAGTACGTGAGAAATCATCACCTATCAGCATCCAAGTAAGCCCTATTTCCTCCGAAGTATATTTAACAACTAGCAAAAACCAGTGCTCCTAAAATTACAGTCCCCCTCTTTTGCATAAAACCAACAATTATTATTATATACCCCTATGCAGCTATTCGTGCCTTGTTAGATTGAAGTACTCAGAAGTACTATATTATTTATGAAATTTTCAAGACAACTGAAATACGATGGGCACTAAGATGCGCAGCTATGAAAGTGCAGCACATGGCTCCGCGACCACTACATGGATGGGCGACCTATCATATTCTCCTATAAAGGTAACTGTGACAATATCATTCGTGCTGTGGTCTGGGGTGGCGGACTAGGCCTATGATCATTGTATGATATCATTTTATGCTTGGATTCGAATCCCAATGGGGGGAGCTTGGCAACTCCTCACATACCTGATCATAGGTGTGCCTGTCCTGTCTTTATGTGTATCCTTTCCCTACGCAACCTGAGGCTTTAGGGGAAAGTCGATTTCTGTGTATTCAAACGATTTTTTTAAAGTTACTATTAAAATCGTTACTACTTACATTACGTAAAAAAAGTTTACTATGGTTTTTATTTAATCCATCAAATAAGGGATGAGGGTAGTATTCTCATATTTAAAAAGCAATGGGTTTGGATGGGAAGGAACACTCTGCTTCCCACCATGTATTTCAATTAAAGAAAGTTCGAATTAGAAATTCTTTTGTAATTCGATTTTCTATAAAACGTGTGGATGAGCAACGCCCGTAAACAATTTTGCAATAGAGAATTTCGAATTATAGAAGTTCGAATTACGGAGATTTGACTATGTATTGCAATACCATTGTAGATTGAAGATAATGGTCAATCAACTTAAATTTCATATTTAATCTCTTAATATCGAAACATTCTACATATTATTAAGATTTTGGTTACTTCCAAATCACACGTTATGACATAATTTTAATAAACATACCTACCTTGATTAATTTTTTGACAAAATTCTGGTATAAATTACATTACAATAAAGTTAGATTGACAGTTTTTTGTGGCGAAAATATTTTTTATTCTCAGATACGGATATCACAATTATTAATATCATAATTCATATAGAATATCGTGATATAAATTATACTACATTAAAGAAACAGTATCAAATGTAATTTTGGTAAAATTGTAAATTAAATATACAATGTATAAAAAAAAGGCAATAAATGACCGCACTGTACATAATAAAAATGTTGTGTTTAATAAAACAATACCAATAATTTCAAACTACATTTCATATAACAAAAATTTCAAAAAAGGTATGATTATGACTATGTAAATTAGATGAAGAAAAACAAGATGAAGAAGAAGGTGACAGCGAATATATCTCGAAAATATCTCGAAAACAATTCATAATCAATTCATAAATTAAGTATTAACATTTAAATATATAAAATAACACAACAAACTTATTTTATATTAAAGAAATCAAAATAAATAATTAAGAAATGGATTTACTATTAAATGAAAAGTGGAATGAAATGAAATAAATTAAAATCATGAAGTTAAATGAAATCATGAAATGAAAGAAATATAAATTTCTGCGAGCTCAATACATTAAAATTCTAATTTCATATAAGGATATTTCTTAATACTAAGTTCATAATATAGTTCATAGTATCGCTTTATCAGTTATAAATTTATTACATATTTAATAAATAATGATATATTTTGATGTAAAGGTAGCGAAGAAGTAATCCACAATGTTCCCGTAAATTTATAAATAATATTTTATGTGGTTCAGTTACCAAGTAATATATCAGAAACAAGAATGAAATACGGTTTTAAGCGGTAACCCTTATTTCTTTAACAAATTATTATGACATTAACAGTCGAAAATAGCATCGAAACAGAAATAAATGATATCGTCAAGAAGTTTATGATATCGTATTTTATTTTCATAAAAATGATACTGTAAATATTTGTAAAATATTCATATTCATTCCATACTACAATAGCGTCTCATTACTATTCGTACCTATTTAGAATATCTGCATTATAATAAATTACCTTTAGTACGGGACTGTGTAGAATGCCTAAATAAGCTGGAACCTCATTAATACAAAACATCAATAATGTTGATTTCTATATTAACTATTAAAGTAGACAAGGAATTAGGGAAAATAAATTATCGTTATTAAATTAAAACGATTACGTATCAAACAAGTTACATTTCCTCCTACTGTTCCTGCCGCGTAGTTTTCTGCAATAATTAACATTGATTCAATTAAGTTTATGTTGTTGCCATTTCCAACATTAACAACCTGATCAAGATTGATTAAATATTACGTATGGAATAATAAACCAGGATTAGATATCTAAATAGGTTCTAAATAGAAAGTTTAAAACATCTACCGGTATTTTATAGGTTGTGATTGTGTCAGGTAATTTATCAGGAATAAACAGTTATATGAATGCAATAATAATAACAATCGATGAATAATTGATATTTAATGATCTAAGTTGCTCCAATTGAAACCAGAAATTCTTTGACAGGGTTGTATATAAATGATTTTTCAGTTAAAATTACTTTAAACTGTAACCTTGTAACAGTTTATATTGCTTATTGTCGAGGACAATGTAATCAATATAATAATATCCTGTGTGCATGCGCGTGTCTTGTGTGAAGCCATACAGGGAAACAAACACCCTCTATGTAACTTAACAGCGTGCCTTAATTTTTTAGTACAGTAAAATAAGTTAGTAATTTAGTGTACATATTAGCAGTAAATGTGTGAAATAGTAATGGATGTAGTGAATTATAATTCCTAATCCTAATATCTATCAAGAATAATAACAAATAGAAAACTACAGTTCATAATTTTAGTAATTCAAGAATACATATAATTCATATTGGATGTAGCGATCTACAGCTCATCAAGAATAGGAACAAGTCTATATCGGACCGCCCACGAGATGCGCAGTAAATAGCTTGGCTTTACTCAGTCGAATTTGAGACCTTTGCAGAGTGGATATCGATGAATATACATTGAATGTGAATGTACACATAGTTCGATCTGGCTGCGCGTAAAGTACATCCTTTTCTGTCCGAATGCTGCCTCATTTCTTTTCCTAGGCGCACCTAGAGAATCTCACACTTCTTCCTATTCTTGATGAGCATTTTAAGAGAATGCGTCGCTAATTACTTATACCTAATTATTTATCTTGCTGTGCAATCCATTCTATTCAAGTTCACTTGCTGTATACATTTTAATTAAATAATATACTAATTTTAAAATGATAATTACATAGGTTTTGTACTGATCTGCTTCACTTAGTAAAATTGCCTTTATCCAAACGTACATTATCTGCTTCATATAATAGCTTTAAATCCCAGACCTTTTTAGTTTACTCTGGAGTACCTCAAGGCTTACATTTGGAACCGTTATTCTTTGCCTTACTAATTAATGTTGATATATGTGGGATCATTTTCTTTTTACCAATGAGTTAAAATTATTTTTAAATATAACTTGCTTAGATCATTACTTAAGGTTGCAAAAACTCATAGACTTTATGGCGTTGTTGGTGTACAAAGATTAAATCATTGATAAACATGTATAAATCTGAAGTTATGAATATTCTCTTGATGGCACAGTTTTAATACGTTCCGAAAAACTTAAGGATGTTGGTTGTGTACTTTTTAATGTCATTCTCTGGGCATATCATGGTTTTGTGATTAAATATATACATATATATATATATATATATATATATATATATATATATATATATATATATATATATATATATACATATATATATATATATATATATATATATATATATATATATATATATATATATATATATATATATATATATATATATATATATATATATATATATATATATCTTGTCAGTCATATTAATCAGCTTGAAAATATTCAACGGCGTTTCTGAAAGTATCTGTCATTTCGCATAGATAATTATTATCCTGTTAAGAGGTTACGATCGTACTCTGCTTCTACAAAAATTTTATATCTAGTCGTTGAATACTTTTTTTTTTAATGGAGGACGTAGCCGGTGCTTACACTAGCCGGACAAATGGCCCCCCAGATCAGTGCCCCTCCTACCTCGGCACCGCTTTCGCTTATCCTCGAGGTAGGGGTCAATTTTCTTATTAGGTGTTAGCAGTTTCGTTCTTCACTCTACGTCCCCCCTCCGCTCTCGCGATTAGGGGTTCGGGCCAATCTCTCTTTCCTCCTCCTCCTCCTTCCCCCTCATAATCCCGATAATCATTCTCTCCCTATACGCCCACTTCCTCTCCCATTCAATCATCCCACCCACAAGATCTTTCATTGTCTCCGGCCACCTCAGACCAGCCATACATTTCTTCCCTCTCGCCTGACCACCTCGGGCACCTGTGCAACGTGTGCTCGGGGTGATCATTTTCTCCACAAAACATACACTCATCTGACTCAACTTTATCTATCCCTCGCAGGTACTCCCCGAAGCATCCGTGATCCGAGAACACCTGCGTGAGATGATACCCAACAATTGCCACCTTTCCCACTTCCTCTCTCTCGCCTCCTTTCTCTCCAAATCCCGGTATACCTCCTCTCTCTCCCTCGCCACGAGATCGATTGGGGACATACCGGCTATGACCAGTGCATCTGCTCCCGAGACCGTTCGATACGCACTGATCACCCGAGCAGCTCTTCTCTGCACTCTCAGGACTTCATTTCTCCATTTGTCCCTCTCCATGATTTTCACCCATACCTGGGCTGCATAAAGTATGATGGAATGTGCTGCTCCAGCGAGCACCCTTCTCTTACTCGCTTTGGGGCCCCTCAAATTCGGCATCAAGCGTCCCAGAGCCGCCACCGTCTTACCAGCCTTCTTCAACGCCCTAACGATGTGCTCCCTATATTGTAGTCCTGGGTCCAACCATACACCCAGGTAATTTAGTACCCTCCCTGGCCTGACGCTAATATCTTCAACCCGGAACTCCACCTCGGGCGGCTTCCTCTTTCTGGTCAGGAGAATGGCCTCGTTTTTCTCCCCTGCCAGTTCCAGGTGTTTCTTTCCCACCCACCTCCTAATCCTCTCTACGGCCAGGTTGCCATTCTCCCTCAAATCCCCCCGCTCCTGGCTACCACTAACACAGCGAGGTCATCCGCATATTCGATGATTGAGACACCTTGCGGGACCCTCAGCCTGAATATTCTGTCGAACATGATGTTCCACAAGACTGGTCCAAGGACCGAGCCCTCCGGAACACCACACATCATCTTTCTTCTGTCCTCCCTCCCATTCATATCTCTCATTACCATATATCTACCCTCCAGGTAGCTGCCTACCATGTTTGTTATGTATGGAATCACTCTCTTGTCCATTAATCCGTCCCTAATGGTCTTCCAGGCTGCCGAGTTAAATGCGTTTTTAATGTCCAGCGTGATCAGCGCACACAGCTTACCGCAGCCCAGGCCCCCAATGCTGTATTCCCGATCCGTGTGACGGCATCGACTGTTGACCTCCCGGATCTGAAACCATGCCGGTTATCCGAGAGGCTTCCATTCCTGTCTATGTCCCCGAGAAGCCAGTCGTTGAATACTAGAAGGGTGCTTACTAACCTCTCATTTTTATTTAAATCGTTCCATAATAGTATAGACGAGTAAGCAAATCGCGATAATATTGCACCGCCCCCTCGCTCATATCGAAGGCACCTCCGGACCATGCCTCTAAAGGCTTCGGATAAAAAAACAAACGTTACCACGTTGTTCGTAAGGGTCGAAATTCGAATTTAGTAATATAGATGCACCCGCATTACTAAGCATGTTTAGTATACTCGTACACATATTTACCCTAGGCTTTTGAGAAGAAAAGTTGTTTTATTGTCAGATTGCAAGAACTAACCTGCTATTGTTTGTAATGCCATAAAATGTTTAATGTAAAATCTAGCCCTTGCGACACTCCAAAATTATTTACAGGTTATCTTTTCTTTGGTTTCTGTTTAGTTATAGACTGCGCACACATATATATATATATATATATATATATATATATATATATATATATATATATATATATATATATATATATATATATATATATATATATATATATATATATATATATATATTCCATATTTGTCTCCTATAATTGTTTTTTTCAGTTGGACAATAAAATCATAAATAAAAACTTATTATCATAGTTATTTAGACTATTATTATATAAGCAGTTTTTGAAAAATATTGAATAGTATATTACCACTAAATCAAATTACCTTGAAATTTCAAAGAAGCAGAAATGTTTAGGGGACTATGAGTATTTAGGGTTGTCATCTACGTAGAATGAATTAAAAGTGAATCTAGTTAGCAATGGAGGACACCACTATTGCATCTAATTAGCGTTCAAATGCTACTGAATTTAGGTCTCATTGCCTTTCTTTGCCAATTATATATCGATAAATGTTCATTACCGATTACAATTTGTAATACGAAACAATATACATATTCTGAGTTAGAATCATGCCTTTAACGCCTTTACAAAGGGAGCAATGGAACCTCATTTTAAATAGAATAGGGGATGCGTGTGATGTCTTATTTGAAAGGGGTTTTGAATCTCTATTGGTGGATATATTCAGTGGATTGGCTAAGCACAATTATGTATCTATTCACCAATCCTATACTTCTTGAAATATGTCTTTAATTTCAAATAATCCCATAAAACCTAATAATCTTAATGTCTTTCAGATACGAGTCACAACAAATTGAAAATATTACTCAAACGAATTACTATATTTGGACATTTGTGGTTTGTTTTATCTTAGAAAATGTCCTGCAGCAATTTCCTAATTTATGTATATAACATAAGACGTATAGTTTATTACAAAATAATTAATTATAAGATAGGTATTGAGAATTCTAATGGAATCCAAGACTAAACCTCATAATTTTATTACGCGAATGACTACATTTAAAATGACTTCTCATTTAATTTCTTATATCAGTCTTTCACTGCTGAAATAATGTCTCTCAATATCTAACTAGTTCCTTAGCTTATCAAATTACAATTTTCCTGTAAGATTGGAGAAAATAGGAATATAAAATATGAAATACGAAACTAAAATAAAATATGGCTAAAATAATAAAGAATTTCGCAAATAAATAAGATATCTGCCATCAAGAAAGGTGTGGCTTTGATATCTTTGACATGAAATTCTATATGCCCCCCTCCCTCCCCTAAAATATATAAATTAATTTTAATGTTAATTATTATCTTTGTCTTAAAATGGTCGCCATTTATCCGTCAAGGGTATAATTGACTCTAAAATTAACTAGGTATTACTTGATTTCAGGGGTTTAATTTAGTATATGATCCCCCCTAAAATATAAGCACTAATAATTTAATTGTAAAGTTAATTATTTTCTTGGATGGCCGGCCCATTGTTGGTCAAGGGTATTATTAATTCTAAAATTTTGATTATTGCCTATATTTCATATAAATGTATGAAATGTGTCTTATTGTAATGCTATGTATACTAATTTTAGTCGTCGATAAATATATTTTCCAGGTTAACAACTGAAGGTGTATAAATAAAATGTATAATACTAAAAAATGTTGTTTTTGGGACAAGATAATACCTTTATAAATAAGGACTGTGTTTATTTTATTAAATTAAATTGCCACAGTAAATATTTCTTTTCTTTTCTCTTGTTTATTCGTGTTGTGTTTTGTTTGCAGTGTATTAACCGCGCTATAATATAATAGAATTATTTGATGGCTTATATTAGTGACTGAAGTTATGGATAAGATTACAGATCTAATACAAAACACACAAATATCTACTTCAAATACAAAATTGCCGCTATATCCCGTTAAACAATCGAAAGTGTTAACTACAAATATTTAATAGAACTTGCGAGGTGTCTTAATATTCATATATTACAAGGTTATTGCATAATCAATAGAGATGCGTGTTAAAAATGAAGCATATTTAAATAATTTTTTGGCGTTTATTGAACAATTAAAGTGTTATTATATCGAGATTTGCTATAGCTTTTACTTGTTTTACAAATGTTGGATGCCCATAATTATTTAAACTTGGGAAAATGAGAAGTAAAATGTGCAAAAGTTATTGATTTGCATTTGTTTCGGAAACAGGTATGATGGAAGAGATTTTCCCACTTCCAGAATTATACAATGAGTCCAAAAAATTAGGTTTTTTTGAATACTTTATTAGAAATATAGGAGGCCATGGATAAATAAAAGTCTTGATGCACTGCTTATTAATTTCTTCTTTATTATTATTTTTACATTACTCGAAGTGGTTCTGTCTATATAGTTTAAAAACGCGTGCGATACTATACTAGATTAATCTTTGTATATATGTATGTGTATAATCACTGAAACAAAAAAACTTCATATGTCAGCATTTTAGTAATTCGAACATTCATAGTTCGGGTGCTTAGATGAAATACAAGTCGCCCTTAATTCTATATGTACTTAACAAAACAGAATATTTAATTTTCTAAATTCACTTATTTTTGTAACATCAATATACAGGTTATTCAACATACTTTAAATGTATAAATGTATTGAAATGCTGCCTTGAGAGGTATCCTTAAAAAAAAACGATGAAATAAACTATACATTTATCATTTACTTTATCTAATTATTACTCAAAAACATTTCTTATTTTACTCTACTGTACGTAAATATTATTATTTACATACAGTACAGTATTAATTATTTCAAATGGCATAATCAAAAATGAGACTTCTAATTAAAAAAGTATTGATGAAGTTATCTCTTAAGCTCTTGAAAATATGGCTTCAAATTTAATGACAGTTCTCAATGTGGTATTTCAAATACATGTTTTGACATATTTGAGAGATTTTAAAAAATAAAACAGTAATACCGATTTTATCGAATTTACATAATATTATTTTTCAGACCCATTGTATACTCCTGGTAGTGGGAGAATCTCCTCCTTTATATCTGTTCCCGAAGCAAAACGTAAATCACTTATTTTCACATGTTTTGCTTTTCACTTTCACAATATTAAATAACTATGGTAGAACTTGTAGAGCAAGTAAGTAACTTGTAAGAAAAACTTGAAGAATAAGTAAAAGCTATAGTGAATCTTGATATACCTGTCTATCTTTTAACTGCTCAAGAAATTGTTTAAATATGCTTCATTTTTAATACGCATCTCTATTGATTATGCAACAACCTTGTGATATATGCATGTTAAGACACCTCGCAAGTTCTATTAAATATTTGTAGTTACCACTTTAAATTTTACAGCATATAGCGGCAAATTTGTAGTTGAAATAGGTATTTATAAAGGGTCTTTCAATAAGGACGCTCGATTTTTAAATGTAAATGAAGTTGTGTGTGAGATATCCACTCAATATTTTTTATTTGAAAGAATATTTTATGGCATTAACTATGGAATAAAACGTCATTCAAATGCCCACCGCGACTTTACGTGGTTGTACGTATTTGGAAAGTCCAATTTTCGATGACTGTCGCATAAGTCTGGCCGAATCTGCTGGATGCCATTCGTTACTACTCCAGAGCCCAATCAACGAATACACGGCGATGTCCATGGTCTTTGCCTTAAGTTCCTGGGTCAGTTGGATTTTATACGGGTGCAAACCCAAGTCCCGGACGCAAAATTCGCCAAGTTGAAGTCGCAGAAATGCCAAGTTCTTGTGAGCGACGAGAAATTGACTGCCTCGAGTTTTCCCGTATGCTCTCACGCGTTGCAGCCATGTTTTTAGCAGGCCTTGCGTTTTGGTGATGTATGGGTGTTGGCAGATTATTTATCAAACCGGCTGACTCGAATTTGGCCACCAAACGTCCAACAGTCGACTCGGCGGAATAGTTGTGGCGAGGATAAAGATCACGTAATGCGCGGAACATTTCTCAAAAAAAGCACTGATTTTCAAAATAAAATTTTATGATTTGCACACTTGTTAAACACTATAACCTTCCACGGTGATTTGCCGTACACTACTGAACAATTAACAATAAGGTTAACATAAATATGTTGCTTTAATAACATGGTCGTTATAACAGAACAAATTTTGAACGTCCCTATTAAAAGACCCTGTATGTCTCTTATTAGATTTGTAATTTTCATAATTTCAGGCATTAATATAAACCAAAATTTAAATTAAACTAAAAATATATCAAATAATTCGTATTTTTAACTAAACTGGGAACAATATCATATGAACAAGCAACCACGAAATGAAAAAAAAATTATTGTCATAATTTCATTTATTAAAACAAATACCTAAGCATTGCTCGTAAACGTATTATATTGCCCCAAAAAGAATATTTTTTAATATTATACATTTTTCTTTTATACTATTTCAGTTGTTAAATTGGAATATTTATATTTGTCGACGACCAGAATCATGATACCTACCATGATAATGTGACACTTTTCATACATTTCCTTTTCATTTTCATACATGAACTACAGGCAACAATAAAAAATTTAGAGTTAATTATACCCATGATCACTAAAGGGTCGACCATCTTCCGTATAATGTAATAATTAACAAATTATTAAATTAGTATAAATATAATTACTTTAAAGTTAATCTATTATTGCCTATATTTTAGAAGCGATATATCGAGGGAATCTCACTAACTTCTTTCTTAAGAGTACATACACCTTGTATTAGTCTATATGGGTTATTGATCGAATTATTTATGTTAGCCATATTTTATTTTAATTTCGTTGCACTATTTCACATCTTACTTTTTGACATATTTATATTTTTATATTTTCACCTATTTTACACGAAAATTGTAATTTGATGATATTAGCTAAAGAACTAGTTAGATATTGGAAACATCAGCAGTGAAGGATAGGCATAAATCGATTAAATGAGATGTAATTTTAACAGTAGTCAATCACTTAGTAGATGTATGAGGTTTAGAATTGGCTTTCATTAAAATTCCCAATACCTATTATAACCAATATCATATAATTAATTGTTTTGTAATAAACTAATCCTTTTTATGGTATATACATAAACAGGTAAATCACCGTAAGAGATTTCATAAAATAAAACATACCACAAATGTCCAAATATAGTATTTAATTTAAGTAATATTTTAAATTAATTATGAATGGTAATGAAATGACATTAAGATTATTATGGCTTTGTGGGGTTATTTATAATCAAAGGCGTATTCCAACAAGTATAGTATCGATGAATAGATACATATTTGTACTTCACTCATTAATATGGTTTGTGTATACGAGTATGTATGAATTGATCCCTGCAGTAATAATTTATATTTTAAAATAGATAAGGGGGTTGGAAAAAAAGGTTCGATTTTAGTTAATAAACAAACATTGCTTGAACTAATCTTAATTAATGAAAACTAATATTCTGACTGACACAGTAGTGTAGTAAATTTTATTAAATAAATTGTAATTGGTACTTAACTTAATTTTGTCAGAAGTATATAATTAAGTTAAAAACTCCTTCATCCAGAATGGATAGAGTTAAGTTCGATGTTAGTGAATAAAAAACATTACATGGGTTCTCAGTTAATGAAAAGAATCACAGTATTCTGCCACAGTTAGCGTACAAAGTTTTGTTAAATAAATCGTAATTAGTACACGACTTCATTTTATCAGTAACAAGTATGTAATTAAATTAAAAGTCCCTTCATCCAAAATGGATAAGGAAGTTTGAAAAAGATGGGTTCGATATTAGTTAAGAAACATTATAGAGTTAAGTCTCAGTTAATAAAAAGAATGACAGTATTCTGACACCGAGAGTGCACTAAGTTTTATTAAATAAATTGTAATTAGAACTTAACTTAATTTTGTCAGAAGTATGTAATTAAATTAAAAACTCCTTCATCCAAATGGATGATTAAATTTGAAGAAAACAGGAGTTCCATGTTAGTTAATAAAAAAAATCTTTATTTGGGTTGTCTCAGTTAATAAAGAAAATCACATTATTCTACAATAGGTAGTGTAATGAGTTTTATTAAATAAAATGTAATTAGTACTTAATTTTGTAAGTAGTATGTAATTAAATTAAAAACTCCTTTATCCAAAATGAATGAAGGAGTTTGAAATAATAAATATTGGTTTGATATTAGTTAACAAAAAGAAAATTATATGGGTTAAGTCTTATAAAAAGAATCATAGTATTCTGCAACGGGTAGTAGAGTGACTTTTGTTAACTAAATTGCAATTAGTCCACAACTTAATTGTGTCCAAATTAGATATTTAAATTAAAAATACTAATCATTAATATGACTTCTGTGAGTAAAATGGGTTTGATATTAGTTAATCAAAATTATCTGGGTTAGATATCACTTAATGAAAAAAATCACAGTATGATGCTACAGACCGTGCACTATGTTTTGTTAAATAAATTATAATTAGTACTTAACTAAATTTTGCGATAACCATGTGATTAAATAAAAAAAAATAATTATTAATATGGTTTGTGTGAATATGTATGCGTCAGTTGATTCCTGTAGTAATAATTTCTATTTCGAAATGGATGAAAGAGTTTGGCAGAAATATGTATTCGATGTTAGTTAATAGAATAGGTGAAAAATAGTAATATAGATTCTTAATTAATAAAGATAATTAACCTATTCTCCTACAATAGATGTACTAAGTGATCATATTGTAGGCGAATAAAACTCGACAAGTACAAATAACCTAAAACGATTATTCGTGGCATTCTTTGTTTATTACTGTAATTTTGCTTAATTTAGATTATTTCATTGTAGAAAATAAGTTATGAAGTCTGAAGTATTTAAGTAATGAAGCATGAAGTATTTAAGTATTTACTATTTTGTACTTTAGATTTATATTGATATATTTTTCTAATTTAATGAAAATTACTTACTATACATATAGTTTCAGTGTTTTCACTTAAAAACACTGTGTTAAAAAACAAGTAATTTGATATATTACTTAAGAAATTGATAATTAGGTTGATTCTTGCTCAATCAATTTCTAGATGCCAACATATTTTCGAGAATATGTGAATTTTTTCATTTTATATCCACTCTTTCCTTTCACTACTGAGAATATTCTTGTTTGAAACATTTTTGAAAGAATAATGAGGTAATTTTGTGTTTTCTTGCAACAACTTAAAATTACTTATTGACCGTCTCAAAAATCATATACCTATATAACGTTACACGTTCAATATTTACAAACTTGGGTACGATTACCTCACTTTCGACAAATGGGTTAGTAGCGGTCCTCAACCTTAATTATTTATTTATTTACTTATTAACAAGTAAACTGCGAGTGAAACATCTACAAATGGTATGTGACTGCTATTAAGATACTCACAATTATGTAATAATATCAGCATATGCACAATTGTAATATCTGTATCATTTATTCATTCTTGAACATAACTATAAGAGTTAATTGAATAAAATAAAATAATTACTTTTGTGCATTCTTAACGTATTATTAGTAATGTTATTGAAAATAAAAACCGTCTCTTTCTAAGAAGATTTTGACTGTTCGAAAATATTCAAAACAATCGCGAACACGTTGCCAGACCACTTAACGTCACCGTCGCAATTTATGGCCATAATTAATAATAGAATTCGTTATCAGCGGGTCCAATTCGGCTCCTCGTGGAACCAGTTAGCGGTCACCGTGTCGATTTAAACGCGATTCTGTGTTGTCGAGGATACGGTCTCCTCAATCTGGTCGCCGTTTAAAAAAGAAAAAATCTCCTGGCGACTTACCTTTTCACGAAACTTCGGTTATTCTCTCGAACTAATTGTACGTGGGGCCGAAGGAACCGACTAAGACACAAATTATCGAACAAACTAGTTTCGGTGTGCCGACATGGGACACTGTCGTTGTTCAGTTCGAATTTTAGCACCACACACTATACCGTGGTTTTGTGAAAGCGAAAATGTGACTGTCGTACATTTCAAAGCAAAGTATGGAGAGTAGGTACGGGAGACCCCACTCAGTTTTCAATAAACACCTACTCTTATCTTTTGCCTTACATTATGTTAATAATGCCCAAGAAATGTGTAACAGCGGAATACATACGGATGTATTTAGCATGAGGAATTTGTTATAGATAATGCGGCTCGCCGTGAGGTTCATTCATGTGAGATTTTATCCGGGTAGGCTCCGGACGGTTATTTCTAGTATTTTATGCTGGGATGTTCCAATATCTATCCTGTTCACTTGGTCATATTGATTGATTTATTTTTTTTAAATCGCTATCGAATACTTTTACCTTTTCATATTAATTTCAATTAAGTGTACATATTAATACACTAGGCACAAAAATTAACGGATAGAAAACATCCAAAATTTTTAGGTAATTTTCAGAAGGCTGTAATTTGAAGAAAAATAGTCGCAAAGCAATTTTATAAAAAGCAAATTGAAGCTCCAAGTTTCTAGTTTTTAGATCTTGAGTTCAAAATTGACCAACTTTTTTTGCCTTGAACGACGATAACTCAGCGAAAAATTATAATACAGGCCTTTTAGACCGCTCGAATTATATATATATATATATATATATATATATATATATATATATATATATATATATATATATATATATATATATATATATAGATGTATATATATATATATATATATATATATATATATATATATATATATATATATATATATATATATATACAGCGAGGTTTTGCAGCATCATAGCCGCTTCTCGCATCCTAAGCGCCATCTCTCTATATCATTCCAGTCTCCTTCCTGTAGTCCTCGTTCTTCCATTCCTTTATGAATATTCATTATCCACTTCTTGCGTGGTCTTCCTCTTTTATTTCGTTTGTATGGGGTCCAATTCCAGATTTTCTGTGGTATTCTTTCTGCGTTCATGCGTCTTAGATGTCCGTACCATTTTAGTTGTTTTTCGTTTATTGTATCTGTAATAGTGTCTGTAGCTGTCATTCTTTCTCTAATATCTTCGTTTCTGACATGATCTAATGAAGTTAACCTGCAACATCTTCTCCAATACGACATCTCAGCTGCAAGTATTTTCTGGTTTATATTTTTGCCTGTAACCCACACCTCTGATCCATACGTCATGACTAGTTCTATTATTGATTTAAAAATATTCTTTTTTGTTTTAATTGTAATATTACTTTTCCACAGGATGGGATGTAGGGTTTTTATCAAGTTCCTTCCTTTAGCCATCTTCTCCCTGATGTCCTTGTCGTTTCTCCCATTTTCACAAATTGTAACCCCAATGTATTTATATTCGGTGACATTTTTTATCATCCCGCTGTCCAGTTCTATGTCTTCTCCTTTACCTTCTATAACCATATACTGTGTTTTCTCTGTATTTACCTCTAGGCCCCATTTATTATATTCTTCTATAAGTTTATTGAGCATGTATGACATATCTTGCTGATCTTCTGCGACTACTATCTGGTCATCCGCAAAGAGGATGGTGTATAGGTGACTGTTTTCTAAGCGTATTCCCATCGGGCTGCACTTTTTAGTCCATTGTTTTAGAGCAGCATTTAAGTAAATTTTAAACAGGGTGGGGGAGAGGCAACATCCCTGCTAATTCGAGCGGCAGCAGGGATGTTGCCGCTCGAATTAAATAAGGTAAAATTATCTAAAGCTTTATGATTAAATCACTAAAAATAATTTATTGAAGTCCCTGGACCTATTCAAAGGCAAGCAAAAATTTGGACAATCTTTTCCGATGGTTTTCTTAACATTACCAAAAAACTGCTGATGGTGAAAAATGTTGAACTCAATATCTGAAAACTGGAAACTTGGAGCTTCCATTTTCTTTTTTTTAAATAGCTCTGCCACTATTTTTCGCCCAGTTATAGCTCTTTGAAAATTCCCTAAAGATTTAGGATTTTTTTACATCTCTTAATTTTTGTAATTCTCCTCTATACAGGGTAAACTAAAAAGGGATATCAGGTATTAATTTTTCAAATAGTTATCTTTGTTTTTATTTAATTATTGATTTCGACATAAAATTGTTACTTATATCTAAATTTAATAGTTATGATCTGCTAAAAATCTCCATTTTTCATAAATCGAGTTGATATTTGCATTGTGATGTTGAGAACGATGTTAATTCCTATCGAAAGTGAATTT
This sequence comes from Rosalia funebris, assembly GCA_037954035.1. Classification (NCBI taxonomy): domain Eukaryota; kingdom Metazoa; phylum Arthropoda; class Insecta; order Coleoptera; family Cerambycidae; genus Rosalia; species Rosalia funebris. The sequence goes on from JAZFAV010000021.1 coordinate 21,139,723, forward strand.
AATTATTTATAGTTTTGGGCTTGTATAAGTTAGCAGGCAGATGGTTATACTGCTTATATGTATTTACCGGTTGGGCAAGTTAGTATACTTTTACAGGGAATCTCGTTAACTACAGGACATGGAAGAATGGACTCCTTCTCGATTTATTTATTATAGAGAAACTCAGTTGTCGAAACGAATTAACAGATCCAGAAAAAAATTTAAATCTTTTGAAAGCATTCCACTACTCAAAGAAGTACTTTAACCATGTAAAAATAACTTTTATTTCATTGATTTATTGACAAATATGGAATGATTGACTTTAATTGATTTATAGCTCGAAAATGAAAGAAGATATTGGAAATGAAGGCAGAATTTTCAAGTGTAGATGGCTCATCCTTCCATACATTCTACAGTTAACAAAATCACTTATACAAATATTGAAATATGCAATGTATCCAGTACATCCACATTTAAAGTGGTAAATCCGTCGTGTAATTTTCTCTAGGCATCAGGCATCGAATACGCTGTACTAACGAGTCTAAATGAGAATGAAATCATGAAATGCAGTTCTCGTGCTCTTGGTGTTTCCACTGGAAATAAATCAAGTGATTCTCTTTTTGTTTATATCAATGTTTTACCATAAAATCTTGTGTTTCCTTTAATGAAATCATATAGAGAGGATCCACATAAATACTCATTTGAGAGACTCGTGTGCTATTAAATATATAACTTTTCGAAAAAACAAACAGGATTCTAGTTGTATATGAACACCGAAAGATTATATGTTATTCGACGTGCGTTTCGCCAACCAAGTTGGTATCATCAGGATATTATTTAAACGTTTAATAATCTGATCAGCAGCAGATAATAAAAATTTGTGATCATCTCTTGATTATGTTAACGTGGTTCCTAAGACTGCTATTGTTCGTCTAATAAGGCACATATAAGATTTGGAGGTTAAGTTCGGTCGTCGTCGATGAAAATGTTAGTTCCTCTTTGATGTTAATTTATTGTTGATGTCCTCGTTGAGACAAACCCCATCAAATTGAAAGGGTAGAAATGAAAGACGCCTAAAAAGTATATGTCACCTGGTTTTGCATCGACAAAAAAAATAATATCGAGAACCTCTGGGTGCGTAGACATCTTAGTATCCTGTAATAGTTATGTGTGAAACATATGTGATGGTTTTTTAACCCCAAGGTTTTGGATTATAGCACCTTTCCATCCAGTCTTGAAGCATTCTTTGTGAGGTCTTTCCATTTTTTTTTTGTGAGACTCACGGTTATGGAGACAGTACAAAAACAATCCTTGTACGATTCTTTTCAAGATGTTACATAGATACTCAACTTTGAAGATACATTTTACATATCTCAGATTAGGCTACATTTTGCTTATGTAGTAGTGTGAATAGGCAAAATTGTTGATTATTGGCTATGAAATATCCAGATAATGGAATGTCATGCGCAATGAAATCAAAAAGTAAATGCTTGGACTGGGATTGTTGATGATAGAACTTTGGGTCCCCTTTTAATTGAGTCGGTGAAAAGCCTTTAGATATTTTACAGGATAAAGTAACACCGCTGATTGCCGTACTATATTCAACCAATGAGGTGGATGAGGGTTGAATAGAATAGAATATCTAGGTCCCCTGATTTAATCCCATTAGATTACGTACTGTGAGGCTACCTCAAATCCAAAGTGTAACGTCAATAAACCAAATAATATTGATTAAGATGATGAATCGAATAACACAAGATACTTAATTAATAGAGTCTCAAGTTGATCTGCAAGAATTCGAAGATTATCTCTAGAAGTAGAACATACAGCGTATGTTGACATATTGCGTTTTTGCACAAATTTGCCATTTACTAATAATTCTAACATTAAATATATTTTATCATTTCTACAGCTCCAGTGATTTTCTTAAAAAATGTTCAAACTAGATGTATGATGTAAAACATAAAATATGAAGTTTTACATAAAATAAAAAAAATCATGTAAAATATAAGGACGATTGTTAAAAAAAGTATGACGTGATATTTTCATTTTAAGTTGCCGTATATATGTATACATATGATATTTAGTTTAAAAAATGGCAATTAATTCAAGCAAGACGAGTTCGAGTCCTTTACCGAGAACGAATTTTATCAGAATTTTAAATAGATTTTTTCCTTTATATACTCAGTATATGATTTTCATTTTCTTAACCATATATACATTTGATTGCAATTTTCTTGACCTTTGGGCCAATTAAATTAATAAAACATATATTTTTAAGGTTAGGTTTTATATAATCACTAGTTCAATGTCACAGAATCAAAATATTAGAAGTTTTATATTATTTTATGTTATTACTACAGCTACTTATGCATATATATCCATATAACCTACATGTATAATTCAATATTTACCTTTTTAATCATTTTAATAATTTTAATCTATTTTTAAATATCTATTTTATCCGTGAAGGCTTTGGAGTAATTACGACAATGAAAATTGTAACAAAATAATAATTAAAACAAGTATTATACCTAACACTTTAGCGACAGTGAAGTATTAGGTAGTTTTTTATTTAAGGAAGCGTTTACAGAAAAAAATATTTACAATTATTTTAGTACAACTTCGTGTTTTGCTTTTCTCGTGTGTAATCTTTCAAATGTAGATGAATCAGGTCAAGTAATAAGGTAAAACTATTAAGAAGTGTTTTGTCAAGTGGTATTACTAGATTTCAACAAATGACCTACCAAATTTTACTATCTTAGGATTATCGGGTTAACACCTCCCTAGGAAGCAGATTGGTAGATCATAAGCTATAGAGTGATCATAAAGTTACTAGATCTTCTTTCTGTTGGCCACATAATCTGAAGACTTAAAAAATTTCGAAAATTAAAAAATCAGTGAAAAATATATAGAGTTCAAGATGAATTTGCAGACAAACTTGCGTATTCTCAAATCGTAATTGACTGGTAATTTGAAAACATAATTTTCATCATTATCACAATCATTTTATTTTATTTCATTTTATTTTTATTTAAAATGATTAAGTTCAGTTAATTGTCAGCGATATAGAGTTTTTTTTTATTCAATAGATATTTTCGGTTTAAAAATGGGTTTTCATCTATGGTTTTTTAATAGAAAGAATAAGATGAGTTCAATGAACAAAAGTTGCATAGTATGAAAATGTATGTATGCGAATTCACTTAATCATTAATTAAATGTTGGTGTTTTCTTCTTCTTTTTGGGCCACTTATCCCAAATTGTGTTAAGGCCTAGGAGAATTTGTTATATTTTTTCGAATACAGTATTCCAATCCGCTGTAAACAAAAGACGTTGCTCTTGTTAAATCGTAAATGAGAAATTAATTTAATAAATACTATAAAATAAATAATTATCTTTTAAAATAAAATTTACCACATCGAGAGTTTGCTCAAAAAAAGTTTTTCTTTTTTATTCTATTCTGCATCTTATTTTAATTTGTGAAGACTGAAGAAATATTAATTAGGTACTTTTTACGAGTTATTTTACTATGTTCATCTAGTAACAATTATTCTTTAAGATCTCTGTAGTTTAACTTATATAGGCAAATTTTTCCTATTGATGGATTAGTAAATTAAAAGATTATTAAAATGTTTTTGGGTTTTATCTAACGCGCATTTCGCCTACCAAGTTTTCGTAATCAAGAGTTGATTAAAACGTCAATTGAAACAATTAAAACGCCAATTTTTTTCGTCTCGTGATGATGCTAGTTTGGTTGACGAAAAGTACGTTGAACGACGTGTAATCTTTCGATGTTTGTGGATAGCTGATATTCTATTTTTGTTGTTTTATGTCACAGGGTCTAATTCTCTCCCAGTATGTATTACATATTTATTTAGTTTTCAGGTATTACACAAATATTGGGTTGTCCAAAAAGTTCTTTCAATTTTCCGATAACCATTTACGTTACGGCCTATGAAGTCATGCGCACAGCTGCAGCCTTGAAGCCTTCCTCCCTATTTAACCCTGATATTTAGCTTTTGTTTACTGCCGTTATACTCGTGAACTTCTTTTATTATTGTTGTGTGTGAGCTTAAAATGAGTGAAATACAGCAGTTTAGGCACGTGATGCTTTCTTATTAAAAAAAAAAAGCAAAAGAGCCGCTGAAACCTGTCGCAAATTGTGTTCTTTGTATGGTAAAAACGTTATCCAAGATTGAAAGCGTCAAAAGTATTTCAAGTGATTTCGAACTGGCGATTTTTTGCTCACGGACGCTTCAACGTCAGGCCGACCTAAAGAAGTTGTTCCCGAGCATTTACGGGCCTTAGTTGAGGCAAATCCTCGCCAAACCATACGTGAGCTTGCAGAAAAAATTGGGACGTCAAAGTCTAGTGTACAGAATCACCTTAAACAACTTGGGTTTGTCAGTAGACTCGATGTTTGGGTTCGAACTCAGCGAATCCAGTTTAATAGATCGCATCAACATATGCGATATGTTAAGGATTCGTCAACACAGCGATCCTTTTTTGAGAAATATAGTTACTTGAGATGAAAAGTGGATCATCTATGACAACGTCAGTCGAAAAAAATCGTGAGAAAAGTCCAGTGAACCTTCTCAATCCACACGAAAGGCAGGGCTTCACCCCAGGAAAGTCTTGTTATCCATCTGACGGGATTTCAAAGAAATAATTTATTCTCGAGGAACGAAACAATAAATTCGGATGTTTACTGTGAATAACCACAAAAATTGGGCCAAACCTACAGGAAGAGCGCCCAGGACTTGTAAAAGGTCGTCTTTCATCACGACAACGTTCGACCTCACACTTCTCTGCAGACCCGGAGGAATTTGTTGAAGTTAGAGTGGGATGTTTTACCCCATCCCCGTATTCTCCAGACCTTGCACCCTCAGATTTTCACCTATTCCGCTCCATCGATAACAGTTTACGAAACTTAACATTTGTCAATGACGAGAAAGTCAGAAATCATTTAAAAACGTTTTTTTGCGAACAAACAGCAATATTTTTATAAAAATGGTATTATGAAGCTTACTGATAGATGGGAGAGAGTTAATGAAAATGGAGGACCGTACATTATTGATTAAAATAATTTGCAATAACTGTAATGTTAATAATAAATACGTACGAAAAAACCGAACGAATTTTTTGTACAACCCGATAATTGCTGCAAAAAATCCAAAATTCTCTAATGAAAATATTTCGATAGAGTGTAATCTTTTTGACATTATAGTCTGAGATAAATCTGTCGCTATATATAAATACTTTATAAATTTTTATCTCTTGTAAAATTTGATTCATCATTGATCTAATTAATAAAATTTCCATAGGATCACGTACTTTCATTTGAAATGATATCTTTGTCATTGGAAAGTAAGGCTTGAGGTAAACCAATCGTATTTTTTATAGATGAATTCGTATTGACAAGCAAGGTCGAGTATGTGCTTCTAGTTTTTTCATAACTAATATTTTTTGAGAAAAATTACACCCTCATCAGATTTGCTGCACGTTATTAGGAAACAAGCAAAAATCAAGAGTCACCTAAATTATATCATCCAAAAGTGGCAGAAATCGTGATGGTACCAAAACCCGGGAAATCGTCACATATAGTCTCTTCATATATACCAATATCTTCATTATATACCATATCCAAGCTCTCTGAGAAACTGCTACTCAAAAGAATACAACCAATTATCGAGAGAAAAAGATTAATTCCAGACTACCAGTTCGAGTTCAGTACATAAACATTCCGCAATAGATCAGGTCCATAGGATCTATAAACTAATATAATAGAGAATGCGTTAGCAGAAAAAACAGTTTGCTCTGCTGTATTCCTTGACGTAGCCCAAGTGTTTGATAAGGTTTGGCACGAGGGACTATATTATAAATTAAAAATTATCCTGTCTAAACGATATGCAGATATATTGAAATCCTATTTTTTTACAGACACTTTCGAAATAAGCAGGAAAATTCCTACTCCGTCTTTAAAGAAATCAAAGAAGAAGTATCACAAGGCAGTGTTCTAGGTGCTCTACCTTCTCAGTGCTCTACCTTCTCTAACTACTTTTACTGACGATGCTGCCATAATAATAACGGACAAAAGTAATATAAAAACAGCTAATAAACTTCAAAACGCCATCAATTAATTCTAAAAATGAATCAAGAAATGGAAAATTAAATTAAATGACAAAAAATCAGTTCTTATAGATTTCACTAATAGACATATAGAACATATTCCAATAAGCATGAATGGACGAGTAATCCCATATGCCAATACAGCCAAATATCTTGGTCTTACCTTAGATACGAAGCTTCGCTGTAAAGCCTATGTAAAAAAAAAAGACGAATTAGGTATAAGATATAAGAAAATATAGGTACAGGCTCTTGGGTAGGAACTCAGCCTTGTCGATACATAATAAGCTCCTCTTATATATACAAATATTAAAACCAGTGTAGACTTGGTCCACACATGGTGTTCAGCTTTGGCGTTGTTCCAGAAAGTCAAATTGTAAAATTATACAAACCTTTCAAAATAAAGTACTACGGAACATCCTTAGTGCACCTTCGTATATAAGAAATGAATATCTTCGCTGAGATCTTGGAATAGAAAGCGTTGAGACAGATATTTAAAAATTTGCAAGTCACAAAGGAACACTTCTACACATACAACTTTTACAACACTAGAATATCGAGCCAATTCAGCTCCTTAATAACTCCAAGCAAATAAGGGAGACTCAAGAGGATTAAACTTCACGAGATAGTGTAGTTAGTGGTTTGAGTGAAATTAAAAGAGTAAGAAGTTATATTATTAAAAGTTTTGTGTAGTGCACAAGTAAAAGTGTCATACTTGTCAGAAATATGATTAGAAATAAGTTACTCATTAGTCTTAGACTAGATAGTAACAATGTTTTAATGTAAAAAAAGTAAAAAATAAGAAACTTAGATTATCACAAGAAATAGAAAAGTAAAGATTGATTAATGAGGTTCACCTTTATTTAAATAGGTTATATTAACTTTCTAATCATATCAGTGAAGTATTAGGTATTTTTTTATTTAAGGAAGCGTTTACAGAAAAAAATATTTACAATTATTTTCAGTACAACTTCGTGTATTTTTCTCGTGTGTAACCTTTCAGATATAGATGAACCAGGTCAAGTAAGGTAAGACTATTGGTATTACTAGATTTCAACAAATGACCTACCAAATTTTACTATTTTGGGATTATCGGGTTAACACCTTCCCAGGAAGTAGATTCATAGATCATAAGCTATAGAGTGATCATAAGGTTACCAGATCTTCTTTCTGTTGACCACATAATCTGAAAGCTTAAATAATTTCGAAAATTAAAAATCAGTGAAAAATATATAGAGTTGATGAATTTGCAGACAAACTTGCGCATTGTCAAATCGTAATAACAACGTCAGTCGAAAAAGATCGCGAGAAAAGTCCAGTGAACCTTCTCAATCCACACGAAAGGCAGGGCTTCACCCCAGGAAAGTCTTCATTGGAAAGTTGTTCATCTGGCGGGATTTCAAAGAAATCATTTATTACCGAGGAACGAAACAATAAATTCGGACGTTTACTGCGAACAACTACAAAAATTGAGCCAAACCTGCAGGAAAAGCGCCCAGGACTTGTAAAAGGTCGTCTTCCATCACGACAACGTTCGACCTTACACTTTTCTGCAGACCCGGAGGAATTTGTTGGAGTTAGAGTGGGATGTTTTATCCCATCCCTGAGGATATCTGAGGGTGCGAAGTCTGGAGAATACGTGATTCTCCAGACTTCGCACCCTCAGACTTTCACCTATTCCGCTCCATCGATAACAGTTTACGAAACTTAACATTTTCCAGTGACGAGAAAGTCAGAAATCATTTAAAATCTAAAAAATATCTTCATTACATATCATGCCCAAGAAACTCTGAGAAACTGCTACTCAAAAGAATACAACCAATTATCGAGAGAAAAAGATTAATTCCAGACTACCAGTTCGAGTTCAGTACATAAACAGTCGATAATAGATCAGATCCCTAGAATCTATAAACTAATATAATAGAGAATGCGTTAGCAGAAAAAACATTTTGCTCTGCCGCATTCCTCGACGTAGCCCAAGTGTTTGATAAGGTTTGGTACGAGGGACTATATTATAAATTAAAAATGATCCTTTCTAAACGATATGCAGATATTTTAAAATCCTATTTTCTCACAGACACTTTCGAAATAAGCAGGAAAATGCCTACTCCGTCCTTAAAGAAATTAAAGAAGAAGTCCCACAAGGCAGTGGTCTAGGTGCTCTACCTTCCCCGTGTTCTACCTAACGGACAAAAGTAATATAGTAACAGCTAATAAACTTCAAAACGCCATCAATTAATTCCAAAACTGAACCAATAAATGGAAAATTAAATTAAATGGAGAAAAATTAGTTCTTATCGATTTCACTAATGAGCCTATTGGCTCATTGAACATATTCCAATAAGTATGAATGCACGAGTAGTCCCATATGCCAATACAGCCAAATATCTTTGTCTTACCTTAGATACGAAGCTTCGCTGAAAAGTCTATGTAAAAAAAGAAAAGAGACGAATTAGGTATAAGATATAAGAAAATGTACTGGCTCTTGTGAACTTAGCCTTGTCGACACATAATAAACTCCTCTTATATAAGCAAATATTAAAACCGGGGTGGACTTGGTCCACACATGGTGTTAAGCTTTGGGGTTGTACTAGAAAGTCAGATTTTACAATTATACAAATCTTTCAAAATAAAGTAATACGAAACATCCTTAGTGCACCTTCGTATATAAGAAATGAAGATCTTCGCTGAGATCTTGGAATAGAAAGCGTTGAGACAGGGATTTAAAAATTTGCAAGCCACAAAGGAACACTTCTACACATACGCCTTTTACAAAACGAGAATATTGAGCCAATCCAGCTCCTTGATAACTCCAAGCATATAAGGAGACTCAAGACGATAAAACCTGACGAGATAGTGTAGTTAGTGGTTTGAGTGAAATTAAAAGAGTAAGAAATTATATTATTAAAAGTTTTGTGTAGTGCACAAGTAAAAGTGTCATACTTTTACTTGTTGAAATATTATTAGAAATAAGTTACTCATTAGTCTTAGACTAGATAGTAACAATGTTTTAATATAAAAAAGTAAGAAATAAAAAACTTAAATTATCACAAGAAATAGAAAAGTAAAGATTGATTAATGAGGTTCACCTTTATTTAAGTAGGTATCTATTAACTTTCTAATCATATCATAGTGTACTCAACTTGATCCTATTTATAATTTTATAACCTTTTATAGTTCTTCCGAAATTATATATTTAAGTGTACTTGTCAGTAAAATATAAAAGCAATAGTAGTGAAATATTGGAACATTAATAATATCTATGGGTTGAATTGGATGGTTCTACAATAGTTTTTTTACAGGCAAGCACCCATACATTTCTTCATGAGCTCCTTGTATACATGTTTAATTACTGTATTCAATAGCTATCAAATGACACAACGTTTAATTTGCATTATAAATAATAGAGCCAGACTCCACGTAGGTGCCTGTATTGATTGTAAAACAATGACTATCTAAAATGATAATAGCTGGGTAACAGTCGTTAAATAATTGGTCGCATAATCAATCATACTAATTGATATTAATTGAAATCATTTTTCGTTTCATTATCGATATAAAACTATTTAGAATCTATGTACGGCTGTGTTAAAAATATTAATCGCATTAATAATATGATTCCTTTTTCAACGGCAGGTTGTTGCTAGTCATGTTTCGTTCGGTCTGATTTAGTACATTTTAGACTGCGAAATGTCAAGGGCTTAGAAAATACCTCAATGCATTGTAAATGGTGCTATTAGGAATGTGGTAATGGTATTATCGGGAATGTGCATTATGGTATTGCCCGGAAATACTAGACAAAAGAAAAGTACCCATCTTAATAAAGGATTGGCAACCATGAATATTCGTTGTGGCGCATTTATATTTAGAATTGCTCAGGGTGAATGTTTGATCAACACTATAATGGAGCTACTTAATAGATCATAACTATGATTTATTCTAATTATGATTTATTCTATCCAAATGTATGATTTATTCTATCCAAATACCTTTAAAAATCTTAGAAAAGATAATAAACATCCTGTATATTGCAATAATACAGGCAGGAGTATCTTATTTAAGGGGCACTATTTAATCTACAACATATAATACTCACTGTCATGTGACGCCAACTTTAATGTTGTTATGATGGTACTGATAAACATACAAAAGACACAATACACAGGCATATAGGAGGCACAGGACAAGACATTGAAACAGAAAGAGGAATAATAGAGAACGTTAGACAGTACGAATACCTAGGAGTTACAATAGATGAAGACGGAAAGGATAATAAAAATATACTAAAGAAAATAGGAAATGGAAAAAATATGATTAAAGCACTACACACAATCCTGCGGAGTAAGAATTTAACAAAAAAAAAAAAAAACAAAATGAAGTATATATCAGGCTATGATTCAGCCAGCACTGACGTATGGGTCAGAAGTGTGGGTTATAGATAAAAATATGTTACAAAAACTTCTCTCAACCGAAATGATGTACTGGAGAAGATGGTCCGGTTTAACTTTACTTGACCATGTAAGAAATGATACCATCAGAGAAAAAATTGAAATAGAAAATACGATAATGGACGATATAACTGAAAAGCAGTTAAAATGGTATGGATACCTGCAACGAAGGAACGAAGGAAGGTTAAAGGAAAAGGAATCATTAAAGGCTTTGAACTGGACACCAGCACAAAGAAATAAACGAGGAAGGCCACGGCAACATTGGATTTCAAACATCCGCACCGCAATGGAAAATAGAGGATTCCACGAAGGAGACTAGACCGATAGGTAACGATGGCGTCTGGGATGCGAGAAGCGACACTAAAAGTTGCAAATATATATATATATATATATATATATATATATATATATATATATATATATATATATATATATACAGTGGACCCCCGGTAATCCGACCCCTGGCTAATCCGGCGCCCCCTGTAATCCGACATGTCTATTATTATTTAATACATATTTTTTTGTAAATCTTCGCTAATGTAGATAATGCATGATTGAACAGGTTACAACTTGTACGCGCCACCACTATTGTGCTCGACGCGTAGGTATTGTTTTGATTCTGATTGCTTAGTTTGAATTTGACTACATGTGATAGCGGTGCTGCCTAGCGTGCGTTCATTGTTTACTGTTTATTCATTGTGTATTACGTATACGTACCTAGTACATAATGTCGTCACAAGCCCAGAAGCGAAAGAAAAACACTGACAATTAAAGAAAAATGTAATATTTTAGACCGCTTAAATCGTAATGAATCTTTCAGTAGTTTAGCAAGTGAATACGGCGTAGGCCGATCTACAATTTATGACATTAAAAAAAATCACTAGAAGATTAAAAACTTCGTATCAACTACTGACTGTGGGCCAGGCAAGAGGCAGACACTCAAGAAAGCTGAACATCCAGAAGTGGAAGAAGCTTTGTACATGTGGTTTCTTCAGGAAAGAAATAGACATGCGCCCATTTCGGGACCCATGTTGGCCATGAAAGCTAAGTTTTTTTATAAGGAAATAATAAAAAAAGATGATTTTGTGCCTAGCAAGGGATGGCTAGAACGTTTCAAAAGTCGTCATGGTATACGTTTAATGACTATTACAGGAGAGAAACTTTCTAATGATGCCACCTGCATATATATATATATATATATATATATATATATATATATATATATATATATATATATATATATATATATATATATATATCTATATATGATGGTACTGTAGTTAATAAAGGGTCTTTCAATAAGGACGCTCAATTTTTAAATGTAAATAAAACAGTTGTGTGTGAGATATCTACTTAATCTTTTTTTAATCGAAAGAATGTTTTATGGCATTAAGTATTGAATATAACATCGTTCAAGTGTCCGACACGGTTTTGCTTGGTGGCAGGTATTCGAGAGGTTCAATTTTCGATGACTTTGTCGCATATATCTGGCAGAATTTGCTGAACGGCTTTCGTTGTGTTGACTTCGAGGTCAACAATTGTTTGCAGTTTATTCGCATAGACTTTCGATTTAAGATAGCCCCAAAGAAAGAAGTCTACAGGCATTAAATCGCACGATCTCGGTGGCCTGTTCAGGTCGCCGCTGCGCGAGATATCTATGCCCTCAAATCGTTCGTGCAGAATGTCTATAATGGCATGCGTTGTGTAGCGCCATTCTGTTGGAACCACATGTCGTCGGTATCCATATCATTTAGTTTGGGTCACAAGAAGTTACTTATCATCGATCTATAGCGCTCGCCCATGACGGTTATGGCAATGCCAGTTTCGTTTTGGAAGTAGTACGGACGGATGATTCCGCCAGACCAAAATCCGCACCAAACAGTGACCTTCTCGAGATGTATTTGGTGCTGGTGTGTCTCGTGTGGACAATGTTGCTTGTTCATATTCATTTAACCAAAAATGGGCCTTGGCGCTAAAGACGATTTTTTTTTGGCGAAGTTTGGGTCCAGTTTCCAGGTCTACTTCCAACTGAGACAGAGCCCAATCACCGAACACACGGCATTGTCTATGGTTGTTTACAGTAAATTCCTGGGTCGGTTGAATTTTATACGAGTGCAGACCCAAGTCCCGACGCAAATTCGCCAGTTGAAGAAATTTGTTGATTTGCCAGAAAGTCGCAGAATGGTCAAGTTCTTGTGAACGACAAAAAATAACTGATTCGAGTTTCCCGTACACTCTCACCCACGGAAGCGATTTTTTTAACAGACCTTGTGTTGTGGTGACGTACGGGTGTTGGTTGATTATTTATCAAATCGGTTGATTCGAATTTGATCACCAAATGTCGAAGAGTCGACTCGGCGGGACGGTTGTGGCGAGGATAAAAATCACGTAATGCGCGGAATTTTCTCGAACGGAGCACTGATTTCGAAATTAAAATTTGATAATATGCACACGTTGTTGTACGCTACAAGTATAACCTTCCATGGTGATTTTTTTCCATACACTACTGGACAAGTTTGACAGATATTACTTTAACAAATTTCGAGCGTCTCTATTGAAAGACTCTGTAGTTTGAAGATAATCGTCCTTAAATTGCAAAATAAATAAGCGCGCAATTGTTACTATTGTACAATTTTTTCATGTTTGTGTTTGCTAATGACGTATTTTGTTCTTCTTTTGCTTCTACAATTACACAGGTTTACAGAAAATGTCTACCCTATATACTATGGATGTGAAGGGTGAATCTAGGGTTTTTTGAGCCGCGCAACACATCGTTGATAGATTCCTTCCAAAGGACAAAGAAAAAACTACTCGAAGGAGTTTTTGCATTATACACGAATTTCTTATCATCATATGAAAAAATCATATCTCCCTTATTATTGGTGCTAAAAAACTGCTTAGGTGGCATTTAACTCATAGATATAAAAACTCTATAAAAGTAATTAGATTCTTTCCTCGACCCTTAGTTTTTTCTAATTTAATCAGACTGCCCAGAAAATTTGTGAAAAACGCGTTTTCTTACCCTAAAACAATCATAATTCCTAAACGACTTATTGGATCGATTTGGAGAATTTTTATTAGATTTAGCACATCAAAAACCTTTGAAATTGATTCTCCACGATCCCGAGAATCAAATATTACAAAATTTAGGATTTTTTAAGCCAAAATTACCAAATTTGCCCATACCTTGAATTCCTGACGTGATGAAAAAAAAACGGATTTGTATCCTGCAGCCCCTAGAAAATTAAAACCCTCGATTCACTCCTCAAACCTGCGGGTCGACCTTTTTCTGTAGAACTGTGTTATTAATTATTTTTTGTTACGCTAATTCTTATTGCACAGTCCATTTACCTTATTGACAGAAATTATTTATTGTACTTAATACTTATTTTGGTCTTAAGTAGACTAAAAATATCATATTTAAAAAAAATTTATTTTCCGAAGCCTGCCAAATTATTAACGATGCATGTCTCTCGTCTGAATATATATTTGATGCAAAAATCATTAAATATTTTTATACGTATAACTTATATAAGAACTAAAAAATGACTTATGACCCTGGATGGGAAAATTAAACAAAATGTTCCACAAAACACCCAAACAATGCAGTATGTACTGCATGGAACAGGAACTAATTAAAATTAATTTTGATTGGTCTCCTGGTAATATGTACATGAACGAAAATATTGTTGCATTGATAGAATATAATCCCTTATTTTTCAGGTAAAAATGAACGTAAAACACAGTATAATAATTTTCCTAGCTTTTGCTGTATATAATACATTAGCTTTATACACGAAGAAATAAATAAAAAGTAAATACACTTACCAAGACGTAAACCATATGTCATCATTGGAATTTGTCACTTCATCATTGGAATTTGTTTCTTAAAGTTTCAGATACATCTGAAGATCCTGAATATATCACTTTAAATACAGATCTCGATACAGGAAATTTATAATTAATCAGGAAATCCTGTAATAAGAATTCAATAAAATGGAATAAAGTTGACAATTGAGATATTTGCGTACGCCTGTAGGAGTTTCAATTTACGTAGTTTCCGTTTTTTAATGCTGCTATTATTATTGCATTATTAACAATTACGTTATCAATTTAATCAAATATAAACCCTGGATTTGACTGCTCATATTTCAAAGTTGGACGTGTTCTGAGATATATATTATAAATACAAATACCGTAAAAAAAATATCACAATCTTATAAAAAATTATACAATAAAACATTTCATGTCAGTAGCTCGTCCACACTCTGGCTCACTTTTTTGTAATGTAAGTTAACTTCTTGTATAAATTAGTAGAACATCAACGAACAATTGTATATTAAATAAAATTTATTAATCGAACGCCTGCTACCTGCTGCTCTATTTGTTTCCCTATAAATATTGAAAGTATTGTCGGAGGTGCATTGCGCTCTGTACTAATAGTAAAGGTATACGAGGGCGGGGCAAATGAAATATCTGCGTTGATGACCGATGACGCGATGCCGTCCGATCAGTTACTGTGATATTTGAGAGTGGTGTGTGTTTGTACACAACTCAGGACTGTTGTAGTATTTTGATTTGTGAATAATATTACATACAAATGCTTACAGCGCATGTCCATTTGATAATATGTATTTTAAAATGTCTCGACCAAAAGTATACCTTGCCGCAATACAGCGTCGGATAAAGGAATTTCCGGGGTTGGTGTTAAATAACGGTAGTGAATTACGATGTACCCAGTGTGATACATACATAGCGTATACCTGCAAATTAGATGTTGTAAGACATTGGTGTTCCAAAAAACATAATACCACAGTTATTGGACAGATCAGTGCTTGTGAAAGACACACGACGTTTTATAGCCAATTGGTTAAATTCATGGTTCGGTATAATATCCCGTGGATCCAACTAGACAATCCTTGTTTTAAAGACTTTATAGAGAAATGTTTAAACGGGGAATTTGGCAAAGTAAACGTGCCCACAGAATTGACAATTATGTGCTGCTGCCACGGTCAAATCTACTGTTCATGCAGAAGTTGAGGATAAATATTTATGGGTTTCTGTCGATGAAACCAGTAAACATGAAGAAAACAAAAACATGGTTCTACTTTCTCTTACGGATGCTGCGCCATATATGAAAGCGACTTGTCGACATTTAAACAGAACGTATAATTACGATATGTTACATGTAACGTGTCTAGCGCATGGTCTTTATCTCGTAGCAGCGGCAATATATGGCCGTTATCCGTATGTCGGTCGCCTGATAGCGAATGTCAAACAAGTGTTTTTAAAAGCCTCACAAAGAGTGGCTTATTCACAGAAATGCTTCCCCACACAGAGTTACATTCAGCGCCTGTAATAACCTGGTGCGGAACATGGATCGAAGCAGCGTCATATTATTACCGCAATTTTGAGAATATCACCAGGATATTTCAACAATTGGATGATGGTATTGCTACTGTGAATGAGCAACATACTTTAATGGGTCTATCTATTCAATAAGACTTGGCATATATACATGGCAATTTTTTGCGCATACCAAAAGCTATTAAAAATTTGGAAAAAACACAGATAGATCAATTTTCAGTAGTGGATACTATAAACGTTGTTTGGGACCTTTGGCAGTATATTCTTCAGTTGGAGGGACATACTGCGAAGGCTATAGAGAAACAAATTACTGCACTTTTGGGTGACAACCCGGGGTTTTCTACTATAGCAGTTATAGTAGATATTTTACAGCAGAAAGAAGTTCATGTCTCTAATCCGGAAATCGATATGAAGGTTCTACGTTGACTTCCGTTAGAACGGTCATTTTCACATTATAAATGGATATTTACTGACAGACGTCGCTCGTTGACTGCTGAACATTTAGAGTAGCTACTAATAATATACTCCTGTGATCATGCACGTAAATAGTGTTAGATCTGTGGTGATGTTACCATGAAGAACTTCTGTGTTGTCCAGATCGTCTTGTCAATACAGTGACGTGATGACTTGCCCTGTCCCCGGACCTGACTACGCATTTTTAGTAATAATACGATGACGTAATGAAAGAGAAACTAATATGTGAATAATTTTTGTATCTAATCTGCTCTTAATCGTAAGTCCGCCTCTGTTATTTACGTCATGTCGGCAAATTCGGTGCTTATATCAGTAAGTTGAACGGCAATACAACTGAAAAAATATTTTAATTTCTGGATATTTACTGGTTAATCTTAAATTCTAAATAGGATATTAAGTAACTATACAGAGCGTGCGTAAATAATTCTCCTTCCCTTCTAACTTTGCAACTAGACAAGATATCCAAATACCTTTGACAAAGAATTGTTAAGTATACCATGTTATAGATGTCAATTAAGGTACTGTTAACTAAAAAATAAAACGGTGTACTTCATTTCCAAGACAGAAGAAAAGAATTGGCAAGAGAATGTCTCAGCGTGAAATAAAAACAGATAGCTCAAGCTACATAAAAGCATTTTTGGTGGAAAATTTCATGGCAATATCATTTATAGGAAATATTTTAGATCACTAGTAGAAGAATTTCAGATGTCAGATGTATATCCTCAATGACGACACGAATTAGAGAATATATCATGTTACTGCTCTGCTGTTTAGATTGATAATTTAGGAGAACAACCAAGTATGATGTACGTGGGGAGAGTTCTCTTTGGAAATATCCCCATTTGCAAGGGTTGCCAATTACTTTTACAGCCAATTACTGCTGCAATTTTATTTTAATACAATATCTTGTAAACATTTTTCGTTTTCCAAATGAATTCAATACAAAATAATAAGAAAAGTGAAAATGACAGGCTAATGTTTTCAAAATATTGTACCATTTCTATGCTTTTTTGTAGATCCTGATTGTAAGTATTTTTTATATTACTTTTTATGAACACATCTGAAAAACTTGGAATGTCAATTTTTAAATAATTTGGCAGTTCATCGACATTTGACGTTGTATATCGTAGAGTATTTGAATAAATTAATATATTAGTTATTTATTATTTCATTAGCTATTCAGTTATTTCAGTATATACATATACAGTTGAAATAAATTCACAAAATTACTTGTCCAAAACAGGATAAATATAACCGTTTAAACTACTTTATCTGAAGAAGTCGAAACGTAAATTTAAAGCAATAGATTTATATTTCGATTTAACTACAGTTTAACAAGAGATCTCCACAAAGTGGAGCTCTCATTAAAATAACGAGTACAAAAAACAGTTAATAGAGATGATTTACATTAATTTAATGCACTTTGTCTGTAAATTCCTTTACTGAAATAGAAAAAAATGTAACTAATAAATAATAACTGGGGTAAGAAGTAGTTTAGGATGACGTCATGTACATATCATCGATATTAGTCAAGCAAGAGCTGGCACGGTTACTACTAGAATAGGCCACCACCAGCTAACTTGATTCAGTAGGAGCTGCACAAAAAATCGAGGTATATTGAATACATACCATCCCTCGGATATAATGTAAAACCATAGGTCTCTTGTCTATTACATATTAGGCAAGTAAATTACGTCCCTACCTACTACGAGAGTGTGCTAGGGTCGGTGATAGGCCTTTAAGCGGAGATAGACTAATATTAAATAAAGATAACAGGTGTCTTGGAATTGGAATTTTCCTCTTTTTGGGTAAAACTCGATTATGAAAATAATATTTACATTCACTATCTTTATAAAAGTTTATAATGTGAGGAAAGTCATGTATGAAAAATTACATCGTCAAGGTGCCTTCCTTTACGTCACTAATTCTTCTTCAGGCGTGACCTAAATTTGCGATACCTCGTCGACATAATGCAGGTTATATTCCCTGAATTCCCTCATGCATCCTGAAACAATATCTTAGGAGCATCAGAGTATACATTATATTTTGAATAACAACATAAGATGAAATCTATTTAAATCGGGCCTTCTGGGCGGCCAATTAATGTCTTTCCTCTTAGAGGTCACTTTTTTAGGGAATATCGTTCTGTCTTGTAGCCTCACCTTACTGAAATAATGTGTCTTCATTAAATCCAGCAAAATTTTTAAGTTCTGGTGCCAAAAAATTCTTTAGCATATATGTATGTCGAAGAGAAGTAACGGTGAATGCAACATACTTAGAATTTTCATAAAAGTAAGCGCCAATTATGCCACATGCATTAATTGGCGCCCATACTATTAATTTGGGAGAATGTAAAGGATTTCGGTGCTTTTCTAGAGGGGTTTCTATTGACCAGCAACGGGAATTTTGTTTATTTACATAACCATGTAAATGGAAATGTGCCTTGTCAGTGATAGGATGTTATCAATATTTCAAAAGCTTTCGAATAATTCTTGCCCAACAGCGGATCGAATTGGACAATCTTCAACCTTCAAAGCTAGCACCTCCTGAATCTTGTAAGAATAAGTAGTAAGTTTAAATCAATTTCCAGGATGTCGTGGACAGTGGTTATCGAAGGATTTTGGCGATGGAATGGTGAGCTATACATGTAACTACACGATCGATGTTCTCGACACTTTTTGGCTCTTCTAAGTCCACTACTTAGTTTTTTAAATAATGGTAGTGCCTTCTTTTTAAAATTTAGGGATTAAAGATTTGATTAATTTTGCTGAAGGAGCGTAATTAATGTCGTGAAGGAAGTAATGCATTCGATACTGACGACGAACTATTATGAAAATTCGATGGTTGGCATAAAAGCTTCTGATATACATGCCACGTCGCTTACTAGTGAAAGTATCCATTGCAACTGAACTTTCAGGGCGTGGCGTCTAACAAACACATGCGCACGCACATTTACCACTACCACTTTCCGAGATGTTCAACAAACAAATAAAGCATTTCAAAAAGCATTGAAAAAATTTCAGGGCACCTTGTATAATAAAATTATTAATGAAATATGTCTTAGAGAATCGTTAGGAGTTGTAGTCTCAATGTAATATTTCAATATTATAAGTTATACCTTGATTTTACAGATAATACATTTAAATTTTGCAAATGATTATCAACAACTAGGAATATAGACTATATTGATAGATCACTTGCAACTAATAATATTCTGCTCTTTTATAAATTCCCTCGACATAAGTACAATAAAGCCACACAATAATAACTAATAAATTTTCAACAATGAAGAGAAAAACCAACGAAAACTTTTGAGAGCAAACAAACTTTGAGAGCATAGAATAACAAATCCGTTCGATTATGTTATTCCCTCTGTTGAGTGTTAGCTAACATAGAAAAATAAAATAAAACTTACAGCCCCCAATCCTATAATCTTTTGATGAATGTGATACATAATTGACAAGAGAATAAAAAATGTTATAGAATCGCAGAAATATCAAATATGACGTCAGTATGAAAAAAAGTCAAGGTTAATGCGTTTCTCAGGAATAAAAATCTACAGTACTTTGTTTCTTAGGAACAAAGGACTGTATATTTTTTGTTAATACAGCTAAAAGCGCATGTAAAAAGTACTTCTAAAATGTCACCACTTGAGGTACTTTTGAAGATGCATCATCCTGTCTTTTGCAATTAACGAAACGGGAGAATAAAGAAAAATTTATGCTACCACAAATGTAATATCAGTTTCTGAGTACTAGAGGACCCTAACATCACATTATATCTTCATTTTAGCTAAATTGACTACGTTTGATAAAATAATGGAGACTCCTGAAATCGCTTACTCTCAGCATCAGTGGTTTTCTTGTGTCGATTTAAAAATGGCCACCATACTTCTTATACAGCAAAGTGGATATATCAAATATCCTTGTCACCTCTGTTTATGGGATAGTCGTGCAATAGAAAAGCATTGACAGTAAACCGTTTGGTCTTTGAGGGACGCTATGACCATTGGAAAAACCAACATTGTTCACGAACCATTAATAAAGAGAGAAAAAATGATACTGCCACCTCCTTACATCAAATTGGGTTTAATGAAAAGTTTGTAAAAGCACTGGATAAGTCAGATTGTTTTAAATGCATTTGCCAAGCATTTCCAGCTCTGAATTTGGAAAAATTACAAGCAGGGATTTTTAACGGTCCATAAATTCGAGAACTGGTAAAAGATCCACATTTATATGAATAAATATATGACCGTTGTAGAAACTAATGCATGGTTTAGTTATGTATATGTATTTAAAAATGTTTGGGTAATCACAAGGCAAATAACTACCAAGAACTATTCGTACATAAGATGTTAAAATATTTTGAAAAATTGGAAGCCAACATGAGCATTAAATTACATGCTTTGCATAGTCACTTAGTGACTAGAGCCAATCAAGAAAAGTAATACTATTTTGGGCATGAGTACAAAAATTTAAAACTCAATATCGACTTTTAAATTTCTAGCAACAAATCGACTGTTCTCGAGTGTAATAATATTTTTTAAAGTAAACAAAGCAGGACTCATACTTTAAGCAATTAAAGCTATACCACGAGGAAAATAACTATTGATTAACACAATTTTTCCAGTAAAAAACAAATTTACTTTTTTCATCATAATTTATATATGTATGTACGTGCTGTACAATACATCATTTCGCTGTTTATATCTTACAATTTTAAACCATTACGCAAATTGTAACCTAATTGTCACACATTGCTGCGTTCTAAGTAAAGGACAAGGCGCTTTTATCGATATCCTGTTCGATTTAAAATTTGCTAAAAATAGGTGTAACCTGGTACTCCATTCTCACCTATGTATGTACGAACGGTGGCCTGGGAATTAACAATAACCTTAGAATTTTACCAACTTTTTTACGGAGTTAAAGGAAACAGATTGATTGTACGTCAATCTGTTTTTATAGTTAGTGTGTGACGGATAGGTGTGAGCAGTACTTTTGAAAAAAATATTTAATCGTGTTATCGATTAAGGAATTTGTGATTTCATAGATGTTACCCGACGGATGTGACACACGTAATGACGATACTTTAAATGTGCGACATGAATTAAATATTTTCTTGTGATGAGAAAAAAGTATTGTGAAGGTCGGGCATAGTGTGCCACAAAAACGTCACTTGTTAATAGGCGATTGTAAGAAACTCGTTCAGTTGTTTAACAAGCTGATTTATACGGTCTAAAGATAAACTTCTATGAAGTGTTTTTATAACATTCCCAGAAATGGTTTAATAACATAATCATTAGAAGTTATTTTGTTCCTACTGACCGAGAGAAATCACTCTCTGATGATACGCAAAAAAACGAAGCGAAACGAATTGAAACGAGAACATTTCAATGTACTTTTGGACAGAATAAAATATTTTCGAAAATTTTTAAATTTTTCTTCTTTCTTTTAGAGAAGTTTTCAAAAAGCAATTAGATAGCGCTTATCTAAAGTATATACTGGTAACTAAACTGGTATTTTTAATTTTTGAGTATAATCAAGTTAATGTTATCATGGTATTAAAAAAAACTAATAGATATAATGATAGATTGCTGATTTCTGATAAATAATGGTAACAACATTTACTAGAAAAAGTTTTATGTCCATTCGATTATTACAAATATTTGGAAAAAATGGAGGTTATTTTTTTCGACCTTAGACTAAACTATAAACCCCTGGACAAAATTAACGCATCAGTGAAACTTCACATTATTACTTTTATTTTTTCGAAGATTCAAATCATAGTATCTACATGATATTATAATTAAATGATTTCAACTAATGTTTAACAAATCATAACAGTATTATCGGGGAAAAACATAAATAAATAACAGGAAGGAACAATAATGTTAAATACAATAAAAACGGTGTTAATGAAAAAGTAAATGAAATGAAGTCATAAGAATTCGAATTCAATAGCCTGTAGATCCTGCTCTAGCTCTTATCACTGCTTCTATTCGTCTGGGTATGCTACTGATCAAGAGGTGAATGGTATACCTGACGGTATATCCTTTAAATGTTCTATGTGATTCATATCTGAGCTTTTTCGTGGCCAGTCCATAATTGGAATATTCACAAATAGAAGGTAGTCCAGTACCTCTCTAGCAACGTGGGGCCGAACGTTATCAGCCATGAAGATGAAATTGTACCCGACAAACGGGGCAAATTGCATCACATGTTCCTCTACGATGTTTTCTACGTAGAAATGTGCATTCATGGATTTCCTTGTATATGAAGGACATCCGTCCGACCACCAAAACAAATTCATCGCCAGAACATTATTGATCCACCGAAGAATTGAATCCTCGGAGATATATTGCAGGTAGTAAACCTCTCTCCTAGCCTCCGAAAGACTCGTTGACGTCTATCTAGTGAGTGCGACTTACTTATGTTTCTTTTGAAAATAAAACTCGCTTCCATTCGTCAGTGGTCCAATTTACGTATTCTCGTGCAAGACTCAGTGTAGTAACTCTATGCTCTCTGATGAGCTAGCAGTGGTACTAATGCTGACCTTCTATTGTCGAATCCTGTCGATTCATTAACACTTTCACTGCGGTCTATATTTTTGATTTCACCCCTGTGTGCTACCCTAATTTTTTTTACTTGAGGCAATTTTTTAGTATGATATTATAGTTAGTAAAAGTAGTTACAAAATACAAATTTTTGATTTCTTAGTTTTTCCAAATTTTAATTTCCTCCGAACATGTGTAGGACGTAACATAACGTGTGCTCGGGGTTGTCCCTTTCGGCACAGTATACACATTCATCCCCATCCGCTTTCTCTATCCCACGCAGATACTGCATATGTATACATGTGAGATAGAATCCTACTTCCCCATACGCTCTTTCCACCCACTTGCTCACATCCGGAATCACACTATGGATCCATCTCCCTTTGGGAGAACCATCCCACCATACTTGCCACGCAGAAAGCTATCGTGTTCTAGCCTCCTGCCTACTCGCACTTACACGCACGTCCATCCTGTCCCTGGCTAGAAGCGTCAGGGGAGGGGTCCCCGCAATTACCAGCGCCGCCTCTCTCGACACCGTTCTGTACGCACTCGCGACCCTGAGTGCCATGCGCCTCTACGTCTTGTATACTAGGGTCCCGATACACTTCCTAGTCAGCGCCTTCCCTCACATCGGAACCACGTACAGAACCACCGAATGGATGACGGATGTGAGGGTCTTCCTCTTTGACGCGCACGGGCCACGCGTATTCACCATAAGACGCGCCAAAGCACCAGCCGTCCTCTCCGCCTTCTCCGCCGTCCTCCGCACATGTTCTTGGAACGTGAGCTTTCCGTCCAGTCAGACTCCCAGGTATTTAGTTACTTTCGAGGGCCTGACGCACGTTCCCCCCACCCTCAGCTCTAAGGGGGGAAGGTTCCTCTTCCTCGTTACCACCACCGCCTCCGTCTTTTCCTCCGCTGGCCGAAGCTCCCTCCTTTCCAGCCATTCCTTAACGACCCGGATCGTGGCGTTTGTGATGTTCTGTTGGTCAGCCACCGAAATAGCCGACACCACAAGTGCCAGGTCATCAGCGTAAGTGTTCATCCTTACTCCATTCAATGTCGGTATTCTAAGGACTAATCGAACATGACGTTCAACAGGGTAGGACCCAGCACGGATCCCTGTGGTACGTCACACGTCACCCTCCTCCTCGAGATCTGTTCCTCCGCCTCCCATATAATCTCCCCATCTGTGAAATTATTGGAGAAGGCCCTCAGCAGCCACGGGGCGGGCTCCGATGTTTGTGGCTGCATCCATTATGTGCCCACATCCCGCTGTGTTAAAAGCGTTCAACCACAATAATGTTCTCGTCTGATATGCTGGGTACAGCACATGTTGGGACCTGATTCAATGATGCAGAAATGATAGTTCAGAATGCACATATATATGCGTTGTAGAAAATGTAGAAAATGTGTTATGAATGTAATACAACTTTCAGTATAAGAAAAGTAAGAATATTGGTAGAATATGTAAGTACAATAAGAATGTATGTTATTTACATAGTGGCAGATAATGGAGGTTAATATCATGCACCATCTTAATCATCATCATATCCATGATGAATTGTAAAACAAGGATGAACACATAGTCCTGGTTCAAACAAATTCACAAGCGCGTTTGTAACAGGGAGAAAACGAAATTAACCAATCCAATTTATCCACTGTGACCACTAGGTCGCTACTGAACTGATATCAAAGTACAAGAGCTTTTGATACCCCCTTAACCAGTGGGGAACAAAGAGAAATAGCGGCGTTTTTTAGGGGGAGACTCCGACAATGTGTCGCAGCTGGCATACAATGAAGCAATATCTGGTCCGACACATGTTCGAATTAGGCAGTGGAAGTATTAAGCCTTCTTCTGACCGTTCGTCCAGAAATTGCTACATTACGAGCTGCTGCTAGGGCTCTGCTTAACTCTAAACTGGTAGAATATCTGTATTTTTATGCGAATTGCATAAGATATCACTCATTTCTTGCATTTGTAAACCTCTTATGACCTTATCCTGGGATTCTATAGTACAACCTCTTTAATCCGGATTCCTCTTTGTCAGACCTTATTCGGATTATCGAATCGTTCGGATTAATGAATATATTATAATAAAAATATATTTTTTTGTTCTAGATATTGTGTATTAAATATTTCTATGTATTATAACAAGATATAGATATATGTATACTATAATAAACAACATTGTATGAACAGGAAATGTAATATACATATATGTATGTACATGTATGTATGTATATACGTAATTTTACATTACAACTAAAACTGTAGATTGCTTTAACAATTTAAGTAACCTAAAATAAAAGAATATCTACATAATGCGGCATTAATTTTTGTCTGCAGTGGTGAAGAAATTAGTAATTTTCGTCTGTTTCTTATTTTTTATTGCTGAATCTTGGGCTTGGACTCATATTTCCTGCATAAAGACGATTCGATGTTCAGGAATATTATTTTGGGTTGTCCAAGTAATACAGGTGTTGAAAACTGAGACGGCATCGCCATCCTCGACTAAAGATGGAATTAAAGAAATATCGTCATGAGAATTACTGTCAGAATCAGAATATAAATCAATTTCTTGAATGATGTCAGCTTCTATTAGTTCATCGCTGATTGCTTTGCCATGTACTACCCACTCTTCAATCTCTGCTCTCGTTAAACTCTGGTTAAGCTTGTTACCCAAGTACGTAATTTCTTCTAGTTCAGCTTCGATCTCTGTAGGTATTGTCTCAGTGATTTGTCGGGCTAATCTAGCTAATGGAATTTCATCTTATACATCACTATCACAAAAATTTTCTTCGGGTATCTCAGGCGGTAATATTTTACTCCAGGATTTTTTATTAAGTTAGTACTCACATGCTGCTAAACTTCGTCTAAATAAAATACAACGTCCTTTAGATTCATATTCTTCAGTGACTGTGGAACACCACAATCAGAAGCAATAATTTTTTCGAGCAGTTTTTACGGTAGAAAAATTTTATAGCCTGTATAACATGTTGATCCATTGGCTGCATCAATGGCGTGCAATTTGGAGGAAGGAAATCCACAGAAATCTTATCGTTGCTGGACAATTGAGTGGGGTGTCAAGGTGCATTGTCCAAGATTAAAATTGCCTCTGGATTAAGGTTGAGCTCCTTCTTTTTGCGGCTTACTGAAGGAACAAACTCATTGTGGAACCAGTCGGTAACAATATCTCTGATTACCCAAGCTCTTCATTGACCTGTACGTTCAGGAAACGTAGGAACGTTTCGTTGTATGAAACAGAAATTTGAACGTTTCTAAAAGCACGGGGTTTCATACCTTTACTGAAGACCAACAATTTTAGCTTATGAGACCCAGATGCATTGGAACAGGGCATAAAGGTGATGCATTCTTTGCTTACTTTTTGTCCTGGGGCAGATTTTTCTCTTGAATTCGCTAAGGTTTTAGCTTGTAAAACTCTCCAGAAAAGCCCACTTTCATTGGCATTGTAAATCTGATGAAAAGTGAGATTATTAATGTTGCAAGCTTTTCCACAAATGGCAATACAGCATCGTAGTCGCTAGATAATGATTATCCGCAAACTGTTAACGGCATGCGGCAGTGCAATCCAAGAGCGGCGGGCGACGAGTCTCGTTCGGATTATCGATGCACCGTTCGGACTATCATTTTATGATTTGGCCGTTCGGACTAGCGTGTGTTCGGATTAACGTGTGCTTGGTTTAACGAGGTTACACTGTACTTGAAATGAAATATTTAACTGTTCGACAAATAGTTGATTAACTCCTAACAAATTAGCCACATATCGCTTGCCGCGTTCCTTGTTAACCAGATTTGCCTCCTTCGTTTTCTCTTAAGCTGTGTGAACGATTAATTTATTCTATTCTAAGTGTATTGGACAAAGTGCTTCGTTTGCTTGATGACATTAAATTTTAAAGATATCACTAGCGTAACTGATTTTATTGCCTTTTACAAATCACTTTAAAGAGCGTTAAATATATTATTAACAAATAATTACAAAATATTACTTTACATCTATCAAACAATTGAACGTGTTTATCAGTACTGACAAAGGATATCCTAAACCTACATAAAATGTTTAAGGATATAAAACTTCGAAAAATTATAAGAAATAATGAATAGTTTTACTCATGCTTTAAATTTATATATGAATATATGAATATGGATTTTTAACAAGTGTATGGAATTTAGATCCTTTCTAACAAAGCGATATTTTGTACATGGTTCTCTGTTAAACTTTTAAGTATAACCAAAAATAAGTTAAACCCATTAAAATAGTGAGCTTTGAACGATATTTTATTAGAAACAAAATCCTAAATCACATTCATCCTAATGCTAAATAATCATCGAATCATCTTTGAACGTCGCCAAAATTGGTCCTTTTTTTCACATGACTACTTGACATGGATGACATGGATGTCTATAGATATGACCATATCTTCTGAAGGTAAATTATCCTATAATTACCTCGCAGAAGATCTCTAACTTCCCTATATTAATCTGAGATAACCATTCTAGGCCTTGGGGTTGGCATAGACCAAAAATAAGTTGAACCCATTAAAATACTGAGCTTTGAACGATATTTTATTAGAAACAAAATCTTAAATCACATTCATCCTAATGCTAAATAATCATCGAGTCATCTTAGAACGTCGCCAAAATTGGTCCTTTTTTTCACATGACTACTTGACATGGATGACATGGATGTCTATAGATATGGCCATATCTTCTGAAGGTAAATTATCCTATAATTACCTCGCAGAGGGTCTCTAACTTTCCTATATTAATCTGGGATAACTAGACTAGGTCTTGGGGTTGGCCTAGACTGGTTCGGACTAATCCGAGTATGGGTTCGATTCCCGCAGAAGTCAGCTGAGTGTGTCTGTGGCATCAGTGGTTAGATGGTGTTCCCAAAATTTTGGTTTATGCCGGAAGTATGTATTAAGTTTAAAAGTATTTAAACTTTAATAAACTGGATGAAAATTAATTTAGCTGTAATTAATAAAATGATGGGAATCATCATTTTATTCCCTTCAGATATAAGTATTTTGATTTTATAAAAATAAGTACATGAATTTATTGGTGTGTAGTAGAATCGTGATACTTGTAATTATTTAGTTCAACTGCCAAAATATTGCCGCAAGATAACATGTAACATAAATAGGAAATCAGTTTTCCATGAACATCGAAAGCTTGCATTTCTCTCGTTTTCCAGTCCCTTTCCAGGAACATGTAACATCTTTACTCAAATTCCGATACCTCATGAGTTACCGAAAACGGGTAAAAAGTTATCTGCCTTGAGGCATTCTGTACATATAAAAAAATAACAGGTTTCGTTTCTATAAACAACAATTGCTATTTTAGATATTCGGTTCATTCCTAGTAATAATGAGGATGTTCAATTTTCCATCGGTGTATATTTTGTTTACTGTATCATTAAAAAAAAAATGTCAACTGGCGGATTTTTGTGCAAACCTATGTATAATACATACTTCTTTTAACCTGATTCGGCTGAGATTCAGGGAAATTTTAATACCGTCTCAAAATTCCGCCAGTAAATCTTAAACAACGTAACATATACGGATAGCATTTGCTGCTATTAAAATTAATTAAGTCAATTAAATAATCGTTCAGCAAAATGTCTTGTTTTAAAATTGCAGTAAATCATTTCACAATAAATAATTTTTGATACGAAAATCAACTTTATTAGGAAGAAGAAAATAAAAAACATTCCGGTTTTAAAAAAATTTCAGTTATTTCAGACTTTTGACTCCTATATTCAGTACCGTTGTACTCATAATACTTTACGTAATTCATTATTGTTAAAAGAGAGTCGGGGTTGACATAACAGAAAAGACTATGATGACTAAATCATCTATTTTGGCGAGTCGCAGCAGAGACGGACTGACAATCGATATGCTGCCGATGCTCATTTCTATAGCAACGACATTGCCATCGCACATTACACAGAGGTCTGTTATGGGTTCATCTCATCGCTGCTTTCACTGTTTATGCGGTTTTGCGGATCACGTCGTGTATTTAAATTTCTGTGTTTTTATTTGTGCGAAACGTGAAAATTAACATGTCACGAGACAAAGAACAGAGATCAAAATTATTGCAAACCTGGATTGACAGTGACTCGGGGTTGTTTGCGAATATATCAGAGTAAATAATCTGTTATTTAATATGTATGAATGAATTACACTGGGAAACAAGAAAAGTTTGTTATGTTGCTACAAATTTAAGATCGGTTTCTGAGTACTCGAGGACACTCTTTGAGGATTTGATGCTGAGGAAACCACTCAGAATCGATGAGTCTTGGGTCGATTTTGATTGACAATGTTTGTGTCGATTTAAAAATGGTCACCATACTTCTTGAATAGCAAAGTGAAAATACCAAATATCCTTGTCACCTCTGTTTTTGTTATATTCGTACAAAGAGAAAGCACTGGAAGCAAACTGTTTGGCCTTTGAGAGACACTGTGACCATTGGGACAGCCAACATTGTTCACGAGCTATTAATAAAGAGAGAAAAAATAATACTTCACATCTCTTCACATCAAACTGGGTTTAATGAAATAGTTTGTAAAAGCAGTAAACAAGTCAGGTGATTGTTTTAAATACATTTCCCAAGCATTTCCAGAACTGAGCATGGAAAAATTAAATACAGGAATTTTTGATGATTCAGAAATTCGAAAATTGGTAAAAGATCCAAGTCTTAATAGATATATGACCGATATAGAAAATGATGCATGATTTAGTTATGTACCTGTAATTCAAAATTTGTTGGACAATCACAAAGCTACCAGAAATTAGTATATAAGATGCTAAAATGTTTAGAAAATTAACAGCTAATATGAGCATTAAATTACATTTTGTGCATAGTCACTTAGACATGTTTCTTTCTAACTTAGGAGGTTATAATGGGGAACAAGGTAAATGGTTTCTTCAGGATATCCGAATTATTACTTTTCCGCACTCCACTATAAGCGGAAAAGTAATGTAATTGTGTAAAGAAAAAGTGAAAACACAAAATTTTTTTTTGGTTTATTTTTTGTTTTTCGTTCTAAAAACAAAAAAAAATGGTTTTCAATTGTTTTTGCTGTGTGTGTCGTCGTTGTCGTTAGCATTTCTAGTTAGCACGATAACCCAACTAAATCGTGTCGGATCGATCGTGTCTTGACTAATTCTGATCGGGGACGTCTCCCAAACGACACCTACTGATTTTGAGGTGGATAGGACACACCCCACCCTGTCCATGGGTCATGAGAAAGCACGATGGTGGACTATTTGAGAAATTTGTTTTGTTATTACGATAACTCAACTAAATCGTGTCGAATCGATCGGGTTTTGACTGATTCTGATCAAGAATATCTCCTAGACGACACCTATTTATTTCGAGGTGGATAGGACACACCCCACCCTACCCATGGGTCATGAGAAAGCACGACGGTGGACTATTTGAGATTTTTTTTTGTTAACACGATAACTCAAATAAGTCATGTCGGATCGATCGGGTTTTGACTGATTCGGATCGGGGACGTCTCCCAGACGACATCTATATTTTGAGGTGGACAGAACACACTCTACCATGCTCATGGGTCATGAGAAAGCACAACGGTGGATTATTTGAGAAATTTGTTTGTTAGCACGATGACTCAATTAAATCGTGTCGAATCGATCAGGTTTCGACTGATTCTGATTAGGCATCAATCGATTTTGAGGTGCATAGGACACACCGCACCCTGTTCATGGGTCACGATAATGCGCGAGTTCCAATGCATAATGAGTTCGAATGCCAAATAGTTCACCATTTGAAAAAAGTAAAACTTAGGAGAGAGACAGCAGTTGTAGTTTATTTATTATTGGAAGAGGAGAAAGAAAAAGAAAACAGGAAGCAAGTGAATGGAGTTGTGTGGACTGAAGATTATTTGCAAGAAGACCAAAAAGTGGTTTTTATAATAAAATTAACTTGGAATTGACAAATGATGAACCTAGTATGTACCAAAATTTTTGACACTTCAATTTTTTTCACTATTTACACTAAACTGAACAGACGCTTCAAGTTTCGCCATTTTGACATCTAGAGGTTCTTTTCCCAGTTCAGTTGTAATATCTGCAATAATAGATTTTTTTTCACATCCCTATAATCCTACAAAGTGATGTCCCATAGAACTGGGTGTATTTCGTACAGTTGTAATAACAGTTCGGTTTCGTGTTCTGACCATGGTCCGAAAATATTCTTAGACTTTCGACTAACTATTTTCATATTTGTGTTGTTTCATCATTCAAATCATATATTGCGTACGAAAAATAAATAACTCTGTACCTAGAGAAAAAAATATGGTACGACGACAACCAGGGTGACAGAGAACTAAATAAACTGCACCAGAGTAAGTTTCACAGTGTTTACAAGCTAGATGAAAAACTTTGACAGCTCTGCCAGCAGAACACCCTGGCATCACCTCTGTCATTATACTCTATCACGCGTTTACACGTCTCTGGCAGCAATATGACAGAACTCTCACAAGAAAATCTAGCGTGTATCAAGACGCCTATGAAGACGTCTCATCTAAAATATTTTTAAAAACTATACTTGATGCGCTTCAGACACGTTTAACTCTTATTTAAGATAAAATGATGAATATTGTGTAAACTTGGATACTTCTAGATGGATTAATAATAGTAGTTCTATGTATTTTGATACTATGAAACAAATAATTTTCACAAACGACAATAAAGGGCACAACTTCACACCACAATAACGTATTTGTATTAGGTGCATGAAATCGTAACGTAAATATAAATTAACAGTGATAAATAAAATAATATTATCAATATATTATTGAGCGTGTGTACTTCGTAGCACTGATAATATAGATAGTTGTTTTAATATCCCAATTGATGCTTATCAAGAAAAAACTGTAATCAGAATAGGGCAAATAAAGAATATTGGTAATATTATGTATGTGCATCGTTCAAATAAAATTCACATGTATCATTTTACTCTTTCGCACTTCACTATACGTGGAAAAGTAATGTAATCGTGTAAAGAAAAATCGAAAAAACAAAAATTTTTTTGGGTTAATTTTTCGTTTTTCGGCATAAGAACCAAAAAAATAAACAATTTTGCTGTGTGTGTGTCGTTGTTGTTATAGTCGGGATTTGTTCTTGTTAGCACGATAACTCAACTAAATCGTGTCGGATCGATCGGGTTTCGACTTATTCTGATTAGGGACGTCTACCAGAACACACTTTTCCGCACCATGTACACGGGTCATGAGAAAGCACAATGGTGGACTATTTTAATTTTTTTTTTTTGTTAGAACGGTCACTCAATTAAATCGTGTCGGATCGATTGGGTTTTGACTGATTCTGATCAGGGACGTCTACCAGACGACATCTATTGATTCTGGAGTGGACAGGACACACCCTACCCTGTCCATGGGTCATGAGAAAGCACGATGGTGGACTATTTAAAAAAAGTAAAACTGTCGCATAAAACACATATTCTGCATTTATGTGTTGGTTTATTTTTTCTAGGCCACTCAATTTCGAGATAGAGATGTTCAACGTACGGAAAAGTCCGTTTTAAGATTTTAAAACTGTTTTCAACGTATTGTGAAAATTTACTGTTACGTTTGTGCCTATTCCTACGAGCAAAGAGACAGACGTAGCTGCCTGAAATATATACAACTTGGAATACTTAGAAACAGTAACGTTGGTTACAATCTGCACAAGAAGTAAATTTTCGTCTTAGTATAGAAAAACAATAGTTAAAGTGTTAATGTAAGATTATTTTATATTAATAATAAGATATCCTATGAGAGACTGGAACCTTCGATGCAGCGACAAATACACGAGACCAGTTTTCCACGAACTCTGAAAGATTACATGTTTCTCGACGCTTGTTTTGCCATCGGGAAGTGATTAAAACCAGTTTTAAACTACCTCCAATTACACCAAAATTTTGTTCAGGTTCAGTAAGGCGTTACGAATATTTTCAGGTTTCATGCATTACTTACTAATAAACTCATTCAACTTGGACTTTTTTTCTTTATGGTCAGTGAACGAAGTAAAACTTTGCATTATATTGATCAATCAAGTTTTTATTCCGATTTAAATTGTTCTCGAAACTACTAAGAGATGGAGTTTGGTACGTTCTACTGCGGTGGAACGTAGCAACGTCTACTAGATGTGAGCCTCATCTGTCAAAGGTATACTCGCTTACACTGTACTGACGAGACCCAAGATAAGGTCGAAACCGGTCTGCATTTGGCGGTATCCCGAGATAGGTGACACTTTTCATCTTCCTTGTGGTTTTGGAACAATCTGAATCACTGTATTTTAGAGCTAACTCTGTTAAAATTGCTTTAATTTTAACTTAATTAATTAAATGTTAATTTTGCTGTAAAAATACGGCAAATTTTGTCATTTAATTCAGTGCTCGGCGTTTGGCATATAACCAGGAAAATAGCTGTTTTGGCCTAATTTGTTTAGTACTTATTATATAAGGCATTTGCAGATGGGTGGAGTATAATAATCTCTTTATTTCAGTAGTTTAATTAAGGAATAATTCATTACGGTTTACTGCGCCACTAACTGTTTCTATTCAAGTTTCATAAAACTGTTGATTTCAATAAATCAACTAAAAAAATTATTACGGGGCCCTAATCACTGTTCATGCTATTATTATCTTCAGCTATCTTAATATTTTCCATGGTATCTAACAGTCTATTGTTGGTTATATATTTTACTGGTTTTATGTTAACAAAGAGTCTATTATATGATTCTTTCCGAAAATATGTTGGACAACGAAAGATTTTCTAATGTTTTATAAACCCATATTTTAAATGGGTCATATACTTCTTAATCCTAGTTACAATTCCTCTTCTTGTTTGCCCAATATACTTTTAACTACGATCTTGACAACTTATTTCGTAAATCCTGAACAATTTGTTATTATCAACTTTATGATAGGGATTCCTTAAAAATTGTTGCAATTTTGTTTCCAGAAGACTGCACTAATGTCATTCTAACACGTTTGAAAACCCTTTTCGAATTTTAGAGACGCTGATAATATGTATATTCAAATACCATAAGGAAATAAATCAGCTTTAGGGTATTTCAGTTAGAATAATAGGATTTGAACTGCGCGTCATTTGTGTTCAGTCAAAGATAGGGCGTCAATAGTTAACGACTATCATCTACAAACCATATGACGTAAAAATACCTGGGTGTATCATTTAGAACTATAGAATGTGATTTGTGACTGAGACTAATAATCTTTGAGAAACTGAGATTTTTTATTCTTCAACATAAAATGAAGATGATAGGGCTATAAATGGAAAATAGTATCATTCATGTGGCCACGTCACACATCTGGCATTATGTCATTCCTTTAGCAAAATTGTCCATAACACGGAGACATAAAACTGACTGTATTTATCGAATAACACATTGAATGTTTGCGTTGAGGTCATTTATTGTTGCTGGATAGGTGGCGTACACTTTTCCTTTGATATGACCCCAGTGAAGAAAGTCCAGTGGTATTAAATCACATGATTTTACCCAATTAATGTCAGCATTTCGAGAGGCACCATGATCAGGAAATTTGGTAGGCAACAGAGTTATGGTTACACGTACTATATGTCACGTTGCACCGTCTTGCTTAAACCACGTATTGAAATCTAAATAATAGATTCGGTGGAAATAATTGTTTAACACGTCATGGTTGTGTTTCCCATTTACTGTTACATTATCAGCTTCATTTTCAAATAAGTATGATCGAATTACTCCACAACTCCAAAATCCGCACCAAATCGTGCACCTTTGTGGATGTATTTCTTGTTCCTGAATAGCATGTGGGTTTGCAGTACCTTAAATGTGACAATTTTATTTGCTGACGTATCCGTCAAGGTGAAAATGGACTTCATCCCTGAAAAGAAAATTTGTTGCAAAAATCACCATGATCTTCTTTATTTTCTAACACCCAATTAACAACTGTACGATGTTATAGATAGTCTGTAACTTTTAATTGTTGTGTCAGCTGAATATTATATTCTAACACGTGCAGATCTTTCTTTAAAATTCGATGCGTGGTGACTCTTGACAGATTCAATTGTTGTGCACGATGTCGAATTAATGTGTTTTGATACTCTTGTTTGTACACTTTCTCTCACTGCAACAATAGTTTCAACTGACCGACCACGACAAATTGGTGTTGCATTGTCAATAACAGAACCCATCCCTTCAAATTTAGTGATTAAGGTATGAAATGTTAACCCAGTGGGCGCTTCACTTTGTCCTAATTTTGTGTTAACTTTTCGTAATGCAATTGTAAATGATAGCTGATTTTCATAGAGTAGTTGTACACAAATTATTTATTGTTGAGCTGTTAATCACAGCATGTTCACGTCGGTGTCGTGTAGTTTATAGATGAAAGTTATTAAATATTAACGCCTTATATTTGACAGAACACAAATAGCGCGCAATTCAAATCCTATAGTTCCAAATGAGACATTCTATATTATCAAATACAAAAATTAAAGTTTTGCGAGAATTTTTTGTCCCAACTAGAAATTTTGGGAGTTTATACAGTGGAACTTCTTAAAAAATATACCGCGATCTCCTATTCATTTTATCGCTATTTGCCAAATAAAAAACACTCTTGTCAATATCTTGTCAATAAACGGAACAGTCTACCTGAGGCTAGCCATAAAAACAAGCCACGGTATGCGATAAGAGCCCTTTGGGATTTTTTATTTGGAAAATAGAGATGAAATAAACTATATCTAGTTTTGTATGAAAATAATAAATATACGACAACCTGTCAGAATTCACTAAAATGCCAAAAAGAATAGCTTGTTTCTTGAATACAAATACTCTTGTACAGTCAGGAGAAACCGTGCATTTCTTCCGGTATTCACCTGATTTATTTTTGGTAGATGCTGGTGCTGATTTATTCATAGTGAAACGGCATGAAGGTCAAAAGAGCAATACAGTAGCTGAAATCAATTCCAACGAAGAGAAAACAAAATATCATCAGTAATTTTTGGAGGTTTATTCGTATACTGGGTGGCCCACGAAGTTTTGGCCAGTCGATATCTCGAAACCTATTTGATCAATAATTTTGAAAATTGGCGATGTTAAACAGTCGAAGGCGTTGCCCATTTTTGGCATAAAAGAACTTTACTTCACCTACACATTTCCGGTCACGTGACATCAACTTCAAAATTTTAAATGAGACGCCCTTTATATTATTACAATTTTGTGATGGTCTATCTAATACAAATCCAATGATACCATATTTGTCAAGTATTTACGGCACTACAGTAATGATAAACAATTGCTTATGAACGTTTCCTTATTTTTATTAAAAAAATGTAGGTAACTTAGAAACAAATAAATTGTCCTAGCAACACAAAGACATCACTACTTGTCAAGCTGTATTAGTAGATTTTATGTTTGTAAAAATAGTAATAAGGTTATTATGCCTTTACCATTTTACAATGTAAATGGTACAATATCTTGTCCGGCTTGCTCCCCAGATATAACAAATAGATTTCTTTCTATGAGGATACTTAAATACACAGCCTAGAAATTTAGACGATTTGCAAAACAAAATCAGAGTAGCGTGCATAAACTGTTACACCAGAAATGTTTAGAGCAGCATGATACACAAATGTTTTTAAAATATTTGAGTATTGAAGGTGGACATCAATTTGAGCTTCAACTGTAATGATTTTTATAATTATTGTATTTTGCTGTGTAATTTTATCTTCTTTAATAAAAGTTTAAAAAAATCAATCCATTCATTTAACAGCTCAGATTATCACTGTTTTATATAAAAGTGCTAATAAATATGGTATCGTTGGATTTGTATTAGATATACCATCACAAAATTATCTCATTTAAAATTTTGAAGTTGATGTCATGTGACCGGAAATGTGCAGGTGAAATAAAGTCCTTTTATACCAAAAATGGGCAACGCTTTCGACTGTTTAATATCGCCAATTTTCAAAATTATTGTTCAAATAGGTTTCGAGATAGCAACTGGCCAAAACTTCGTGGGCCACCCGGTATAACAAGAAAATCAATTATCTAACTACATTAACTATAAATCAAACATCAAACACTGCAATGAATATAGGTATCTAGTCATGAAAATATCAAACGACGGGACACTTGATGAAGCGATTTCGGAAAGGAACACTCAAGGAAGGAGAGCAAGTACAATGTTGAACAGCACTCTATGGGATAAACAAATAACAATAGAAAATAAAAGAGGAATATATAATTCAATAATTAAAAGTATAGTAACCTATAGTTGTGAAGTATGGGCAATAAAAGAAAGAACAGAAAGAATGATAAGAGCCACAGAAATGGACTTCTGGAGGAGGTCAGTTGAAAAATCAAAGAGAGAAAGGGTAACAAATGAGAGAATAAGAAATATGATGGGATTAACACATAACATTGTAGATGATATGAGAACCAAACAACTCGTATGGTACGGGCATGTTCAGCGAATGCCAAATGACAGAATACCCAAAAAAATTCTAAACTGGAAACTACAAGGAAGAAGAAGGCGAGGAAGACCACGAAAAAGCTGGAGAGAGGGCATTGATAATGAAATTCGGGAGAGAGGTCTGGACGAGGACATGTGGAGAAATAGAGGGGAATGGAGATTAGGGATCGGAAGATGACGAAGGACGTTATAAACCGATATGATGATGATATTAACTATAAATCAACTAATTTAAGATCAGCTGCTATCATTAATTTAACAAACTGCGTTTAACTGCAATAACTGCGTTTTTATTATATATATGCGTCTTTTCTCATTATAATACTAGTAATATAATGAATCTCATTATAGTACTAGTGCTATAATAAACATCCTTACGGTATTACCATAAGGCTGTTATCTTCTGGTGTTTTAGATAACCCTCTACGTTGGAACTGCGTAAAATGTCATTCCCCCCGTATACTTTGTTTACACTTGAAGATTCGTCATGCTAAATGTTGCAAATCGATGCGAAAACATTCGCAACGAGGTGAATAATTGATACACTCAGCACCAAAAAACTACAATTATGCGCATTATCCGGATCAGCTGGACTTACGTCGTGCCTGGATTTTCCATCTCAATCCGTTTTATACCTGCTCAAGTTTTCTTTATATAATTTCTAATACTTTATGCAGTTTTTTTTAGAAAGGACTGACGTTCGCCGCTATGGGATATTCCCGGGTTACCATGCGAGAAAGGTCCGTCTGCTATTTTTTTCTTACGCTAAAACCACCGTATCTAATTTTGTATTGCCAGGGCATCTTCGCAACAGGAAATAATGTGGTTTCTTGCAAATTGGTTTCGTTTTAGAATCATTGTGACGCAAAGTTCTTATCTCCTCCGATGTCATGGGCCGAAAATCAAAGGTCTATAAAAAATTACTAGAGATTTAGATTTAACTTAGGTTTTTATTCATGTGTGTTTTTATTGGTTATAGGCGTATTGTGTGACGTATGTATATTCCATTGCCTTTTAGTATCGAATAACTAATACAGTAGTTGGGAATTTGCCAAGTTCTATGGCATGTCTTATGCTGAGTATCCCGGATTGTTTGTGAACATAATGGTAATTTTTATTTAATGAAAATGCTACGGCGCTCTCCACCGTAGTGGTGATAACATGATACACTACACTAATTGTAAGTTGGTCTTTTATTGTTACTACGAAAAATGTTATAATCTTTAATTTAATTGTAGTTTTTGAGAAAGTAACGCCTTCCTCTCCTTAGCCTTACAATTCACGAATTGCAACTATCAATATGGCTATCTATTCTTTTACATAAGAATCTTTTACAGAAGATAACAGGACTGATGATACAGAGAAACTTATAATTTCTTTGATTTTCTTTGGCGCCACGGTGGAGACAAGATGAGTATTTATTCTTTTACATAAGAACATTACATAAAACGTATTTACGTTTTATTTAATACATTCTTGTATAGAATATATTTACATAAAACCAGTGATGATATCGAGAAAACTATAGCTTCCTTGTTATTCATTTGGCGATACGCTGAATGTAATGGTAGTTTTTTGAGAAAACACCGTCTCCCTCTCCTTAGCCTTACAATTCACAAATTGCATCTATGAAGATGACTATTTATTCTTTTACATAAAAATATATTATAAAAGGACTGACGATATCGAGAAAATTATAATTTCTTTGATGTGCATTTGGCGACACGCTGAATTTGATGGTAATTTTTTGATAAAACACCGCCTGTCTCTTCTCGGCCTCACAATTCTCAACTATTATGCCAACATTTTAACTATCACGATGGCAATTTAACCTCATACGTAAGACAATATTATAAAACGACTGATGATATCGAGAAAATTATTGCTTCTTCGTTTTTCATTTGACGACACGCTTTTGAGTTTAATGGAATTTTTTGAGAAAACACTGCCTGCCTCTCCTCGGCCTCACAATTCTCAAATTACAACTATCAAGATCATTATTTACTCTTTTACATAAGAGTATATCATAAAGTGACTGGCGAAATCGAGAATATTATAGCTTCTTTGATCTTCATTTGGGGACACGCTGAATTCAATGGTAATTTTTTGAGAAAACGCCGAATGTCTCTTCTCAATACCAAAATTCTCAAACTGCAACTATCAAGATGGTACTTTTTTATTTTGTACATAAGAATATATTATTATAAAATGACTGGTAATATCGAGTAAAATCGTAGCTTCTTTTCTCTTCATTTGGCGACACGCTGAATTTAATGGTAATTTTTTGAGAAAACACCGTCTCTCCTCAGCCTCACAGTTCTCAAATTTCAACTATCACTATGGTAATTTAATATTATACTCGTACATAAGAGTATATTATAATATGGCTGATGATATCGAGATAATTGTATATTCATTGCTCTTCATTTGGGCACACGCTGAATTTAATGGTAATTTTTTGAGAAAACACCGCCTGTCCTCTCCTCAGCCTCACAATTATCACATTTCAACTATCACGATACTGATTTACTCCTATACATAAGAATATATTATAAAGCGACACGCTGAATTAAATGTTAATTGTTTGAGAAAACGCCGCCTGTCCCTCCTCAGCGCTATATCCCTTAAATTTCAATTATCACGATGATACTTTACTTTTATACATAAAAATGTATGGTAAAGCGACTGGCGATATCGAGAAAATTATAACTTCATTGTTTTTTACTTGGCGACACGCTCAATTTAATGGTAATTTTTTGAAAAAACACTGCCTCTCCTCAGTCACACAATTCTCAGATTACAACTATCAAGATGATTATTTACTCTTTTAGATAAGAATATATCATAAAACGACTACTGACATCGAGAAAATGATAGCTTCTTTGTCTTCATTTGATGACACGCTGAATTTAATGGAAATTTTTTGAGTAAACACCGCATGTCTCTCCTGAGTCTCACAACTCTCAAACTTCAACTATCACGATGGTAATTTAATTTCATACATAAGAATATATAATAAAACGTCTGATGATATCTAGAAAATCATAGCCTCTTTGCTGTCCATTTGGAGATACGCTCAATTTACTAGTAATTTCTTGAGAAAACACCGCCTGCCTCTCCTTAGCCTCACAATTCTCAAGTTGCAACTATCAAGATGATTATTTACTCCTTTAGATAAGGATA
Source organism: Rosalia funebris (assembly GCA_037954035.1). NCBI lineage: Eukaryota > Metazoa > Arthropoda > Insecta > Coleoptera > Cerambycidae > Rosalia > Rosalia funebris. The sequence continues at coordinate 21,180,384 of JAZFAV010000021.1, forward strand.
TACTGGGAAGTGACTGGTGATATCTAAAAAATTATAGCTTCTTTGCTTTTCATTTGGCGATACGCTGAATTAAATGGTAGTTTTCTGAGAAAACACCACTTATCTCTCCTGAGCCTCACAACTCTCAAACCTCGACTATCACGATGGTAATTTAAGATTATGCATAAAAATATGTCTCAAAATGACTGGTGATATCGAGAAATTTATAGCTTCTGCGCTCTTCATTTGGCGACACGCTGAATTTAATGGCAATTTTCTGAGAAAACACCGCTTGTCTCTCCTCAGCCTCACATCTCTCAAATCTCAAATATCACGATGATAATTTACTCCTATGCACAAGAATATATTATAAAGCGACTGGTGGTATCGAGAATATCATAGTAATATTTTGAGAAAACACCGCCTGTTTCTCCTCAGCCTCACAATTCACAAATTTCAACTATCAAGATCATCATTTATTCTTCTAAATAAGAATATATTATACAACGATTGATGACATTATAATTTCTTTGATTTTTATTTGGCGACACGCCGAATTTAACTGTAATTCTTTGAGAAAACACCGCCTGCCTCTTCTCAGCTTTAAAATTTATAAATTGCAACTATAAAGATGATTATCTAATATTTTAAGTAAGAATGTATTATGAAATGACAGACGATATGGAAAAGATTATAATTTCTGTGATTCGCATTTGGCGATAGGCTGAATTTAATGGTAATGTTTTAAGATAACACCGCCTGCCTCTCCTCGGCTGCAAAATTCTCAAATTGCAACTAACACGATGATAATTTAATATTCAACATAAAAATATATTATAAAATGATTGACATAGAAAAAATTATAGCCTCTATACTCTTCATTTTGCGACACGCTGAATTTAATGGTAATTTTTTGAGAGAACACCGCCTGCCTCTCCTCAGCCTCACAACTCTCCAATCTCAACTATGACGATGGTAATTTAATATTACACATAAACATATATTATAAAACGACTGGTGTTATCGAGAAAATCATAACTTCTTTGCTCTTCATTTGGTGATACGCTAAATTCAATGGTAATTTCTTGAGAAAACACCGTCTGTCTATCTTCAACCTCACAACTCTCAAATTTCAACTATCACGATGATAGTTTAATCTCACACATAAGAATATATTATAAAATGACTGGTGATATTGTGAAAATTATAGCTTCTTTGCTCTTTATTTGTCGACACGCTCAATTTAATGGTAATTTTTTGAAAAAACACTGCCTCTCCTCAGTCACACAATTCTCAGATTACAACTATCAAGATGATCATTTACTCTTTTACATAAGAATATATCATAAAACGACTGCTGACATCGAGAAAATCATAGCTTCTTTGTCTTCACTTGATAACACGCTGAATTTAATGGAAATTTTTTGAGTAAACACCGCATTCCTCTCCTCAGCCTCATAACTCTCAAACAACTTCAACTATCACGATGGTAATTTAATTTCGTGCATAAGAATATATAATAAAACGTCTGATGATATCGAGAAAATTATAGCTTCTTTGCTCTCCATTTGGCGATACGCTGAATTTAATGGTAGTTTCTTGAGAAAACACCGCCTGTCTCTCCTTAGCCTCACAATTCTCAAATTACAACTATCAAGATGATTATTTACTCCTTTAGATAAGGATATACTGGGATGTGACTGGTGATATCCAGAAAATTATAGCTTCTTTGTTCTTCATTTGGCGATACGCTGAATTTAATGGTAATTTTTTGAGAAAACAGCGCCTGTCTCTTCTCAGCCTCACAACTCTTATATTTCAACTATCGCGATAGTAGTTGAACCTCATACAAAACAGTATATTGTAAAATGACTGGTGAAATCGAGAAAATTATGGCTTCTTTGCTCTTCATTTGGCGATACGCTGAACTTATGGTAATTTTTTGAGAAAACAGCGCCTGTCTCTCCTCAGCCTCACAACTCTCATATTCCAACTATCACGATAGTAGTTTAACCTCATACATAACAATGTATCGTAAAATGACTGGTGAGATCGAGAAAATTATGGCTGCCTTGCTCTTTATTTGGCGATACGCGGAATTTAATGGTAATTTTTTGAGAAAACACCACCTACCTCTCCTCAGCCTCACAATTCTCAAATTACAACTATTAAGATGATTATTTACATAAGAATATATCACAAAACGGAAGGTGATATCCAGAAAATAATAGCTTTTTTGCTCTTTTTCATTTGGTGATACACTGAATACAATGGCAATTTTTGGAGAAAACACTGCCTGTCTCTCTTCAGCCTTATAATTTACAAATTGCAACTATCAAGATAGATATTTATTCTTTTACATAAAAATATACTATAGAACCACTTGTTATTTGATTTTAATTTGACAGTACTCTGAATTTGATTTCAATTTTTTGAGAAAATACCGCCTATCTCTCCTGAGTCTTACAATATTCAAATTGCAACTATCAGGATAGTATTTAAATGCCATATATAAGAATACATAATATATTCTTCAATAAAGTCAGTGGTGATATTCAGAAAATTATAGCTTCTGTGTTATTCATTTGGCAACACGCTGAATTTAATGGTAATTTTTTGAGAAATCACCGCCTACTTCTTCTCAGCCTTACAACTCACAAATTGCAACTATCTTGATGATTATTTATTTCCATAAATAAGGTTATATTATAAAACGATTGATGATATTAAGAAAATCATAACTTTTTTGATTTTCATTTGGCGACACGCTGAATTTATTGGTAATTTTTTGAGAAAACACCACCTACCTCTCCTGAGCCTCACAGTTCACAAATTGCAACTATTAAGATTGTTATTTACCTTTACTTCAGAATACATTATAAAACGACAGATGATATCGAATATTATAACCCTTTCCTTTTCATTTGGCGACACGCTAAATGGTAATTTTGTTGAGGAAACATCGCCTGTCTGCCGTCGGCCTCAGAATTCAGAAATTGCAACTATCCAGACAGTAATTTAATCTTTTACATAAGAATATATTACAAAACGACTGGTGATATCGACAAAATTATAGCTTCTTTGCTCTTTGTGCGGCGATATGCTGACTTAACAGTAATTCTTTAGGAAAACACCCCCTGCCTCTCCGCAGCCTCAATTCTCAAATTGCTACTATCAAGATGGTTATTTATATTTGTTATAATATTTATTTAATATATAATATGAATTTATATATTATGTTAATCTTGCAAAAAAAAATAAAGTAAAAGTAATAATGTGAAGTTTCACTAATAATTTAATTTCGTTCAGGAGTTTATAATTCATGTTCTTACCAACACAAGTAATAACCACAACATAGATCGAGTTGTTATGATATGTGTATTCTGTCCTTATTTTTTAAATACGTTAATAGAAAATAGAAGTTATGGCGTGATTCATATTTTTACTCTCACGTTATCGATTGCTATGATTAATTGATATTAGCTAATATATCATTTGAGAGATGCTCCATTTTACCATTTATTGGCCTTTAAGGACTGACAACAAAAATACGTGTATTTCTTTTTCTATCGATATTGAGATCTCCATAATAATAATCAAGATATCAGTATGTTATATTGTACACACGTTTAGCTAATAAAATAATACCTAAAATAAATAAATACTATTTAAATACAACTGCTTTAAATCCAAGCACGATGTTGAATATTAAATGATCCTAACGTGTTATGGTTATGATGAAATTCCTAAATTTTAGCGAAAGCTAGCTTTCGCTTAACCACTGTTAATTCTTTGTCAATGATAAGCGACTGATACTTCTTTAATTTGATTTAATCTTTTATCATACGAGGATATAATCACATGCAAGCGATAAAATGGAAATTTAGTTCCTGATATGGAAGTCTTAGAACTGTTCGTAGTCAGCTTCCCACTACAACATGTATATTTATTACACGGTATGGAACCGTTAAAAGTTATAAATAAATCGAGGCAAACAAAATGGCACTATGTGTATCGTCCGAGATCGTTAAACTCATTCCGAAAACCAGTTCTGATTCTTTTTTCCTTATTTCTTTATCCATAAGGGATATTTCGTTTAGTCATTCTTCTTCGGGAAGTCGATATAGTAGTATGTGAAATATGTGGTGGCAAGTATAGCATCACTCATTGCATTTTTTTTTATTTAATACATGTTTAGTCCTAAGTAGTCCGCGATGGCGATAACCTTTGTTTTATTTGTGATAATTGTTTATATTGCTGTGTGCATAATTCCAGCAAAATCCGCTGACACGGCCCCTATTGTATTGGGTGAGTAGTACTTAAGGTGCCAAGTGAAAAGTAATAAATGCAGGTCATCTCGAGAATATACCGGGTGGCCCACGAAGTTTTGGTCAGTCGATATCTCGAAACCTATTTCAACGATAATTTTGAAAATATGTTAAACAGCCGGAAGCGTTGCCCATTTTTGGCACAAAAGGACTTTATTTCACCTGCACATTTCCCGTCATGTGACATCAACTACAAAATTTTAAAGGAAGGGCGTCTCCTTTAAAATTTCATGTTATGTATGTTATTATAATTTTGTGATAGTCTGTCTAATACCAATCCAATGATACCATACTTTTTTTTACGGCACTACAGTCACGATAAACAACTGTTTATGAACGTTTCTTTATTTTTATTAAAAAAACGTAGGTAGCTTATAAACAAAAAAGTTGTCCTAGTAACAGAAATACATTACTACTTGTCAAGAGCTGTCAAGCAGTGTTAGTAGATTTTGTGTTTGTAAAAATAGTAACAAGGTTATTATGCCTTTACAGTTTACAACGTAAATGGTACAATATTTTGGCTGCCTCACTCCCCAGATATAACACCTTTACGGATACTTGGTTTACAATACACAGCCTAGAAATATAGATGATTTGCAAAACAAAATCAGAGCAGCGTGTCAAACTGTTACACCAGAAATGATTAGAACAGCATGCTACACAAATGTTTTAAAAAAAATTGAGTATTGCGCTAATGAAGGTGGACATCAACTTGAGCATAATCTGTAATGATTTTCATAATTATTGTATTTTGCTGTGTAATTATTTATCTTCTTTAATAAAAGTATTAAAAAATCAATCCATTCATTTAACAGTTCAGATTATCACTGTTTTACAAAAATGTGCTAATAAATATGGTATCGTTGGATTTGTCTTAGATAGACCATCACAAAATTATAGTGACATAGGGTGTCTCGTTTAAAATTTTGAAGTTGATATCACGTGACCGGAAATGTGCATGTGAAATAAAGTCTTTTTATGCCAAAAATGGGCAACACTTTCGACTGCTTAACATCGCCAATTTTAAAAATGATTGTTTAAGTAAGTTTCGATATATCGACTGGCCAAAACTTCGTGGGCCACCCGGTATAGTTAATATTTCATTGTAATAATAAATATTTTCTTTATTTAACATCGTTATTTACTAGTTTAATTATTTTCTATATGTTTATTTAACCCCTTGATTTATTTAAGTTTTTTATAACATATATAAGTGTGAGACTTATATGAAAAATTATTGAATATTAGAAAGAAAAAAGAAAGAATAGTAGAAATCCTCTATGCGACTATTTAAATTTTTTATGTGCATTTGAATTAACTATGAGCAACTGAAATATACTTATCTTTAAAATGTGTTCAAACATTTGAATCTCACTTATGTGTTCTCACTGTATTTATTTTATCTCTCACCGTATTTATTTCACCTTTACACTTATTCGGTCGATAGAGTAGCTACAATGTAGTACAATGTAGTCAGTAGACAAGTGTCTATGTTTATGAAGCACATGAATAGTATTTCTCAGAGTATTAAATTTACTTCATAAATAATGTGTAATATTTTATTAAAGACAGTTTGTTACTGATATTTTGAACTTTAAATCAATAATTAATTAACGTTAATAAAACTCTATTTTTAGGTATATCTCTCTAGTGGGGGTAATATCAAATATTAAAACCAACCAATATGTAGACCGTCTAGCATATAAGCCAAAAAAAGACGGCAATAGTATCCCCAATTTCAAAATCACCAAAGACACATTTATATTTTGCAATAGTTAAAAATAATTTATGGTATGCAAATATAAATAATTTTTAGTTTATATAACATTAGCAAAATTGGTTTAATGAGGCTACAGCTGGGCAATTTTATAAAAGTACCCAACCACTTGCAACTGGAATTCTTTAGTTTAAAAATGAAACCAAGAAACATTCTGTAAATTGGTATGTAGATCCAGACATGGACTTTTCCCTTCATAGAAACATAAAACAGGATATTACAAATTGAGGGCTTATGGGTAGACCTGTAATATTATCGCGCCAGTAGCGTACAATGTGTATACAAGGACAGATGAGATATAACAATTATTTAAATGCACTTACCTTTTACTGTTGAAGTGTGGTTGTCGACTAAGGTAAATCACACTGTAAATCAGGAATATACACCGTGTAGCATTACAATTGCTTCCATTGAAAATAATTTTTTGCGAAATATTGAAAATGTGGTTGTAGTGGGAGAATGATCGCTCTACATCTAATTAGGTAATATTCGCAAAATTAAAATATTCCCTCGCATCCTGTTTTTGGTTATATATACATAAGTTTGCATATGGCACTTTCTATAAATTTCAATTTTTATTTTACATGGCAGTCAGTCCAATATATCAATTCCTAACTACCCGTCAAGTTGTCCAAGGGCCTTATTAAGTTGATACTGATCCTAACGACAGTAAGTCACATCAACGACAATAAGTGCTTTTGCCAAAAATAACGCACTGTCTAATTGTGTTCCTAATTATTAAATAAGTGTTGCAACCACAGAATATGTGTCACAAATCTATATTATACTAGTATCTGTTTCAAATTGAGGATACGATAATAGTTCCTGACTTAGTCTCAGTAGCTTCGGACTCGATTTAAATTTAACAATGAAACATTTCATAATTTGAAAATTCCTCTGTGTATGTGTGCGTGTGCATGTGTGCATGTGTTTTTTTTTGTTCAGGGGGGAAATGCTTTATGCACCGTAGGTATTGTACACCCATGTGTCGGACTCTGCATATTTGGCCTACCGATTAAAACCCTAACCTCATCATCATTGGCCTGTGTGATGCCCCCGCGGAACCGCCGTTGAGCATTACTGAGGTCGCGAGGGCGGCCTCAGCCCTTCATACACTTTGAGCCAATAGTCATTGTGTGTGTGTGTGTGTCTGTGTATGTGTATTTGTATGTGTACGTGTATGTGTGTGTGTCTGTGTATGTGTATATTTCTTTTGGGACAGGAGCAGCAATCTACTCACAAGTAGCCCCCCCGAACTCCTGATCATCACCCCGGAACCGCTTTCGCATTACTTCGAAGTGATGTCCTTTCTTAGACATTTCCCTACATACCCCATCCTCTTTCGAGATTAGGGGTTCAGGAGCTGAATTCTACGCCTTTCTGTCTCCGCTTTCCTCCTCTCCCTCATTATGTCTTGTACGTATTCCCGCACTACTATCCATTTCATTTCTTCTTCCAGCATGACTGGCACCATGTTTTCCACAGTTAATTCAACGCCTACCCTGTCCTCAAATCGTTGTCTCTTTTCTTGTCCGGCCTTGCATTCAAATATTGCGTGATGTGCATTGTCCTCTGTATCTCCACATAGCAAGCACGTGGAGCTCTCCCGCTTCTTAATTTTTTTTTAAGATATGCCATGAAAGATCCGTGTCCTGTCAGGGCCTGGGTTAACTCGTAATTTACTTGTCCATGTTTCCTGTCTGTCCATTTTTTCACATCCGGTATCAGTCTATGCGTCCCCCTACCCGTGGTACCTGAATCCCACCTCTCTTGCCACCTTTCCATGAGCCTTTCCCTTGCCTCCTTTTTAACTTCCACTCTCTCCTTCACCCTTTTGTCCTATATATATATATTCGTTGTACACCTCCTGTCTTCCTCGGACTTGGAGGTCGGTTGGCGGTGTGCTTGCCACCACCAATGCCGCTTCCTCTGAGACTGTCCTATGTGCTGATATCACTCTTAATACGCTGCGTTTTTGGACTCACGCCAAAGTAAGCCTGATTCTTTTATTTTCCATCGCTTCCATCCATATTTCCGCCCTGATTAATATCTTAGAGTGCACTACGCTGTTTAATAGCCTTCTCTTCATCTCGCCTGGATCGCCGATGTTGGGCATTAACCTTGCCAGGGCCGAGGCTGTTTTTACTGCCTTTTCTACTGTTTTTGCTATGTGTTCAGCATATGTCAGTCTGTTGTCTATTTGTATTCCCAGGTATTTTACACTTTTACTCCACTGGATCTTCTCTCTTCCTATCTTAAACACTGGAGGAGTAAAAGCTCTCTTGTCAGTTATCAATACAGCTTCCGTCACTTATGCACTGCCATTTTCAACCCGTTTTCGTTTAACCATTCCTTCACCCCTAAGACCGCTTCATATGTTATTACTTCTAAAGTACTCGTGCTTCTTGCAGTTGTCACTACCGCTGCGTCATCAGCAAATCCTATTATCGTCGTATCTTGCGGTAGTTCCAGGTTTAACAGTCTATCGTACATGACGTTCCATGTGTATGTGTATGTGTATGTGTATGTATGTGTTAATACCTTGAGGATCTTAAAATATCGCTTGACTTTCTTTGATAGCAGCTACCCTTTTAAATCAAGTTGTTGAAAAATTATAGAAATTTATCTGTAACCATATTACGTAGCGAGTAAGAATAAGCTGTGGTAGTTTAGAGATGTCGGAACACTGTCAATGGAAGTCTCCAATACGTTTAGGAGATTGGAAAACACCGCATTTGTAAGGGACATAAATGAATTTACGCTTGGATGATATCTTCGCATTTATTCAGCCACAAGATGTGACGCATATAGTTTACACGTAATATTTAAGAAATTACCACTCTATTGTTTAAGACAACGACCTGCAGAACGTGTGATTGGGATAGCAAATGTACATACGTACATTTGTACATAACATTAGCAAATGTACATAACATTAATAGATATTTTTAGAAACCACAATTCTTTATTGTTTAATTCAGAATTTGTATTGTTTTTACTTTGTTACCACACAGATGATACATATGCCGTCATGTTTTGCAACAATAACTTCTTGGTGAAATTATATTTATCCCAGCAGTATCGAAATACTTGTTGATTAAATAAAGTAAACGGTAAATTACACGACATCAAGATAAAAATTAAGTCAAACATAAAATCAGGCCTTGGGTTTAGGTCACTATTTTATATTTGTGTTGTACACTGTTTATATGTTCTTCATGTTTAGTTCATCGAAAACGAAACATTGTTTTTGTACCATCGCATTTTAAGTCTGTAAATTCCCATATATACTTATAAACTTAATCAACTTCTGGTCGTTTTTTAGTCCTATGTGCACTCGACATAATAAATTAACACTTTTGCAATGCAAAACATTTGTATTAAAATACACAGCGCAGCACTAAACATATATTTAAAAGAATCACTGCATACTACAACTACATGCGATTGGTCGAACTGAGACGCTGATTCGCCGACTCACCGCCCTCACGTGTACGCACATGTATGGCGGCAATGTTTAGCTGACAAAAACAACTTCAAATTAATAAGGTATAATAAATGCGTATAGTTATCATCATCAGAACGACAGCAACATATATTTATATGTGAGATGTTCACAAGCATGATCTACATTGGAGGAACGAATTTAACATATAACAAATAATCATTTATTATATTATTTACTACCTCGAAAGAATAAATAAAAATATATTGTTTTGTGGAGTAATAGACTTATTAAGCAATTATAATTTCTGGGTTGAAGTGATAATTTATTCACAAAAAAATCTCAGTTATTGCATATCTTTTTGCATATATATTTTTTTAATTACCTTACAAAGCATTGAAATATAGAATAGAATGTAGTGCCATTAATTGTTCTTATTTATTATTATAGAGTTTTAATAGTTACATTTCTGAGTATCATAAATATCTAAAGCCTGTTTATCTTAAATAAAAGCCGGTACACAACTATAAAATTGCCACATTATTATAAATTTACATTGATAGCATGTGATTTACCGTTTCCTCTTTAAAAGTTAATAACTTGTTTAAGATAAAATAAAATAACAAAATTAAGTCCATTAATATGTCTGGTAGTCTGGTATGTATCAGAACATTTTAATCAATTGGTTTTTCATGTCCTAAATGGCCTCATTAACACTGTTAAAAGTGTACTCACTTCTTGGAATATACACAAAATTAACGCAACAGCAAAACTTTTCGTTATTTCTTATATATAATTTTTTGAAGTTTTAAATCCTTAAACATTTTATGTAGGTGGCCTAGGATATCCTCTGTCACTACTGATAAGTAATTTCAATTGATTGACAGATATAAAGTAATATTTTGTAATGGTTTGTTAATAAAACATTTAACACTGTCTAAAGACATTTGTAAAAGGCATTAAATTCAATTACCCTAGTGATTTTTTTAATTTAATGTCATCAAGTGTATGAAACACTTTGTACAGTACTCTTAGAGTAGAATAAATGAATCGTCCACGCAACTTAAGAAAAGATGAAGCAGTGAAGCAGATGAAGCAGTGAGTATGTTATACTCTATACTCACTGGTTAACGGCTGACGTCGTCAGCGATATGTGGCTAATTTGTTAAGAGTTAGACAATCAACAATTAGTCGAACATTTCAATGATCTTGGAAGTTACTGTATAACCCCAGGACAAGCTCATAAAAGTCTACAGATTCAAGAGATTAACGATAGCTTATGCAAGTTGCCTTAATAAATAGGCATTTTACCAGTTTAGAGCTAAGCAAAGCCTTAGCAGCAACTCGAAATATAGCAAGATAGCTTAATGGAGGCTTCAGAAGTCTTGATAAAGATATATTGGATAGCAGAAGACTATTAGAATAGTCAATAGAAGTCTAATAGAAAACTATATCAACTATTGCACCACTACTCATCAGAAAAAATGAAATTACTAGATTGAGTTGCAAGAGAAACACGTGAATTGGACCATTGATGACTGGAAACGAGTTCTGTTTTCAGACGAAACAAGAGTAAGGCTTAATTTAGCAGATGGACATCAATGAGTCTAACGGAGGCCAGGAGAGTGATCAGTATTAACACTGACTTAGTTTTCCATGAAACACCAAGACGCTATACACTACATTTAACGCGCGTTTCTACAAAAAAGTTGGCATGATTAAAACTATAATGGTAATGGTAAGTAATGCAATGGCAATGATAATGGTAAGTTCAAAAGTTTTAATCATCTCCAGATGATGCCAACTTTGTTGGCGAAACGCGCGTCGCATGTAGTGTACCTATAGTGTTTTGGTATTTTATGGAAAACTAAGTCAGTGTTATCTTCACACCAAACGGTTTCAACCTACTCCAGTATATACACTTGTATACTATAAGTATAGTATACAAGTGTATACATACTGGAGTAGTATGTATACACTTGTATAAGTATCGACATAAGTATATAAGTATATATACTATAAGTATACACTTTTAACTTAAATACGATGAAATATTAGTACATATACAAAATAAATTAACACACCAATTGTTTCGCCAATACAGTAGCTTCTTCAGAATTGAGCCCACTAGATGCAAAACTCTGTATTTGCAAAAAAATGAAAAATGATATTTTACTGTTATTGCATTCTAGTCTTCCTAGGCTATAATATATTAAATCTAGTTAAATGCAATTATCTGTATTTGTTGAGTCATTTCGATTTAAAACTGACAGTCAAATGCAAAACTCTGCATATATTTCACTCTCTCAAATGCAAAACTAAGTATTTGTCGTTCGACCAATGAGAACCTTCTATCGCGCGTCATGTGTTGGACCACATGTTTAACCTCTTATGCGTATTTGTTATTTTGAGCTGTTTGAGCATCTAGTCTACTCTAGTCTATAGTGTATTATAGGTAATTCTATAGAACACCCCCTTCTGGATTTTCGCGTTTTTTTTTCATGGACGTGTTGTAGGTTGTTATAGGAACAGTTTTTCACAAACGAAACTTTGCGCAAATTAATAATAACCCATCTAGCTAACGAGAGGTGGGAGCGAATAGGGGTGCTGGGTTGGGTAAACAGGTGTATTGAGGAATGTTAATTTTGCAAAGGTACATGTAAATTTTTGAAAATATTCAAAATATAGAGGTAGTATTTAAGGGTTGAAACATCCCTTTCTAGATTTTCGCGTTTTTTTTTCATGGACGTGTTGTAGGTTGATATAGGAATATGATGAAGATATTAAAAACCAAGAACCACATTTGTAAAAAAAAAATAAAAAAATTAACTTGTTTTATATTATCCTGTATAAGAATAAATTGTTTATTTAATAATCTCGCTTATATTGTGAAATTAATCGGTATAGTAAAAAATGTATCATTTTAGTTGAAATGCAAAACTAGGTAAAATCATGTGTCAGATGCAAAACTAAGTAAATGCGTTTTTTAATTGTAATTTTCTCAACTACCACGACATCTTTAGCTAAAATTTCAAATAAAGCATTTTTACTGCTAAAACTTTCAAAAAAACAGCTGTATGTCGTTCGGTTCCGATCCGGGACAAATGTCGAATCCTACCTGTGGCGGGTTTTATTTTTTGAAACCTTATCTGATCGTGCAGAAACACGAGAAAGGGGTCGAGGATCGCTTCTGGGTATAATTCAATGCCTGGCGGGGCTTTAGCCCGAGGAGTAGTTGTTTCCTAGAGCGATTATGTAATAGCTTTGCTATTCGGGAACTACTTTGATAACCGCTTGGCGGCTTGGTGGTTCCTTTCTTGATTTCCGACTTATAAGTTACTGCAAAAACTTTAATTATTTACCGCAGTTGCAAACACTACCGTAGCCACGTTATTACAGAAAACTATTTTTGCGTTTATCTCGAAATCATCTTCTAGTCAAATACAGAGTTTTGCATCTAGTGGGCTCAGATGTTGAGTACATAGACTAAATTTTACGTTGTGGAACTGCGTTTATATAACTGGGGTAATTTTAGATTTATTATTATGGGAATTCCTACTATAGTAGAATTATTTTATGAAGAGCAAGTCGGCAATAAACCGTGCGACAAAGAGCAATGTATAGCTTACTATAGCTTACCTTCTCCCACGTGAATGCAGTAAAAGAATTTTACGCGCAAATGATTTATACGCAAGGTATGTGTCTCTTATTCAGTCAGACATACATCTGCCTTATTAAACTATTGTTGTTAAGTTATAAAATTTCCACCGGTATCTATAAATTTTAAACAAATTTTTGTTATTGGATAACATGTAGAACTAAAATAAATTTAATAAAGGAGATGAGTTTGTTTCTATTTGATCATTTAATATGCTATCAGATTTCTTAGCTTTATAAATTTTTAAAGACTCTAATAAATTTAGTTTTAAACCTTTCTTCTCTACATGTGCAATTTTAAATTCTTCGTTAAAGGTATGGTCTGCTTCAATTAGATGTGTTGCATATGTTGAATTTCTTTTTTCATTATTAAACTCCTTTTGTGTTCTGCTATTCGCGTTTTGAAGTTTCTTCATGTTTGTCCTATATATACCTTAGGATAAGTACCGCAAGTCAACTTACACTTACCCTAATGTGCTTGCCGTAGGACAAATAGGAATAAACTTTAAAACTCGAATAGTAGAACACAAAAGGAGTTTTAATAATAAAAAGAGAGATTCAACATATGCAACACATCTAATTGAAACAGACCATACTTTTAACGAAAAATTGTACATGTAGAGACGAGAGCCTTAAAATTAAATTTATTAGAATCTTTAGAATTTAATAAAGCAAAGAAATCTGATAGCATATCAAATGATCAAATAGAAGCAAACTCATCTCCTTAGTTCTACATGCTATCTAAAAAAAATTGTTTAAAATTTACAGATACCATCGGTTGAAATTTTATAACTTAAACTTTAACTTTATATAAACAATAGTTTAATGGTAGGAATTCCCATAGCGATAAACCTAAAATTACCCTAGTTATATAAATGCAATTCCACAATGTAAAATTTAGTCTATGTACTCAACATCTGAAGAAGCCACCGTGTTGGCGAAACATTTGTTATGTTTAACAAATAAAAAGTGAACCTAACCATCGAAGGTTTTAATTTTATATAAATATGGATATTCATCAAGTAACAGCGCAATCAATTCAGAAGGAAATATTAGTACGTTGTGATGTGTCAGTGACAAGTTTGTTAATAAATGACATTAAGATTTGTGGTTCGGAATAGTTCGGCGCTTCATCAAAACTGTGTTACATCAAGTTTATCAACAATACCAGCATTAATTCTCGCAGGCATTGTATCTACCAGCTTAGCGCACTCTTCAGGAAGCATGCTGTCCCAAATTTCTTGCCATTTGGTATGTAGATCGTTAACGGAACGGGCTGGATGTTTGCGCAACTGTTTTTTCATTTTATGCCACAATGTTTCTATTGGCGAGGGATCTCTAAATGATATAAACAACATATAAACTGGCATAGTAATTTAGTGCATAGTGATTTTTATCAGTGTCATAGTAAGGCCATAATCCTTCAACAAGTTTGACTTTCTAAAGGTGTCGTTTTCCATCTTGTAGGAGTATGGTCGATTAAATTTTTAATAAATTAAGTTGACCTGTGTTTGATATACACAACATTGATATTGATTTTTATCACTATCATAGTAAGGCCATAATCCTTCAACAAGTTCGACTTTCTAAAGGTGTCGCTTTCCATCTTGTATGGTCAATTAAATTTTTAATAAATTAAGTTGGCCTGTGTTTGATTTACGCAGCATTTATTTTAAAAATAGATTTTAATCAATATATTTTATAAAAAGGGATAGTTAATTACCATACCAAATAGGGTAAAAGAATAGGTAACTCACTGATGTGATGCTCGTTTTACTCTAAATATAAAACAGAAAACAATATAAGATATACTTTGTCTATATAATCTGTAAGCTAGTTGTTAAAGAAACGTATTAAATAGGTAAAGTTATTTACTTAACAGCTAAACTTAGCTAACCTTATCTGTAGCTAAACTTAACTTTAGCTAAACTTAGCTAAATTCAATTCACGCACATAGAAATATACATTATCCATATAAGAATCGATATGACTACTATACTAAAACGGTACACATGAAAAAAATGTTAGATATAGAACAGAGATGACAATTGTTTCAATCGGGGCTCGAACCTGAATGTTAAATTCGATCGAATAATTAATGAGCTTTATCCATCATTCCTTCCACTGAGCCACTCGCAACTTAAATACACATATCTTACTTCATGAAGTTTATCCCAAAAATTTCAATCTACATCTATTTTACCTTAGAGTATTAACCATTTCGAAATATTTTTAGTTGCATTTAGTCAATATTACATCAAATTCAATTTTCAGTGTTCGTTAAGTTATGGTACCCCTATTATTATATTGTTTTCTTATTC
The DNA here is from genome assembly GCA_037954035.1 of Rosalia funebris. Taxonomy (NCBI): domain Eukaryota; kingdom Metazoa; phylum Arthropoda; class Insecta; order Coleoptera; family Cerambycidae; genus Rosalia; species Rosalia funebris. The sequence continues at coordinate 21,195,891 of JAZFAV010000021.1, forward strand.
TAGGGTATAAACCAATGAGGCCTCCTTACGCAGGAGCTACAGGAGGTAACTGGGTCAACTACGCTGGGCAGAAAATACCAGAGGGAACGCCATGGCCAGCAAAACCTGAGGATTACCCTAACATCAGCGCAACATTGCTCAATAGCTCAACAGAAGCCGCAACTATAATTACCACCACATATAGTTCCGTTACGATAACAGAAATTGAAAATGATGGTCATTCCACAGACGAAAGCTTTGTAATTTATAATACTACATCACTAAAACCAATTTTAAGTGATGATGTTAGTGAATCAACTTCAGATGTTAACCAAATTAACACAACAGAAGGGACGATAATTGGATCTTCAAAAGTACCAGTACCAAATAGATCTCCTTTCCTTGGCCCCACTGGGGGCAACTTTATACCACAGTTGATACCACCTGGAACACCGTGGCCTGCCAGACCCGGAGATGATGAAGATATCAATGTTACTTCCCAAAATCCAATTCCAAATGATAATACAGAAGAAGTAATCACTACTACATCAAAAGAAGTAGAGGTGATCATACCACCAAAATTGCCTGTATCAAATAGACCCCCATTCCTTGGCCCTACAGGAGGTAACTTTATACCACAGTTAATACCGTCTGGAATACCATGGCCTGCTAGGCCTAAAGATGAGGAAGATCCGAATATTACTACTCAATATTCAACTCTGCATGAGAATACAGAAGAAATAATCACTACTACTTCAAAGTGGGTAGAAGTGGTCGTACCACCAAAATTACCTGTACCAAATAGACCTCCATTCCTTGGCCCTACCGGAGGCAACGTTATACCACAGTTAGTACCACCCGGAAAACCATGGCCTGCCAGACCCGAAGATTATGAAGGCTACAATGTTACAACCCAAACTCCAAATTCAACTAATACAAACGGGACAACCTCTACTGTACCAAATGAAATAGTGGTACCACCCAAAGTACCTGCACCAAGTAGACCTTCATTCCTGGGTCCTAGTGGGGGTAATTTTGTACCACAGTCAGTACCTCCTGCAAAGCCGTGGCCTGCTAGACCAGAAGATTATGAAGGTTACAATATTACTACACAAAACCCCAGTTTAGATAAACAAGATAGCCAAATAACTACAACTCTTTCTGAAAATCAAATTATCATAAATGAAACGGAAATAGTTGAAAATGTACCTTCTCTACAAGGTGATAACTTTATCCCACAATCCACGTCTCCTGCAATTCCGTGTTACTTAAAACCCGAGAATCCATTAGAGTTGGTATCACAAAAACCTAGTTTAAATGATAACATAGTTGAAACAACCACATTGTCCAATATTAATCAAGTTAACCTAGAAGAAATTAATATTACCACGTCTCCAAACCTACCAGTATCAAATACATCTTCGTTACATGAATCTGCTGGTGAGAATTCTATTAAACCAGAAAATTATGACAGGTATAATGTTACATCAGAGAAGCCAAGTTCAGAACGTCCTTCTGAATACGAAAATGAAAAAGTAATATTCCCAGACAATCCAGTGTTAAACGTCGAAATTACATCTGAACATACTCCGTTGCACAAGGTATCAAAACCTACTCCACATATATTCTCTGTAGCTTTTTATTTAGGAAACCAAAATTCTGATACGAATAATAACCAAACCGCTGAAAATCCATCTCTAGTTATTTCTATTGATATGGATACTCTTAAAGACGATAGAAAAGTTACACAAGTTGGTGATACAATAACAAACTCCATGAATAGAGCTGAGCAGTTTTTAGCTTCAGAGAAAGAACTCACTGACGATGATCACAGTAAACATAATTATTCGGTTAAGATTAATTTAGGAGACTTAGTAGCTTCATCGAAAAAGTCCTCGGCTAGAATAAATATTGGACACGTTTTTGGAGATACAACTGAAGAGAGTAAGATGGTTGAGGATGAAAATTTACCTGAGAAAAGACACACTCTGCCACAAGAAAAACAGAAAAGTTTTAATAAAGATCGATTTTTGTCTGTGTTTGTTAACTTGAAGGACTTTAGGAATGTGAGAAAAGAGAGATACAATTAAGTTTGGTTATAATTGGATTTTTAACAAACAACCTCACATTTCAAGTGCCAGTGGCATTATTTAAAAGGGTTTAATTCTGATGTATCACGTGTATTAAATTACTCAACATCAAAATAATTGTAAAAATTAGAAAATGATACAAAAATTTTGTTTGAAAGATTAAATAAACATTTTTCTTATAATATAATTTTTGTCGAGTGAATTTTAATTCTTTATAGTCGAAGTAGGTTATCTTTATAAGAACACAATACAAAACTACAAATATATTCATTTCATGATTTAATTGGTTCCATACATATGGACTACCCTAAATTTTTTTATTAGTATATCTATTTTTATAGTCTTATGGAATTATTCAATACAGTTCTGTAATTAATCTGATATGCATCTATGAAAGATGAGTTGATAGAATAAAAAAAAATAAATTACTACCAAAGGGTAGGTACCAAAGATTTTGGAATCTACCCAAAATCTTTGGTACCTTCATTTCAAAAGTACCCACCCCCATAATTTATTTTAATAAGGATAATGATCTTTAAATAAAACATACGTAAATTTTTCTACGAATGGAAAGTTTAAAATAGTGTCGGTCGCAGTTTAAGTTTTGCCCCGTTATCCACAGCTACCTTCACTTAAACATTTTAAATGACACCCTCTATCTTGTAGCATTACAATATTATATTATAATATTGTAATAATTCTGATTTAACTCCCATTAGAAAACTGAAATCTGTTGATCCGTTTTCGTAATAGAGGCAAAAACAAAATAATTTAAATAAAACAACAAAACTTAATGGAATATTCTAAGAGCTGTGCTCTGATTTCAATGAAATTAGGAGGCACTCTTTTTGTGGAAGCGCTGCCGCAGACTCAACACTGATAAATTTTATGTTTCTTTTAATTGTTTTACGCACATCTCGTTTCCCTTACTGACATATACAAATATACAAATATCTAATTTTTTGGCAGTTCTGCAGCTCAGAAGCACCTATACACCAGCCGCCCCTGCACTTGTGCTTTACGATGTGCTTTAACAACATGGCCGCTATAACCTAACAAATTTTGAGCTTCCCTATTGAAAGGCCCTATACAAGAAACATAGCATTGATAGCGTTACTCCATAAAAAGTTTTCTATATTCTCGCACCTCTTTTTAGAACTTAACAAGAACTAGGCCCCCAGTATTGACTGGGTACAATCTTGAAGGCGTGATTGAGAACTTGAGTTCCAAAGAGGCACCTTTCCCTGAGCGTGGGTGTGTGTCCTCGTCTATATGTGGAATCTTCTGCTCGACAACCTTAGGCTATAGGGAGAGGAGGTCGATTTCTGTATCCAAACTTATCAATCACCGATTTTAGTGAATATGTTCAAGGTATGAAAATTAAAATCGTGTAACAAAATTTCATATTTATTAAAAGAAACAGTAACAATAAATAAAAAAGTATCGCATGATTTTACTTGCGCGGTGTATCAGTTTTATTAATTTCAAAAAATAAAAAAATATATCAAAACTTATACAAGTGTGGGCCTAGCACAGCTAGATACATACTTCTTCGCCTTGTAGCTTTAAGTCACAGTTTACATATGTAATTGTTTAGTACTAGGTTAATTTAAAAATATAGGTTGAAGTAATACAGCTATTAACGCAACTAGTGATATACTGTGTACTGCTGCAGCATCTGGTGTTGTAGACGGCAATGTGGTAGTGGGGGTACTATTATCATCAGTTGGTTGGTCGGTTGGTGTCGAATTAGATGGATCTGTTACATCTGTGCTAGTTGTTTCATCAGAGCCGCTTGAGTCAGTTGTTGTTTCGTCATTAGTGGCTTCAGTAGTAGATCCATCAGTAGCGGCAGATGAATCGGTACTAATAGATGAATCAGTAGTGGCAGAGGTACTATCGGTAGGGGGACTGCTCGTAGAGGAACTGTCCGTAGAGGAACTGTCCGTAGGGGAACTGTCCGTAGAAGAACTGTCCGTAGAGGAAATTCCATCATCAACAGTAGTCGAGTCAGTAGTATCATCGGCGGAATCGATCAGATCAAAATCAACAGCTGCCATGCGACTGACCGCGACTGAGTCCGTTGCGGTAACTTGGCACTGTTTGACTGCAACCTCATTGGCGATGTCCTCGCAGATATCCACATTCTCAGTTAGTAGAACACACTGCTTAAGTTGTTCTAGGTTACCGTCTGAAACAAAAAAGAATATGCCTCATAATTACTGTTTTGTAGATGAAATATAACTATATAGAAAATTTTCTACATAGCCGTAAACTATATACAATTTGTGCCTTATGTTCACGCAGAAGTGTAAGATGATAACTAAGCCTGGGATTTTAATGCGGACATTTTAGAATTGGCCTTACGATCTAAACCGAATCGAACACAGTAAAGAAATATCACAATCTTATGATAAATTATCCAATAAAACATTTTATGTTAATAGCTTGTCCACACTCTGGCTCAATTTTTTTGTAATGTAAATTAACTATTTGTATTAATAGGACATCAAACAACAATTTTATATTATATAAAATTTATTCATTGACTCTCTGCTACCTGTTGCTCTATTTGTTTCACTAAAAATATTGAGAGAGTATTGTCGGAGGTGCATTGCGCTATGCGTTAATAGTAAAGGTATGTGAGGGCGGGACAGAAGAAATATCTGCGGGGATGACCGATGACACGATGCCGTCCGATTAGTTACTGTGATATTTGAGAGTAGTGTGTGTTTGTACACAACTCGGGAATATCGTAGTATTTTAATTTTCGTACGGTATTACATACAAATGAACAAAATGGGGACTGGGATCAAAGCAGATTCCTTGGATCTACAACGCCATAATTGTTCCAAGGCTCACCTACTCGGCAATAATATATATGGTGGAGTAGTGTAGAATTAAGAACGACGCAGCGCAGCCTCAATAAGCTGTAGGCTATCTTCCTCCGGGGAACCTGTGCCGCAGGGAGAAGCACCCCGGTCGCGGCCATGAGGGCGAAGCTGGGAATGCCATCCCTTGCACACAGGGTCAAAATGGAGGCAAGTAGGGCTGCCTACAGGCTTAGCTGCACGGGAAAATGAAACACCAAGAGTGTGTTTTATTGCCAGTTAACCTGACGTAAGCTTAACAACTAAATCTGGGGTAATCCACAGGACAAAACCAGTAAGAACCTACACTGCAATAGAGCTTACAAGGTTCTAATACCAGGAAGGGACGGTTGGGACGACAAAATTGGACCCAAACACGGCGAGACTTGGTTTACCGATGGATCTAAAGCCAGAGAAGGAGTGGGAGCTGGCTACTGTAGACCCAGAGCTCGGGATGAATATTACACCAGATTGGATAAATACAACACAGTATCCCAAGCGGAAGTCCACACGATATTTTGTTGCGCGGAGAAAATTCTGGAAAGGAACAAGACAGGACAAACAATCTGGATGTGCTGAGACAGCCAGGCGGCACTAGCTGCCTTGGCTGCCGTCCAAACAAACTCCACTTAACCTGGATATCTTGGCATTCTGGGTGGAAATGGAATGAGAGAGCAGATAGACTAGCTTAGAAATAAAGCACACTATGTGGTCCTATCAAAGAAACCAGTTGGAATGTATTACCAAGAAGGGTTAAACTTACTGAGATCCGACTACGGGCATCAGCAAAGTAAGGAATGGCTGGAGCCTCTCGGCTGCCGCACTTCCAGAGGTCTAGTGGGGCTGGAAATAGGTGGTAATAAAATGGGTAGATGAGTTGAAAACATTCAGCAAGGCCAAGATCAGTATTGCTGTAGAACTGATAACGGGACACGTCAACTTGCGACAGCAGAGACACAGGATGTGCAAGGAGGAGTCCCTCCTTTGTACCAGGTGTGACCTAGGGGAGGAGGAGACATCGATGCACTTCCTATGCGTGTGTTCTGCTAGATCACCTTACAGGATGACATGGTTGGGCAAGCCAGAATTATTACCGGACGAAATCAGGGATCATCAGCTGCAGCATATCATCGGCTACAGCTTAGCGGCGAGGTATCCTGCCGAACCCTGAGGAAGACAGTGGGATAGAGCCAAATAGAGACAAAAGCCTAACAATTAAGCCTAAAAAACAGAGCTAAATGCTCGTATCCGTAAAGGCGCGCTAGATTAATAATAATAATTATTATTATTATTATTATACAAATAGTTACAGTGCATGATACTTTGACAATAAGTATTTTCAAATGTATCGACCAAAACCATCTCTTGCCACAATAGAGCGTTGGATGACGAAATTTCAGGAGTTGCTATTAAATGACGGTAGTGAATTACGGTGTTTCCTTTGTGATACATACATAACGTATACCTGCAAATCGAATGTTGTTAGACATTGGTGATCCCAAAAACATAAAACGGCGGTTACTAAATAGAGCAGTGTTTGCGAAAGATACACGACGTTTTATAGAGCATTGGTTAAATTCATGGTTGGGTGTAATATCCCGTGGACCCAACTAGAGGACAATCTTAGTTTTAGACTTTATAGAGAAATGTTTAAATGGACAATTTGGCAGAGTAAACGTGCCCACAGAATCGACTTTCGAAAAAATTATCTACCGCAAGCTACTTCCATTGCGAAATCTACTGCTTAAGCAGAAGTTGAGGATAAATATTTATGGGTTTCTGTCGATGAAACCACAAATGACTTGCGGCTTGTAAGTGACTAATATAGTTATAGGAGAAATGAGCGATATATCGGCAATGCAATTACAGAACGTGATAGCATCAAAAGCGTTAAAAGAAGTATGGGGTGCTAAAAACATGAGGAAAACGAAAACATTGCTCTACTTTTTCTTACGGATGCTGCGGCATACATGAAAGCGGCTTGTCGACTTTTGAATGTAATGTATAATTACAATATGTTACATGTAACATGCCTAGTGCATGGGCTTATCATCTCTTAACGAGTGTCAAACAAGTGTTTTTAAAAGCCCCGCAGAGTGGCATCATTCACAGAATAATGCCACTCCCATTCATAGTTACTTCCAGCGCTTGTATTTCTATAAATTTCTTCTAACGATTTGCAAATTTGCTAAGGATTTGCGCAGGAATTTTGTCCAAAAATCGGCGTCTTGGAACCACTGCGCGGCGCAAAGTTTATCCCATAAGAGTATGGGATAAACTTTGCGCTCTTGAAGAGAGCTTCAAGAGCCCAAAAGAATCAATAATTCTGATTTTAGTATGTTGTAAGCAGTAGTATCTTGTCAAAATAAAAACTCCTTATCAAAAAGGAAAAACAAAAATATTGACAATTCTATATTTCATGTTTACAACTACATTTTTAGAGAGTGTAATATTACATGTGAGATAGTATGATGTTATGAAAACTATGGAAGAACGTTTAAGGTTTTTAATAAGTTTAACTGCTTTATAACTTAAAATTTCTGCCATGTTGCTGATCAATGATCATATTTCAGGATAAATTCGGAAAATATTGTCGATTAGTTAAAACCTATTAATTATAATGATAGTACAATTAATTTGTTAATAAATTGAATGGTTCGCACTCGTATATTCCTACGATTAATAATGTTAGTTAAAAATTTCATATTACCCGTGTTTATGGTGCATCTGACAGCAATTTATTGACAGACTTAGATAAGGGGCGAATTTATTATTTTCTAATTGGAACTTAATGCGTTGCGTCTGGTGTTTTTGATAGTGTTTTTTTGTAATTCTCACGTTTTATTCTTATAATCAGCAATACATGATTGTACAATAAAATAAATGTAATTTTTTAAAGTATTGTATTTAAAAAAATATTTTAATAATGTGTATAATAGAAATCAGTCGAGGTACATAGATGCCAAAAAGTGTTTTATGTCGTTTATATGCAGGGCATACGGATATAAATCGAAACAAATGAAGTAACATCTTTATAGGAAACTGTAATACTTTCTTTATATGAAAATGCAGCGACTCGTTAATTTTTGTTTTCAAAAGGGACATATTTTGACATAAAATACACTACTATCGCTGGAATTCCCACCCTCGAACAATTACCATCGTCAACATCGAATGATACATCATTTAACTCGTGATTTGAGTTTACTCGTCCTTGATCATGAGGGTGGTTTATTTTTGCTAGGTCTGAAAATTGTTTCAGAAATACATCGGTTCCATATAGTCATAAAATGAATAAATAGACTCACAGTTTTCCAATTTTAAAGGTAGTTTAATAAAAAGAAATGAAAGCGTATGAAATAAACATAAATTAAACGAAAAATTAATTAGAAAAGTAGTTACTTAACAAAATGATTAAGTTAAATTATTCAATCGTTATTCGAACTGTGTATAAACTGCTTCCCTTCTCTGATGCTAATTTCTTGTGCTTATCAGCAAACAGATAATTTTCTTTGATGACGTATTCATCAAGATGAAAATGTGTTTCCTCACTGAATAAAATTTTGTTGCATAGATCAGCATTACCTACTTTCTTTTCTAATATCCAATTAACAAATGCACGGCATTGTAAATGGTCTGTAACTTCTAATTGTTGTGTCAACTGAATTTTGTATGTGGACAGATGTAGATTTTTGTGTGCTTTGATTTCGTATGCTGGCTATTGACAGAGTCAATTATTGTGCACGACGTCAAATTGATGTGTTTGTATACTACCGCACATCATGTCTCACTGCAGCAATACTTTCATTTTACCGATCACGATGAGGACCTATCGATCTTGTCAATAACAGAACTCGTCTCTTAAAATTGTTTGATTAAGTTACGAACTGTTACCTCTGTCAGCGCTTCATTTTGTTCTAATTTTGTGCGAATCTCTCTTAACGCAACTGTAAATGATCGCTCACTTTCACAAAACAGTTGTACACAAACTATTCGTTGTTGTTAGTTCGTTCCAACTAAGAGAGCCTATAGTTTCCTGTTATTGTTGCTGCGTCGAAGCGTCGACTCCTTTTCGAATTTGAACAATTATTCAGTCATAAATAAATATATTCCTTTCTTAGTTGGAAGTGTATATTATATTTTTTAATATAAATCACTGAAGATGTTTAATTTATTATACTACATTATGCAATTAAATAGAAGTACCATTAAACGAATAGTACCATTTAATCGCTTAATGCCAAATAAAAAACTCTCTTATCTTCCCGATAAACGGAACAGTCTACCTGAGCCTAGCCATAAAACAAGCCACGGTATGTTTTGAGATTTTTCATTTTGGCAAATAGCGATGAAATAAACTATACTATGTAACATGTGCTATAAATAAGAAAATCACGAAGAAAACCTATTAATTTCCATTACTATATTCTACAGGAAATATCCAACGAAACATTATCAATAATTCTAAAGAAATTATCATTAATATTGAACTGAAAAATGTTTAGAAAGTCTACATACCTTTAGCAGAATATTCAACACTTAGACACCTATATTCGACATCTATGGAATTCTGGTCAACAGCGTAGCTCACACTAAAAGGTAGTGTAGGAATAGCTCTATTACATTCTAACGATACACTATTTGAAATGCATGCTTCCCCTTTACAAGTGGTACATTTTAAGGCAAAACCTGAAAAACAGAAAATTATTAGATCCATAGTTTATATACATAGATAAAATTTAATGTATACTGACGTAATTTCACATAGCCAAAAATAAAATTGCGTGAAGCTACATAAGATGCTGATCAAAATATTAGTTGAAAAAAAAACTGATTTCTGGTTCAATTAACGAAAATCACTTAGTAATCTATTTTAAATAGCAATATTGTAAAAGCTATTGTAGACTGTTGCTGTTTCATTTTCATAAAATTTTAAGGCATTCTCCAGAAGATCTGGAAGGCTCTGTTCAAAAAATTTAATTTAAAAATATAATCATTTTATATAAAATGATTAAAATAATTTTTAATTATACAAGCCACATCACCAAAGGACAAAAAGCAATGTCATTAATGTGTTTTAATACACTTTAAAGAATCGTTATCGGAACATTGAGTCATTTGAATCATAAATAGATTGTTGAAGTGTTTTAATCCATAGTTGAAAAACAATAAACATTCCATATAGATTTAGTCACAATAATTTGAATTTAAATGATAGGAAATCGTTCAAGTTACTTATTTGTTATTGAAGTAGTAGATGATAAAGATTCTGTTATGTAATAGTGATCTCAGATCATAAGGTTTGTTACATATTCTTACCATAAGAAACCGTTAATTACATATAATATAAAATTTGTATAATGGATCTTTGCGCGTGTATCAATTTAGTGACGACGCACGTATCACATGCTACACCACTCGCAATTGTTACTAATATACCACAATTACCAGCACGTATGTCTAGTGACATATGTTTCAATAAACTACGTACGGCATAGACAGTTAATAATTTGCCTAACAAAATGCAATTATGAAGACACGTCTTAGCTTTATTGTATAATTTGATTTATTGGCGTCTCAATATTTCTGTAAAATTTATTTAATATTTGTTTCATTTATTTTGATTTTTGTTGAATTTATTTCATTTATTTTGATGGAAATAGGAATTTTTTTGAATGTTTTTGAGGAGAATCTTTTCATTACTCGGTCGTAGGTTGACGGATTTGTATTGTGCTAACTGTTATTCTAAAATGTGTTTTCGGCACGACACTGTTCAACAATGTCAGTTGATTGATTCATACGATTGTTACCTGTAACGTACACGCAAGGAATCATTATACAAACCAGACATTATCGAATATTACGAGCAGATATGTCTTTTTAAAATATACTGGTTATTACTAGTATACACAAATACATACAGGATCAGTGACAATATGTATCTTTAAGAAATCATTACCCGAAAGAGAAAAAGTAAATACTTAACAAATAAATGGATATAGAAAGGAAGAGAGCATGACTTGATTTTTTTTAAATCTGATAGATACCACCGTAAAGTATATTTATATATAATAAATATCGAACACCGATCAAAGATGAAACTAATTGAAATTATCGCATTGACTTCAAGCAAATTAGCTATTTAATTGATTTTAGATTGAAAGTAATGTATGATAAGAATGTAGTATTGTGAGAAAGTTTCGACACAACAAGGTTACTTTTTGTTTCCAGTTTAATATAGATACACTTGATAATTGACATTGAAACTAAATCAATGTATTTTATATAGTATTAACTTAATGACAATAGTATCAGATGACCTAGAAGCCAATATCCTATATGGAATACATCAATTATATAAAAAAAAACAGATTTCACGTCAAAACCTAGTACTTTGATCATATTTTGAAATCTGTATTTGTTGTAAAAATTTGTTGAAACATTTAGTAACCGACCTAGAAAGTACGAATGATAACTTTATTAATGATGTCTCTTTCACAGGTCAGTTTGTCAATATTTCTTGTTCTGAACCCTCTTTAAAATACCCATTTTTAAGGAAATATTGCTTATGCATTAAACAATTATTTGTCTAGAACATTATAAAATGTAAGAACCGAACAAAGGTGACTTATCCTACTCTTTCAGTATACAAAAATCCATAATTTGTTTAAATTTATGTAAATTATGAGATACCAAACCTATGTAACATAATTACATAATTTGGCAGTGAATTTAAAAAAGTATATTTACTGTAGTGTATCTAGATATATCAAAAGATTCAAACATTTATCTTTATTTACATGAGTTTATTTTATACTATGTGTATCGATGAAATGGTTATTGTCCATGTCACGTGTTTATATACTTGTATCCTCTTTAAGGAATGAAATTTTATTGAAAATTATTAATAATTGTGCTAAACTTATTAAAAACAGTTAAAAATTGGAAAGATTTAATAATTTTAAATATATTAACGTTCTAAAAGCTTAAAATTAGGGAGAGTAGTACTCTTGTAACAAATACTATGTAAGTATTTATTACATTGTATCTAATGTTAAAAACATTTTAAATTTGAAGCTTTTTGTTTCAGATGGATGCCGTTAATGTTTTTTTAATGTCCCATTTATTTAATTCTACTCGTTTCATCAGGAACTATTGTCGAATGTACTTAAACTATTATCGGGACTTAGCAATAAAAATATTATCACAGATTAAGATTTGATCAAGGTTGGAAATGCTACAAATTCTGATATAATATTGATTTAGTAATTCGAAGTCATAAGAGGCATCTAAGTTTTGTTTAAAATACAGACACCCACGCAATTATGACCACTTAAAAATAACATGAATATAATACTGGAGTAGGTCGGAACCTTTGGTGTGAAGATAACACTGACTTAGTTCTCCACAAAATACCAAAACACTACACTCGATTCGCATTTCGCCCACAAAGTTGGCATCATCTGGAGTTGATTAAAACTATCTTATGCTAACAACGTATCCTATTCATACTCAAACTATTGTTGAGGCTCAGGGAGCACTGACCGATACATATCTCAATCCGACCGATATCTCAATAAAGATAGGTTTAAAAAAGAAAGAGCGCTAATCAAGAATATAGCTGAGTGTAATGGATATTCTGTAGGTATAGTTGACAACATTTTAGGAAACGTAAGTTTAAAGAAACACTTCGAAATTCCTCGACCTCTCAAATTCAAAGGGAATATCCAGAAAAATATATCGATTCCTTACGATCCTCGATTCGCCCGTGGTATTACTCAGATTTTTAAAAATATAAGGATGAGGGTAGTTCATTCATCAAGATATAAACTAAAACAACTTTTAGGCAATCCAAAGGACAAAATTAACACAAATGACAGGCCCGACCTGTCATTTGTGTTAATTTTATTAGTTGATTTACGAAATCAACTGTAATTGTGATCTAAGGTACGTTGGGCCTGTCCAACAGACGATCTATTCAAACCAGATTCAATGAGCACATGGCACATCTCAAATATGGTAGAACAGTCCACAACAAGTCCAGTGTTGCCCAACATGCTTTCGAGAACAACCATAAGATAGATATTAGCAACTTAAGATTAATTAGGATTGTAACAGATATTAGACAGCTAGATGCATTTGAAAGTTTAGAAATTGAACAGTGTAAAAATAGTATGAATAGTAAAAAAGTGCTTATTCCACATAGCCTGCTTTATTGGTTAGTCACTCACGGCTCACTGAGCTGCAACAATAATTTAGGTATAAATAGAATACACTGTTAGCATAAGATTAGTTTTAATCGTCTTCAGATGACGCCAACTTTGTTGGCGAAACGCGCGTCGAGTGTAGTATATGTATAGTAATTTGTGGAAGTCAGTGTTAACATGAATATAACTTAAACTGACTTAAAGATGTTTTTGAAATATCTGTTCATGTTTTTGGATTCTAATAAAAAGTGAATAACTCATGCCTATTAATTATTAACTAACTAACATTTGTCAATCTAAATTTCAATTTATAATGTCCCTCGACATTATAAATTCCCTCGAAGAAAACCACTTAATAAAATTACATCCCCTATAAATTTTAGTGATTTATGACCTATATTTATTATCTAGGATGTTAAAAATAAAACTTACGTAGGATCGAATAAAAGTATTGTATATTAATTGTGACAAATCACAAAATTATTCTCGAATATCAGGGGGACTTTAAAGTGCATCATCATTGCATCATAACTACATTCTTGAAAGCAAATGACGTCATAATTTGAAATTATCTGATAAAGTGATAAAGTTTTCACTTTATTATGTTTTCATAAATGCTCTTCTGTTGATTGAATACTTTAACATTTTAATTATTAATTATAGTTTAACTGTATTTACATTACAATGCCTTTCTTATTGTTCACTAAAAATAATAATGTTCTTTTACTGACTGAAACTAGAGGGTAGGTTTTAACAAAATTTTATATCTTCGAATATTCTTGTAGATGTTTTATCGGAATGAATGATGTGAAATATCATGTTACTTTGAAAAAATAAAAACTAATACTTATATTAATAATAACACCTAATATTTTCTATCTAATAAAAGATCGGATTTAACAGGGGGTATGGACCAGGTGGGTATGCTTCTTGGTTATAATTTTAAGTTTAATCACTTGATTTGTTATAATAAATTGTTCGATACAGTAAATAAGAATTGTTAGATCGATATATTTTTTAATGGTACTCTCTTTAATATTACGGAATATGAAAGATCACATTTTTCACATACGCTACAGTAATAATTATACTAGCGTGAGTACAGGCTACATTAAAAAAATCAAGAAAGGGATTTTGTAATTTCAATATATGTACTAAATTGAATGGTTTAATTATACTAATAAGTTTAATTATACTAATCGTTATTATATTATATTATTCAGATGTAGTGGAACCTGGTCTGCTGAGAAATCACTTTCTCCATCAACAAGATGGCGCACGTCCCCATGATGCAGCACCTGTCTGCACTTATTTAGATGATATGTTTCCGAATCGTTGGATAGGTAGAAGGGGGTCGATGAAGCGGCCAACCAGACCGCCAGATTTGACAGTTCTAGATTACTGTTTGCGGAGATACTTACAAATAAAGCATACGTTACTAGTCCGGAGAATTTAGAAGATTTCGTCAAGAAATACAAACTCTTGAAGTTATTGACAATGTTCAAAATTAATTTGTTAATCGTCTTGGACACTGTCAGGTAGCCAACAGTGCACAATTTGAGCATTTGATTTAGTTGATATTTTAAACATAATTTTTATTAAATTTAGTGTTTTTAAATTGCGAAATATTCATTTTCTTAACCCATAACCTGACGTTAATGTAATTATCACCGTAGCATATGCACAAGATGTGTTCTTTCACATTCTGTAATAAAAAGGGGGTTGCTATTAAAAAAATATCGATGACGTCATACCTCCTATATGAATCACCCTGTATGTATTAATTATATTTTAAAAAATTTGTAATTAAAAATGAAATATGATGGGCCTGAGAGTTTTTCCCAATAGTTTTTTCTTGAATTTTTAACGAATTCATTCATTAATTTACGAAAGCACTGTTTATTTAACGTATTGATTTTTAAAATATGTATTTATTAGTTTTACTTGTATGCGTTTTGAATTATTTCTATAAATCCGTTCCGTACCTCTTTAAGTTCACGTCTCATTATTTTTATTTTTAATAAATGTATCTTTTTCTAATATCAGTATATCATTAAATACATATTTATCATAATAATTAAATTCTATTCAATATTAATTATTAAACTATTTATCATACATTATAAATCTGAAGTGTTGATACTACCATGATGATGAATAATTGTACTTGCTAGAATATAAGATAATAAATAGTAGTAGAGAAAATATTCATTAGGAAAAACTACAATTATCGAGACAGCTATGAACGTTACAGAAATATGTATAACTCAAAATTGATGCACAATTTTAGATACGAAAAAACGATTCCATACAAATATGGAATTAAGTGTTCTGTTTTTTCTCATTAACTTATTATCATCTACTAATATTGATTATTGATAACGATAGCTTTATGCCACGTTCAAAGAGAGTAGGTAACACAATTTGCAGAGATACCGACATTTATTAATTGTGAAAATGGAGTATATAAACATGAAAATGGAGTTTATAACGATATTTTCTTTGATTCCACTTGCACTTCATATAGAAATAATATGTAGTTAGGTGTCATATAGTCATATAGCATATAATTATATGTATCATGTAAAAAAATTCACTAAACTTTGAAGAAGAATTAAAGTTATCCTTACAGCCATTTGCTTTCGCAAATTTTTACATCGAGACATCATTTTGCGGAAAAAACACATCACTATATATGTATATATATATATATATATATATATATATATATATATATATATATATATATATATATATATATATATATATATATATTACTTCACAAATCAAAACTCAAAGAACTCAAAGTGGAGTTGATTTATAAATTTTTTAAAGTTGTATTTAAGTCAGAAACAATATATTTCTAAGCAAAACTCGAATAAGTCTACTTTGACTTATTTAGTTGTTATATTTTAATTTTAGTCTTCTTTATTTTTAATTCAACTTAGGAATCTTTTATGTTTCAAAATTAAAAAAAATACAATAGTGTATAAATTAACTTAATTTAATCATTAAATTATATTTATAACTATAAGAAGTTGGTTATTGATAATAAAGACGTTAAAAACATATTTAATTATTTAATATCTAAGTTTTCTTGTATGTCATTTGTTTCAATTCGTTGGCAATTTAAGCAAATTAAAATATTGTTTTTAAGGATGGGAGAAATGTTTTAACATTCATGAATATATTAATAGTGCTTGATTTTCGATATAAATAGTTTTCTATAAGTAAAATAGAATCTACTGCACTTTCCAATTAATTTATGTCGTATGTTTCAATATAGTTTTCAAAAATCAAATTTTAAATATATTTAAAATTTTTTAATAAATGTATTGGTGATATTAAATTTATTTACAAAGCACATATAATTGCAATCATTAATTAGTGGAGGAATAGTAACCAAAATTAATTTTAAGTTATATGTAATATTAGAAAATATTTCGTTATATCCACTTATCACAGAAAATTACTGTAATTGTCTCGTTTAGCGTTTCTTTTACTTTTATATTTGTAGAGTTCAACTCATAAACGATAATTAAACACTACACTCTCCATTGATACGGGTGGAAAAATATTTCCGAACTTCCTTTGGAATTTTCGCAATTTTTTCTACTTTTCTGCAAGATGATATCTCGCAAGAGAATTTCGTTCATGAACCCTACAATTCCAAGATTTTTGAACGAAAAACGAAACTTTCACTTACTTTCTGCCACGAAAACTAATACACAAACAGTCAGTATCACAACCTTCATTTTTATTTTTATTGTGTCCCTTTCTGTCACTACAAACCGATTCTTGAAGAACTGAAAATGGCTGAATTCTGTGTTTCACCAGCAATATATACAACAGATAAATTTTATCATGTGCCCAGATAGATTACATTACAGTTTGCTATAGATAGCTTATCTGACTATTAATTACTGCAGTTTATTAAAAAAATAAGGCGAACATGAACGTTTCTCTCTAATTGACAAAGCAAACGATTTTTTCCGGTTACTTACGATGAGGTTTTCTACCGCTATTCGCTTACAATTTTTCGTGCGATCGGTAGTTTCCCAAAGACTAATTTCCATTACTTCTTAGTCCCAGTTAATAGAAACTACTTTTCTAATATTGCTTGCTAATGTATTTTCCTATTTTCGTTAGACATGTGAATGAAAACGTAATTACAATAATATGAACATATGATATGATCATAAAACATTAAATATAAAACTGAAACAGTCTAAATATCGAAACTAACATAGGAACTGCAGGAGAACTATTTTGCAATACTTTTACACAAAACTTGATCATATTGAATTTCTGCTATCTGTCACATTTTGTTCGCTTATTAATAAGTTTTCTGAATTTACTATCTTCTGATCTACGAGTATCTCCAGTAGCTTTTAAATTTCTTCAACTGAGGCAAGAGCTGCCAGTGATAGTTGTTACGTAATTTATACTAAATACACGATATTACAGTTAAAATAATTTTACACCACAACATTATAGTCATTATAGCTCTTTCTACTACATATTGAATAACCTGAGAAACAACAGTCCGGATGAGTCCCCCTTCTCAAGGCCTTTTTATCTCGAAGAGATTGGACAAGCACTGTTGAACATCAAAGCCAATAAAACCCCAGGATTCGATGGAATTCATAATTAATTTTTAACAAACACTGGTCCCCGCAGTAGAAGATGGCTCGCTGATTTCCTTTCTGACATACTTAATACCGGCACTCTCCCCAAGGAATTTAAAAAAACAAAAATGATAGGTATCCTTAAATTGGGCAAACCAAAAAACAGCGCAGAAAGCTATCGACCAATATTACTTCTAAGTGCGTAGGGAACAAATGTAGGGATGGCAGATGAGTGTGTGACATTCTTATTCTGGTGAGTACTATTTATTCTCTTCTTGTAAGCTTTAGAGGACTTTTCCATGTATTGACACTCGAGTGTATTCCTTTTTACGCCGTACCAATAGCATCCCATCTGCTTCGCCATTCATTTTGAAATACTCTTTTGGCTTCTACCATCACGTCTTTATCTCTTACTGGAATTTCCATACAAATATTTTCATTATCTGTAGATTGACGTGCTGCTGTGTTTGCTCTTTCGCTACAGGAGACTATCACATGACTTGATGTGAAGATGAATACTGTTTGTTTGTTCAAGCCTTCTAACCATTGGAGCCGGGTAAGTATGATTTGAGTCAAAGGTTCAGTGTTAAATTTATTTCTTATGGATTGCAGGGAGCTCAGGGAGTCTATGGAAATTAGAAACCTGTCTTACTGAATATTCACAATAGTGAAGGACCTGCCAGATTGCGTACATTTTAGCTGTAAATATACTTGCCGATGTAGGTAAACACGTGTGTGCTTGATCTCCCGGTCGAAAATGACGTCGCACACTTTAACGACATTTCACGAACGCACCATAAAAATGATATTGACAATAAATTCGGTCAAGGTAAGATTATTGCCTCCTTTTTTATTTATGTGTAGCAAAGTTTACATGTTTATATATATATATATATATATATATATATATATATATATATATATATATATATATGTTAAATCACTAGTTTGGATTTAAACTTTTTAAAAACAATTTATTTTATTTAACGGACGAACAAGAATTTAGATGTGTGAGTATAACAATAATATCAATACTAAAATTATACTAAAGCTATATTAAAATTATACTGCTCATGCAACGGGTTTGCTGCGACTTTATAAGTTTCGTTATGCTGACATTGTTGAAAGTAAAGTTAAAATATAATTGGCAAAAGATTAATTTAAAGAAAGAACATTATAAGGTTTCAGCAAATCATCATAAACGTTGGTTACAATGTATATAGTTATATGATAAGACACGTAGCAGTATTAAGTTACGTCTGGCTTTCAGATAACATACTGAAGGTTTTATGTTACCTGATAATAAAGTTATAGGAGTATGAGAAGTACTTTGAATAATGAATGCAATACAATATATTTTATATAACAACTCCCCTTTTTAACAAAAAGTTGGTGTTATGCAGCAACTTTTCAAAAATAAGTAAAATTGAAATTAATAATTATGAATTTAACGATTATTGAAGTTATATAATAATAAAGTTAATTGAGAATATGAAGCCTTAAGTTAAGTTTAAATTATACAATTAATATTTTTTTTAAATATAAAATTTACAAAATTAAAATATATAGAGTCTTTGAAACCGATTTATAACTGAGAAACATTAGTTCAGTTCGATTTCTTCCTCTGGGGTTTCATCTTTGGATCTGATCGATGGTCTTCTTCTGGGCAGGATGCTCCTGAAGGATTCTCTTAAGCGTTTAGAAGGTCCAGGTGGAGGTGGTGGTGAATTTGTTGTGAGGGCGATTGCTAATCTGTTTCTCTTTCGGCATTTACATAAAATATATAACAAAATGAGAGTTACTATTAGTGTAATGATAAAATAAGTGAACCAAGAGATGTGTTTGGTGACAAATGGTTCATTGATCAAATCGTCTAACGTTCGAGAATACTCGTCCAATTTGTGTTTGGCAATCTCGAGGTCTTCCACATTTAAGTTATTCAATTTTAATGGTTCTAATTTTGGGATTTGGATGTCATCGGGGATTCCTTGACAACAATTAAAGGGAATTAAAATGGGGTGATCACTAACACTGGTTTGCGAAAAGTTCTTAGGGTCAGCTTGTATTTTTGTCACTCCTATGAAAGCACTACATCCGGGTTGCAATTTAAGAATGGAATTTTTATAAATGATCTCTGTCTTGGTGTTTATTTGTTTGCAATTTACAGTAATTTGAAGTGGTTCTGAAGTAATTGTTAGCCATGATGAGTCTGTTAGTTGTTGGACATTGTAGCCTTTTGCAAATATTATTGAAGTTTGGCAGCTCTCAGGTAAAGTTTTTAAGTGTTTCAGGATTTGGGCTTCACATATAGCATTGTCGTCGATGGGGTATGCAAATAGATTGGAACATATCTTTGTGCCAAAGAAAAGTGGTTTACAGTCTTTCAGATTTTTGATGGGTATGTACATCAAAGAATCGACGTCACGCGCTAAGTATTTTTGTGATGAAGATAAAACATGATATAGACCAGTTCTATTATTTAGGATAGGGATTGGATATAATCTAAAAAGGGTGTATCTTTGTTGGTCTATTAGAGGGATTTTTAATACAAATACCAAGTCTGAATCAGTTTGGTATGCTTCTAATTCCATAATATCCAAATATTTGGCAATATTGGAAGATTTTATAATGAGTGGTAAATTGTTTTGGTGTAAATTTTGTGAAATTTCCTGAAGCGAGGTTATCAAATTTTCAGGATTGATTATCGACGTATGAATAATTTTTAATCGCGCGAAAGTTATTGAATTTAGAATATCATTTAATTGATTCTCGATATACAGGTAACTTTCCATGAGAAGTTCACATTTTTCTAAAAATCTTAATTTTGCTTCAATTACTTTAATTTTATCTGCTGTCCTATAAATTGCGTCTGATATTATTTTTATATCTCTATTGAAGGTGGCTTCATCAATTTGCAACTTTTGTATGGTAGCGTTAAAATTCTTTATGACGGATGTTGTTACTGAGATTTGATTTTTCATTAAATTTTCTAATTGATGCTCGTCATTAGTTAATTTATTGATGCAATTCATGTAGTATTCGCCATCTTCGGAATCTAAATTTCCTGTAATTGACTTAAATATTGTACCAATGCCATTGAGAATTCCACGTTTGTAACGTTTAGTATCAAAATAAATTTCGCTTAATTTTTCTTGAATTGAATTTGAAATTTGGGTTAATAAGCTGATGTGTGTTTTTACTTCACCTCGAAAAAGGTTCATGTTTTCAAATGTGGGGTTAATAGCGTGTAAGAGAATTTCAAGCATTTTCTCGTTATGTTCAAAAGTGTTCTTTATTGATGAAATGTTTTTGTGAACCAGAAGAGTCCATTGTTTATTTGTTACAACGATTTCGCTGTCTCGATGATAATATATTCCAATGGTGTTGTTTATTGGAGTAATGGTGTATTGGGATACTGCTGCTCCAATCAGCAGAAGAAACCTGAAAATAATTTAATTCTCAAAATATGGTTTCATCCTGTCGAAATTGACTTTTGTCGTTTGTGACGTTTCGAGATTTAATAAAATTGCAGAATTTTGAAAGATTTTTATTATTTCAAAAGGACCGTTAAATTTATTATGTAATTTATCTTTAATTTGAGATTCCTTAACATAGATTTTATCGCCTATTTTAAATTGTGTAGGATGTCCTGGAACGTTTCTATCGAATCTTAATTTAGCTTTTTCTTTTTGAAGCTCAGTTTTTGTGCGTGCAATTTTATAATAGTATGAAATTCTATTATTTAGGTCTCGTATATATTTTGAAATCAACTCCTTTTGGTTATACAAAGTTTCAGGTGGGCGACTGGACGTATGTCCAAATACTAGCTCGTATGGAGAGAAACCGTGTGTTTTATTCGTCGAGTTATTATAACAAATAACAGCGTAAGGAATTACGTTTAATGGATGTTCATTAGGGTTTTCAGCCTGATTAGTACGAATCATCTCTAAAAGTGTGGAGTGAAATCTTTCCACAGATCCGTTTGATTGAGGGTGGCTAACGCTAGAAAATGTTAATTTTATGTCGTATAAGGTACATAGGTCTTTAAGTAATACATTGTCGAATTCTTTACCGTAATCCGAATGTATACGAAGCGGAGTACCAAAATGCTGAAAGTAAAGAAGTAATGTATTTACTGTTGATTTAGCGGATTTATCCTCTAATGGGTACGCTTGAGTAAATTTGGTTAGTTCATCCCTAATAGTTAAGACATAATTTCTTTTTGGAATTTCTAATATATCGATATTTATTCTTTCAAATGGCGTTCTTGGTGTTTCAGTTATCACCAGTGGATTGCTTAAGTTTTTCCGTAAGGTCTTTGTTTTCTGGCATATTTCGCAATTTTGAATGAATTTAGTTACGTCTTTAGTTAGACCGGGCCAGTTATATTTATTCCTTATTCTCCGAATGGTTTCGTTTATTCCGCGGTGTAAATTTGCTTTTCCTGTATGGTTTTGGTCTAATATTATCCGAATTTGATCTTCGTCAGGCGTCTTAGTTATGTTTTGACAACTAACTAGGTTTAAATCTTTTTCAGTGAAAATAAATGACAACATTTCGAGTATTGGCAATTCTAAATTGTTTTCAATGAAATATGTTTTTGAAGATTCGAAAATGTCTTTGTCTTTGTAAAGAGTAATAAACATTGTTTCGATAATCTCTTCGGTGTCGAAGGGTAACAAAACAATATAATATTTTCGGTTTTTCACCGTTTTACTCGTGACAATATTAATTTTATTGTGGATAAAATTTGGTTTTTCCTCGAAAATATCTTCGATTATTTTATAATGTAAGTCTTCGAGTTTGTCTTTTTGGAAAAACGCTATTATGTCTTTATGTCCTTTGTCCAATAATTGATTGTTCGTAATTTTAATTTTTGAATAGTCTATTAGTGACTGGGTTTTATATAAGTGAACAAATGTATTTAATTCCTGTAAAATTGATTCTGGTGAAATTTCGGTATTTTCTGAACTAATCGATTCGTCGTCTGTATTTGATGTTAAAATTTTGTTTTTGAAATCCACACATTTTTGAAAATGGTTAATTTTGATACGGGATAAGGCATCCGCATTTTTATTAATTTTGCCAGGTTTATATTCAATCTGGTAGTCGTACTCTTCAAGTTTTAAGCGCCAGCGTGCTAGGCGACTACCGGGGTCTTTAATAGAGAAAAGCCAGGTAAGAGGTCTGTGATCTGTTATCAGTTTGAACTTTCTACCAAAAATATATGGGCGAAAATGTTTTACGGCCCAAACAATAGCGAGGAGCTCTCGTTCTATTGTTGAGTACTTTGTTTCCGCACTACAGAGAGTTCTGGAGGCGAAAGCTATGGGTAGATCTTTACCTATTGGACCTTGCGAAAGTACAGCGCCAATCGCAAAAGCGCTCGCATCTGTTGTGAGTAGGAATGGCTCGTCAAAATTTGGATACGATAGTATGGGGCTTGAAGTAAGGGTTTGTTTTAAATCTTCGAAAGATTTTAAACATTCTGAATCGAAATTGAAAGAGGTGTCTTTTTGCAGTAATTTAGTGAGAGGTTTGGAAATTTTGGCGAAATTATCAATGAATCGTCGGTAATATCCGGCGAGGCCAAGAAATGATTTAATCTCTCTCTGGTTAGTTGGTTGGGGAAAATTTTTGATGCATTCGATCTTAATTGGATTTGGTTTTACACCTTCTTTGGTGACGAGGTGACCTAAATATGCAACTTCCTTACGAAGGAATTCGCACTTGTCCGGTTGAATTTTTAAATTAGCTTTTTGAAGACGTTTGAAGACTTCGGTAAGCCGTGAAACATGGTCCTGGATTGTTGGGGAATAGACGATTATGTCGTCCATGTATACGAGGCATCTCTCGTTTTGGATTCCTATTAAAATGTTATCCATTACCCTTTGGAAGGTTGATGGGGCATTTTTCAAACCGAATGGAAGCCTATTAAATTCAAAATGACCGTTTTCGACTGTGAAAGCGGTTTTTGGAATGTCACTGGGTTCGATCTCAATTTGGTGGAAACCGGAGGCCAAATCGAGGGTGGTGAAATATTGACATTTGCCAAGTTGGTCTAAAAGATCAGAAATGTTTGGTAAAGGGTATTTATCTCCTACAGTTAACTCATTGAGTTTTCTGTAGTCAACTACGACACGCCATTTTTGTTTACCTGACGCATCAAGCTTTTTGGGGACAACCCAAATCGGTGAAGACCAAGGGGAATTTGAATGTTTGATAATACCTTGTTCTAGCATTTTCGATACTTGTTTTTTCACTTCCTCTTTGTGAATTTGAGGGTAGCGATACGACTTTGTAAAAGTAGGTTTAGCATTGTTGGTGTCTATTGTGTGTTTGATCTCATTAGTAAATGTTAGAATATCTCCTTCGAGATAGAAAATATCTGAAAAGTCTAGGCAAAGTTGAGTAATTATTTCTCTTTCTTCCTCATTTAAGTGATCAAGACGAAGTTGCTGTTTTATTTCTTCGCGTCTATCTATATAAATTTCAGAATTATATTCGTTTAAATTATTTAATGAAAAATTTTGAATTGGTTCTAGTTTAATTTCGGAAAAATCTATTATTTTTGGGACTGCGTTTGCGTTTAATACGGAGGCAAGAAATTCTCCTTTATTGTTAATTTTGACTAGTGCATTAGGAAGTCGTACTTTATCTATTTCCATAGCTGTTAATATGGCTTCTGTATTTACAAGATTACATCGAAATTTAGAAATTTGTTCTGTACGAGGGTTAATAGAAATTTTGTTGAGAAATTGATTATTTTGAACATTTTGTTTTTTATTATTTTGTACATTAGTGGAATTTTCTGTGGCTTTGAATAAAGGTACAGTTTTGAAATTGGTAATTAATTGTTTATTTTTTATGTCAATAATGCAGTTGTAATGTTCTAGAAAATCGGATCCTAGTAATCCGTCGAATTCAATATCAATATTATGAATGTAAACTTTGTGAGGATCGTTGAGAGTAAACGGAATGAGTGTAGATTCATTAATTAGAATTTTTTGATCGGTAATTCCCTGTATTAAAACGTTTTCGGGAAAACGTTTAGAATATTTTTCACAAGTTTTTGGCTTAAATATGGATAGTCCGGCACCTGTATCTATTAATATTTTAAATTTTTTTGTAGCATCTTCAATGTAATATAAGTTTTTGGGATTTACTGTTAAAAGGGCACTTGATATTCCTCTATTTATAGGAATATTTGTTTGTCTTGCTGTTGGTTGGTGTTTAAATTCATTATTTGAATTTGGTTTTCTAATTCCGTTATTTCGCATAGCTGTTGATCCGGTGGATGATCTTGAGCTTGAGTAGTTTGCCGAAAATCCTGATCAGTATCAGAATAATTAAATTGGTCTGTTGAAAAATAATAATTTTGTTGATATGTTGGTTCGTCTGAATATGAATCTTGATATTGTTCATAATTTTGATCGCAATTGTAGTTATATTGATGAGCGGTATCATCAGCATATTGTGCATGTGAGCTGTACTGATGAGCAGTATCATCAGTGTACTGTGAATCGTATTGATGAGCCGTATCATCAAAATTTTGGTTCATTTGAGCGTTCATATGATGAGCTCTTTGTTGATTATAATTCGGATTTGGCCGAATTATTGGTGGTCTTGATTGGTTTGTATAGTTGGGATTCGGTTTAATAGCTGAAGGCCTGTTTTGTTGAAAACTATTTTGCTGGTAATTATTTTGTTGGAAATTTGAATTCGTCGGTCTATTATTTCCATTTGGATTAAATTGAGGTCGCTGATAATTTTGATTTAAGTTGGATGATTGGGCCTGATTAAAATTTTGTTGAAAATTAGGCCTAGAAAAATTTTGGAAAGGTGCTGAAGAATTTTGTTGTTTCGTTCGGCACTCATTTATTGTGTGTCCATTACGTTTACAATATGTGCATATCTTCTTAGCATTTAATGAATTAGGTGGTAATGGTTTGTTCGCTTTTTGAAATTTCTGAGATTCAAAGTATGACAATTGAAGTTCCCGTTTAATCCTGGATATTGCTTGAAGCATATCCATAGGATTACTTGCTCTTATTATAGATCCTAATTTTGGATCCAGCCCTGTCAATAAAGTGTTAAGAGTCATTGTCTCGATTAAATTTGATTGTGCGGTTTTTTGATCAGAGGTTAAATGCTGTTTCTGAATCGCTGCATGCATTTTCGCATTATGCGTTTGCAAGCGGGATACAAAATTTAAAGCGGATTCGTTTGATTGTTGATTAATTCTTTGCAAGTCCTGAATTAGAGACGTAAGGTCCCTAGAGTCTCCAAAGTGAGTCTCTAATAGATATTTGATTTCTTCCCAAGTTGACGGGTTCCTAGAATTTACTAGTTCAGCGGCTTTTCCACGTAATTTATTTTTAACATGGAGAGTTAAAAGTATTTTTTGATTATCGACCGCCATGTCGAAAGCGCATTTAATAGCATTTAAGAATGTTTGTAGGAAAATTTGATTTCCGTCATACTCCGGAACAATTGAGAAAATTTCTGATAGTTTGTAAGGTTCTAAGATAGCTTCGTTTGCCATTTTTGTAAGTTAATTAATTATTATGTTTAAATTAGATATTGTAAAGTTATTTAATTAAATACAATTAAATAAAAACAAATTTGCAGATGGGAAGGATAATAGTTTTTGGTCTATATCCTGTATAATATTTCTTAAAATTATAAATAAATGTTTCAAAGGTAACGTGTCAATTCTTTGACTTACCAAATTTTTTCCATTCGTCTTCCGGCCAGAGTCCACAACCAGTGAGGCAATTCCGTGTTCTGGAAGCGGGGTGTCTTCGGGAAGGATGGCTTGCAGAGGAGAATCACAAACAGTGAGGGCAGGTCCGTGTTCTATCTGCGATTTCCCCTGTTGTTTTCTTTGTTTCTTTGTAGATTTGTTTCTTGTTTCTTTTGTTGAAGTCTTCGTGTTTCGAAGTTGCTTCTTTGAAGTATTCTTGTTTCGTGTTTCTTTCTTCTTGAGCTTGTTCTTGATTTCACTTCGGAATTGGAATTCCACGTTACTAGTGAGGCAAATCCGTGTTCTAATAACGCGTGAAATCCTACAACGACTGCGCCAAATTTGTTAAATCACTAGTTTGGATTTAAACTTTTTAAAAACAATTTATTTTATTTAACGGACGAACAAGAATTTAGATGTGTGAGTATAACAATAATATCAATACTAAAATTATACTAAAGCTATATTAAAATTATACTGCTCATGCAACGGGTTTGCTGCGACTTTATAAGTTTCGTTATGCTGACATTGTTGAAAGTAAAGTTAAAATATAATTGGCAAAAGATTAATTTAAAGAAAGAACATTATAAGGTTTCAGCAAATCATCATAAACGTTGGTTACAATGTATATAGTTATATGATAAGACACGTAGCAGTATTAAGTTACGTCTGGCTTTCAGATAACATACTGAAGGTTTTATGTTACCTGATAATAAAGTTATAGGAGTATGAGAAGTACTTTGAATAATGAATGCAATACAATATATTTTATATAACATATATATATATATATAAAACATGTAATATATATTTATATATATTACATGTTTTATATATTTATATATATTTCTTAATGACTGACAAGCCTCGATTACAAAACGACCATATTATTTGAGATATGTCCTGTTTTAAATCAGGAAGTGTCTATATAAACTTTCTCACATTGTGAGTCGTGTAACAATCGCGTGTTACTGTAAACTTTCGTCATATTTACGCTATATGGAAGTCGCAGAACAACAGGTAGTGAAACATGGCGACAAATGAATGAGCTAAACTTAATAGCTTGTACCTACATCGATTCAAATCTCAATGTATATCACGACATCTTTGCTGCTGTGGAGTTGTCTGAGTATAACACAACTGATGCAGCAGTCATGGTATGCAGCTTTAGTAATGATTGTAAGCCTTGTTAGATCGCAATGTGATAATTTGCAAAAAAACACTTTACAAATATTTAAATTTGTTCAATATTGCCTTTAGTGTTTTGTAAAGTGTTTTCCAATTCATGAAGTTGTAGATAAATTGATAGTAACGCAATATATTAGGAATTTGGAAAAATCTGTTTTTCACTGTAATAATTAATAAGTGATGGGTTTTGATTATGAAGATAACACAGTTTTATTTTGGAAAAGTAATAAAATCGTACGGATTTTTAACATTCAGAGAGTCAAATCTGTAAAATCTATATAGATAAAAATACATATAGAAAGATAAGAGAGGAAATTCATATATCAAAATATACAATGGGGTGATAAGTTTTCGAAAAACTCCACATGAATCACGCCAAACTTATCTTATCAAGTACCTTAATGTATTTAAAGACATTAATGTAAAATTATTAAACAAAATTTTTTTTTCGGATTTTGTTTGAGTTGTGACGTCGTGAAAGTTTGTTTTAAATTTCTATTCTATCTGTTAAAAAAAAAGTGACTTCTTAAAAATCCAGTACAACGGTAATCCATATTAGAGATAAAGGGCGTTGGATATAAATAAAACAAAGACGACTTTATTTTCGATACAAATTTTAAAGTTGTTCAAAATGTCCTCCAATCTGACATTGGTCGGCACGCGTGTAAACATTTTATATTAAACATTTAATAACATCCGAGATGGTATTTTTCTTTTCAGTTATAATCCTTCGTTCTATATCCTTTAAATTATTATTCCTATTAAGATACACTTGCGATTTTATGTTACCACACAAGAAAAA
Organism: Rosalia funebris; assembly: GCA_037954035.1. Classification (NCBI taxonomy): domain Eukaryota; kingdom Metazoa; phylum Arthropoda; class Insecta; order Coleoptera; family Cerambycidae; genus Rosalia; species Rosalia funebris. Next base: position 21,224,401 of record JAZFAV010000021.1, read on the forward strand.
GACATCTGCAATTATGACGCTGTGGTGCTTAATTCAATGAAAAAGTCGCCGAACTACAAAACATAAAGAACCTCTAGAAGTTGACATTTTGCCACAATATAACATGATCTTCGCAAGAGGACATCCATGATATTGCTTCCTCCTAAAGGACACCAGGCCCGCTTTGGCTAGCAGTCACTGAGTAACCGTCATCAGTTCATCATCGAAAAGAAGTCATAATGTTCATGTAACGTCGTTCTTCTCTGCAATGGTGCTAAGTCCTATACAGTCCTCAGCGTGTCATAGTCTTTGCTGTAGAACAGTATTATGATTTTGAATCAAACCCTTTATTCTATCCTTTAAAACGTTCACTACATAGCAATCAGTTACCGAACTAGATTCCTGGCACCATTAGGATTTCAAATTCAAGATGATATGTAAGTGATATTTCAGAGTATAAACCAAGACATATGTGACAATTGGTCTTTCAGCATCAAGAGTGATGATACTTGTCCATGGGGAGTGGTTATGTCTATGATAAAGCAAAGTAAGAAAAATATCCCAAATGAGAGGTGCCTAGGCCTACGTCATGCCAGAAGTGAACACATGTTCAGATGTCACCACGTCATGTGCCAACAAGGAATGCAACTTCTTGGGACTCAATCTAATCTTGCTACGTAGTTAAGATTCGTAGTGAACAGTGCGTTGTTCACAACCCCGTGAGTTTCTGGAACTCTCCCTATCACCCCTCAAGGTATTTGCCGTCAAGTCACTGCTAGACGTCAGTCTCAGCAGCAGCTTAGCCTGCCTGCATCTCTGAGTGTTCCGTCAGCGATAGAATCTTTCAATCTCCAGCCATTCCTAAATTGATCTCTTGCTTACGCAGTGTACAATCTTGACCGCTAGTTCAGGTCCCATTTATCTCATTTCGGTTCCTTCTCTGGCTAGCTTGTCCGCCTTCTCATTGTTTCGGATATCAATATGACCCAGCACCCAAACCAACATGCTAAAGTTGGTTTGGATGCCCATACCAGAAGGAAGAAGTTATTCTTCCTTCTAGTTAGTATTTCCACTGCATTTCTGCATTCCTTTATCAGCCAAGATTTTACTCATAGAGTCTTTAAAGCATTAAAGGAGTGGTTGGTAAGTTCATTAACATATGTTCCAACAGTGGTCCTAGCTGCTATTGGAACATATGTTAATGCGCTTGCCAACCACTCCTTCAGTAATTGCGTTTATACGCAGGCGTGGGTGGCCTTAACTGCCTGGGACATTGTGGCATAAATAAAAAGTTGGTGTGGTGGTGGTTGATAAAAACGTCTGTATTGCTTAGGAATTAAATCCAGTTTTATCTACACTTCATAAAATCACCTTGTTTTCACTAATTGTTGTTTTTCTGTTGTTATTTCTCCGAAAGGCATTGTAATGTGCATTTTTCAGTTTTATTACTTTATGTGTATATGCACTACTTACCGTTATCAGTTTAAATATCGTTTTATACAAATGTTTATTATAGGTAAATTATCTACAATGTCGATGGTGTTTGTAGATACTATCACAATATTTATTGTGGAGGCTGTTACTAACGTTACGAAACTCGTTTAACTCAAACAATAGTGAATGATTTTCATGCGTCAGCATATCAATAATATGTGATAGGTGTCCCAACATTTCTTTACTTGGGTTACTTCTCAAATAAGTTCAGATTAAAAATAAACAATTTACTTCATAAAAGAAAAGCTATTACATAGAAAAATCGTATAGCGATGATCATATGTGTTGTTCATAGATAAGGGAATCTGATTATTGCAGTAAACAAGTTATTCTAATGGAAAATTGATAGTATTGAAAAAATTATCATACTTTGTAACAAATCGAAAACATAGATTGTCGATTAAATTCTATTCAGAGGTCCAATGGTCTTTGATTTTTAATATAAGTCATCTTTGCCTCTAATAATGTTAACCTGGTCTAAGATCTTTGTAATTGAACTCCTTTATTTATTTCTGGCATGCATCTAATACTGATTTGAAATATTATTCCCACCGAATTTGAAAGTTTTACGCTAAAGTAAATAATCCTTTTAATTGTAGATTTCAAGTTCAAGAAGTCTTCAAATGATCTTTTGCTATTGTATAACTTATGAACTCTTTAATTTATGTCTGGCATGAGGCATTATTTTAGAAGGTTCCTCCCTTTCCGAAAAATTATTCACCTGCATGAACTTTAATTACACCTCAAATCGCTTCAAATTCAAAAAATAACACCTTTATTTTTGGAGATAATAAGCTATTCTTAGAATTTTTTCATGCCCTACCACCTCCAGAAATAAACAGTTTCAAAACCTTAAAACGGATTTTTCCGCACGTAAAACATCTCTATCTCGAAATTGAGTGGCCGAGAAAAAATAAACCAACACATAAATGCCAACTTTATCCCACAGTTTTACTTTTTTCAATTTTTCTCAAATAGTCCGCCATCGCGCTTTCTCATGACCCATGGACAGGGTGGGGTGTGTCCTATCTACACAAAATCAATAGATGTCGTCTGGTAGACGTCCCTAATCAGAATCAGTCGAAACCCGATCGATCCGACACGATTTAATTGAGTGATCGCGCTACCAAAAACAATTTCTCAAATAGTCCACCATTGTGCTTTCTCATGACCCATGGACAGGGTGGGGTGTGGTCCTATCCACCTAAAAATCAATAGGTGTCGTCTGGGAGACGTCCCCGATAAGAATCAGTGAAAATCCGATCGATCCAATACGATTTAGTTGAGTTATCGTGCTAACAAGAAAAAAATCTCAAATAATCCACCATCGTGCTTTCTCATTACCCATGGACAGGGTAGGGTGTGTCCTATCCACCTCAAAATGAATAAATGTCATCTGGGAGACATCTCCGATCAGAATCAGTCAAAACCCGATCGATCCGACACGTTTTCCCACCCGATCGAAGACGACGACACACACACACACAAAATGGTTTAAAAAAATTTTTTTTTTGTTTTTAGGCCGAAAAGCGAAAAATATACAATAGAAAAAAAAATTTTTACACGATTACATTACTTTTCCGCGTATAGTGGAGTGCGGAAAAGTAAAAGAAACCAAGGTTCCTCTGATTCCGTAGAGGAAACTAAAAAAAAATCCTAATGGTTACTGTCAGAAGATTGGAGCAGAAGCGACAGTTTTATTTACTCTCCCGCCCTTAGATATTATTATTTAGGGATCTAGACGTATAAATCATCTATAGACCCATATGTTGTCGATTACGTCAATATATTTATGTCAGTTTATATCTTCTGTTAATAGTTTTATTAACAGAGACTGTTAATTACTACGTAATCGTTAAATGAAACAATATATATGAATATGAATATAGACCACATATAGACCTGTATGTCAAAAGATTATGTCAATATGTTTAAGCATCGAAACACCAAGCTCTTTCCACAACATCTAGATAAAGTATTTACTCCACTTAATGGCACTTCAGATCATACTTTCCAATAGAATCTAAATTCCAACACAACAGACCCAGAATAAAACACAAATATAAATTCAATCTCCCCTAGAGAAGTCAAAGAAATCATATCACTACTAAATAACAAGAAAGTCCCAGGAATTGACTTGATAACAGAAAGAATGCTAAAAGAACTACTCAGGAAAGGAATAGTTATGTTGGTCTACATTTTTAACGCTATCTTAAGGCTTTAGTACTAGCCTAAAGTATTAAAGACTTTGGACATCATTCTAATACCAAAGTCTGGAAAAGAACGAACTGACGTAACCTTCTATAGATCAATAAGTCTGTTGTCTTTCATCTCTAAATTATTTAAAACGCTAATTTAGCAACGCATTAATCCTATCTTAGATGTGATTCCAGAACACCAATTTGGTTTCCGCGAAAAACACTGAAAAAGGCCACCGCATAGTACATATAATCAATGAAACGGTAGAGAAGAAAAAGTTTTGTTCTGCTATCTTTTTTGACATAAGCCAGGCATTTGATAAGGATTGGCATAATGGTTTCTTACACAAAGTCAAACACTCTATTTCTACAACATATTACCTACTAATTAAGGCATATCTAACAGATGGATATTTTAGGACAAAAGTAAATAACAAATCTTCTCAAATTCAACTCACCAAATATGGAGTTCCACAGGGCAGCGTTTTAGGACCAATTCTATATCTAATTTACACTGCAGACATCCTAAGCTCAGACTACACTGTAACTAGTACATTTTCAGATGACACTGTCATACTGGCGATCCATAAAGACCCAATAATAGCATCCGCAAATCTCCAAGATCACCTTTTCCGCATAGAAGATTGGCTCAGAAGATGGAAAATCAAAATCATGGAAAGTATATTGCAACATGTAACTTTCACACTTACATAGGAAATCCCAATATCCACCAGTATTTATAAATGAGACAATTATATCGCGCAAACATAAAAATCAAAATATTTAAGTCTCCATCTTGACTCCAAACTTAATTGGAAATAAAATATTTCAAAAAACGCAAACAGATATACATAAAAATGAGGGAGCTAAACTGGCTACTTGGAAGCAAGTCACAAATATACCTAGAAAACAAAATTTTAATTTATCAAACTGTTATCGTTCCCACCTGGACTTACGGCATTGAATTGTAAGGTTGTGCTAGTAAGTTCAACATAGCTATCTGCTCTAGCAATGATAGACGCTCATGTCGTACGTCACCAAACAGACGTTGCGTCGTGACCTCCGAATCCCAACTGTCCAAGAAATGATCAAAGACAGAAGCCAGAAACATCCAACGATTGGGAATCCACACAAACCGATGTTTAATACTACTTATCCAAAAAATAATTACAGAAAACTTTAGAGGAGGTGACCAATGAAACTTAAATAAAGTGTAAGACACATATGAGCCTACAACCTAAGTCTCTTAATTAACAAAATTAACAACTTATTTTAAATGATTCCATTTGAACGACAGACGTCCTTGAAATTATATATTATTATTGGACTTAGACTATATAGTATTATGTTCTAGATTTGTAGATAACTATAAGTACCATTAAATCTATTTAAAATAAGTATGTTATATAATTTTCTTTAATAAGACGGACGGCTTTGATAACATAAGTTGATAGATTTAATCTTCAACGTAATTGAACTGTAACAACTTATAGATCAAACTTGTTCGTAAATATACATATAAAGGGTGGTCCAACCATAATGCACGATGTTAATTGTGAGTCACACCTTAACGTCAAGTTTTTGTCCAACATAATTTGACATTTCTTTGTTTCAGTGTTTGACAAATTCAACCATGGAGAGGTACACAATTGAGCAGCGCGTTAAGATTGTTGAAGCCTTTTACGAAAATGGGCGTTCAAATTAAAATACATTTCGTGCACTTAGTGACTTTTTTGGTCAGCATAATCGACCAAATGTGTCCACAATCGGGAGAATTGTGCGCAAATTTCAGCAAACTGGGTCTGTAGAAAATGTGAAAACACTGTGCATGCTCGCCCAGTTCGTTCTGCGGAAAACATTGCTATTGTTCGCGATAGTCTAGCAGAAGAACCATCAACCTCGACTCGTCGTCGTGCCCAACAATTGAACATCTCACGAACATCACTGATGCGAATTTTGAATAAAGATTTGAATTTACACGCTTACAAGGTTCAATTGACTCAAGAGCTGAAGCCTACTGACCATTTCAAGCGTCGTCAATACGCCGAATGGTTGGTTGAACAGACAGAAGTGAATGGTGACTTTACAAAGAAAATCATCTTCAGCGACGAGGCACACTTTCACCTCAGTGGATTCGTTAACAAGCAGAATTGCCGCATTTGGGCAAATGAGAATCCACGAGTGATTGTTGAAGAGCCGATGCATCCAGAAAGAGTGACTGTTTGGTGCGGTTTATGGACTGGCGGCGTCATCGGGCAGTACTTCTTCGAAAATGAGGTCGGCCAAGCAGTTACCGTGAATGGTGTTCGCTATCGCGAGATGATAACGGACTTCTTATGGCCATAAATTGAGGATATGGACCTGGACGATATGTGGTTCCAACAGGATGGTGCCACTTGCCACACAGCCAACGAAACAATGGCACTTTTGCGCGAGAAATTCAATGGCCGTGTTATCTCACGTCGTGGCGATGTTAATTGGCCGCCACGATCATGTGATTTGACACCGTTGGACTTCTTTATTTGGGGATATTTAAAAGAAAAAGTGTACGTCAATAAACCAAGAACAATTTAAGAGCTAAAGGATGAGATAATTCGGCACATTAACGACATTGAACCTCAATTATGTCTCAGAGTCATTGAAAATATGGACCATCGGATAGAGGTATGCCACCGAAGCCGTGGCGAGCATTTCGCCGATATTTTGTTTCACACATAATTATCATAGATCCTTCTATCATAATAAAAAATATTAAGAAAATTCTCTGAAAACTTTTTGTTTTATTTACAATTAACATCGTGCGTTTTGGTTGGACCACCTTTTATAAAATATATTAGTATAAAAATGTATTAAATAAAAAGTATTCTAGATTATTAGTATTATGTACGGTATGCTATGTTATTTGCAATACCAAGGAATCTGGAAAAAAGTCTGTTTTGAGGATTGTTAAATTGAACAGAAAATAATACTTCTATAATATCCAAAAACCCTGTCCACGGGGGACTTTTTTTTAATTCATTCAACGAATAATATCAAATCTTTCTGATGTTATTTCACAAATTCTGTGAGCTTGTGAACTATTTGTAGTTTGTTTGTAGGGGTGAAATTTTTGTTTCTTTAAGGGGTAACACCACTCTAATAAGCAAAAGAGAACTTCCTTCAAAATTCTTTTTGGATAGAAAGAAAAGATAATAAGATAATAATATTTAAGAAAATTATTAAGCATATATTTAATATATGCTTAATAGTATAATACAAAAAATGATTATCAGAGAATATTAAAAAATGGCGACGCTGGAGCCATTCTCGCGAGACGTGTCGAATTTCAGGCGCTCTGCGGCACGCAGTGTAACTGGTGCAAATTTGAATCTGGAAAAAAATTCACTTAATCTACAAATTTATAGCTAGTGACATACGTTGGGGATTTTGAACATATTGATTTTTGTGTGATTAGCGAATATCTGAATAAAAAACGTTAAATTTTTGACAAAAAGGGCATTCATTGCTTACTAAATAATGTTTAAATTAACTTATCGAAGATTTCATACGTATTTCACTTCAAAATGTTATTTTAAAGATATTGTTAAAAATTTGCATGAAAAAATTGAAATTGTTGGAGTTACGTATACTGCGTGCCGTTTTGAAGTGTATTATAGACATAAAGAAATTAAAAATCCGACTATGTATTTAAAAATGTTTACCGTTAATCTACTATCCCAGGACCATAAATCTGCCCTTCCATATTTATATATTCTTCCTTATTCAATTTCCTCGAACATTTCATATGAGAGCGTGTCTCTGCATCTGTTCGCTGCATCTGTCGAAGACATATCGGCGTGTTTAATTCATAGCCTTTTCATGGAGATATTTTTTTATGCACATGCGTCACTTGACGTCATCAGACGCCATACTGATTCGATCACTTTTCATAAAATAGCTTTAGTCTGCACAAGAATTTAATAATTTTCTATTAAATATTACAGAAAATTGCTCAAATTCTTAACAGTTTAATAGTTTTTGATCAGAATAATTGTAAAAAGTTTTAAAATCAATTCGCTATGTCGAAGGGGAGTTTAAAACGATGTTGTTTTGGTGTGTGTAATAGTGACAATCGCTCAAAATTTTATAAAAATGATTGTATATATTATTTTTTGCCATTTCCTAAGCCGTGTTGGAGTACAGAATACAGTATAACGTGTTCGAGAATTAAGCACGTAAGACGTTGTGAACAATATGAGAAATGTGATTTGTGGGTGCGAGCGTGTCGACGAGGTGATGGGAAATTTTCTACGATTGACAACAACGAAAGATACATATATTTATTTCCTTCATTTCGAAAGTTAAAGTGACCCAAATAACGTCAACGAAGTTCGCTCTGATCAGAGCAAATCGAAAATTGAAAAGGTATTCTGGAAATTAAACTTAACCTAACTCTGAAAGTTATGAGTATAAAAAACATGTTTATATTTTACAGAAATTAAAAAAAAAGAACCAGCTTGTTCGAGAAGTACAAAACACTAAAGAAAGGAAATACCGATTCTGTTATTAAGAAACAACAAATAGAAATTATGAACACAGACAGCAACGTTGAAATTCTGGAGCATGTTTGTTATTCTTCATCAAGTAATTTATGCTGTAAGAAGTATAACCTTTTAGTAACACTTTTATTGTTAACAGAATTGGTATTGTTAATAGGATTCTTATTATTCAATATTTCAATGTTTAAAAACCTAATTTAGACGCCATAACAAGCAAAGCATGTGCTTGATAGATCACAGATGATTTTTACCTTGCAACAAGTTCATATTTGCTTGCACTGACTTTCCGACCATAACACTTGAGCCAACGTCGTAATTGAGTACAAGTGTGTTGCTCCACAACTTTGTGCACTAATTTTGCACCATCTATCACATTTTCATCAAGATTTATGCGAAAAAATCTGCCGGCACAGCCATTTTCACCAAAAGTGATCGAAACTTTCACATTTCGCGAAAAAAACATGGCGGCGGAGCATGCGCGTGATGACCATGAAAAGGCCTATTGGACGATCACACTCTCGGCCGCACTTTAGCGAGCTGCCGTGATGTTTTGTTGTGAACAACCACTACGAGCTCGTGTCGTGTAGTCAATAAATAAACCAGTACTTTCGAATTTCTCCATTATTCTGCAGTTGATAAATTTAGAATATTACTTCTACCGAAAATTGGACATGCTTTACAAATCGTAGCAATCAAACTTTCACCATTTTGGTAGTAATGTTTAACAATAAAAACGGATTGTTGTATCATCTCGCGCTCCATGTTTACTAACTCCTATCTATCTCCTAACGATCTGTTATAATTATTAACCTAGTGAACAATAACACCCAAAGTGTCGCGCAATTCATATCTTGGGCTCCTATAGTAACACCCTCTTTCTTCTCCTCGAGGGAAAAATCTTCAAAAGACACCTGGCCTCTGGTGTTCCGTTATTGTTTGGCCAGGTAGTGTCGGATTCGTATACGCCTACCGACTAAAAACCCCCCGCTATCCTATTAGTGTAATGCCGAAGAGGAACCGCTCTCGCTTTACTTCTCTTTGGCATATCAATCAGGATACTTATTCATTCCCCACTTCCCTTTCCTCTTTCTCTTTTTCCTTCATGATGGTCGTTACCATCTGCTCCGCCACTGTCCATCTCTCCCTGCTCTCGAGCATAATTGGGATTATGTTATCTACAATGATAGCATGTTCTGTATTTTGCTCCGCAGCTCTCCTTGCCGAATGAGGCCGAATTGAACGCGTTTTTCACGTCCAAAGTTATCAACGCTCACAGATTCTTGGACTCCCACGCCTCTTGTGCAATGGTTTTTATGGCCATGACAGTATCTACCGTAGATCTCCTCGCCCTGACCCGTACTGGTTCTCCGCCAGGGCTCCCTTTCTCTCCAGCTCCCCCAGGCGTCTCCCTAGAATGAGATCTTCCAAGAGTTTCCCGAACACGTCGATCAGACATATCGGCCTGAAATATGTGGAGTCCTCCATCGGCTTGTTTTCCTTGAGGATTAGAACAAGCCTGGCCTTCTTCTATACCTCGGGAAAGTCACCGCTCTTCATGACATCGTTCATGATTCGCAGCACCTCTGCAGGATATTGCCCCACCACGGCCTTCAGGATCTTAGGGGAGATACCATCCGGACCAGGCACCTTGCCACTTTTGATCTTGACACAAGCCCTTAACAGTTCCTCCTCCGTAAGCGGATCTAAAACTGCTCCTGGTTGGCGTTCCCAGTCTTCCACCGATTTCTCGAGGAAGAGCGCGTTCACCGCCTCTCTCATATTTTCTAGAGAAATCTCCTGCTGGTGGCCGTACGCTACCTCCGCCTCTCCCTGCTCATTAGGGTTCCAGGTTCGTCTGGCCCTATCCCTGATATATTGCCTTCGTGCAGCGATGCACTTCTTCCTTTGGGCAGAGATCTCCTCTGTCCACCAATATATCCTCGGGGACTGCCTGCTTCTCCCTTTTCTAGCCATGGATGCGTCACACGCCCACGTGACGCTTTCAGCCAAAGATTTGGGATAATAGTATATTGGGATATAGTAACACCCTTTATATTAAGATAATAAATTGGTTATTGAAAATAGTTTCGGTAGGTATATAAAGCTATATTCCAAATGGCTCCAATTTAAAACCAATTTTAAGTTATTATCTTATCTTAGTACCTCAACAACTTAATTTTTGATGTGATACTCTCTGCTGCTATTTAAAAGCGGTATTCTTCAAATAAAGGTTCTAAATTTCAGCAGCTTGTCCTAATTTTACAAAGGTAAGAATTCAGAAGATTAAAGACTGAATTAATATATCACATGACCTTACAATCAATTCGCAAAACAAATATGAACAGCTTACAATAATTTTATTCTTTAAAATTAATTTTCAATTACACAAGAAATTAAGTTACATATAAGGCGGAACTTATAAACAAATACTCCTTCTATTCTTCAAAAATAAATGGAAGCGATTGTTCTAACCAATGATATGGATTTTCTCGGTAGTTATTGCATAATTATTCACGTACCCGTGAATAAGCAATTAATAGTAATTAATTGTTCTTTATTATCTGAAAGTGGTTGCGCGAACGCATTGTATGATACATTGAGTATATCAGGAACAGTACTTTAAGTTAGACTGATCCAAAATTTCAAAGATTGAAAAGATTTTTTTAAGATACACGTACGCTTATCTATACTTTCTATACTTTCTTTTATTAAATGACTGTCTCCTACCTTATAATCTGATTAGAGATTGGGGGAATTTTCCTAGAACTTATTTTTTATAAATAAATTTATTTATAATTAAAGCGTGATTAGTTGTTGGAAGGTCATATTCGTCATCAGTCACGTTAATTCAAGTTCTTTCCCTTGCGTATATTATTGTGGTAAGTATTGAGCATGGCCTTAAAGATATTCTGTTTGATTAGAATCATGCATTTGTCCCAATCTAAGTGTAATTAAATATAAATATAGTTACTATTATGTTCTGCCGAGTATTATTTGTTTTATATTGAGTTTTCTTTAGTATTGTATTCTTTTGAGTATAAATTTTTGAGTATAAAAATTAAACAAAAAGTTTTCAGAGAATTATCTTAATATTTTTTATTATGATAGAAGGATCTATGACAATTATGTGTGAAACAAAATATCGGCCAAATGCTCGCCACGGCTTCGGTGGCATACCCCTATCCGATGGTCCATATTTTCAATGACTGAGACATAATTGAGGTTCAATGTCGTTAATGTGCCGAATTATCTCATCCTTTAGCTCTTGAATTGTTCTTGGCTTATTGACGTACACTTTTTCTTTTAAATATCCGCAAAGAAAGATGATGTTGGGCACGACGACGAGTCGAGGTTGACGGCTCTTCTGCTACACTATCGCGAACAACAGCAATGTTTTTCGCAGAATGAACTGGGCGAGCATGCACAGGTGTTTTCACATTTCCTACAGACCTGGTTTGCTGAAATTTGCGCACAATTCTCCCGATTGTGGACACATTTGGTCGATTATGCTGACCAAAAAAGTTACGAGGTGCACGAAACGCATTTTGATTTGAATGCCCGTTTTCGTAAAAGGCTTCAACAATCTTAACGCGCTGCTCAATTGTGTACCTCTCCATGGTTGAATTTGTCAAACACTGAAACAAAGAAATTTCAAATTAATTTGGGCAAAAAACTTGAGGTTAAGGTGTGACAATTAACATCGTGCATTATGGTTGGACCACCCTTTAGTTCACTGGGTAGCTAGTTAATATATATGTCACGATTGATCATAATAATATTGAACTATAATAATGCAGCTCACATGTTGTCTTGACATTTACTCATAAACTGTACTCGGCTTTATACTGTTTTTTAAGAGTTATTCATTATATTAAACAGTTTTTATTTATATTTAAATATAATTGTTATATTTGGGTATACATTTTTCACAGCGGTTTCCCTTTCATTTCATTCAATACCATGTACTGAATGATATAGGGGTGGTTGATTTATAGTTCTGCACTCGATATTTTTTTACTTATTCAAAGTCTGACAACTATATAAGTTTAGTATTATTCAGGGGCCCTATACTATCAACTAGAAAATTGATCGTCTGATAAAATTTGCTTAGACGTGAGAATCAGATACAACATGCAAATTTAGAGACCGATTTCAGTATTTAAAAGTATATTTTAACAAAAACTTCTGGTTAAAAAAATTTCAAAAAAACTTCGCATTACTTTCAAACCCTGCATATTTTTACATAATTTGAAATAGAATATCGATTTACACGTTGCCTTAGAGACTTAGTTTTTAAATAGTATACATGACAAAGTTATTATTAACCGTCAAAGCTGAAAAGAAAAAATTATTTTCTTCTTCTTATAGTGCACTTTCAATAGGAGATTCGCTATCGTCACGGTTATTTGGAGTTTATCGATTGCAACTCGAAGTAATTGGCTGTTGTTACAGCCAAACCAATCCTTTAATATTTTGAGCTAGAACATATAGCGTCTACCAATATTCCTCTTTCCCCTAATCATTTCTTGAACTATCAACTGAAGAAATGTGTATTTGGGACCTCTCATTGTGTGACCTAGATATTGAAACTTTGTCGTCTTTATGGTATTAATTATTTGTGCACTCTTCTTTGCATCATCATCATCATCATATCGGTTTATAACGTCCTTCGTCGTCTTCCGATTCCTAATCTCCATTCCTCTCTATTTCTCCACATGTCCTCGTCCAGACATCTCTCTCGAATTTCATTATCAATACCCTCTCTCCAGCTTTTTCGTGGTCTTCCTCGCCTTCTTCTTCCTTGTATTTTCCAGTTTAGAATTTTTTTGGGTATTCTGTCATTTGGCATTCGCTGAACATGCCCGTACCATACGAGTTGTTTGGTTCTTATATCATCTACAATGTCATGTGTTATTCCCATCATATTTCTTATTCTCTCATTTGTTACCCTTTTTCTCTTTGATTTTCCCACTGACCTCCTCCAAAAGTTCATTTCTGTGGTTCTTATCATTCTTTCTGTTCTTTCTTTTATTGGCCATACTTCACAACTATAGGTTACTATACTTTTAATTATTGACTTATATATTCTTCTGTTATTTTCTTTTGTTATTTGTTTATCCCATAGAATGCTGTTCAACAATGTAATTGCTCTCCTTCCTTGAGTATTTCTTTCCGAAATCGCTTCATCAAGTGTCCCGTCGTTTGATATTTTCATGTCTAGATACTTATATTCATTGCAGTGTTTGATGTTTTGCCCGGTTAACAGAAGTAGATCTTGTTATTGTCCTCCAATAAACATGTATTCCGTTTTTTTCACATTAACTTCTAAACCCCATTTTTCATACTCCTCGATAAGTTTGCGTGTCATATATTCCATATCATCGATATCTTGCGCAATAACAACTTGGTCATCCGCAAAGGATTATGTGTATAGTGTTGATGTATCTATCATCTATTGGTATGCCCATATTGTGACATTTTCTTTTCCAAGTCATCAATGCGCGTTCTTGATACATCTTAAATAATGTAGGAGATAGGCAGCATCCTTGTTTAAGTCCCTTAGTTACTATAAATCTCGTTGTTATATTGTGTCCTATTTTTATTCTAGATCTGGTATTATCATACAGAGACTTTACAGCCTTTATTAATTCTACATTTATATTAGTGTTTTGTAAAGTTTCCCAGAGTTTTACCAGAGGAATGCTATCATATGCTTTTATTAGATCCACATATAGTAGATGTACTTCTTGGTTAAATGCTATCTTCTTCTCCAAAATTTGTGGATATAAGTGATCGATTGTGGATCTTCCTGCTCTGAAACCGGCCTGTTCTTCTGCCTCCATTTCACAATATTCGTTCTCCATACGGTTTTTTAATATATTCCCATATATTCTGCTGATGATGAAACCCTCTTGCATTTTGGTTTCCTTTATATCAATTGGTAATCGTCTTTTTAATCTTCTATAGTTTTGTTAGGGAAGAAGTGGTTGTAAGAGTGGATTGGGTTATGTTTCGAGTCTATTATGGTGTTTATTGCTCCTGTTCTAGATAACATCATTAATGAAGGAAATGTCGAGGTCGTTGTGTAGTGTATTATCTGGATGCATCTGTTATTGATTGGAGTATTTTGGATTGGACTCTCTATGAAGGATATTACTACTCGACTTATTGGCGCATTACCAGAGATCTATTTCATATGTATTCCATATAGGTTTCATGACCGCCTTATATAGATACTACAACTTTGCTTTCTAAGGAAAGATGCGATTTTCACCCGAGTAGCCAGTATAAGTTTTTGAATTGCAAATCAATTTGTTTTCCTTTTTTGCTACATGCTCTCTCCAGTTCAGTTTTTTATCTAGGCGCATTCCTGAATATCTTACGAATGAGACTTCTGGTATTATAGTACTATTATGGTGAGCATTGTTCATTCCTTGGATTAAAAATAAATTGTGTGGATATTGTATTGATTTTCATTTTCCACTTTTTTGTACAATCTCCTACCAGATGTAGGTGTTGCTGTAGATGTTGCACAGCAATACTGAGCAAGTATTGCTGTGTCATCAGCGAATGTTCCGATTATTGTATTATCTGTCGTTGGAACATCCGAGGTATATAGTAAATAAAGTACTGGTCATAGTACTCTAAGTTCAGGGACTTAGGGTAGGATCATCGTGACGTATAGGGGGGTCGTTCGTTGCGGTTTTGTAGACGATTTAATAGGCTGCCAAATAGAGTTGTCGTACCTATTCAAATTTATCCAATTTGAATAGGTACGACAACTCGGTTAGTCTTGGAACGATGAATATTGTATTTCCTTTAGTTTACAATTAGATTTGAGCTTCTTGGATAGTTGGTAGTATTTGGTTTTGTCTGCTCGATTGTGGCTGTGGTGCCATTTCTTCCTGGCTTTTCTCTTTTCGCGTATTAATGTTTTTTTTTATTACAAGAAGAACATTTAGATCATTCTGTTGTGTGGTTAGTGGTAGAATGGTTTTATTAGCTGCATCTTGAAGTATAGTTATAAATGCTTTAGTGGCTTCCTTCAGCTCAGTAGAGTCCTTGAGCGATGTTTTTAGGTTTATTTTTTTCTTAGATTGTGTTTCTATATACTTTCCAATCGATCTTTGAGTTATGAAGTCTAAGTATCTTCTTCATGTTTATTGGAGATGAACTGATTATATCAATTATTGGCGTGTGATCCGATGATGAATCGAAGTTTACCTCGACATGCCTGTAAGATAGAATGGGTAGTTTTCATTACCAGTGGAGTAGATTCCACTGGTAATGGAAAAGTCCAGAAGATCAGGTACCTTTTCTAAATTCGATGGCCAATAGGTGGGAGTACCAGTTGATAATAATTCTTGCTAAACTGATAAACCTTCTTGTTTATCAGTTTAGCAAGTTCTCTGTCTTTGGTGATGGTAAGTCGTGAACCCCAGAGTGTATTTTTTCCACTGAAGTCTCCTCCTGCTATGAATTTGGGACCAAAAGATTGGAAGAACTGTTCGAAGTCTTCTTGATTTAAGTTGTGTCTAGGTGGGCAGTATACTGTTGATACTATGATATCATAAGGTAAAGTTTTGACTCTGATTAACATAGATTGTAGGTGATTTTTTGCATAACTTTGCAGTTCGTAACATTCTAATGTGTTTATTATAATTATTGCAAGTATAACACATGGGTCCTGTTATCAGGATGGTTTGTTTGATACATTTTGAATCCAGATATTTATTAATGAAGTGAGTTTCATTGATTAACATTATATCGATTAGATGTTCCTACAGAAAGATCATTAATTCTTTGTGTTGGTTTATGCCGTTGGTATTCCATGATACTATTATAACGAATTTGACTACTTTTTGCTAATTAACGTTGTTAGTAGATTCAAGATCATACTGTTTTGTTGAAGTTGATTAAACAAGTCCTTAAACTCGTCTAGACATTTCCTGAGCATACTATTGTTGTTGTCATTAGTTCTGTCATCGTTATTATTCTGTGGTAATGTGTTGTTGGTATTTTTTTAGCTACATTGGTACATTGGCTTAAAAAACTTTTTGTCGGAAATTTATGGATGGCCTTTGATGTTGAAATTTCGGTTACTGTTAGCTACAATTGGTTGATAAGTAGAATTATTGATATTATTGTTGTTAATTCTAAGTAATCGCATAATATCATTTGGCCGGGGTGTCTGCACACTTTTTACAGTTTGCTGTGCTGTGTGGTCCTTCCCATTGCAATGAACTCCGATAACTGAAAAAAAATTCAAGGTTAGCAATACGGAAAATAAATAAATAAAAAACTTTTATTTCAAACACTTACGTATAAAATAAATACTTAAATATTACAGGCATTATTCTATACATATTCCAGACCCTGTATAAAAATTCGTAACTTTACGCAATTTTGACATCATATCTATTGAAATTCTTTTAATTTTATCTAATTGTGAACTACTAAATATCTCTTAGAATAGTGGAAAATATTTCATATATTTATGCTTCCAATAAGATTGAGATTCGTATGTAAAAAAACAAGAGTCTGACGAATGAATCCGTCAATTGTTTTATGAAAGTAATAATTTAGATTATTATCTAGGATTACTAATGTAATAATCAGTAATACAGGAAATTGTTAATTGTTGATATCTAATATGTGGATTGGTTATCTATTAGTTGACTAATAATAACCACGTATAGGCATATATGGTGGACCAAAAGTCCAAGGATACCAATTTTAATCGCTTCTATTTTCTTTTTCATATTTCTCCCCCGCTTTATTTCATAATTGTAATTGTAATGAACATTTGCGAAAGTCATAATGGAGCTATTGGTTTTTAAACGCACAAAAATTATCGAATTTTATTTTCTAAATCAGAAATCCATAATTATAATCCAACGTCAATACTGTGCACATTTCAATAGCAATGATGCGTGCACTAAAAAGAACAATTCACAATGTTGCTAGATTTCTCTAAAACAGATAGACCACGTTCAGCTATAAATCCAGAAAATATTGACGAAGGGAGAGTGTAAATGACGATCTCTCAAGTTCAACCAGAAGACGATAAAATAGACTGAAGTTGACCAAAACTAGGCTGAGACGGGTATTGAAACTTGATTTGCACTTTTTCCCTTACAAGATACGGCTAATTCATGAAATTAATCCGCACAATAAACAACGGCATCTACAATATAGCGTAGTTTTTCAACTATAAACTGGAGAAAATACTAATTTTTTTCATTAATTAATTAGCGAGCTAGATTGCTGGCACGAGTGATCCAGGCGTGGGTTCGATTCCCACAAAAGTAGTCTAGGTATGTGTATCCCTGTGATTGCCCGAGGGTTAGGTGAAAGAATAGCTCTGAACTAAACCTCATTCCCCATAAGACAAAACCGAAAATATAATGTTAAAAATTGTGACGGTGACGTGCACTTTT
The DNA here is from genome assembly GCA_037954035.1 of Rosalia funebris. Taxonomy (NCBI): domain Eukaryota; kingdom Metazoa; phylum Arthropoda; class Insecta; order Coleoptera; family Cerambycidae; genus Rosalia; species Rosalia funebris. The sequence continues at coordinate 21,242,050 of JAZFAV010000021.1, forward strand.
ATTTAAATTTTACTTGTTTGTAATACTAATTAATGCTACTACTAGGGCCATCTTCGGCGTTTTACAAAATTAGCATTGAATGATTTGGGATCTAAATCTGTAAAGAAAATGAACTAGTAATACACCGAACATTCGCGGCTGATATAAAAAAAATAGGTAAGTCTACAATACCAAAATCAAATAGTCGGCACAAGGACAGTAATCTTAAAGTAACCAATTAATAATAACGACTTACAGGCAAATTACAGAAAATTCTCGTGAATTACAGTGTACAATTACAGACAGTGGTAGGTACTAAGTCCAATTCGCGGTTCAAAATAGTTGCCAGCCAATAGGCCAGCTGATGAAATGCATAGCAGACTAAACGTTTGTAGTGTTTTAAACAAAATAAAATCTGAAATTTGATTCTGTACATGTTACTTTTGATCTTACCGGTTTCTCCTTCAGGCAAAAGAAAAGCTGTTATTAACTAAACGGCATAAAATGAATCAGGCCAGAAAACCTAAGCACTGGATTCTACAACTATGGCATCAGGTAATTTGGAGTGACGAATCCAAAATTGGAATCTGTTTGGGTGTTACCAGAAAACGTGCTTCATTGCGTCGCTTATGATCTGGGGGATATGAGTGGTATGGACGTAGGAAAATTGCATTTCGTAGATGGTACTGTTACATCAGAAAAATATAAACAAATTTTTACAGACAGTTTATAGTTCTCAGACTGTTTATATACCAATATGTCCAGCAGGATGGTACCGCGTATCACACAGCAAAAACTGCCAAAGCTTGGTTTACAGAAAATAATGTCCCTATTATGGAATGGCCTTCTAGCAGTCCAGACCTCCCGCCAATAGAAACATTGTGGCATAAAATGAGAAAAAGAGTTGCGCAAACATCCAGCTCGTTCTTTTAACAATCTAGGCACCAAGTTGCAATAGATTTGAGACAGTAGACTTCCTGAAGAGTGCGGTAAGCTGGTAGATACAATGTCTGCCAAAATTAACGCTGTTATTCTTAATAAAGGTGATGTAATACGGTTTTGATGGAGCGGCCGAACTATTTTGAACCGTGATTCTTAATGTTTTACTTTTTCGCACTCCACTATACGCGGAAAAGTAAAGTAATCGTGCAAAGGAAAAGTTAAAAAGAAATTCTTTTTGGGTTTATTTTTCGTTTTTCGGCCTACAAACCAAAAAAAAAGGGTTTTTAAAAAATGTTTTCTGTGTATGTCGTTGTTGGAATTTATTCTTGTTAGCACGATAACTCAACTAAATCGTGTCGGATCGATCGGACTTCGACTGATTCCGATTAGGGACGTCTACCAGACAACATCTATTGATTTTGAGGTGGATAGGACACACCCCACCCTGTCCATGGGTCATGAGAAAGTACGATAGTGGACTATTTGAGAAAAATTGAAAAAGTAAGACTGTCGCATAAAACACATATTCTGCATTTATGTGTTCGGAAAAGTTCGTTTTAATGTTTTAAAACTGTTTCTTTTAAATGTGCCGTTAAATATAAAAATGTGTCGTATAAAATATAAAAGTGGGTACTCAGAAGAAGCAAATCAGGGAAATTTGTAAATCCAAGGAAGCTTTCACATATGTCACATGATTTATAATTAATATATTAGATTTTGTGCCTAGATTATACCATAAACTGTGGTCTAGATTATACGAGTGTAATTCTAAATTATTAAACTCTCCTTAGATTATTTTTTTCACTGAATAATATGATTCACTATGTCTCTCTACAAAGTCGATACTTATTTTCCAACTTATCTAGAAACAAGTAAGTCAATCAATTGTTCTATTAAAGCAACAATTTTAATAGTTAGTAGTAATCCAGGAAATTGTTAATTCTCAATTTAATGCGCGGACTGTTTATCTATCGGCTAGTTAATAAGAATGGCGTATCTATGCAAAAGCCTTTTGGTGGTGTATACTTCTTTACGTATATTATATTTCCTTCATGTTTACCACATTACATAATAACCTTTATTTTAATATTTAAGACAATGTTTTCATACTGGCATATAAAGTTAATGTCACAACGTTGTTAATCAAATTGGAATTAATATTATACCATAATTTTGGGCCGTATTTCTATAATATGAATCGTTATTAATGACTCATACAGTTCATTAATTTCAGAAATATACACCCGCATTCAGTGGCGGCTTCTGCATGAGAGCACATGAGTACGTGAACCCCCAACGCAAATTAGAATTCAAACATTACAATAAATGTAAAATACACTTTGTATTAATAAATAGAATCTATTACGAGATCCTAATACAAATATCCAAACGTTATTACTGTTATTATCTGAATTTGTGGAATGCAGCACGCTACATGTTTATTTCATTTGGGACTCGGTTTATTATATTTTATGTCTAGTTATCATGGTGACAACGACGGAGCACGTGCTACAAATGGGCGTGATTTACGTCGAGTTTGTGGGCATCTGTTACTTGGCGGGTGGCAGGGGTTATACAATATTTCCGATGAAATGGAGCACAAATCTGGTGTGAACCAGAGACTAGATTGTGCTGTAAATATTACGTTACATCGCTATTAGGCGTTCAGTGAACTATGTGTGGTTATTTTGTAGTATTCTTACGTTATTATGGCATTAAATAAATATCGATATAAATACATATGGACCATAACTAAAATTTAATTAAACAATATGGATACGAACAATTTTACCGTACAATATTTGAAAGACAACTTTAATTCTTTGAGTTATGAGCTAAAAATTTGAAATAAAAAATGCGGGCAGACCAAAACCGGAACTTAATTTGACGCAGACTACAGAGTCTGCAAGCCCAAATCTAGAAATTTTAACAGAAAGTTTAAAAAGCAAATGTATGAAAAAAAATTATTGTTCAAAATTTTTCAACACTGAAGCGAATAAAAACATTTTTACGGAATTCTATGTATCAAGAAAGACTGACGGCCGTAGCAATTACTATTGAGAAAAAATTTATACAAGGTTTGCTAGACTTCAACGAAGCTGTTATAACTAAGTTTGCTGAGAGCAAGAATAGAAGAATTGACTTTATGTTCAAGCAATATAATATAGTTTAGACATTAGGTGAATAGTGACTGTACAAATAAAGAATAACTACTACATGTGAGTATTTTTATTATGATAGTACGATAAAAATTTGCATGTTCTTGATTTTGTGAACCCCCTATGCTTTAGACCACCAGCCGCCACTGCACCCATTATTTCTTTTAGCAAGGAAAATTACGTTTAGACAAACAACACATAAATTTAAATATCTAGGGGAACATTTCATCCCCCCAGCCACATCGTTTAATACATAATTTTAAAGATCTTAAAAATTCTGATTCAATTTCGCATAGAACTGTAATCTGTTGATCTGTTCTCATAATAGTGTTGTCCATTCGTGATTGGACCCCACGGATTATACACCCATATTTCCTCAATACGGGTCTAGCTGTTGTGGGATCCTTCGACCCCTTTCTTACATTCGTAGGGGTTTGCAAGGGCACATAGTGATATATTGAATAACTCTGGGCAAGGATAAGGCAGCGTACTCCGTTCATTGTCGGACCTGCGCTGTTCGAAATCAAGCAACGGATTGCACGGTTGCGACTTGAATGGGTGACGCATGGTCTTATTCTCATGATGCCGCGGTGGTGCTGACTTGGTATTTGGCAATAGGGTGGCAACTGGGCGAAATACTGGGCACATTGTCTGCGTGAGTTCGATTCTCACCAGAGGGAACTTGGCACTTCCCTCAGGGCTGGGTGTTTGTCCGCGTTTATATGTGTAACCTTCCCTTACACAAAACCTGCCTGTAGGATTTCTGGGGAAGGATGTTCTAATTTCTGTGTGTCCAAACTTTTTTTAATAGAAACAAAAATAAAATAATTTAAATTGAAACACAAAATATATCGATATAAATTTATTTTTCACAACATGATTTGAAACCTTACTCAATTAAGTTGCTTTGATTACGTGTTCAAAATTCTCACCATTGTTGGTTAAGCAAAAGTACAATCTATTCTCAAATTTGTGTAGGACGTTTTGAAATGGGTCTTTAGTAATTAGCCAGCATGTGTAGTTAATTCTGTTTATTAAGTTTTGAATATTCTGGAGCGGACTTTTTTTGTATATAATTGTCTTAAAATAAAACCCAGTGGAATTATATTTGAAGACTTCGCCGGACAACCTAGAGGGCCTCTTTTGCAAATCCATTTATTGGTACTTTTGATTCAGCCATTTTTGTTCATCCAACAGTGGATTTTCTTTTTCATTGACTTAGTTTTCTAAGGGTTGTATAACGATAGGGTCGATTTTATTTTCCAATAAATTTAAGTATAATTTTAAATTTTCTTCAGTTAAATAGGTCGTTTTATTTTATTTTCCAGAAGTCCAATACAGACGTTGATTTTTTGAAGAAACTGAGTATGATCCTCTTGAAACATACGTGAATTTTCATTGTGTTAGTGTCAACTGTTGTGTTTATTTATAAAATCGTTAAAAAAGAATGTTGCGTCATCACTGAAACAAATATTCTCTATTAAATTTGGTTATTTTGAAATATCGCAATTTATTTTAACAAATTGAATCCGCTTGTCATAGTCATCTTCATCCACTTGCTGAAGAATGCTAATTTTGTAAGAACAGAACTTGTTTAGTTTTAAAAATCTTTGTATGTGGAACCAACTGAAATGTTTGTTAACTTAATTACATTTGAAATTGATCAATGGCGAAATACTTAGTCCCAATATATGCAGCTCTAATAAGACTCTCATCTGCTTATTTCCTTTATTGCATACAAACCCAATCTCTTGAGTTTTTTGAATAAGATCAAGCACATATTGGTTCCCAACATTTTTGTCTTGCTGCCTTTCACGAAAAAATCGGGCTGTCGTAAGAGGAAATATATTTTTAGCACCATAAATAAAGATAATTTCAGTTCTTTCTTGTAAAATATACACCATTATGAGCTATATCACTGCCACTGCGAATGAAACCACTTGATGAACAATTTAAAACCATTTCAATATTTAAATATTTTCAAAATTAAATTCTAAGAATTTTATTATTTAAATTTTTTCAAAATTACGGCTAGAACTCTAAGGAATTTTAGCCGTAATTAGGAAGAAATTTTTCGATAAAATACAAATGAGCGATGATTAAGCACTCGCTTATTTCACTTTGAATATCAACAAAAGAAAAGTGATCTCTGTACAAATATTAAAAGAAACATAAAATTTATCGATGTTGCGTCTGCGACAGCGATTCCACGAAGACAGTACCTCTTAATTTCATTGAACTCATGACAGTCCTTTAATTTATTATACATAATATTCCATTGATTTATTTTGTTTTATCAAAACTATTTTACTTGTTACTACTACCTATTGTGCACTATCTATTTAAGTAGTTTGAAAATTACCCTCTGCGAAGTAAAACTTTGCATAATATTGACGATCAAGTTTTTACTCCTATTTAGATTGTTCTCGAAACTACCAAGAGATGGCGTTTGGTACGTTCTACTGCGGTGGAACGTAGCAACGTCTACTATATGTGAGCCTCATCTGTCAAAGGTATCCTCGCTCACACTGCACTGACGAGACTCAAGATGAGGTCGAAACCGGTCTGCATTTTAGCGATATCCTGAGATAGGTGACACTTTGCATCTTTCTTGTGGTTTTAGAACAATCACTGTATTTTAGTGCTAACTCTGTTAGACAAAAATACGGCAAATTTCGTCATTTAATTCAGCGCTCAGCGTTTGGCATATAGCCAGGAGAATATCTGTTTTGACCTAATATGTTTAGTCCTTATTATATAAGGCATTTGCAGATGGGTTGGAGTATAAACTCTTTATTTCTGTAGTTTGAATATTACCCTCTGATAGTAAAACTTTGCATTATATCACTATTTATGTATTTCTGTCTATAAGTAATTTTGCTTGCTAAAAAAATTATGGGTGTGAGCAGTTTTGAAATGCAGTACAGTACAGAAAGCACTGTATAATATTATTATGATAAAAGTATATCCTAGTGGGTAATAATGAATTCTCTGATTGCCTTTTAAAATACATGAACGAAATCGTACTTGTGAAATATGTGATACCTTACACAATTACAATTTCGGTGATATCCCTTATCTATTATAAATACTTTTCAGCTCATGGTGAAACATCGTGTATGTGAATCATGTTTTAAAAACGGTTTTTTACGAATACGTTGTTATGCGAGTAACTGATTTTAGAAAATATGAGATAAACTTTATGGGCCATAAATTCTGACATGTAATTATTATTTTCAATTATTATTGATAATATAGACGAGTTAAAGACAACTTGTGATCTAAATTGGTCTATTTTGATCATGTATGTGAACAACACAATTCGAATAACAAATAGAAAGTTCAATTGAAGTAAGACGTATTATTTGACAATGGTATAAAATAAAAAATCATTGAAGAACAAACTTAATATTTATTTAATAAGCTAAGTTGATTTTCAATTAGATAGATGATACGTAAAATATGAATTTTAGTGTTTGTGCAAGATATTTTATTTTGTTTATTTATTTTCTAATACACCATTTAACATTTTTTTCAAAAAATGAAACCCGCCACAGGTAGGATTCGACATTTGTATCGGATCGGAACCGAACGACATACAGCTGTTTCGAACTTAGTTCTCATCAGTGCCGTATACGGTACGCCGATTCAGGACAAATGCCGAATGAACTCTATGGCGTATACATCTTTATCGATACGATCTCTGTCAGTAGCATATAAGTCGAAAATCGAGAAAGGAACCGCCAAGCGGTTCCTTCTCGCTGAAATATCTGGATATGAATTATACCCAGATATATTATAGGAATGCCTGGCGGGGCTTTAGCCCGATGAGTAGTTGTTTCCTAGAGCGATTATGTAATAGCTCTGCTATTCGGGAACTACTTTGATAACCGCTTGGCGGTTTGGTGGTTCCTTTCTCGATTTCTGACTTATATGTTACTGACAGAGATCGTATCGATAAAGATGTATACGCCATAGAGTTCATTCGGCATTTGTCCTGAATCGGCGTACCGTGTACGGCACTGATGAGATCTAATAATTTTGAAATAGCTGTATGTCGTTCGGTTCCGATCCGGGACAAATGTCGAATCCTACCTGTGGCGGGTTTTATGTTTTAAACCTTATCTGATAGTGCAGAAACACGAGAAAGGGGTCGAGGATCACTTCTGGGTATAATTCAATGCCTGGCGGGGCTTTAGCCCGAGGAGTAGTTGTTTCCTAGAGCGATTACGTAATAGCTTTGCTATTCGGGAACTACTTTGATAACCGCTTGGCGGTTTGGTGGTTCTTTTCTCGATTTCCGACTTATATGTTACTGACCATTTAACAGACAACGAATATTATAGAATTGAAGAAACTCAACTCAAAACATGTATACATAAAGTAAAACAATAGCAAAATCTAAAATAAAACTATTTTTGAAACATTGAACATTAAATATTACACAATATAGCATTACGTATGTGAGTACGACTAGAGTTACAAATATGTACGCTATTTTGTATTGTATTAATCTGTACAAATTTATATTGGTGAAAATAAAAGTACACAACGAAAACTCACGGGTTTTATAAATTGTCTCTGAATTCTTTCCAGGTTACTTATATGAACATTATAACCTGGATTCCATACAACAGATTCATACTCCAGCTTAGATCCCAGAAAGCATCAAATAGTTATTTTAACATATTAGGCAGTGTAAACTATTTCTAATTTCCACGTATTTGGTAACCGTTTAAGCTGACATTATTTAGGTGATTAATAAACGTCAGTTTACAGTCAGAGATCGCCCTATGTTTCTAAATTCACTAACATTGTTTAATAAATTAATGCTATTATTATAAGTAACAGGAGATTCTTAACGAGTAAGGGATACTGTACTTCACTTATTGTTATTGAATGGTAACAAATTAGTCTCACACCATGTATTTAAATTATAAATATCATTCTGAAGCAAAATGCAGTCGCGTACACATGTTATCTGACGAAATAGCTTATAGTTGTCCGTGTACAACAAAATTTTCGACTCTATATCCTGGAAGATGTCGTTTATACTATAAATGGACGAGGCCCCAAAAACAGATCCTTGTGGAACACGTTATGTTGCAAGTATTTCAACAGCATTAAAACCATTATACTGAACTGTTTACTGAAATGATTTAAAAAAAATATAATTCTTTTGCATCAAATAAATCAGAAATTACAATAATGTAGAGGAAATTGGAAAATATTGCGGTAAGAATTATGACTGGAGAAGAAAGAAATTTCTAAGGATGTTAAAATATTATAGATGGTTTTAAAACATTAAAAATAACATAAATCCCTTTCCGAATACCGCTACATTAATGTCATTACTTAATTTATAAAAAGTTAGAATACTTACCCTGTTAAGTAATATTCTCATAAGCCAGATGAAATCGATGAAATATCTGTAGCATTAGATGTATCCACAGCTGCTTCATCGAAACTTATATTGAGGAATATCCCTTAACATTCGTAATGGTTCTTTATACGCAGAGTTATTTCAAATTTATCTTAATGCAGTAAAATCTGAATACTTTTTTAAAAACACTATCAAAATTTGCTTGAACACTCTTACTTTGCATGTCACTTAAAGTATGTAGCTAGATATACACCACAGTATACACACAATTTGCAGTAACTCTACTAACAGTAAAGTAGTAGTAACTCCACTAACATTACGACAACGAAGGATTTTGTAGTTTTTCTCTTCCCATCACTAGTCCCTTGTAGTTGGTATAAACAGTTAGTAAATCCGCTTCAGTTTCAGTATCTTGATATATCGCCTAAATCTTCTTGATAGCAGTTACCTCTTTAAGATAAATTGTAATAGACTATTCCTTGAAATTTTAACAAATTTATTCATTACTAATAGAAAGCACTGTATTCTAAACCACTCCATTATCCAAATTTAAAAATATTCCCTAATGTATTAGGGAAAACATCTATTAGGAAATATTTTTATTATTCAAAGTATTCTTCTTAACTTCTACATCTTTGACTAATAACTAGCACCAAACTATTCTACTATCGTGCAAATCGGTTGAACCAAATAACTTAGCTAGGCTTCCCTTAATTGAACATCTAGTTTTGACATTTTATAAGATATAAATAACTTTACTGTGTCATCGTATTTAGATTTATGTTTATTTGACTGCTCTTATGTTTGGTGGTAAGTAGCTTTGTATTTCATAAGAATTGCTCTCTACATAAAGTCTGGTGAAGAGCTTATAACAGCCAAGTAATTGCTTTCGTATTTAAAAAGTGGATGAATGAATTAATGTAACCTTCCATAAAAGTATCCGCAACAATCCAATCAATCCAACAAAGGCAAGACTACCATCGAGGGCCTATCCACAGGGAGGGATATTGTCCCCTCTTCTATGGTGCCTGGTAGTGGATGAGCTGCTTGAAAGGATAATAATAACGAGGGGCTCCTTCCTGGAGCCCCGATTTCCGATTCTCGATGTAATGCAGGGTTGCATTAAATAAGGTTGGGAATTGGTGCAGGGATAGGGGACTCTCGGTCAATCCCTGTAAGACTAAGGTGATGGTGTTCACCAAGAAATATAAGTGGAACAGAACATGCCTGCTGATACTTAGTGGCCAAGAATTAAGCTATAATAGCAAAGTGAAATACTTAGGAGTAATCCTCGACGGGAAACTGTCATGGGCAAAACATCTAAGTCACTTATGTTCAAAGGTCACAGTAACACTTCGGCAACTGAGAAGGGCCATTGGTAATAGCTGGAGCTTGAAACCGGATACCATGAAATGCTTGTTTAAAGTCGGAAGCCAACCGACCTCACAAGGTAAGACGATTGATTCTATGAAGTATAACCGGAGCCCCAAGATCAACACCGATCAAGGCGATAGGGATACTAACGGGGATACCACCTCTTGATGTCGCCCTGAAAGCGGAAGCCGTAAATGCAATGTACAGGGTGAGAAACATGAATAAGAAGATAAGGGATCTAAATAGACTCTTAAGAGAGCTAGCTGAGGAGGGACTCCTATGTATGTCCTCTGACAGTACGGGTGTCCACTTTCTGTTTGACAAGAAATATAAGATCACCCTCACCAGTAACACCGACTGGATGAAGGGTCGCCCAATGGAGATATCTGGTACACGGATGGAGCCAAGGGTGGGAACCGAACCTGCAGTGGGAATAAGTCGGAATCTGATCAGAGACCACATAAATGGCTGGACAAGAGACCATCACAATAAACGATGGAGAGAAGTAACGGGTAGTAGAATAATCAAACTCTTAATCGAATACTCAGAGATTGAGAAATGGTCCCAAGAATTCATTAGATTGAACAGACAAAAAGCCAGAATTCTGATGGGAATCATTACGGGCCACTAGAATAGCCTGAATAAGCACAAGCTGAGGCTGACTGATAGCCCGGCCTGCAGATACTGTAAAGAGACGAGGAAGAAACCTCGATTCATCTTCTTTACACCTGTTCCGCACTGGAGGAGAAGAGGTACCTTATACTAGGGACCCCCGTTATCCAAGAGGAGGCGAGGCTTAGGGCAGGAGACGTGCCTAAATTGCTCTTCCTAAGGGATAACATTTTTGGGTAATGACCCGTATAAGAGGGGATCTCCAAGGGACTACCCATGCGATCAGTGGCTGATGAGAGGTCCAAACCCACATAATATAATAATAAATCCGCAACAATGTCTTCATATTATAGCCTGGGGTGGCAGATTGGATCTAATATGGGAGGGTGGTATTATATACATGGAGTCTTAGAATGGGAATTTCGAACCTCCCTTCAAATGTTCCCCTTCAGAGCCTGAAGCTTTAGGAAGAGAAATATGATTTGTACCTGTTTAAACTAACAAACTAACTAAAATGACTCATCTACCATCTATTCAGCTACAAAGTCCTTTAAATTTTATCTCAATTTTCAGTACTGTGACTGAACCCACCACTCTACTATATAACAACTAATTTTATAAATAGAAATCCTAGTTAGTGGTTTAATAAGGATTCTAGAAAATATTTTCAGTATATTATTTTTTCACCTTGTTTACAACAAGTATGATTGATCGTTTCAGAAATCGATCACCCCAAGAGTCTGTGGATTCATCGAAATTAGTGCACTCAAATTTGGCGTCATATATTATTAAACATCTTTATTGTGGGAAAGTAAAAAACAAATGATATTAATCGACATTGTGAAAGTAAATAAATAAAAACCGAATGTTTTTATCTAATCTAGTTGGCCCAAAATTGTTTGCCTTTACTCAATTTGTTTTAAATTATTACTTTGCGGATAATAATAATTTATTACGGGTTTAGTTAAATTATTATTTATATGTATGTACCGCTTTATGTACCGACTTAGCCTTTATTTTGAGGCTTATTTTTTTATTTTGCGGTTATTTCTTTGGTGTATACCAAAAAGAAATTATATACTCCCTATGCTACAAACTTGTGTAATATATAAGAAACCCAATCAATGTCTGTTCGTGTTTAACTTAAAATTATCATATTTACAGTTATGTCTTTCTAACTACTCTAGTAGTATAGCAAGGCGGTTACCAGGACCATCCTCGGATTTGTCCGCGGACATTTGATGTGGATGGCATGTGGTCATTATTGATCCGAAGAACTCTTGGCGCAGGTATAAAACGGGTCTGTACAGGTATAAAACAGGTCTGTACCGGTTTAAAACAAGTATGGTGGTATTAGAAAAAAACATGACGTCATTAAACAGGTTACCATACCTGTTTTAAACCGGTACAGACCTGTTTTATACCTATACAGACCTGTTTTATACCTGCGCCAAGAGTTCTTCAGATCAACAATGACCACATGCCATTCACATCAAATGTCCGCGGACAAATCCGAGGGTGGCCTGGTAGCCGCTTTGCTATACTACTTACTCTATCTAATTAAATTATTTTCTTCGGTTATTTTCTTCAAATCGCCGTTTATGGTGTTAATGCAACCCATTTTATTTCATAATCAATATGGGTTCGCAGCAAAACGCTCCACAATTACAAATTTAGCAGAACTTACCTACATAATCGTAAATCACATAGACAATAAATGTCAAGTGGATGTGGTGTATACTGATTTTTCGAAGGCATTTAACAAAGTGAATCGTAATATAATAATTTCAAAATTAGAATTATATGCATTCAGTAGTAATCTTCTTCACTTAGTAAAATCGTATTTATGTAGGCGTGAATTATTTGTTTCATATAGTGGCTTTAAATTACAGACCCTCTTAGGGTCCTCTTGAGTACCTCAAGCCTAAAATTTGGGACCATTGTTCTTTATTTTATTTATTAACGATTTCTCTCTAATGCTTGTTGTATTGCGGTGTTTGGGAAACAAACTATTAATAAACATAGGTATATATATAAAATTTGTTGGTGTACCTTAAAGAAGCAACAACTAATATGTGATTATTTTCTTAGTACCGCTTTAATACGTTCTACGATACGATAACATAAATCCTTTGCACAGGTCTTTTGAAGAGAAAATAACTCAATACAGCTCCAAAAAAGAGAACAATTAAAATATACGCCTTTTATCCGCAGCTTTACCAAACAGCCCGTTTAAGGGCTACATGATGTACAAAACTTTTCTTTTTTCCCAAGGGGAAAATCTTCCAAAGACACCCGGCCTCTGATGTTCCGTTATTATTGGGCCGGGTAGTGTCGGATTCGTCTGCACGCCTACCAACTAAAAAAAAAAACCCCGCTATACCATCAGTGTAATGCCGAAGAGGAACCGCTCGCGCTTTACATCTCTTCGGCATATCAATCGGGATGTTCTTTCATTCCTCATCTCCCTACGATTAGGGATTCGGACCCAGCTCCCTTTCTTCCTCTACTCAAGATCTTGACTATCATTCTTTCTGCATTCACCCACACTCTCTCATTTTCAATCATTCCACCCACCAGCTCTCTCATACTTTCAGGCTCCCATCCATATCCCTCATGCACTCCCGCATCTCCTCGGATCACCTCGGACACCTGATCAACGTATGCTCGGGGTTGTCCCTTTCACCACAATACACGTGTTCATCTCCATCCACCTTCTCTATCCCACGCAGGTACTCCCCAAAGCATCCATGGCCCGTATGAGCCTGCGTGAGGTAGTACCCTATCTCGCCGTGCTTCCTCTCCACCCATGACCGAACGTCCGGGATGAGAGGCCTAGTCCACGCAGCCCGTGTCTCTGCATCCCATCGCTCCTGCCACCTCAACCACAACCTCTCTCTTGCATCCCGCCCCTCTCAGACCTCCGGTATACCTCCTCCCTCTCCCTCGCCAGGAGATCTATCGGAGGTATACCGGCAATAACCAACACCGCAACCCCAGACACTGTCCTATACGCACACGCCACTCTCAATGCCGCCCTTCTCAGCACACTCCTAACCAATCTCTTCCATTTATCCACCGCTAGTATTCCAGCCCATAAGGGAGCGGCATACAACAAGATGGACTGTGCCACTCCCGCAAGGACTCTCCTCTTGGCTGCTCTGGGGCCATTGAGATTAGGCATCAATCTTGCCAGAGCCGACACCGACCTCCTCGCCTTGTCCATAGTCTTCTCCAGATGGGTCCTGTAATGCAAGCCCGAGTCCAGCCATACACCCAGGTATTTCAGGACCCCCTCCGGTTCCAACACGAACTCTCCCACCCTGAATGTAACATACGGGGGTCTTCGCCTTCTCGTCAGGAGGATAGCCTTCGACTTCTGGCACGCTAACTTCAACTTCCTACGCTCCACCCATCTCCTGATCTTCTCTATCGCGAGATTACCATTTTACCCCACGTCCATACCTGTCCTCCCAAACACCAGGACAGCCAGGTCATCCGCGTATCCCAGAATGGTAACCCTCTACGGAACCCTCATCCCGAACACGCCATCAAACATGACGTTCCACAGGACCGGCCTAAGAACCGAACCCTGTGGAACGCCACAAGTGACCCTCCTCGTCTCCTCCCTTCCATTGGCATCCCGGACCACCACCGATCTATCCCCCAGCTACCCACTATATATATGGGGGTCATCTCCCTCCTTGCCAACTCCTCCATGATGCGCTCCCACGCGGCGGAGTTGAACGCGTTTCTCACATCGCGTTTCTCACGGCGGAGTTGAACGCGTTTCTCACATCGCGTTTCTCACGGCGGAGTTGAACGCGTTTCTCACATCGCGTTTCTCACGGCGGAGTTGAACGCGATCGTCCAACCTACCCGCGGTGTACATCGGGTAACGCCAATGCCGATGCCAATGGTTTGAAAAACTAACATTAGCTGAATAAACGTAAAAATATAGAGTTTTAGGGTGAACATGTTATTACGACACAACAGTATGTTTCGGGGACTTGAGACAAACAAAAATTGTGGGAGAAAGGGTGCAATGACCAGAGTTATGTGGTTATTAAAATAATGTACATATCAAGTTAAATGTCTGACATACGTGGTTATTGGAGTTGATGGATTTTTGGTTAAGTGGGTTATGGGGTTATGGGGTTTAAGAGCTTGGGTTTTCAGATTATAACTTCATTCTTAGGGTTATATGCATTTAATAGCCTAAATTATGCGTTTTTTTATGACATGGCAAAATTATGATGTGATGGGGTTAAATAGACCTCTGATTCGGATTCAGCGACACAAAAACGTATAGTAAACATAGTCGGATCCACAGATCAGAATATTTTGTGTGTCTGTGTAATTATTATCCAGTAAGGGGTTACGATCATATTCTGCTTTCGTAAAGACTTGACATCTAGTCATTAAACTCTAGAAAGGTGCTTACTAGCCCCTCATTTTTATTTAAATTGTTCTATGATAGTACAGATGCACCCGCATTACTAAGCATATTTAGTATATGCATACCTAGACTAGGCTCTCGAGAAGAAATTACGAAGTCTGGTTAAAAATAAACTGGACTGAGTATCAAACAAATATTTATTTAGTGTTTAATACATTTTAACCACTAGAGTGATCATCTTCTATGTATAGGGAGTATATAGAAGATGATCTTCTTGATCCACATACCGCTCGAACACGAATTTTCCATTGGGAAAAACAGTGTTTGAATTCTTCAGGTGAAAGGCTTTTCAGAAGGTTTGCCGTTTTTTCTTTTAACTTATCCAGTGATGAGAAATGTGTTCCGTTGAGTTCAGTATTAATTTTTGGGAACAGGTAACCATCACATGGGGTTAGATCTGGTGAATGCGGTGGGTGTTCGAGGACAGAAATGTTTCGTTTTGCCAGAAATTGCTTAATCGAGAAAGCATTGTGAGCTGGGGCGTTGTTTTGGTGAAGCACCCACCGCCCTTCTGCCACAAACCAGGTCTTTTCTACCTCACTCGTTTTCAAAGAGTTTTTAGAACTTCTAAATAGTAAATTCGGTTCATTGTCTGTCCTTGAGGCACCCACTGAACATGAATGACACCACGAATGTCAAAATGCACAAACAACATTTTCACGACTTTCTCTCAAATATTGTGCCACTCGAACACTTGAGTTCGCAACATGCACTCATCTTTATACAGTTGTTTCAACAGTTCAAAACTTTGCGTCACTGATTTGTTCAATTTTAGGAGGAGTTTGATGTTAATTTTCTGTTCGGCTTTCAAGCTTGACATGATAACGGCAACAAGCATGAAGAAGGTTGAATACAAACTATTTCATCATTCGCTATAATTTTGCTAGACAACTGAGGTTCAGTGGTGGTACTCAGAGGGGAGATAGAGTTCTCAGAAGCTCCCTAACCAACTTCCAGATAATTTTCCTGAAAATTTCTGAGGACAGTCCGGTTTATTTTTAGCCAGACCTCGTATGTTTTATTGCTAGACTGCACAAACTAACGTGTTGTTAAAAGTCTGTATATGTAAGATCACAAGATTTTAATGTAATCGTTATTTGAATAACTGTGACATGGGAGACAATCGACCATAATTATTGGGGAATGTCCAGCCCTGGCAGACACAGCATATCTAGGAAGATACAACCAGTTAGCCAAAATAGCCCACACGAGAATAGCACAAAAGCGCAATCTATCATATTATGGGACCCACCACTATACTACAAATATCAATTAGTCCTTGACAACGATAGCAATCTGCTATACTGGGACAGGTCAATAATTGGGACATATCAGTGGACTAGAACAGGTCAGATATTATTTTCATTGACAAAGAGCAGCCAAAAGGATATTTTAAAGACATAGCTATCGCATTGACCCAAACATCAGAAAAACTGTCGATAAGCACATCTGGAGCCTAGACAAAGTAGAATTTAATTCAATAATTTCCTTGATAACAGGCCTAAGTCAGGGGCAATTTAAGCCTACAGTAATAATAGGTCTTTATAAATGCAGTAATAATAAATGCCTTTATTAAGAACATATAAGGATTTGGAGAAAAAACCATGTCAATGAAGTGGCAGCGTTCGATTTCTCGTTCTTCCACTCAACCAGAAAATGGTTAGTTAAAAATCTATAATAAACTCTTTAAGTCTATGTTGATGGAAGAGCTCATTAGATGGAAAACTGTAGCAAATTTGTATATCCTCAGCTTATAAATGGTAATATAATAAAGTATTTAAGTGAATATAGTAAATAGTAATGGTCCATGGATATGGTTCAATGAAACATCCAATTCTATAGTTAAGAGTAGTAAAATTTTAGTTTAAATTACAATTTGTTAAACCCTCTGACGAAAATGACAAAATTAATGTAGTACAATAACAGACAGTGTAGTCTTATAGTAAATAAAATTTATTTTAAATTATTCTCGATTATGTGATACTTCTAGCCACAGTGAGGAAGAGTTAGAAGCCGTTTATTCGGACATAGAGCAGGTAATAGGATTTGTGAAGGGCCATGAAAATTTAATAATAGTAGGAGATTTTAACGTAGTCGTGAGGGGAAAGAAGGAGCATTTGTAGGTCCTTATGGATTAGGAAACAGAAACGCGAGAGGTAGCATACTGATAGAATTCTGCGAGAAGCACAAGATGGTAGTCGCGAACACATTGTTCAAGAACCACGTTAGGAGGCGGTACACATGGAAAATGCCAGGAGGGATAGACAGGTATCAGATAGACTACATTCTGGTTAGGAAG
The DNA here is from genome assembly GCA_037954035.1 of Rosalia funebris. Lineage (NCBI taxonomy): Eukaryota > Metazoa > Arthropoda > Insecta > Coleoptera > Cerambycidae > Rosalia > Rosalia funebris. The sequence goes on from JAZFAV010000021.1 coordinate 21,259,257, forward strand.
AGATTTAGAAATCAAGTAAAAGACTGTAAGAGTTATCCAGGAGCAGATGTAGACAGCGACCACAACTTGGTAGTCATGAAAGCTAGATTAAAGTTCAAAAATCTGAAAACCCGGAACGATAAGAAACGTATAAATGTAGACATATTGAGGGATCAGAATATGAAAGATAAGTTCCCGGAGAAAACAGATCAATTAATAAATAAAGCGAGTAAGGACGAAATCAAGAACGCAGAAACTGAGTGGGAGGGTATTAAGAATAGTCTAGATTCCGCGGCTACGGACGTTTTAGGACACGATAAAAGGGAAGCTAGAAAGCCCTGGATAACGGACGAAACCTTAAACGTAATGCAAAAGAGACGAGGCTACAAAAACAGACGAGACGAAGAAGGACTGAAAACTTATAAGTCAATAAAGTGGGAAATCATTAAAAAATGTAGAAAAGCGAAAGAACAATGGATAGAGGATAAATGCAAAGAAGTAGAAGATAAGTTGCAAGTAGGTAAGACCGATGAGGCTTACAAAATAATTAAGAGGAACTTCAGGGATATAAGAACAAAAGGAGAAACGTTAGGAGTCAATCGGGGGACATACGGAAGAGAGATCGGAAGAGAGGAGAAAGCAGATAGATGGAAGCAGTAATTAGGAAATTTATACGAGGGTCAGGAATTAGGAGAAATATTAGAGGAAGAATCTAGCATCGATAGGGAAGATGTATAAAAACCTATACTGAGAGAGGAATTTGAAATAGCGCTAAGGGGGCTAAAGAATAATAGAGCGCCGGGTGTAGATAAAATACAGGCAGAAATGTTTGAACTGGTAAAATACATATACGAAACGGGCGAGATGCCGGAGGATTATAAGAGGAACATTATCGTTACTATACCGAAAAAGAGAGGAGCCGACAAATGCGAGAACTTTAGAACGATTAGCCTAACTTCCCATGCGCCAAAAATCTTAACCAGAATAGTGCAGAAGAGGATGGAAAATAGAGCGGAGGAAATACTAGGAGAAGACCAATTCGGGTTTAGGCGAAATAGAGGAACTCGCGAAGTTATTCTGGCGCTAAGAGTAATGTTAGAGAAAACAATAGAAAAATGAAAGAACGCTTATATAGGATTTGTAGATTTAGAAAAAGCTTTTGATAACGTAAGATTGGAAAAAATGTTCGAGATATTAAAGAACGCGGGAATGAAGTATAGAGATAGGAGAGTAGTACACAGTCTATACAAAGAGCAAACTGCTGTTATAGAAGTAGAAGGGGAAAAAAGGGAAGTATCAGGAAAGGAGTAAGACAAGGATTATCACCACTAATTTTTAATCTGTACATCGAAGAGGCGATTAATGTGGTAAAAGATAGAGCGGATTTCGGGATTAAAGTACAAGGAGAGAAACTAAAAATGCTTCGCGGATTCGCGGATGATATAGCAGTATTAGCATCTAGTAAGGAGGAATTAGAATCAGCATTGAACGAAATGGAGGCAGTGTTGACAGAGAAATACGGAATGAGGGTGAATAAAAACAAAACTAAAGTGTTAGTGTGCAGAGGGCGCGAGAGCAGAGCAAAAACTAAAGTACAAATTAATAATGAAAGATTGGAGGAAGTTAAAGACTTCACTTATTTAGGAAGTAAAATAAATTGGGATGGAAGAAGCGATAAAGACATAAAACAAAGAATAGCGCAGGGTAGAATAGCTTTTAACAGAAAGAAAGCACTTTTATGCTCGGGGGTAATAAACTTTGAAACAAGGAAGAGATTTTTGAAAAAATATGTATGGAGCATGGCATTATACGGTTGCGAAACCTGGACGGTAAGGGAAGCAAGTAGGAACAAATTAGAAGCTTTTGAGATGTGGTGTTACCGAAAAATGATGAAAATACCATGGACTAATAGGGTTAGAAACGAAGAAGTATTGGAGACAGTCGGCGAGAAAAGAAGTATGTGGAAAAACATAAATAAGAGAAGAGATAGAATGGTAGGCCACTTGCTGAGACATGGGGGAATAGTCCGCGATATTTTGGAGGCAGAAATAGGAGTGAAGAAAGGCAGAGGTAGGCCTAGATTAGACTACTGCTCACAAATAGTAAGGGATGTAGGTTGTAGCACAATTAGCGAAATGCGTAGGTTAGCACAAGATAGGAGAAGCTGGAGGTTAGCGTCCAACCAGTCTTAGGACTGATGACCTAATGATGATATGTGATACTTGTATTACAGCATTTGTTCGCAAGAATTTCTATAATTCGAAACGAATTATTTATCTATAAAAATTTTATGGTTTTACACTGTTTAGAATTAACATTAAATACCATTTAATTTTTTTGTGAATCATAGTAGATAAATTCATATATTTATCAAAATATGAAATAATTTCTTTATCTGCGTCAGATCGTCGGAAAACAAGCATTTTTCTATATTTGTATATGCCATTGTTTACCATATACTTGATCTGATAATGATTATCGCTAAATTGTAACGTAACGACCCCAGTGCGGCAACCTACATTTTCATTAGGATAAATAATATGGTTGATTTGTAATTGTAATTATTTGCGTTATCTACTTACTTGCTAGAATGTACCAACAACAAATTGTCTGGAGCAGGTCTTTATTATTTTTCTTTTTCCTGATAAAATACAAAGAACATAACACTGGTTAATAGACACAAATACTCCCTGTAATATAGAGAACAGGCAAAAATTCACATATGATAAAAATGATAATTGTGCGACTAGGTCAAAACATCGACAGGGCGACGTCGTTACTTCCCCATTTAGGGAGAGAAAGTCGGCCAATGATTGGGCATGGAATACTGACATTAAATACGTGTAAGTGTCCAGGACACGTAAAGGTGCATATACATTTACGAGCTGAACAGCTTGTGAATCATTCGTTAAAAATAGTTTTACAGCGAACATCTACTGAACTAAACACGATCCATGGGAAAGAAGGAACTAACCACGAACCACCAGCAGTCTTGCTCGGCGCTGACTTGTAATAAATAATGTCTTCGTGCGAGGAAAATTATACGATTTTAGTTATGAGTGGTACGGCTTTAATGATAACAAAAATTTTGTGCAAAAAGAAGAGGAAAGGAAAACCTATTTCCCTCTAAGCATCTTCTTTTAATTTTTTTTATAATGGTCCTTGTGTTTAGGATTCCACAATAACGATTTCGTTTTGTAAATGTCAATTAGTTTGACTGCATTTTCCTCTGTCCACTCCATTATAATAATTATTGTAATATAAAAATTATTAAATACAATTATAAGGGTAGGCAGATTATTAAATAAACAACCGAGAGAGAAAAAAATCTTACAAAAAGGCACAAGAAATAAATAGAGCCAGCCCCGTTGTTCGCGAGCAGAAGGAAAACAACGAATTGAACACGACGCTGTCTCAATGTGAACTGCGAATGCCTCTGTGTTCGTCAAAAGAACCGACAGGTAGTGGTTCGTCACGAGCGGTTTGCAAGCGGTTCATTCGGCGCTCCAAACCCCATCCCAATCTTGCGATAAAATGGTTCAAGAGCGGTTCGCGAATGGTTCGGCTCGCAAATGCATACGCACCTTAATAGAACTTAAATCAGCGTACTATATCATATAAATTTAGTCATTTAGAAAGTAATAAAAGAATGTTAAAGTAAAAAGTATACATGTAGGTATAGTGTAATAAAATAGTCCATTGTTAAAATATGTATTCAAAGTTTAATGTTACTCTGCCTGGTTAGATAAAGGTTTGTATTGAGCAATAAGTTTCACATCATATACAATTATGTATATTTGATTTATGGTGAGTTGTACAAAGTTCTGCTGTAAATAGATCCTCATTGGATTCTTTAGGAATGGGTAATAGAAACGTTTACAAATGTTGTATCCTTCTTGATACACAGGGTATTAATTTGGGATGAAACTTTCTGTGCGTATATTTTCTAGTACATTTCAGGTATAGCACACTTGCACTAGTGCAAGTGTGCTAGTACAGCACTAGTGCTAGTACAGCATTACTTGCAGTAGTGGATAGTATGCCATTATAGAGCCCACGCAATAAATAAACATGTCAAATAAAAGAAGTTAATGATTGGATCACGTAAATCAAATTACTTTGATACATGTCAAAAAGGTCACCCTATAAATACGTTGTTTAAACTAGGCATAAGAATTGAGAAGTAGAAGAATAACTAGTTAAAATTATTATTATTATATTATATAAGTTTGGGCCTCATCAGCCACTGATCGCATGGGTAGTCCCTTGGTGATCCCCTCTTATCCGGGTCATTATCCAAAAATGCTATCCCATAAAAGGAGCAATTTAGGCACGTCCCCCGTCTTAAGCCTCGCCTCCTCTAGGATAACAGGGGTCCCTAATATAAGATACCTCTTCTCCTCCAGTGCGGGACAGGTGTAATGAAGATGAATCGAGGTTTCCTCGTCTTCTTTACAGTATCTGCAGGCCGGGCTCAGCTTGTGCTTATATGTATTCAGGCTACTATGGTGGCCTGTTATGATTCCCACCAGGATTCTGGCTTCGTGCCTGTTCAATTTAATGAATTCTTGGGCCCATTTCTCAGTCTCTGACTATTCGATGAAGAGTTTGGTTATTCGACAACCCGTTACTCCTCTCCATCTTTTATTGTGCTGGTCTCCTGCCCAGCCATTGATGCGGTCTCTGATCAGATTCCGACATAGAGGTTTTCCCTGGTCCCTAGTCTGGCAAGGTCATCTGTAATTAGATTTCCCTTAATGCCATTATACCCAGGTATCCATAAGAGTTCCACCAGTCCCTTCCCTGCCAAGTGGTTCAATGTTTCATAGCAATTATAGACCAGCTTCGACTTTGTCGTTGCTGAATTCAGGGCTGCCAACGCCGCCCTGCTATCCGAGCAGATACATACCTTCTCCTGTGTCCGATTTTGGTCGGCCCCCAGAACACCGTATGTAATTCCAACTAGCTCGGCTTGGAGTGCGGTAGTGTACTTGCCCAAGGGGAAGGTTTTACCTATGCTATCGCGTCGCCTATACACCCCCGCACCCGCTCTGTTCCCACTCTTGGCTCCATCCGTGTACCAGATGTCCCCATTGAGCGGCAATCCAGCGCGACCCTCCATCCAGTCGGTCTTACTGATGAGGGTGATCTTATATTTCTTGTCAAACAGGAAGTGGACACCCGTACTGTCAGGGCATCCATAGGAGTCCCTCCTCAGCTAGCTCTCTTGAGAGTCTATTCAGGTCCCTTCCTATTCATGTTTCCTACCCTGAGCATTGCCTTTGCGGCTTCCGCTTTCAGGATGACATCAAGAGGTGGTATCCCCGTCAGTATCTCCGTCAGTTAAAATTAAGTAGGTAAGACTTTCTACGAGCGTATGGAAAATACAATTTCTGTGTGCGTTTTGGGCTCTGGAGCAGTTGGAAGTTGACCCAAATTTTGCCAAAAAATCATCTCTAGAGACGAGGCCCATTTTTGGATGAATCGATATGTGAACAATCAAAATTGTCGGATTTGGGACGATACAAATCCACACAAGATACAGCAGCACCAAATGCATCCCGAGAAAGTCACTGTTTGGTGCGGATTTTGGTCTGGCGGAATCCTCGGTCCTCACTTCTTCCAAAACGGAACTGCCATTGCCATAACTGTCAAGGCGAGCGCTACAGATCGACGACAAGCAACTTCTTATGGCCTAAACTGAATGATATGGATACCGACGACATGTGGTTCCAGAATGGCGCTACGTGCGACACAGCGCATGAAACGATCGACATTCTGAAATAGCGTTTTGAGGAATGGTTATCTCATGCAGCGGCAATATTAACTGGCCACCCAGATCATGCGATTTAACGCTTTTAAGTTTCTTTCTTTGGAGCTATCTTAAATCGCAGGTCTATGCGAATAAACCGCAAACAATTGAAGCCCTTAAAGTCAACATAACGAACGCCATCCAGCAAATTCGGCCATATTTATGTGACAAAATCATCGAAAATTGGATCCCCCGAATATGTGCCACCAAGCAAAGCCGCGACGGACATTTGAATGATGTTATATTCCATACTTAATGCCACAAAATGTTCTTTCAAATAAAAAACGCACAACTTGTATTTACCTTTAAAAATCGAGTGTCCTTATTGAAAGACCCTTTAATTTTATTCTTAAATAGTTAAATCTTACGAATTCATTTTTCGGTGTATTTTTTCTGTATTTCGATATTGAATACCAATTTTTGATTTCTAATGACGTTAAAAATTACACAGGTCTGCGATGACAAAATTGTAGCATATTTAACTAGTGGTGTTAACAGTATTTCTTGTGCTGATTACGGAAAAAATAGTGAAAAAATTCCATCACCCCTAGATAAGTCACAAATTTCACCTGAAATTTTCTTATTTTCAGGGGTTTTCAGGTTCAGTGTGCGTACGATTTTTCAATATTATAGCCTATATAAGTGGTAAATTTAGTCTGAATTATGGAGCTTTCATGGTGAATAGGTTACTAACCAATGTGAGTACGTTATTTGCAAAAAAAAATGTTTTTATTCTATTTATTTGAATAAGACAATGAATCTAAACTGGGAAAATCCAGTTCCTACTGGAACAAGACATGTCTCAGTCTGTTTTCTCCCTCCCCAATCCTACTGTCTGCTAGACGTCGTGAGGAATGTAGTGAGCCGTGACCTTAATTGCAGTCAGTGACTCAGTGTGGAGCTAGCGACTGTGGTGTACACACCAAACAGTTTTGTACTATTTAGAAGAAATGGCTACTAGAGGATATGTCAACTCTCCTAACTGTTTCTATTATATTTGTGGGTCTTATACCGTCAAGAAGCAACAAAGGAACATTTCTAATTTTGCTCAGAAGGTGTATTTTGCATACTTTGGTGTTAAATTAGGGGACCAAGATAAATCTTGGGCTCCCCATATAGTGTGTTCTGTGTGTGTTGAAGAACTGAGACAATGGTTTCAAGGTAAGAAGAAGTCATTTCGTTTTGGAGTACCCATGATTTGGAGAAAGTCTTTTCAATTTAAAAAACAGGAAGGACATTTCATACCCAACCAACATACGTTCGGCTATTCGCCCTGTTGCTCATGGACCTGACTTGCCTATTCCTTCACCTCCGGATACCCTGGACAATATTTTAGACGATTTAGACCAAATGTCACATAGTAGCAGCGATAGTAAGGACAGCTACGATCCAGGTACCAATGACCTTAAACTTTTCTGTCAATCGGACTTGAACGATTTAGTACAAGATATGGGCTTCCCAAAGGATTCAGCGGAAGTTTTAACGTCTAGACTTAAAGAAAGACATATGTTAGCCCCCGGTGTTTCATTCTCATGGTACCGATTTAGAGAAAAGGAATTCGTCCCTTTTTTACACAAGAGGGTGACCTAGCTTTCTGCAACAATGTACCTGGAATCATGAAAATGTTCAAAATCAAGTATGAACCAAAGGAATGGAGACTTTTCATCGATTCATCAAAAAGAAGTTTGAAAGCTGTACTTCTTCACAATGGTAACCAATATGCTTCTGTGCCTGTTGGAGACTCAGTCCATTTGAAAAGATGCTACGAAAATCTTGAGTTTGTTCTTAATAAGCTCAGCTACTCTGACCATAAATGGACCATTTGTGGGGATTTGAAAGTTATTTCCATGTTACTAGGTCAACAAAAATTATTACACAAAGTTTCCATGTTTCCTCTGTGAATGGGATAGCCGTAACAGGAAACAACACTATGTCAAGCAGACGTGGCCAATCAGAAAGGCTCTTATTCCTGGAGTTAAAAATGTTGAAAGACAAAGTTTAGTGGATGCTAAAAAGATCTTACTTCCACCACTTCATATCAAATTGGGGCTAATGAAACAGTTTGTGAAAGCATTGTGAAAGAAGGAGAGTGTTTCAAGTATCTTTGTGAACAGTTTCCTGGTCTATCCGATGCTAAGCTGAAAGAGGGAGTCTTTGTTGGGCCTGACATCAGAAAACTTTTAAAAGATGAAATCTTTGTCACTAAAATGGAAATGGAAGAAAAAAATGCCTGGAATTCATTTAAATTTGTTGTAACAGGCTTTCTTGGAAACAAAAAAGACCCAAACTACAAAACTTTGGTTGCTGAATTGTTACAAAACTACAAAATGTTGGGCTGCAACATGAGTGTCAAAGTCCATTTCCTTCACTCACATATGGACTACTTTCCAGAAAATCTTGGGGCTGTCAGTGAGGAACAAGGAGAACGTTTCCATCAAGATATAAAAGAAGTGAAGCGCAGATACCAAGGTCGATGGAATGTCAACATAATGGCAGACTACCGTTGGATGTTAAAAAGGGAAAATTCACAAAGCCGAAAAAGTACCAAAAGAAGCTTTGATGGAAAAAGAAAACGTTTTTACAAAGACTTATAATAACGTTGCAGCACATGTGTATCACTGTTATGCTCATTTTAGCTAGGTATCGTTGTTTTTTTTTGCATTTACTTCATGTTAAGATAATAAAAACAAATCCAAAATTTTACGTTTTTTTTTCTTTTTCCAAAAACTTCAACTTTATTTTGTAGGCAAGCCTTACGTGATAGACAAAAACCAATGTCATTTTTGAAATCAGCGCAAAAATCTACATAAAGATCAGTTAACTAAATCAAAACAATTTTTAAAAAAGTTTTTTTTGCAGACCTCACCTTTGCTCACCTGCTTATTTTGTGACATTCATTTGGTGCGGACCACTCACTGTGTACAAAGTCCAGGTCGGTAAAAATATCTTATCATTTATTTGAAAAACGCTTTTCGTAGAAAATAACGTTTATCAGTACAGTTAATATTCCATTAACACTGATTTTGAGAATATGTCATTTTTTTCTAGATTATGTAGATTTGTAATAAGTTTTGTAGAAATTTGAGTACATACGACGACGATATTCGATATTATCGATACATTAGATAGATATCATCTGATTAACTATAAATAGACACTTCAAAATTTGTCCGTAATCATAGACAACTCTAATCGGTCATAATTTTGTCAAGGATTATTTATTTCATAATTACAGTAATAGTTTCCTACTCACAGTTTAGTTCAACTAGTTTAACAAAGTATTAATACTACGAACTCAACACTTCTATTTATTGGAGTTAACAGTTTGAGACAACTAAAACTACCTTTGAGTACCTCATCAGTATCGACATCGTATATAAGCATAACGATGTATATAATAAGTATTACTACATACTATTGTAACATATAGGTGGTCAAATACGAGAGCAAAACTAAACTGAATTAGATTGAATTGCTTGTTCCTATATCGATTCAAATATTTCAAGTCTACGTGACGACATGTAGGTTATCGCGGGATCAATCGAGTGTCACACCACTGGTTCAGTGGTGTTACACCGGTTTTAATTATAGACCCATCAACTTACTCCCAGCAGTGAATAAAGTTTCAGGGCGAATACTACTCAACCGAATAAGAGATTAGGCGGGAACCCTGCCATCATTCCAGATGATTAGTTCGCCTACCGGAACGATCACTCAATGGAGCTAAGGATCCTGAGACTCGCAGAATATCCAACGGAGGATTTCGACAAGAAAAGTGTCATGGGAGTGTTAATCCTGGACATTGGCAAGGCATTCAATAAGGTGTGGCACGACGCACAGTGGGCGAAAATCGAAAAAATCCGGTCACAAGTATCAAGTTATCTCAAATAACATGCACTCTACGAAAAAGTTATTGTCCCACATTCACCCTTAATCATAGAGATACACCACAACAAGAAACAGTGAAACATTTGGGATTACACTTGGACTCACAGCTAAATTGGAAATAGCACATAAGCAGCAATAGAAAATAAGTAGGCCTAACAATAAAAGGAATCAACTGGTTAATAGGTCGTAAATCTCATCTGAGCATTGACAACAAACTTCTAGCGATAATCAATCCCATATGGGCATATGAAATTGAACTCTGAGGATGTTCCAAGAAAGTAAAATACAGTGATTAAGCAGAGAACTCCTGCACCCTGGTATGTTTCAAGCCATACCCTCCATACAGACTTCAAATTTCGTACCTAAACGAAGTTATCACTGAAAGAAGCACCAAACACCACAATATATTGGAAATGCATCCAATACCGTTATTAGTACCACTCTTGCAATCTATTCATAACAGGAGATGAAAAGAATCTGGTCCATTGACCAAAGAGAAAACTGACGTGACGTCAGTTTGGACTCCTCACCACGTCATGTGCAAGAATCTCCAAAAACCTTGCACAAAGTCATTAAAATTAGCTTATAGATATTATATATCTGATTGACAATAAGAAATAAAAAAAATAGAAAATATTGCATATAGTTTTGCGGGATAGATGACGGCAGTTTGTGTTCAAGTACATGTGTTATGTGTACAATCTGAAAAAGTACACCCAAACCCTGTTCTAATTTGAAACTATCCGTGTATATCATATAGTATCCAGTGAATGCATCAATTGTAGCACTTAAATTACTATTAAATGGCACCTTGTAAAACTAATTAATAGTAATTCGGTATAAGAAATTTAATTTCATCCCTAAACATCCTTAAGTGCTATTTTCCGCCTTCCCCTTAGTTAGATAGATTGCATTAAGTCTCCTCCTATTTATTCGTATGCGAAATTATCTGCTTGGTATCTACGACTGCTCCTGCACGTACAACTTCTTTAGTTATAAAGTTATTAATAAGGAATTTATGAAATAATCACACATTAAAAGAAAAAGTGAATCCTTTTCTTTAATCTATCCGACAATCGATCATGAAGTCGGAGCAATTAATCAAACCTATAACATCAAGTACGTTTCCTATCATAAAGTGAATCCATCAATAATAAATCACGCCGAATTCCTTTTGGCGTTTACTATTCTCCCTTACGAGAAATATATTACTCAGATAGTAGTAAAATAGTAAATTATTGTAATTCAAAAGGTGAAAACAACGCTATGAGAAAATAATCGATAACACTCTGCTGCCTTAATGGTATAATAGTGTATCGTTCTGTTGAGTTTACTATGTTAATTAATTTTCAAATATTGCTGATAACTCTGTTTATGGTATTCTAAATACACTGGGCACATAAATTAAGGGATGTAAAAAGATCCTAAATTTTTAGGTGCTTTTCAAAAGGCTGTAATTTGGAAACAAATAGTCATAAAGCAATTAAAAAAAAATGCAATTGCAGCTTCATGTTCTTAATTTTCATATCTGGAGTATTCACTTTTCACCGTCAGCAATTTTTGAGTAATCATAAGAAAACAATTGGAAAACAAATTTTATAAAATTTTTGCTTGCTTTTCAAAAGGTTCACGAACATAAATATTTTTTTCAGTAATTTCATCATCAAATTTTTTAGATGGTTTTATCCTTTTTTATTTGTGTGGATTAAGTCTTAAGTGGATTATGTCTTCTACGATCATTTTTCGCTGAGTTATCGTCGTTCAAAGCAAAAAAGTCAGTTTTAATTTTGGTAATTGATTACTCGGGAAATAATGATCGAACAGAACATTCAAGCATTGTTTTAAAAACTGAATAGTATTCTTTACAAGAGATAGTTATTGATTCTTGATAAAAAGGAAAACTCGATGCGAGAATGTTGATTGAAAAGAGGTATTTAGGGATATTCGCTTAATTTGGTATAACTTTGCAAATAATGAATAGTTTAAAGATGTTGACTGTTTCTCTTTAACAACAAGGTGTCCCAAAGAACTTTTAAAGATTCCAAAATGCTACGAGTTCTTTTTTTTCGTTGTGTTCGGAATGAATGAATTTGTCGTATTTGCTAAAAATCAATTTAAGGATGAATTTTTAATTTTTTAACCATTTTCTAAGGTTGAAAATATTTTTCTAGCAATAATCCATATTGTTTTTATCAAAAAATGTTAATTATTGTAAGAAAAAAGAATATTAAAGAAAAACAAGAAGTCAAAACTTAATGTTTTACTTTGAACGAGGATAACTCAAAAATCATCGATCAATGCTTTCAGATCACTCAAATTAAAGAGAATAGAATTATCTAAAAAACTTTATGATTGAATCACTGAAAAAAAATTATTGCAGTCCGTGGACTTTTTGAAAGGCAAGTAAAATTTGGAAAAAAAATTTTTGATAGGTTTCTTATGATTACTCAAAAATTGCTAATGGCAAAATTTTTCGAATTTTCAAGGCCTGAAGACTAGAAACTTGGAGCTTCAATTTGCTTATTTCAAAATTGCTCTGAGACTATTTTTATCCAAGTGACAGCCCTTTGAAAATCACATGAAAATTTAGGATTTTTTTACCTCCCTTAATTTTTGTGCCTAGTGTACATAACATGTTAAAACGTTTATTGTTGGGTGTAACAGATTCTAGAAAAATTCTATGCGGAAGTGAATTTCTGATATTTCCGATATTCCGTAGTGTCCTTAACCGCAGTTTCGTTGTATGATAATGCAGAATTAGTTTTATTGTGAGATTAACATTTATGATTATTTATTATAGAGTACTTTATTTTCAAAACAATCCACACCCCATTATTTCTGTTATCAAAGAAAATGACATCTAGACAAAAACACGTAAACTTGAACATCGAAGGGGTAGTGTAAAACCAGTGTCCGTTGGAGTTTACGTTTCACTCCCTTACCCCTAACTACCCCCACTTAAAACTTTTAACTGGCACCCTCTATCTCGTAATACATTCTTTTAAAGTTTTTAAAAGTTCTGATTCAACCCAATTTAAAAAACTTAAATCTGTTGATCACTTCTAGTAATAGGAGCAAAAATAAAATAATTTAAATAAATTACAAAATAAACTAACGAAATGAATTTATTTTTCACAACACGATTTGAAACGTTACTTGATTGAGTACTGAAGATGCCTGCCGTTATTGGTTAAGGAAGGTGTGACCATTTTTTATCGTTATGGGAAAAACTTTTATGAGAAAAGGCTTTCGGAACGTTTTCTCAACAAATTAATATTTTTTTAATTTTGTTTTTTTATCTTCTGCAGCATAGCCTATTGCAAAATTACAGCCTGTAAAGCTTTAGAATTTTGGTTTAATACATATTTGGTGACCTATAATACGTAGCTATAAAACTACCCCGTTTTTTTTAATGTTCAACATTTTGTTTACCGGCTCCTGAGTACTATTTTTAAAAACAGCTAGCTCTGAATTTGTCTTTTATATAGTTACATAGACTGCATATGTTTCTACTTAATTCAATTAATCGGTTTTAAGAAATCTCTTTGGTTCCTAAACCCAAAAAAATACAATTTTTCAGAAGAAAGATTTTTCTGAAAACGTTCATACTCGCTTTCATAATCGGTTTTGACCCGGAGATGAATTTTAATTTCATATCCGGTATACTCGAGTACTTATCGACCTGAAAACACCTGTTCATGGGAAGGATCGGGGGTTCCCAATGGGAAAGTTGCTCAGGTAATTTTACGGTATTATATTATTTACAACTCTTTATTTTTCTTCACCCCTCAGTTAGTATTATAATTTTTACGTGTAGCGTTCTACACGTGAATTTGTGTTCTGTTTTTATAATTAAAAAAATGCCCAAATATAAGAAAGTACTCACGTAAAGAAAAGGCTGAAGAGAAAAGTAAGATCCCATTGATATTATATTTTCTATTGATGCGGTTCTAATTTGAATTATTTTGAGATATTTCATATTTGTAGGGCTATAATTCAATATTGACTTCAGATAAGAATTCAAATAGACTTCAAATAACTTTGATTCCTGGTTGTCTCATTCCCCTTCGTCTTTATCTCAATCTTAACTTGCTCAAATACTTTGCCACGAAGACCAATAATGAGCCCTTTCGCTATTTTTAAAAAATATAGTTAGAGAGTACACTACTAAATATCAAATTTTAATGGGACCAACACCCACCAATCCAGAAATAATTCTAGTTTCAGGATTTTTTTTTAAATAAAAGACTGTCAAACCCCTAAGCAGAAGTACTATCTATCCTTAGATACTACTTAGATACTCTTGTCGGACGTTTCGAAACATATTTTTAGTAATTAGCTTAGTAATTTCTTAGTTCTTGAATATGCTAGGGCAGATTTTGTATACGATTGTCTTTAAATAACCTCAGAGGAAAAAAATCCAATGGAGTTATATCTGGAGATATCGCCGACCATTCCATGGCGTCCCGTCTGCCAACTCATTTGTCGGGAAATCTTTGATCCAGCCACTGTCGAACGCGTAATGCGTAGTACATAGTGTGGTATGGTCTCCTGTTGAAATTAAGAATGTTGTTTGCCCAACAGTGGGTTTTCTTCTTCATCAACTTATTTTTTATATTTTGTTTTACAATTCTTTAATCCTCTCTTTTGGCATGTTGTTTGTCACAAACCAGTTTTTATTAGAACTTTTGTGAATTTCCATGTTTATTTGTAAACGTTTACAGATGTAATAATCAGAATGCCTTAAGAGAATTTCAAAATCAAACCATGTGACATTGTGCAACGTACAGGGTGTTGCAAGTAAATTTACACTTTGTGACACTTATTCCGAACATAACATCCCGTATATTAGAACCATGTTTTAAATCATACCTTTAATTTCTTTAAATTGTTGCTTAAAACATTTAAATTATTTTTTTTAATTTAATACAATGTGGAAAAAAGTATGCACTACCCCTAATAATTTAGTAGTCTTTTATGGCTTTTATAGAAAGCGCTTGAACATACCTATTTAGTTTTCCAGTTTTCCACATTCTGTTAGAATTCATTTGTTTTTTATTGACATCTGACAAAAATATGACGTTGTCGACATTTTTCTTAAATAACAATATTTGGCGTGTGATATATCAGTTGAAAGCTCTTGTTACACTCAGTATGTTTCTAGGTTTTTCTTGCGATTCCGTCACGCCATTTCAACATGGCGACCGTTCAATTGTGAAAATTATTTTGAATTAATTCCCAGTAAAAGAATAACTTATTCTTGTTTCATCAGAGAAAAAAACAAACATAATCACACTAAGACAGTCCTAAAGCTTTATCGTTCAATGACTCCCTTACATTAAGTTTCTTAACCTGAGCCTGTTTTTAAATCCATGGTGGGAAAAACATTCGATATCTTAATGTCGTTGCAATAGCAGTTTTTCATAGTAAGGTTACAAACCAAACACAAACAAAAATTAACGTCAGTATTGACAAGTGGTAAGGTTGAACATTAGTAAGATTTTACTATCATTACATTGTAAATCAAAAACCATTTTTTAATAAACCAAAAATAGCTCAGTGAAAAAGACCGCATTGAAATTCTTATGATGGTTGGTTACGGAGATTGTCGCAGGTCTACTAACGAGGTAGTATTGAATCATAAAGCCTTAGGACTGTCTTAATGTGATTATGTTTACTTTTTTTTTCTGATAAAACAAGAAGAAAAGTTATTCCTTTACTGGGAATTAATTTAAGATAACAAGTAAGCAAGTCGCAATAATATTGCCCCGCCCCTTGCTCATATCGGGGGCACCTCCGGAGTATGCCTCTAAAGGCTTCGGATCAAAAAACAAAAGTTACCACGTTGTTCGCAAGGGTCGATTTACTATTTTGATTATGTCAAAATGCCGAAATTAGAACGAAAAGCATTTCGTACATCGACTTAAAAATTTCGTGACACACGATAACAGTCGTTTAGTAAATAGGGATCTTCACAATTGAACGGTCGCCATTTTGAAACGCCACGACAGAATCGCAAAAAAATCTAGGAACGTATTAAGTGAAACAAGAGATTTCAAATGACGTAGCACACGCCATATATTGTCATTTAAGAAAAATGTCGATGACGTCATACATTTGACAGATGTCAATTCAAAACAAATGAATTCTAACAAACTATGAGAAACTCTTAAAATAAATCGACGTATTCAAGTGTTTTCCATAAAACCTGAAGACTACCAAATTATTAGGGGTAGTCCATACTTTTTTCCACACTGTACATATTACTTTCATACAACTAGAACTTAAATTAATTTAACCTGCTTTTTATTAGGCTTTTTTAATGTATGAACTGCCACTTCTAATTTCAAAGATTTATCACATTCAGCTATCTATATAATTAGACCTTGATAAAACGACATTGATGTAATTAATAAAATAAATTAGGAAGACTCAGTATAGGCAACCTCTCATACTGTCGCGGAGTATGTATGTCTCGCTATTATCTAAACTATTATTTAATAATTCTTTACCGACTCGTATATTTTAATACAAAGTGGAAACTTCGAAATTAATCAAAACAGAATTTGAACAAAATAAATTATCTTTGACATTATTTTGGAGATTTTTGAGAATCGCAGGGAAAGGTTGAGTTTTAATCTAAAATGTACACCACAACGACATTTTAAATATACCAGGAGAATCATTAAGTACAGTAAGTACATAAAATATAATTTTAAGCAACACTGTATATATTTTTTAATGTTTTATTCTTCTTCATCATCTGATTTCAAAGATATATAACATTTATGATCTATCTGATTAATTATTACACTTCTTTAATTAGTTAATTAAAGACATTAAGGTGTTAGATGGTTTAAATACATTATTAGAATGCTATTGTTTATGTTAGTATACTAAATCAAAATTAATATTTAAAATGGTGTCCATTTACTCGTTGGTAATAATCTAGTCTATAGTAAAACTCCTGCTTAATTTTCTTCAAAACTGGAGATAGAATATATTTTATTTATATTTTTTGAAGTGTATTGATTTATACTTTATATAATTTACTATACATAGTAGTATAATTTATCACTCAATAGCACCTTCTCCTCGCATTCATTTTCTAGAAAAGGTTTAATTTGATGTTGAAATTGGGTGTTAAAACGTTTTTCGGAGGGCTTAACAGACAGAGTTAATGCATTGGACGATACTTAAGATGTGACCTGGGTGCAGATTTTTACTCTTATATCAGTTTGGGAGTCGACGGATAGGATAATAGATCCTTAGAGAACTTATATTGTAAATGAGAATTGTTGTTTCCTAAGTGCAATCAATACTGTGCATTTTTCAGGATTAAGAGGTGCAGTCCAATTTTGGCATCAGGTATCTAGCTGTACTAGATCTAACTGTATATCCTCATGATTCACAGTCCAGTTCTCCAAACTTTTGCGTAGTACAGAGTCTTTCAATAAAGACGCTCGATTTTTAAACGTAAATAATATAATTTGTGTGTGAGATATCCACTCAATTTTTTTTTATTTGAAAGAATATTTTATTACATTAAGTATGAAATATAACGTCGTTCAAATTTCCGCCGTGGCTTTGCTTGGTGGCACGTATTTGGGGGGTCCAATTTTCGATAACTTTGTCTCATAAAACTAGCTCAAGTTGCTGGATGGCGTTCGACATATTGACTTTAAGGGCATCAATTGTTTTTTGTTTATTTGCATACACCTGAGAGACCCCAAAGTAAGAAGTCAAAATATTTCTTTTACAGATGCTGCTTTAACAACATGGCCGCTATAGCCTAACAAATTTCGAGCATCACTATTGAAAAAACCTGTACATACTGGAGGTTCTAAGGATGTATTCAAAATTGGAACAATAATTAAAACAATGGACTAGAAAGTGCAGCCCGATGGGAATACGCTTAGAAAACAGTCACCTATACACCATCCTCTTTGCGGATGACCAGATAGTAGTCGCAGAGGATCAGCAAGATATGTCATACATGTTCAATAAAATTATAGGAGAATATAATAAATAGGGCCTAGAGGTAAATACAGAGAAAACACGGAAAAACCATGTCATACATGTTCAATAAAATTATAGGAGAATATAATAAATAGGGCCTAGAGGTAAATACAGAGAAAACACAGTATATGGTTATAGGAGGTAAAGGAGAAGACCTGGACAGCGGGATGATAAAAAATTTGACCGAATATAAATACCTTGGGGTTACAATTTGTAAAAATGGGAGAGACGACAAGGACATCAGGGAGAAGATGGCTAAAGGAAAGAACTTGATAAAAACACTATATCCCATCCTGTGGAAAAGTAATATTACAATTAAAACAAAAAAGAATATTTTTAAATCAATAATAGAACCAGTCATGACATACGGATCAGAGGTGTGGGTTACAGGCAAAAATATGAACCAGAAAATACTTGCAGCTGAGATGTCGTATTGGAGAACATGTTGCAGGTTAACTTCATTAGATCATGTCAGAAACGAAGATATTAGAGAAATAATGACAGCTACAGACACTATTACAGATACAATAAACGAAAAACAACTAAAATGGTATGGACATCTAAGGCGCATGAACGCAGAAAGAATACCACAGAAAATCTGGAATTGGACCCCATACAAACGAAATAAAAGAGGAAGACCACGCAAGAAGTGGATAATGAATATTCATAAAGGAATGGAAGAACGAGGACTACAGGAAGGAGACTGGAATGATAAAGAGAGATGGCGCTTAGGATGCGAGAAGCGGCGATGATGCTGCAAAACCTCGCTATATGTATATGAATTAAGAATCCTGTTGGTCCAAGTACTATATACTCCTGACCACGTCTAACGAATACGACATTCAATCGATAATTCTCGCAGCGAAAGTTCCGTTAAACAAGAATTGATTAATTACGTCCACAGGACACTGTCTACTTGTCGAGAAAACAAAAAATTCTTGGATGTTAAGTGACTTGAAGGAAAGCCACGTTGAGTAAATGCTGCTATGTTAAAATGTGGTAAATAGTCCTTCAAATATTATCCTTCCCATTACTTTAGAACACATACATATTAAACTTAAATGCTTTTATGCCTACATGGAAGCTGAAATGCTTATTTTCCTTTAATCAGTACCCAGTTGTAGATGGATTATGGTCGACATGCAACGGAAATGAACTTTCTCTTTGAATAAGATATTTCTTATAAAATTATTATTTTCATTGATTTTCTCCATCTTTCTTTAGAGGTTTACTGGCTGAAACAGTATGCATTTATTGGGTTGTCCAAAAAATCGTTTCGGTTCCGAGTTAACCACTTACGTCACGGCCTATGATGCCATGTACACAGCTGCAGCCTTGAAGCCTTCCTCCCTGTTTAAACCTGATATTTAACTGTTGTTTACTGCTGTTATACCCGTGAACCTGTTTTATTATTGTTGTGTGTGAGCTTAATTGAAAATGAGTGAAACCGAGCATTTTTAGGTACGGGATGCTTTTTTATTTTAAGAGCAACAAATTGTATTCTGTATACGTCAAAAATGTTGTTCAAGATCGAACGTGTCAAAAGTTGTTGAAGAGATTTCGATCTGGCGATTTTTTCCTCACGGACACCCCAAAGTCAGACCAACCTAAAGAAGTCGTTCGCGAGCATTTACCAGCCTTAGTTGAGGAAAATGCTCACCAAACTATACGTGAGTTTGCAGAAAAAATCGGGACATTAAAATCAGAAATTATATAGAATCACCTTAAACAACTTGTCAGTAGACTCGATGTTTGGGTTTCTCACGAACTCCAATCCAATTAATCCAATCCAGCGAATCCAATTTAATGGATCACATCAACATCTGCAATATTTTAAGGATTCGTCAATTCAGCGCTCTCTTTTTGAGAAATATGGTTACTGGAGATGAAAAGTGGATCATTTACGACAACGTTAGTCGAAAAAGATCGTGGGAAAAGTCCGGTGAACCTTCTCAATCCATACCAAAGGCAAGGCTTCACCCCAGGAAAGTTTTCTTTGAAATCTGGTGGGATTTCAAAGGAATCATCTATATTGAGCTATTCCCGAAGAACGAAACAATAAATTCGGACGTTTACTACGAATAACTACAAAAACTGAGCCAAGCCTTGCAGGAAAAGCGCCCAAGACTTGTAAATCGTAAGAAGGTCGTCTTCCATCACGACAACGCTCGACCTCACACTTCTCTCACTCGACCTCCTCACGGACCCGGATGAAATTGTGAGAGTTATAGTGGGATGTTTTACCCCATCCATCGTATTCTCCAGACCTCGCGCCCTCGGATTTTTTAACGAAACTTAACATTTGCCAATGACCAGTAAGTCAGAAATCATTTAAAAACGTTTTTTTAAATGATTTTAAAAGTTTTGATGTAAATAGTATTATGAAGCATACTGAGAAATGGGAGAAAGTTATTGACAATAGAGGAACGTACATTATTGATTAAAATAATTTGCAATAACTATAATGTTAATAATAAATATTTATGAAAAAACCGAACGAACTTTTTTGGATAACCCGAGACATTAATATTTATTTCCTCTCTTCTTCGCTTAACCGTACTTTGCTGTCATTATCATCATCTTATAAGATTATTACACTTACTATAAACCGTCACAGATTTCTTAGATTCAAATTTGTGAACGATGTTCATAATTGTTTGAATTGTCGGAATGGGTTTATCTTTAAATACAAATATAATTTGATAATCTCCACTCTTTCCTCGATTGTATAACTACCATTTAAAAAAAAGTTTGCGAACGTAAAACAGTAGTATACTTCGCTAACATAAGAGCACAAATAATAATGAAATATTGTTTAGTGTCATACAAATACAAAACTACGCATCTTAAATGTGACTACTTCCATAACATAATAGCCACTCCCATAACATATTAATTAGTCCTGTGGTTGCCATATGTCATTGCCCCGCTCTTCTATGTTTAAAAATTTGTTCCCCGGTACCATTTAGATGAAATCTATTATTGAGAACTAGGTAAATAAAATCCGTTTTTCTTTCTAGAACATGAGTTTTTCATTTCTCTTATTTTTTAAAACACGTAAGTCCGTTCAATATTTGTTGTTACCAGCTCTGTATACAGTGCTTTACGTATTACTTTACTTATTCGTATTACTATACATAACTATATTTACCACAGCACAGTGTTGCAGGTAATATAAAAAAAAAACAATAAATTAAATTTGATTTGAATCTTGTAATAAAAAAATATGTAAAACTAAATACATAAAAACCTATAAACAAAGGTATATATTTTAATAATTTCGATTTATTTAAACAACTAGTGTTTACTTATTTGTATATAGAAACTTCTGTGGTGTAAGTTTGTGAACTCCGAAGAGACAATTGATACAAAATGCTTGGTCGGGCTTCGCATACTAGAGCGAAGTCCACTCGGACTTTATTTTGACTTCCATCATTTAGCTACTTCAGATCGGTATTACGTCATTTGCAATCTGATAAATAATATCAATATTTTGATTCCTTGATTCCCCTTTGGTTATCACATATAATTAAGAAAATAGGTTTTATTTGGGATTATTTGATACTTTTTGAAGAGATTAAATGGACTGGATTTATAAATCGACATTATCAGTGGTATGATTAGTTGGTGTCATTTTTAGAGCTGGAACTTTTTTAGTCGATTTTATAGTTTCTCCTCCTAGAATATTTATCAATGTAACTTGTAGTATGACTATCACTATTCCGAAAACATATTTACGTTTGGGTACAATCAACAGCAAATGGATCAATTTCTTCACCAGACAAAGTCCCAAAGTATTTTTACCCCACTACTATTCTTCGTACTTCATTTTATTATTAGAATTATTACTAGATAAGAAATTAGACTACTTATTAGAGTCCTTTAAACTCCTTTTTATATTTAAATTTGCTAATCAACATGAGTTCGTAGCAAAACGCTTGTAATTACAAATTTAGCAGAATTTACCCAAATAATTGCAAATTACATTTGGATAATAAAAGTTAAGTAGATGTGGTGTATACTGATTTTTAGAAGACCTCTGGCAAAGTGAATCATAATATATTAATTTCAAAACTACAATTATATGTATTCAGTAGTAATTTCCTTATCCTCCTAATAAAAATTTATTTATCCAGACCTACATTATAAAAGGTGTTACAATAAGAATGCAAGATACTAATTTTAAATAAAACATGGTATTTTGTAGAAAAGTATTGAAATGTTTATTGATTTATAATGCAGATATTTGGGAGTTAAGTATGGAAAATACATCCGATAAGTGGCCGCCACGAATTTGGTGGTACCTACATGAGAATGTGGCGATATTTCATTGATATGTCGTTCAATTTAGGTCTTCAATGCTTGGGTGGTCATGGGCTTGTTGGCGTAAGCCTGAGACTTCATAAAACTGCACAGTAGAAAGTCCATAGACCTTAAATCGCAAGATCATGGCGGCCAATTCTAGTCATCAAAGCGGGAGATGACACGACCAGAAAGAGACTTATGCAAGACCGTCAATGTTTCGTGGGTGGTATAGCAAGTGGTACCGTCCTGTTCTGCTGAAACTACATGTCTTCAAAGAACAATATATTTCAATTGAGGTACAAGGAACTGGGTTATCATGTCACGATAACGTTCGCCATTTACCGTTTATGCATTAACTGCCTCGATTTCAAAGAGAAATAGTCCAATGATTCCTTCAGACCACCGTTTACACCAAACAGTGACACGTTGCGGATGTATTTGTTTCTCATAAAGCATTCGTGAATTTTCTGAGCGCCAAATGAAGTAATTTTGCTTATTAACGAAGCCATCAGGTTGAAAATGGACTTCATCGCTGAAGATGATTTTGTCCGCAAAATCACTTCTTATTGTTCAATGATCCAATTGGTGAAGTCTCTTCGCTGTGCATGATCTATTAGAAGAAGATGTTGAGTCAACTGGACTTTGTAAGCAAGAAAATATAAATCTTTATTGAGAATACGGTAAAGAGTGGCTGTTGAAATGTCCAATTCTTGTGCACGATGACGAATTGAGGCCCCTGGACTCTCGGCCACACTCTTGAGAACTGCCGTAATATTTTATTTTGAGCGACCCCTACGAGTTGGTGTTGTGTGTTTCACATAAATGACTGAACTAGTACTTTCGAATTTTTCTATTATTCTTTTCACAGTTAATGAATTTGGAAGATTATTTCTACCGAAAATTGGACCCACTTTAATAATCGTAACAGCTAAAGTTTCACTATTCTTATTGTTTCATACCGATCGGCTTTTCTCTTCCCGCCAGCAATTCAAATCCCTCTCCGTGTCCTATGTCCTTGTGTCAGTGCCGCCTATGCCCTTGGGTAGCAGCGCAGCAGAAGTGTGTGGCAGCTGTTGAAAGCATAATATCATATTGTACACGGGCAGACCAAGGTGCCGGTTACCGAAGTTATCACATCAAGTACCAAACACAACAACAGCATCCCGTGTTCTAGGACAACATTATTCCAAGTAAGTCAATTTATCAATCCTTGTTTTCCTGCTATGTAGGTGGTCCTTCGCCTATATCGGTATTAAGCATAAATTCTAACTATAACCTTTAATCATTACCCAACACTTATAGTAATGTTTGACAATAAGGACGTATTGTTGTATCATGTTACGCTCCACGTTCTCTAACTCCTATCTATCTCCTATCGACTTGTTACAATTATTGACCTATCGAATCATGACAGCCAAGACGGCGCACAATGCAAATCTTGCGCTCTTATTGTAACCTTTATACTTATATACTGAGTATAATGGCGTTGAATCCGTCAAAAAACCATCCTAGCATCCTGTAGAGCACTTCAAGGCTCAAATTTTGGACCATTTTTCTTTATCGTATTTATTAACAACTTGCCCCTAATAGTTATGTCAGAACATCTTTTTCTGCCGATGACTTGTTATTATGTTATAAAAATTATTTTTAAATAACCTGCTGCTGGATGATCACTTGATGTTGCAAAAATTCATCGACCTTGTTGTGACGTGGTGTTCAGAAAATCATATATCAATACATATAGATAAATGTAAATTTGCTCATATACCTTAAGAAGCAACCACTAATATATGACTAATCTCTTGACAATTTTAATGCGTTCTGAAAATATTAAAGACTTTGTTGTGTACTTTAATAATAAACTGTTATTCTCAGGGCATATCAACCGTGTGATTCTTAATACGTATATATATATATATATATATATATATATATATATATATATATATATATATATATATATATATATATATATATATATATATATATAAAGTACTTGGTTTGGGAAAAATACGGTATAATTTAATAACACTGCTACCTTAAAATTCTTATATTTTGCGTTAGTTCGTTCGAAATTAGAATGTTGTAACTTTATTTGGTATCCTCCTATATATAAATCCTATGAATGAATTTGAAAATATTCAACGACGTTTCTTCAAGTATTTGTCATTTTGCATAGATAATTATTATCCAGTAAGAAGTTACGATCATATTCTGCTTCTACAAAGATTTAATATCCAGTCATTGAACACTAGAAGGGTGATTATTAGCATCTCGTTTTTATTTAAACTGTTCCATAATAAAGGATGTCTCAGTTGGAGCTATAAGATTTGAATTGCCCGACATTTGAGTTCTGTCAAAGATAGTGCGTCATTATTTAACGACTATCATCTACAGACCATACAACTTCAACATGCCGCGAATAGCAGTTCAAGAACGA
This sequence comes from Rosalia funebris, assembly GCA_037954035.1. Classification (NCBI taxonomy): domain Eukaryota; kingdom Metazoa; phylum Arthropoda; class Insecta; order Coleoptera; family Cerambycidae; genus Rosalia; species Rosalia funebris. The sequence goes on from JAZFAV010000021.1 coordinate 21,283,700, forward strand.
ATAGCTTGTGTACAATTATTTTATGAAAGTGAGCAATAGTTTACATTTCTATTGGGACAAAAAGAGCGCCTACGGAGTTAACAGTTCGTAATTTAAGTAGGAGATTTGATGAAACGGGTTCTCTTACTTAAAGGGGTTAAAAGAGAAATAAACTCAATAACTAGTTAAGGGATCCAAATGAAGATAAATAATAGCTATCAGCTAACAAAACAAAATAAAAACTCCTTGTATGTATCGGGAACGAGGACAGAGACAAATATAGTAAATAGTTGCAGGTAAAGTAGAGAAGTTGATCAAAAAGCGATAAGGTGGCATCGTTACCTCCCCTAATATGTTTCAGTGAAAATGCTACCAAGGGAAGAAAATCACTCACTCTTACTTACAAATAATGTGACATAAACAAATTTGTAGTCAAAGAATCAATAAAAAGTTTTTAATGTAATATATGATTCTGTTATTGATAAGGCAACACCAATACGTCCTCATCGTTGTCGGGCAGATGAAAATGTTGCTGCAGTGAGAGAAAGTGTATGGGGGGTATCCAAACACATCTTGCTGAATTGTAATGCTGACATTAATCGGCCTGCAAAATCATGTGATTTAACACCACTGGACTTTTTTCTTTGAAGTTAAGTCAAAGGAAAATTGTACGCCACCCAGCTAGCAACAATCAGTGATCTCAAAGCAAACATTCAACGTGTCATTTGGAAAATAGAGCCAGTTTTAGGTGCCCATGTTACGGACAGTTTTGTTAAACGAATAACATCATGCCAGGTGGCCAAGGCGGCTATATAAACGATATTCTTTTCCATTTGTAGCCGTATCGTCTCCATTTTATGTTGAAGAATAAAAAACCACAGTTTGTAAATTATTATTAGTTTTATTCACAAATCACATCATATAATTCCAAATTAGTCAACATCCAGGTATGTTACCGTCGTATGGTTTATAAATGACAATTGTTAAATGTTGACGCCCTATCTTTGACAGAAAACAAATGGCGCTCAATTCAAATACTATAGCTCCAGCTGAGATACTCTATAGTATAAATGCGCCCGCATTTCTAAGCATGTTTAGTATACGTATACCTAGACTAGGCTCTCGAGAACAAGGTATGTTTTATTGCCATTAAGGTCATCCCTCCGTTGGAGACAGCGCGGGACGTTGAGGCAGCAGCGATTCGGCTCACCGAAGACATCCAGGCCGCAATGAGATACAGCACCACAGAGACAACGATAAGAAAAAATGACAGACATTTTGGCTTTTATTTCAGACCCCACCAGGGACCTTATCAGGGAACGGAGAGCAGCGAAACTAAGAGCCATACATACCGGACTACACGAAGACAGGCAGTCAATCAGCTAAGCCGGAGAGTCAAAGTAGCCCTGGACGAAGACAGACAAGAAGCGTGAAATCGCCACCTGATGTCCCTCGACCCGACGGACAACAGCCTGTGGAGCACGCAGAGAACCATCCGCCGAGAGAGACCTTCAATCCCGCCGTTACACGAAGAAAGAACGGTCGTATTCACCGACGAAGATAAAGCGGGGTTTGCAGACAGTCTGGAGCTCCAATGCCGCGAAAACCAGTCGGACAACGAGGACGAGGACTAGACGGACAACGTCAGGAGGAGAGCACGCCGTATCAATGGCGCCGATGATGATGGTTTCCAGTTCCGACCAGCCACGATGGAGAAGATCAAAGCCATCCTGATCACCCTCAAGATCAGGGGAGCCCTGGGACACGATGGCATCGGCAACATAACAGTAAGGAGGTTGCCAAGGAAAGGAGTCGCCGCGTTACTGAACATCGCGAACGAAGTTCTGCGGACCCGCCACTTCCCGGAAGGATGGAAAATTGCTAACGTGATCTTCATACCTAAACAAGGTAAGAACTTAACTCATCCGTCAAATTTCAGACCCATCAGCTTGCTGCCCACGCTAAAGCAAGGTGATAGGGAGGATCATCTTGGCCCACCTGCACGAGAATACCGAAGAGCTGAAAGTCATCTCCGATAAGCAGTTCGCCTATGAACCTCAATACTCGACAGAGCTGCAGGTGCTACGACTGGTACAGTACATCACGGAGAGGTTCAATCGGAAGAACGTCACTGCGGCGATATTCCTAGACATCCCCAAGGCCTTCAACAGAATCTGGCACGACGGGCTTCTAATCAAGATGTTGGGCTTGGGATACCCGATGGTCCTGGTGAAACTGATCGAGTCCTACCTGAAGAGGAGGCGATTCCAAGCCAGAGTAAGGACCTCTGTATCAGACTACAGGACCATCGAGGCCGGAGTACCGCAGGGCGTGGTGCTATCGCCTCACATCTTCAATATATTCACGTCGGATCTACCGAGGACAAACGATATGGCGATCGTCGCGAAGTCGAAGAGGGCGCGCATGGCAGTTACGTACTTGCAGCGGGCTGCGGACGAACTGGTAGACTAGTGTAACAAGTGCAAGGCAGCCATCAACGCAGAGAAAAGCACGGCGGTGCTTTTCAAAAAGACGCGGAAAACCCGGAAGGACACGTGAACTTCAACGGAGAGGACATCCAATGGCGGGACAAGAGCAAGTACCTTGGAGTCGTCGTGGACAAGTCGTTGACATAAAGGGACCACATCCACCAAGCGATGGGACGCGCCAAAGCTACCGCGGCCAAACTCTGGACGATGACGGGAAACAACAGCCAGCTAACCCTCAGGAACAAGCTGCTCCTAATCCGGCAAGTTCTTCTGCCCCAATTGATGTACGTATCGACAGCCTGTTGCTACGTTGCTCAAACCAACATGAAGAGGATTCAGGCCGTTGAAAACGTCGCCCTCCGCCGTGCCGTGGACGCCCCGTGATACGTGAGAAACATCGACATTCGACGAGACTCACCACCGTGACGGAGAAAATCCGAACCAGGGCTCGGAAGCTCTACGATCAAGTGGATGCCCACGATAACCCTCTCATCCAAGCAGCTTCGGACTACAACCCAGGAGGACCCAGGAGGACACGAGAGACCCAAGATCCAGGTAGTATAACCTTATAGACCCTCTTTACAGGCCAAACATAACTTTTTATTTCAGCTGAGCCCTACTGCTCTACTGACCATTTCTATGTCACGGGACCCTAGGGCCCCTTAACCATTTTCTGTTACAGGAAAGACACACGACTTCCCTCCCAGACACACCTACCTCTAAACCCCGGGATCCTTTTCTAATTTGAAAAGGATCCCACCCGAGTAACAAGTCTCACTCCCTCGACAACGATCCAAGCGGCGGAGTTCGTCCGCATTGTCGTGGAAGATCGCCTGATAAAGACCCAATTCCCTGGCGTCGTGCTGGTTGCGGCGTCCACGACAAAGACATCCCATGGGGGGCTGACGCTGGCGAAGCAATGCTGAAAAAGAAGGCGACCAAAGGTAAAGAAAAAGCCGAGAATAACTCCCTGCCAGCGGGACTAACAGGCATCTGGACCAAAGGAGGTCAAAGGGAGCGAACCGCTGCCAGTGGCGCGGGTCTTGTTTGCGGGCAGCATCTTGTCTCCCACGTAAAGACCCGCAAAGTGGAAGCAAAGCTCGGCCCACCTACGTACAATGGTCCCGGTCTACACAATGGGCGAGTAAGGAGCGGTAATCTCGCTCGGCTTGCCGACAAACCCATCAAAAGCCATTACGCCTCCAATAAATATTGGTGTGTGTTTTATTGTCAGACTTCAAGAACTAACATGCTATTAAAATCGCCAGTGTTCGTAATGTCACAATATTTTAATGTAATATCTAGCACTCGTGATTTGAACAATTGTACTCATAATTAGTTATTATGTTTAGAGGAGCAATAACTATTTACTGTCGTTTAAGTTATATGTTACTGAAGTATTACATTGTTTATTTATGTCGAAGTTATTTAGAGGTTACCTTTTTTATTATTATACTATTTTTTAGTTGTATACTGTACCCATATATATATATATATATATATATATATATATATATATATATATATATATATATATATATATATATATGCATTTAGTTGTACTTTTGTTCTATAAATGGATTCTTTTCTATTGAGCAATGAAGGCAGTATATTATTATCGTTATAATAATTATTATTGCCATATTACGATATGACAACATTATCGTAGTGTAAACAAGTATTTCCTTCCATCTATGTGACTTAAAAACTGACCTGAAATTAATATTATACTGCGATCTATATAACCATCTTTCTAAATAAAAAGGAATCGCGAAAAAGGTCGTTGTGTGTATAGATAGAAAATTCCGAGAAAATAATTTACTTTATCCGCACAGACGACGCCCATGTAAATAAGGGAACTACAACGCATAACCACGCCGTCGTGGGACGACGCCAAGTCGACGCCACAGCGTCTCCTTAGTTAGATCTGGTATTTAACCCCAATACAAAGTGAAATAATTTGCCACGGTACAAAAGCGCCAAGGTTATGATAGATGGTATAGCTTAGTTACTTCATTTGCTATATCAGAATTAATAGTTTTCATTTATTGATTATATATTTTTATAATTAACAGTATTCACTACAAAATTTTAAATTTAACAGACATATATGACTAATAATTGAGCTGAATAAAAAAGGCATACAGGATGAAGAAGATACAACTAAATATTAACAAATATAGAAGTTAGTAGCAGAATTATGTGTTTTATTCTTCATCAATAATTTTATTAAGTTCTAACTAAATGGCGTTTCGGAAGAAGTATGTCCATCATTTCACGCTTTTTTACCACAACATACACAATAGTGTGGACGAAGAAACTTTTTACATTTCCGCACTATACGCGGTAAAATAATGTAATTGTGTAAATAAAAATTTAAAAATTTTTTTTGGGTTAATTTTTAGTTTTTCGGCCTAAAAACCAAAAAAATGGTTTTTAAAAATTTTTGCTGTGTGTGTGTCGTTGTCGTCGGCATTTATTCTTATTAAGTCGATAAATCAACTAAATCGTATCGATTTAGTTGATAGATCAATCGGGTTTTGACTGATTCTGATTAGGAACGTCTCCCAGACGACACCTATTGATTTTAAGATGGATGGAAGATACTCTACCATGTACACGAGTCATGAGAAAGTACAATGGTGGACTATTTGAGAAATTTTTGTTGTTCGCATGATCACTGAATTAAATCGTGTCGGATCGAATGGGTTTCGACTGATTCTGATTAGGGACGTCTACCAGACAACATCCATTGATTTTGAGATGAATGGAATACACTCTACCATGTACATGGGTCATGAGAAAGTACAATGGTGGACTATTTGAGATTTTTTTTTAGCACTATCACTCAATTAAATCGTTTCGGATCGAACGGGTTTCGACTGATTCTGATTAGGGACGTCTACCAGACGACATCTATTTATTTTGAGGTGGGTAGGACACACCCCACCCTGTTCATGGGTCATGAGAAAGCACGAGGGTGAACTTGATTTGTCCATGACCCACCCTGTCCATGGGTCATGGACAGGGTGGGGTGTAATAAAACACATATTGTGCATTTATGTGTTGGTTTATTTTTTCTCGGCCACTCAATTTCGAGATAGAGATGTTCTACGTGTGGAAAAGTCCGTTTTAAGGTTTTAAAACTGTTTATTTTTATTACAAAAGTACAGTGAAAAAACATAGACTAAAGTTTATATTTAATGAAATTATGCCTCCTGCAATAAAAATTCATTAACATGTATTATCTAATAGAACAGGCTACTAATAGATAAATTATGGTATTTCTTTCGAACTATAACACGCTTACGCATTGCTACTACGTATTTGACAAGAAGTCCTGCTGTGTATATGTGAATAAATATAAACCCAGTTTGATTTAAACAGTGAGCGAGAATGCACACCAATATAAATTTTCAGAAACAATGTGAGAGAGTTATTTGCAAGGGATTTTTTAAAATGCCAGCGACTTGAAACGTTTGTTTTATTTTCTCTTTACTTTTCGGCACTCCACTATAATAGGAAAAGTAACGTAATCGTGTAAAGAAAAAGTGAAAACTAAATTTTTTTTGGGTTTATTTTTCGTGTTTCGGTTTAAAACCAAAAAAAATTGGTTTTTAAAAATGTTTTCCTGTGTGTCGTCGTTGTCGTCAGTAATTATTCTTGTTAGCACGATAACTGAACTAAATCGTATCGGATCGATCGGGTTTTGAGTGAATCTGATCGGGGACGTCTCCCAAATGACACCTATTGATTTTGAGGTGAACAGCACACACTTACCCCTCCCTTGGGTATATTTGAGACTTTTTTTTTTTTAGCACGATAACTCACCTAAATCGTGTTGGATAGATTGGGTTTTTACTAATTCTGATCGGGGACATCTCCCAAACGACACCTATTGATTTTGAGGTGGATAGAACACACCCCACCCTGTCCATGGGTCATGAGAAAGCACGATGGTGGACTATTTGAGAAATTTGTTTTGTTAATACGATAACTCAACTAAATCGTGTCGGATCGATCCGATTTTGACTGATTCTGATCGGGGACATCTCCCAGACGACACCTATTGATGTTTAGGTGGATAGGACCAACCCCACCCTATCCATGGGTCATGAGAAAGCACGACGGTGGACTATTCGAGAAATTTTTTTTGTTAACACAATACCTCAACTAAGTCATGTCGGATCGATCGGATTTCACTGATTCGGATTGGAGACGTCTGCCAGATGACACCTATTGATTTTGAGGTGGATAGAACACACTCTACCATGTTCATGGGTCATGAGAATGCACAATGGTGGACTATTTGATAAATTTGTTTGTTAGCACGATCACTCAATTAAATCGTGTCGGATCGATCGGGTTTCGACTGATTCTGATTAGACACGTCTACCAGACGACATCTATTGATTTTGAGGTGGATAGAACACACCCCACCCTGTTCATGAGTCATGAGAAAGCACGAGGGTGAACTATTTGAAAAAAGCAAAACTGTCGCATAAAACACATATTCTGCATTTATGTGTTGGCTTATTTTTTACCTACGGTTGCTTAGAAAATGAATTCTCGGCCACTCAATTTCTAGATAGAGATTTTGGATCCAATTCTACGTACGGAAAGGTCCGTTTTAAGGTTTTAAAACTGTTTATTTTATTATGCCGCTTGGTGAAGAATTAAATGATTTAGAAAACAACGAATAATCGATTTTCGGAAAAACAGCGACAGATCGCCGCAATTACTAATTGCTCACAAAGCGTTATAAAAAAAGTATCTTAAACTTGGAGTCGAAGAATATAGTATAGTAAAAGAAAGGGCTACCGTCTAAATTTTCACCGACGACAAAGCGTGCTACTGTGAGGGAATTATCGATTACAGAAGCGTCATCTTCTCAGGTTTCCCGTCGTTTTAATTCAGACTGTGATCCCAGACTCATAAGAAAATGTTCAGCGAAGTCAGGACATTTTAAATATGAAAAATGTTTAAAGAGACCTACATACAAGTAACATCATATAGAGGCCAGTTTAAAATTTGCAGTGGAGTATGTTAAAACCAAAAATGTTTGGGACCATGTAACCTTCAGTGATGAAAAAAAAATAGTTTGGATGGACCAGATGGGTTTGCCTCTTATTGGCATGATTTACGAACAGAGCGAAAAATTATGTCAAGAAGGCCTCAAACACTTGGTTCTGTTATGATACGGGTGGCTTTCAAGCCAATTGGCATTTATAAATGGCAGAATGAATGAGACTGCTTATCAAAACCTGTTAGAAGATTATCATTTTTAACCCTTACTGAAGATGATGATTCAATATTTCAATAGGATAATGTGTCTATTAATTCGGCAAGATACACAAAAAACTAGTTTAAACAGTATGGAATCGACCTTATGCAAAGGCCAGCATTAAGTCCTTATCTTAACCCGATAGAAAATCTATAGGAGATTATGGCAAGAGCAGTATTCAATCCAACAAAGCCTTCAATTGAAAGTGTTAATGAATTGAAGCTTCAAAATGTAGCTGCCTGGGACGAAATTCCAGAAGCGAATTTAAACAATTTAATACATGGTATAAACATTCGCTTATTAAATGTAACAAAAACTAAAGATAAATAGACCAAATAGTAATCCAAGTAAAATATAGAAACACCAGTCACAAACTACAGACCCGCGTTTTAATAAATCTCTGTTATTCATTAATACATGAGATCCTAAAATAATATAAAGCACTAATTTCCCATAATATACCGCTTCAATATATCCATACAATTATCATCAGTTTTGAGTTCTACTCATGATATTGTCCAAATTAAGGGTGAGTTTATATTTATTCTCTCCACTATTTAGAATACTACAAAATAGTCATCTAAAACACTGCCTAGTATTGTGGTAAAAATTGGTTGAAATTGGTGCATATCTGCTGCTTTCCCAACGACCTTGAATTTTTATATTTTTGAGATTTGTGATAATATTATACAAGCTGTAAAATATGTTTCTGTATAAAATATAAATAAAATATATATCTGTGGATAAATATTAATGTAATATTGCAGAAAAGTTGTCCTATGTTAGTACACAGGGCAACTTTTTCTATAATATTAATTAGTATTAGTATTGTAGATAAGGTTGGTTAAATTACGTTAACACTATCTGCGTCCCCAACGACCTTAAATATTGTCTAATTTTATGCTTTTTTCACGCCATTAGCAAGTGTTAAATTTCGTAGGATACTTCTGTAGCTCAAACATAAGACTGTACTTACATTAGACTATACGTACCATATTTAATTTGTCCTAAATAAGGTTCTTCTCATTTGGTTTCAAGGTAATTTAGAAAATAGTTTGAATACGGTGTATTTTACTTATCAGAAATTAGAAATACTGACACAAATTACACAAAAACATGAATAGATAACATAAAGGAACAATAATGTCAAGTGCAATAAAAACTGTGTTAATGAAAAACTTTAGAAAAAATAATTGGATCAACTATTACAAATCTACATAAAGTGTTTCATTCAGTTAGTTTCTTCAGGACATATTCGGATTTCGTGTTGAAGCAAGGCATGGTTTTTCTGGAATCAGCTCGTGTTCTTCGTGAAACCATCCCTTGCGTCGGCACCGCAAACTTCAGCAGAAGATTTCTATCACAAACTCTACACGTTATATAAACGTTAAGTATTATTAACGTGTGTAAAAATTGCTGAAAGAAGGAGTAACAGTGAGGTATGCACTACTCTTTACACATGGGCCCATCCTTGACACTTGGCAATGACCTGATACAAGTGCAGTTCAAGACGGGGCATGGCCTGTTCCATCTGGTGATGGGCAGGGCTGGCTCCAGGGTATAGAGAATTCAGGAGAGTGAATCAGCTCGCTCTCCCGGAGCGAGTATAAGTTCAGTTTGGGCGTGTCCTTGTCAATTCTCTGAAAATCAGTGGAAATATTAGGCTTTTGGTGTTATCTGACTTAGTCCACCTGAAGTAGAAAACTAGAAGTATTTAGTTTTTTTAAACAGTATCAAGACGAATATCAAGATGAGTATATAAACCTACCGAGAAAGCAGAGGCATCTCAAGGTCTACCCAAAACTGATGATAAAGAAGTGTATTAGAAGTGCCATTATATACTTCTCATCAAGAATAGGAAAAAGTGTCATATTGTCTAGGCATGTGTAGAACAAAGAGTGAAGCAGCATTAGAGGAAAAAAGGATGCACTTTATGCGCGGCCACATCGAACTTTATGTACATTCATACATATCTGATATTCACTCTCATTCGACTCAAAGGTCATTCGAGGTCAAAGGAAATTCGACTGAGTGAAGACAAGACTGTTACTGTGCACCTCGTGGACGGTCCGATATCATACTTTTGAGACTTGTTCCTATTATTGATGAGCTATACCTAGTTTAGAATCCAGTTAGAATAGAAACTAAAAAGTTTGGCACCCGTATCTAAGCGTTAAACTCTTTCCTCCACAGATCTTGCTAAATTTATATTTTTCCGTTTAGAACTTGGTGAAACACTGCATAATTTTAGGTATAATAGTATGTTTCAGTTGACATATTAGGAATTCACAGTTTATCTCAATAAATATAATTTCAATTATTTACTGGTCATTTTGTAGGATAAATGACGATGTTAGCAAGACTATGCGTCAAAGATTCTAATATACTTTCGGGCGGTTATTGAATGAAAGCCACGACAAACAAATAATGTAGAAAAAATAACAACCCTTTATTTAAAGTATAAAATAAAAGAAATAAATTACAGAATTTTTATAACTATATGCGATGATAAATGATTACGTTGACTGTTTCGGGGCTTTTCAAAAGCATGTAATGTTTGCCAATTCAGTCTTTCGTGACGTCTCTTTGATGATAGTTGATTTTAATGTATATTCAATTAACATCTTACACTACTGCTGTACTCAGTAAGGCTGTGATAATAGCTAATACTGATAGCGTATGAATAAACCCACTTCCTTCGGTAGTCGTCGATATAAATTGAGTAGTAGTATCAGCAGAGGAAGATTCATCGGTAGTGGTCTCTCCATCATTAACGTCAGTAGTGGTCTCTCCATCATTAATGTCAGTAGTGGTCTCTCCATCATTACTGTCAGTAGTGGTCTCTCCATCATTACTGTCAGTAGTGGTAGTTATCTTTGAAGTTGAAGAAATCGTACTAGATGTAGTAGGCACCGTGGTGGTTGTAGAAACAGTTGTAGTTGTAGCAACAGTAGTAGTGGTAGGAACGGTTGTTGTTGTAGGAGTAGTTGTAGTTGTAGGTACGGTGGTAGTTGTAGGCACAGTGGTAGTTGTAGGCACGGTGGTAGTTGTAGGCACGGTGGTGGTTGTAGGAACGGTGGTTGTTGTTGGATGGGTCGTAGTTGTAAGAACAGTGGTAGTTGTGGGTACCGTGGTAGTTGTAGGCACCGTGGTGGTTGTAGGCACCGTGGTAGTTGTAGGTACGGTGGTGGTTGTAGGCACGGTGGTAGTTGTAGGAACGGTGGTTGTTGTTGGATCGGTCGTGGTTGTAGGAACAGTGGTAGTTGTGGGCACAGTGGTAGTTGTAGGAACGGTGGTTGTTGTTGGAACGGTCGTGGTTGTAGGAACAGTGGTAGTTGTAGGCACGGTGATAGTTGTAGGAACAGTGGTGGTTGTAGGAACAGTGGTGGTTGTTTGAACGGTCGTGGTTGTAGGATCAGTGATAGTTGTAGAAACAGTGGTAGTCGTAGGATCGGTGGTAGTTGTAGGAACTGTGGTGGTTGTTGGAACGGTCGTGGTTGTAAGAACAGTGGTAGTTGTGGGATCGGTTATGGTTGTAGGATCTGTAATGATTGTAGAGACGGTGGTAGACTTCGTTGAAATTGGGTCCTCATCTTCATCCTCCTCTTCATTTATAAAATAGTAAGTGTTTGTAACTTTGCATGAGTTAACGGTTACTTCATTTCTTATGTTATCACAGAAGTCGTTATTTTCCGACCTCAAAATGCATTGTTTAAGATGTGTTATATGGCCACCTGAAATTAATAATAAATAATGATATAAATTTGAAAATAAGTTACAAATCTATAATGTGTGATAACTACTACATAAAATTCCAATAGTGACACATATTACTGGATAAAGTTAATGTAATTGTTGCCTAATTTAAAGTGAAAAACTGTAGATGTATGTTCAATAGACAGTATATTAACATTTTCAATTATATGTGTGTTTCTCGCCTTATTGCAAAAAAATTAAGTTTAAGAAATTAAATTTAATAGATAAGGTAATTTAGTTGTCTATGTTAGTTAAGATTTTTTCCATATAACTATTTTATGATGTGAAATTTCATCTATCTTTAAACTATATATATATATATATATATATATATATATATATATATATATATATATATATATATATATATATATATATAAACTATATAATGTTTACCCGAAACCAGAAATAAGACAAATAAAACCTCAAATTATTTAAATTTTTAGTTAACACTAAGTACAACTACACATTGAAGTTGTAAAATCCATCCTATATTAAAAGAGGTATTATTTTTTATAGTAAATTATTAAATGGCAATCATAATTTGTTATTATATGAGCTATTTTGTTAGAGATTTGGAATTCAGTCTCATACATGTCCTGATGCGGTAACTTCAACGAGTAAGCGTCCTACACCTTATTTAAGGTCTATTGGTCACGTCCTCTTAAGTCTTCTGTCGTCATTTTCTTGGACAAGTGGTATTAAACAGCTGTTTGTATGTATTTACAATCCTTGGCGATGTATCTGGCTTCTGCCTCTGATCATTTTTTGAACTGTTGGGATTCGGAGGTCATGATGCAACGTCTGATTAGTGACATACCACGGGGCGCCTACCATTGCTGGAAGGATCTTCGATTGTGATCGCTGTATGATAGCTATGTTCAATTTACTGGCACAACCCAACAGTCAAACGCCGTAAATTAAGATGGGAACGTTGACAGTTTTGTAAATTAAAATTCTGTTTTTAGGCACACATGTGATTTTCTTCCAAGTAAGTCGTTTAACCCTCTCATTCTCATGTCTATCTGTTTGAGTTTTCTTTATGTATATTCTTTCCGATAGAGTTTGGAGTCAAGATGGAGAAATAAGTATTTTATGGTTTGATGTTTGCGGTATGACTGTCTCATTTAATGAATACTGGTGGACATTGGGCCTTTCTAAGTATAAAAGTCACATGTTGCGATTTACTTCCATTGATTTCCATCTTTTGAGCCAATCTTCTATGTGGAAAAGGTGATCTTGAATAGTTGAGGATGCTATTACTGGATTTTCATGGATCGTCAGAATGACAGTGTCATCTGAAAATTGACCAGATGCTGTGTAGTCTGAGGTTGGGAAGTCTGCAGTGTAAATTAGATATAAAATTGGTTCTAAGACGCTGCCCTGTGGGACTATAGATTTAATGAGTTGAAATTAAGAAGTATTGTCGTTTACTTTTGTCCTAAAATATATTTCTGTTAGATATGACTTAATTAGTAGATAATATCGTATAAGAATGGATTGTTTGACTTGAATGGTATGTGTAAGATACCATCAGGCCAAATCTTATAAAATACCTGGCTGATGTCTAAAAAGATAACAGAGCAAAACTTCTTCTTCTCCATTGTTTCATTGATCCTACGAGTATGTACCATGCGGTGGCCTTGTTGAGTTATTGAGTGTTTTTGACGGAAACCAAATTGGTGTTTTGGAATCACCTCTAAGATAGAATTAATGCGTTGCAGAATTAACTTTTCAAGTGATTTAGAGATGAAAAACAACAGACTTATTACTCTATAGGAGATTATATTAATTCCAGGTATTGACATTAAAATGATTTCTGAAGTTATTAATGCTTTAGGCCAGTACTTAAGCCTTAAGATAGCCTTGAAGTGTAGACCAACCAATAATTATTCCTTCTCTAGGTAGTTCTTTCAACATTCTTGCTGTTGTCAAGTCAATTCCTAGGGTTTTCTTATTATTTAGTAGGGATATGTTTTCTTTGATTTCTTTAGGGAAGATTGGATTTATGTATATGTTTTGTTCCGACTATGTTCTGTTGGAATTTAGATTCTTTTGGAAAGTATGGTCTGAAGTATCATTGAGTGGAGTAAATATTTTAGCCAATGTTGTTCAAAGAGCTAAGCCGTTTCCTCGTTGCTTCTGACTCAGGTTATCTTGTTTGGTGTTTCGATGCGTATAGGAGATGAAACTATTACTAGTTTTTTGGATGATTTAATTGGTCTGCATATTGAGTGACTATAACGGTTAAGATTAGAAATGTACTGTGAATAGTTTTGGTCACGCATTTACATTTCATTTGAGAGTATTGCTTGGCCTGTTTTATGCTGTCGATAGTGTTATAGGTACGCTGCCATTTCGCTCTTGACTTTCTTTTTTCGAGTATGATTTTATTTATTTCGATTGGGATATTGACAGTTTGGCTTTGTACACCTAAGTGAGGAGTTGCTTTATTTGCAGCTTCTTGCAGGTCTGAAATAAAGTTGTCGGTTACTTCTTCTATTTCATCTCGATTTTTTATTTGTATTGTATTATTTCAGGTTGGTTGTAATTTATGTTTTGTATGTATTCCAATTTTTTTTTGTGCTGCGTAGTTTGTGTGGTATTGCTACGTTTATTGCTGCAGTGCTAATAGTAGTTATTATTGGGGTGTGATCCGACGATAAATTATAATTGGGTGTTGCATCAGTGTAGGATGATGTCATACCATTTACAACAAAGAAATCTAGAAGATCTGACTGCTCATTAGGATCACTTGGTCAGATAGTTGGAGTACCCGTTGAGAGAAATGAGTATGTATTTCTTTTCAGTTAGAAAGTATGATAACTCTATTACTTTAGCTATTGTTGTTCTGGAGCCCCACATCTTAGGTTTACTGTTGTAGTCTCGTCCTGCCAGAAATTTGGCTCCGAAAATTTGGAAGAAGTGTTGGAAGTCTTTCTTTTTTAGGTTGTAGTGGAGTGGGCAGTAAACAGTGGATTGTTAGACCTTACGGTCTTTTGAACTTTTATTGAAATATCTTGAAGATAGTCTTGTTTATAGTTTGGTAGCTCATGGTGACCTATTGTTGATTTCATTAGAATAGCGGTTCTAGCGTGGGCTATGTTGTCTGGATGGTTGGTGGAGATTATAACTTTGTATTTTAAAGTATGACTTATCAGTGAAATGGGCTTCACTTATTTGGAAAATGTCAATCAGGTTGTATTTAAGAACTATTATTAATATCATCTTTATGATTTGAAATTGGTTGAACGTTATTTTAAATTCCTTTAGAAATTTGCTTAATATTTGTTTAAATCTACTTCATTGTTAGTTTGATTATTTGTATAGACTCACAGAGCATTCGCATACGTATATTGTTGGTGTGCATTTTGTGTTTGAGTATGATTTGGTAAGATATAATTTGTGTTTCTTACTGTGTTGTTGTTTGGATAGTGAATGATTTAATTCGACTACTGTTTTTATAGAATTTAATTTAATACTCACAACCAAAAGAGACACTATACGTCTCCAAAGAAATAATTAAATTATTATTCCGAAGTAAAAAAAATATTGTAATAATCAGATGCCCGAAGATTTGATATGATTCATTAACAAATACAAACTTACCTTCATCTACATATTCAAGATTCAGACAGGCGTAGTTGGCTGTTATAGACGTCTCACCTACGTTGTAACTCGAATCAAATGGTAATTGTGGAATATTTTTCGTACATGACAAAAACTGAGTGTCTTCGTCCTCACAATATGTCCCTTTGCAAGTTGCACATCTTTGAGCCAAGCCTAAAGAAGAAAATAAAGAAAATTAATAATATACATGATCAGTAACTTATAAGTCGGAAATCGAGAAAGGAACCACCAAGCCGCCAAGCGGCTATCAAAGTAGTTCCCGAATAGCAAAGCTATTACATAATCGCTCTAGGAAACAACTACTCCTCGGGCTAAAGCCCCGGCAGGCATTGAGTTATACCCAGAAGCGATCCTCGACCCCTTTCTCGTGTTTCTGCACGATCAGATAAGGTTTCAAAAAATAAAACCCGCCACAGGTAGGATTCGACATTTGTCCCGGATCGGAACCGAACGACATACAGCTGTTTCGAACTTGTTAGTTCTCATCAGTGCCGCATACGGTACGCCGATTCAGGACAAATGCCGAATGAACTTTATGGCCTATACATCTTTATCGATACGATCTCTGTCAGTAACATATAAGTCATGATGATTTATAAATAAACATGATGACTGTCTAAATTCTGAAAGTGATTGACTAGGAAATAGAAGCAGAAGTTGGCTGGAAATGTGGCATACTTTTTTTCTACTACGTCAACTCCTTTTTAATAACTTGTACTTGATCTCTCAAAATTGCAATGAGATATTGATCTAAATAATTTAGAATCTGATATAGAATCTAGTGATCATATATCAGTATATATGATGAAGATGTAGGTCATAGATATATGAAAAATATTTAGACAGTTTCATACGTATCCACTAAATCGGAATATTAATATACTAAGCACAAAAATTAAGGGAGGTAAAAATATCCTAAATTTTTAGATGATTTTAAAAATGCTGTACTTTGGAGAAAAATACTCGCAGGGCAATTTAAAAAAAAAAATTGAAGTTTCATGTTTCTAGTCTATAGATCTTGAGTTCAACAATTTTTATCATCAGCAATTTTTGAGTTATCATAAGGAAATCATTGGAAACAAAATTATAAAAATTTCTCGATCGAGCGAACGAACGAACACAGAGTCTGACCGCGCATAAAGTGCATCATTTTCCCTCTGAATGCTACCTCACTCTTTCTTCTATGCATACCTAAAGAATCTCATACTTTTTCCTATTCTTGATGAGCAGTAATTCTGTACATAACAAATATTTTGGTTCTTATCCAAATTAAAATTCTAATGTAAAACTGTGTAAAAGTATATTGATTACCTTAAAAACATAATATTAATATTATATTATCCAAAACATAATAAAGTATATTTAGGTCACCTAAGTAATTATTCCCATAGTCGCCATGATGATTGGAACACGTTATATGGAAAATGCGACTAGCTATTGACTGTCGTAATATTGGTTCAATTCCGGGCGCCGGCACTAGCAATGTCGGTGGGAATGAGTGATCGCAATTTTTCAATGTGTATCCCCCCAGGTATCTTTGACTTTGGGGATTGTTTAATTTACGTTTAATTATGTGTGTTTGATGTTTATGTTATTCAATTATTGAGAGAATACGATGAGGTCAGTTATCCGACAGGGGACTATGAAAGTGCAGCATGCTACTCCAAAGCCACTAAATAGATGGGTGACTATATCATTCGTACTGTAGTTCGGGGTCACGGTACTGGAATGGTATTATATTCTTGAGTTCGATCCCCAAGGGAGTAGTTTGATACCTCTCCCTAATATTGTCTATCTCTCCCTATACCCTAACATAGGTGTGTTTGTCCCTGTCTGTATGTGTAATCTTCCCTTCTGCAGCCTGAAGCTTTAGGGGAAAGAAGTCAATTTTTGTATGTCCAAGTAAGTATCCAAACTTAAACTTATTAAAATACTTCTAGCAAATATTTTAATTTTTTTTAGCTAGAGGAACTATTATATTAAAATCTAAGACCTACATCATATTATACTATTATTTCTGTAATGCTGAATATAATGCTGAATATAATAATGGTATGTAACTTTTGCTATAAAATAAATAAAGGAAATGAGATATTTACTTCATTTTTCCATTTTCTTATCTGTAGAAGCGTTATATCGTTTCGTTTGATTTTTACAGAATAGTTTATTGTCAACATAAGATGCATTTGAAGATAATATTTAAAACATAAGATAAGCGTAATTCAATGAAAAATATTATTAACAAAATAATTTACCGGATTGTAAAATAATATAAAATCTATGAACAATTATTTGGTTAACTAAATACTCTATCAACAAAACTTTAAAACTAAATATACATGTCGGTAATCCATATTTAATACCATTAAATAAACCAGAGTTAATAGATCATTTGGGATTATCTGCTTCTAATCTATTACTATTCGAAATTTGAAACGTGGACAGATTTAAAAAATATAAAAAGGAAATATGGATACAGAACTGATTCGATTCAGGGTATAAATGGTTGATAAATCATTTCTAAGGCAAAAGGTTACTCGGTAACTAGCTTGAATAATATAAATCCAGGAGATTGAAAACTTATTTAATACGAAGAACAGCCAATGATAAAGTTAAAATGTTGTAAAAATAAACTGGTTTTCTCATCATAACTTCTAAACCACTAAATCGATTGCCATCAAATTGTTCACACAAACTACTGTAGTACATCTCTAAGTAATGATTAAAATCATTTAAAGAAATTCTCCAGTGGTGTAGATAATGGGGGGTCGGCAGCCCCTTCTCCCCTCCCAGTCTTCAGCGCTACTGGATATTTTACAAAGAAGATTCAATTTTTGGATTCCCTGTTTAATTTAGAAAAGCAAATAGCCTTGCGAGTTTTTGATTTATGGCTTCATTTTTGAGATACTTATTTTAATTTAAAGTGTTGCAAGCAGGCCAAAACTTATGACTGAACTACCAAGAAAATACGATATGAGATGCCAAAATTTTATTACTTACTAGACATAATGTACATCAAAGATACAAAAAAAGCAAATAAACAAATAATTACACTAATAAGTTCTCATTTCAGTATCATATTTTCTTGGTAGGTCAGTCATAAGGTTTGGCCTGCTTGCAACACTTGAAATTAAAATAAGTATCTCAAAAACGAAGCCATAAATCAAAAACTTGCAAGGGTAATTTTTTTTTCTAAATTAAACAGCAAATCCAAAAATTGAATCTTCTTTGTTAAATATCCAGTGGCGCCGAAGATTGGGAGAAGAGAAGGGGGTGCCGACCCCCCAGTATCTACGCCACTGGAGAATTTCTTTAAACGATTTGAATCATTAGTTAGAGATGTACTACATTAGTCTGTGTGAGAAGTTTGATGGAAAGTGGATGGAGTGGTGTAGAAGTTATGATGAGAAAACCAGTTTATTTTTACAACTTTGACACCCTGTATCTTTGTTAGGAAACGTTTTTGAACAACATTTTCTTATGAAACTCTACTTTTTTCTTGTTGTTCTATCACCTATCAAAATTAATGACGTTTAACCTGGACCACCCTGTATATTATGGGAGTAGCTTCAAAAAGATAGACTTATCTGCAATTTTGACTTTTACGTATTCGTTTTCATACACTTATAGTGTAGGAAAACGTGTGCACTTTACATATCTTTACTTGAATTTTTAAATTTAATGTTATTCTGCAGTCAATCTAATGGCATTGAATAATTATGTTATGAAAAGCTTCAATTAAGAAGACGAAAGTATCTAATAATGTTAAATTACTGAAATTTTAGTCACATCTGCAAAGCATGCTTAAATAATGAATATGGCAACACAAATATTTAACACAATATGTCATAGATCAGATAAGTGATTCAAAGATTTGGTATGGAAAGGATTAAAACCAGGATTAGTGGAGATTATCTCATCTGTTTTCTGTTATAAATTACAGTGATTATATTGATAGGTAGAAGATGTTTTAACGTAGCTTTCTATGTAGATTACGCTATCAGAAAAATATCAGTAAGTGTTTTTTTTTTTATTTTAAGCGAGTGTTATAGTAATATTACCACTTGAGACAATTTCAATGTTTCAAGTATTTGACACAATAAGAAATAAATAGAATAACCCTATGAGTAATTTGCTTTGCTTGTTTACTTTGGTTGCTTGCTTCAAAAAATTATACAGCGATTTTTGAGAGGTAACTGATTTTAAGGGGCAGGAAAGAACATTTAGCCATCGCCATAGTAATGCACTACCAGTTTCGTAAATAGAATAGTGGAATTAACTTCCCTATATATGGAGAATTAATACTAGTAATAAATATTCAACGCTATGTATACAAAAATTAAAGGGAATAGTGTATGTTCAAAAAGTTTCAAATTTATAATACATTTTAACAAAGATATAAGATAATATTTTCGATGATAAAGTAAATCTGTACAGTATTTAATGAGAATTTATGTATTTATATATATTTCCCATAATACTAGTCGACGATTATAATAAAGAAAATGCAGATGCAACTATTCGATTTACTCTAAATTCAGAGATAAGTACTTAACATCGACGTTACATTCAAACAGATTGTCTGGGATTAAATCTTCTTAAATGTAATGTTATGTACCTATGATGTTTCTTTTTTTAATTTGACTTATTGTATATCAGTTATATTAGTTTTTTCAACTTAAATGCTTAGACTGAAACTTGTGCAACATAATTTTGAATATTCAAATCTCAGGCTTTATAGACAATTGTCAAAAAATGTTTTAAAAATTTTGACGAAAATGTAGACCTACTTTTGAGAAAAGTTTTCATTGTTGAAATAACTTTTAGAAGCACAAAATTAACTTACTGAGCTATATTTGTATTACACCAAGAGGAAGTTTTAGATTATACAGTACAAGTTTTAATACAGTACAATTTTCGAAACTCGATATCATAGATAGTATTGAGAAAATTTCGATACCTAATTAGATTTGGAAGTGCAAATCCAAAAACTGGACATAAACTTACATTTAACATTTCAAAACATAATATTTTCATGTATTGTACTATATTTGGTTACCCAATTTAGGCAATGAAACTAATAAAATGTATAGCACAAAAATTAAAAAACAACTCGACGAACTGAAAAATATATTATTTTATTCCCAAATATAATGTAACTCAATTTATTATTGTGGGTATACCTAAATATAAGTTGCCCATTTTATTATAATTTGTTACGTATATTTATGTTATTTTTATGTTTGATATTTGGTAAGAAGAAAATAATTTAAAAAATCACGTAGTGTAGTGTTGTAGTCTTTTTGTTGAATTGATTGATACTTAGTATTTGAAACTAATTGACTGATACTTTGAACTTTTATTTGAGTTTAACAGCACCAATAGCTTCGTCTTGTTCGACACCGAACATAACTTTGTCGACACCGAACATCCGATAATTTGTAGTTTCAGGTTTTTTCCTTTGTATACACCTAATGATCTACCTTTGTGCCAAATTTCAATTTTCTAAGTTACCTAGAAGTGGCTCAGGTTTTTAATGAGTCAGTCAGTCAGTGATAAAAATAGCACTATTCAGGCCTTAATATCTCAAGAATTATAATAGGTTTATTCATGAAATTTAGGATTCTGGGTATTCAAGGAGGCCTTATTAGATATGAACGTGTCTAATAAGCCCTTATTAAAATTGCAAATGTGTAGGTCTAATAGTTTTTGAGTAATGAGGGGTCGAAAGTAGCCCGAAATGAATCGTGTAATATTACACACTGCCGATGCGTTACCCTTTTCTTTTGCGAACTTGGCTGATACACTGCCGTGTATGCGACTAAAATTTACGTTAACTATGAAACCCGTTAATTAAAAAAAAAATAAAAAAATTATAACATAAATATGACTTTTTAGTTTTTAAAAGTGTTGGATAATGTTGCTAAAATTGTAAACAAATAACGTATAAGGTAAGGGATGAATTTAAAATTTCATATCTGGTTGTCTAAAAATTCGTATCAAATTTAAGTTTACACGACGGATTAACTAAGAACCTATCAGGTTGCTAGCTGTTTTTCAGATTGTGCTATGAATAATAATATGAGACATCTGAGAAAATTTTTACTGTTTTACCATTTTCTATAGATAATCCATAACCTTATTCCATCCACGGATTTATCCTGGTCCACAGATATCCATAAGAGGATAGGTAAAAACCTATTTTTATTTTTTATCATAATAATAAATTAAATTTGTGTGATAAAACCTAAAGAAACTACACCTCAATAGTTGCTTTCTCGATGAAGATCTCCCAAAATTTGCCATTATTATTTCAAGTTGCCAGTAGTTTAATTAACACTTAATCATATTACGTATGTTTCACTTCACTGATATCATATGGGAATTGGCCAAATTTTGATAACAGAACGATATTACTAAACATCACTTACTTTGACTTGCGAGAACTATTAAGAACACCGGTACTGTTGCAAATTTCATTTTCCCAACGCACTAGCCCGCTACCTGAACTTGTGATGAAACTAAAATAATATCGATTATCCCTTCGGTATATATTATGATGCCCATTTTTATCAAAAGATCCTTGATGATATTTACCTAATGTTAATTTTGTAGTGGGGTATTTTGGTAGCCGATATACAGGACCGGACTCAGTATTATCGAAATAAAATGTATTTATGAGGGTATTAAGATAATTTCAATTTATTTAAAACGATGAAAATAGTGCGATTCATAAGCACATAAGTGCTAGGATATCACATTCCGTCAAAGACCTTGCACGTATCTACTAGTATCCAATTCATATCACAGAAATAATACGATATATTACAAATAGCTACAGAATTAGCAATCTGCAAGAGTCGCTGATATCGTCGCTGACGAAGAATCATCACAGCCGCTCGTAAATATTCTGTTTCAAAGGTCACATATATGGTAAATATGAATTATATACACTTATACACGTTAAGAATAGGAACAAGTCTCAAAAATGCGATATCGGACCGCTCACGTGGTGCACAGTAAATAGTCTGATCTTTAGTCAGTCGCATTGGGACCTTCGCAGTAAAGTGCATCCTCTTACCTCTAAATGCTACCTCACTCTTTTTTCTACGCATGTCTAGACAATCTTACACTTTTTCATATTCTTGACGAGCAATACCTGCCAAATATATAATTAAATAATAACCAATTATAACATAACATCGCGAGTAGCTCAGCAGGTAGGACTTAGTGCGTATGTATATCATTATCTAATGCGATATTGAACAATCCATACTTGTTTTACAAATTTTGCGTTTAGTTACTTTGCGAGAAATGTTGCAATTCTTAATTTGGTGTACCTTCAAGAAATGGTTTTATTTTCAATTAGTGAGGCTTAGGTACATATTCTTATAAACGATTGTACAATGTCTTTAGAACAGTATGCCGCATATTCGATAGTGACAATTTAAATATTTCTTTATGTTAATAGTGTTACGTATGGGATGAATTTTTGGTACAGACAATTTGTAAAGTTTCCCATGTACGAAACCCTTACTGTTATTTGTATGATCAATAGAATATGAAAGATATAAGGTGTTATTAACATTACGTATATTGTAACAAATCGCTTGAAAACAGTAATTATCGACAGAGCTGAATACAGGTTATGAACACAAGAGTTTGTGATAGAGAAAATAAATCACATGCAACAATTTGGATACCACAAAGACGACAGAAATAAGTTATTAAATAGAAGCATATTAGTATGTCCTATTTATAATTATCATACACATCCTTAAATTACGTCTGGCATTTTATCAGATCTTTTGTAATTCCTATTCTAAAATACAATATTCTAAAAAATCCTCTGCCTCCTATCTTAAAGTAAAATGTAAATAAGAAGATATTAGCTTAGTGTCAAAGAAAATTTATGGAGATATTGTCAAACTAATACAAATTTTAATATATTTTAGGAAATAGACGGAATAAATCTTGTACTACTGCATTTATATCAATTTTATTTTTATCTAATATTAAATTAAAGAATTTAAAGATTAAGAAATAAATACTATGAAAAAATACATGCTGTTATTTTATAATAAAATGCAGAATAGTTTTTTCAAGAATATGATTTATTTTAAATTTTACAATACTAAGGTGTTTAAAAGCAACATATAATTATGGAAGAAATACGGTAAGCAATTAAATTAGTTACTCTACGTAAATCTAATGAAAGTGCAGTACTTTGCTTCGCATCTACAACAGAAATGGGCGACCTATCGTACTCTATAGAGGTGACTGCGACAATATTATTCCTACTGTGGTCTATCTCAATCTGAGCAGATAGGATGAGTATGGTTTGTCTCATTTTTATGTGCAGATTCCCTAAGTAGCTTGAGACTTTCGAAGAAGGAAGTTAATCTTTGTGTCCAAACTTTTAAAACTTAGGAATGAGACTAATTAGGAGCTTCCAAGGCATTTAATATGGGTTTATTTAACGTTATTTTATTACTTTTCCGCACTCAACTATACTAGCGGAAAAGTAATGTAATCGTGTAAAGAAAACTTGAAAAAATTTTTCGTTTATTTTTCGTTTTTCGACCTAAAAACAAAAAAAATTGTTTTTAAAACATTTTGTCTGTGTGTGTGTGTCGTCGCTGTCGTCTGCATTAAATCTTGTTAGCACGATAACTCAATTATATCGTGTCGGATCGATCGGGTTTTGACTCATTCTGATCGGGGACGTCTGCCAGATGACACCTATTGATTTTGAGATGGATAGGACACACCCCACCCTGTCCGTGGGTCTATTTGAGAAATTTGTTTTGTAAGCACGATAACTCAATTAAATCGTATCGGATCGATCTGGCTTTGACCAACTCTGATCGGAAACGTCTTCCAGGCGACACCTATTAACTTTGGGGTGGATATGACACACCCCATCCTATCCATGGGTCATGAGAAAGCACGATGGTGGAGTATTTGAGAATTTTTTTTTGTTAACACGATAACTCAACTAATCATATCGGATCGATCGGATTTTGACTGATACTAATCGAGGACGTCTCCCAGATGACACCTATTGATTTTGAGGTGGATAAAACACACTCTACCATGTTCATGGGTCATGAGAAAGCACAATGGTGGACTATTTGAGAAATTTTTTTTGTTAGCACGATCACTCAATTAAATCGTGTCGGATCGATCGGGTATCGACTGATTCTGATTAGGAACGTCAACCAGACGACATCTATTGATTTTGAGGTGGATAGAACACACCTCACCCTGTTCATGGGTCATGAGAAAGCACGATTGTGGACTATTTGAAAAAAGTAAAACTGTCGCATAAAGCATATTCTGCATTTATGTATGTGTTGGTTTATTTTTTCTCGGCCACTCAATTTCGAGATAGAGATATTCTACGTGCGGAAAAGTCCGTTTTAGGGTTTTAAAACTGTTTATTAATTATGTCGTTCATATTATAAGAATAACAGCAATGAGAATAATATAGCAGCAAGAGTTAGAATAATATATCATCTGACTACGGATAACGGTAACATTTTGAACTAATTCGTTGTCACTAAACACAATCTAAAATATACGCAACTCACAAATCTAACGCATTGTGAGTTGTTAAAGTAACTAAAGTGAATTGACTAGTATAAGAGAAGTAGATAATTTCAAAGAACTGAGATGTCAGTTCAAACTAATTACTGTGCTAAAGGTAATTATCATTTGCTACTAAACAAATAATTGTTGAAATATAATGAAAAATCCGGAAGTTTTAATTAAACAACTTGGCTTTCATAACTCTCATAGCTTTTTCATTTTAAATAACAGTTGGTGGTTCGTTTTGAGAGTCTTTATTATTGTGTACGTAAAATGGTAGTAAGTAATATTGTTATGATTATTATAAGGGCCCATCTTTATTTTACTAACATTGGATTACATGATATTAATCTATGCTAAATGTTGGTCCTATAGTTAGGGATAAACATAACTAAACCGTCTGACTAGTACGGAAAATTTTTATAATCGACAAAGTATCATGTCCGACTCTGTTATTATCGCCTTATCATTTTCTTGAATTGATAAAAATATTACTCGTTACAATTACTACCATTGGATTTGATTGAGCATGAAACAATTGCATTCAATTTTTCACCACCCACGACAGCCTAGTAAAAATTTTCAATATTATTCTCACAAGGTATTGGTTTCTGCCTGACACAACTTCCTGTCGCAAGTATTTGTATTTAAAATAGAAGTACATCGACTTTCTGCAATCGTAAGTAAATGAAAACATAAGCCGAAGCCCGTTTGTTGTATTCTGATAATACATTTATCGTAATGATAACACTTTTCAATTGTTTCTACTACTGTTTTAATGCTACTCAATGCTGCAGTTGTTTTAATATCTCAGCGAATTGATCGAGGCAAATATCTAGTGCGAATAAAAGTAATTAATTAATTGGCATTTACAATTGTTGATTCAACCAGGCAAAACTGGCACTTGAAATTGTACCAAATAATAAGTTGAGCAGCAGTAACCACTAATAGGTTTCGCAAAAAGAACTAAAATATCTTGTTTTCAAGCAGTACCTTAACTGGTTAAAAATATCATAGGCTGAATCAACCAAAACTAATACAATAAATATTAGATATAACTGAGTTACTCAAATTAAACAATTTCTTGCTATTATTAGTAGTTTGCGTATATTGAATGGTATTTCAGTGGCCTAAAATGTTATAAAAAATCATAAGAAAAATGTTTTGCACAAATATGATAAAAGAGGCAGTTGAGTGTTATTATGCTACACAATTATGGGCATAGCTTAAAATGTCTTCCAATTAGCGAGTTATCTTTTACTGCTATACTCGTAGAAGTTATTGTACCATCCACCAATTCGTACACTGTAGTTTGCGTAATTTGCTTGAACCTGAAGACGATCCTTTACGTCTTCAGGTTCCTTAGATGTCCATTGTGCAATGGAATCCGCCCCCACGAATTAAATATTGCTATAACCCTTAAGGATATTGTGTCCTTATGTGAAATTTCAGACATTAGATATTTTAAACTGTCAAGTTTTATCATCGGTTTCCTGAAAATTCGGTCATTTACTTTTAATAAATAATTAATATAATTACATAAATATAATTACCCCGTTTTATTCTGTTACTGGAATTTTGTTTGACTTTTCAATGCCTAAAAAGTATACAAAAAGTATAAAAGCATATTTTCTGATCTATTATGTTGACGTTCTGAAACGAAATTTTGCATTATAATTAGTGTTTTATCTTATTTTCCTTTTCTCTTCATATCCTCTCTGTTAATTATTGTCACAGACTCTTGCTATATATTTTGTTTGTATCATAATAAGCAATAAAGTTAAATAAACAAAAACAAAAATAATTTTCGTGAGAAGGTTATACAGTGCTATTGTAAAGATTGGAGTATACTCTTTTAAAATTTTCTCTCGGAAAAACTCTCGGATTCATTTTTATTTTAGGTGCGTATTTAAATAGAATTTCATGTATACAAGGTAATAGAAAATATCAGGGCAAACCTCACTATTTTCTTTTTAAATGGATACTCCTATTTTTGGCTTACATTTATAATTCTACGAAAAGTTCACTACTGGTCATGTTTCATGTAACATACTGTTTTCGTAGATTTAACTGTTTTTGAAAAAATCGCAGTTTAACTGCATAAATTATGACTTTTCCGCACTCCACTATAAGCGAAAAAGTAATGGAATCGTGTAAAGAAAATGTGAAAAAAGAAAATTTTCTTTTTGGTTTATTTTCCGTTTTTCGGCCTAAAAACAAAAAAACATGGTTTTTAAACATTTTTTGCTGTGTGTGTGTGTCATCGTTGTCGTCGGCATTTATTCTTGTTAGCACGATAAATCAACTAAATCGTATCGGATCGATCGTGTTTTTACTGATTCTGATCAGGGAAGTCTCCCAGATGACACCTATAGATTTTGAGGTGGATAGCACACACCACCCCCTCCCTTGGGTCTATTTGAGAAATTTTTTTTGTTAGCATGATAACTCAACTAAATCGTGTCGAATCGATCGGGTTTTGACTAATTCTGATCGGGGAGTTTTCCCAGACGACACCTATTGATTTTGAGGTGGATAGGACACACCCCACCCTGTCCATGGGTCATGAGAAAACACGATGGTGGACTATTTGAGAAATGTGTTTTGTTAATACGATAACACATGAAAAGATTGAGCGAAGAGAGACAAGTAAGAAAAATATGGGAAGCAAAAGCCATTGGAAAGAGAAAGAAAGGCAAACCAAGGATGACGTGGGACGGAGAAGTGGCGAAAATAATGAAGACAAGAGGAATCACATGGAAGCAGGCTGAAATTACAGCAAGGGACAGGGTTAGATGGAGATTAATGATAAAATAGTGAAGAAAACCGTGAAAGTGGGAAAGCAAATGTAAGTGAAGGGAAGTCAGATGTTCATTATACTTGATAGGTTTGGGATGAGAAAGAGGAGAAAAGAGGAGTGCATAAGGGAAGTGGTAGTGAAGTGACAAATGATCCCACAAACAGAGTGGAGTTTAGATATAGGGACAGAGCAAGATAGGGTGGAATGAAATTGTAGAAGTTCTTTTAAGTTGTTTAACACGGAATAAGGTATTTAATTAAGTAACTGTAATTGTATTATTTAGATTAATTGTTTAAAGAAAGGTATATTTAGCGTCTACATCTAACGGTAGGAGAGGTATAGATTATATATATATATATATATATATATATATATATATATATATATATATATATATATATATATATATATATATATATATATATATATATATATATATATATATATATATATATATATATATATATATATATATATATATATATATATATATATATATATATATATATATATATATATATATATATATATAATACGATAACTCAACTAAATCGTGTCGGATCGATCGGGTTTGGACTGATTCTAGAGAAAAGTAAAACTGTCGCATAAAACACATTTTCTGCATTATGCAATTTTTACATGCAACAACATTATGTGTTGGTTTATTTTTTATCGGCCACTCAATTTCGATATAGTGATGTTCTACGTGGGGAAAAGTCCGTCTTAAGGGTTTAAAACTATTTATTTATTCTTAGATTTATCAATAATGGACAGTCTGGAGAGGTAGATAATTTAATAAAAAAAAAAAAATAGAAGCCAATGTCCAACAATTAAGTCAAGAACTGTTGGAATTGGCATTTACCACTAGTTCAAAAATACATGAAATGATTTTCGATCTTTTATCGAACATTATGAAGTATTTGATGTTATATAATATTCTAGAAATCTTCTATTAATAATTACTCAACAATATTTCTATGCATTGTTCCTCAGTTAAACGTACCAGAACGTGGTCTTTTATACAAAGAATTAGAAACGAAATTTAGATAAAATACTTAAATGATTAATTAATTAAATTATCTCTTAATGGGAATTAACGTAACTGTCAGTACGACTTAATGCAGGCAACAGGGAATTACATTTTCGATAATGTTCGACCGACAACAGTTGAAATTAAATGTAAAAAGATATTTAATTTAGATAATGAAAAAATTCAATAAAAATAAATGTAACCATTTAATGCAATTCGCGACATATTATTTTTAGGTTATTATAACTATTCTAATATGTAATAAGAATTGGTGAATTACAGCATGTTTCTATAAAAAAATATATTGATATACTTACTGTGGTTCAAATTTAATGCGATATGAAGCTTTCTCAAAAACTACAGAGAATACAGGAAAACTTATGTAAGGTTTTTTGATACTAATTTTTGACAAAAAGAAACAATAGCTCAGTTTAAGGCATTTTTTTTGTATCTCAAGAATGTTAACAAATATTAAGACTGTTAAATTAAGAAGGTTAAAAAAATTAGGTTAAATGTTCAAATTGTCTCCCATTTTGTGTTCTGTCTATGTATATTTGATCTTATATACTTTATGAAGTAATATACACTCTCTTCTTATATACTTTATTGTATATATCATCATAATAAGTATTACCATGGAAAATGCAGCTAATATCCTAGCTGTTAGCTCCTGAAGATTATTTGAATGTTCTTCATAATTTACTGATTTTTTAATATCCCCCAAGATGCAAAAATTTCAAGGAGTTACATTTGAAAACTTAGCTGGCCATAGAATAAGCCTGAGTAATTATTCCTTCCATTGTTTCATTAAAAGATAAATATAGATACCTTTCCTAAATTCTATCCGAAATGTGTATTTAAGTAATCAACCACCTTACACTGAAGAATGACCTGGGTCATTTTCGAAAGTAATTAATTCTAGTTTAAAAGGTATATTATAAACTGGCACTTTTCCAAATATGATATACTTTATATATGCACTTATTATTCACCGAATAACAGAAACAATTAGAGATAGCTTCGCTTTAATTAATAAGGTAGACTACTCAGAGAGACAAACCTCTGCTTTTTCTATTTTTATCTCCTGAACCAGTTGTCACAATATGGGGTCCTTGGTTAGAAGCTGTAACATATTATGATAAGCATTTTAAGGAACTAAAACGTGCTATCTTTACCTTTGATTGCAGCAAAAGCAATGTCATACACACAGTGCCGAACTTAGTGCAACTATAAAATATATGAGATGATGAATAGTTACTATTCTATCTTAATTATTGTAATAAAGAAATTCGAAATATATGGCTTATCATTACAGTTTATTGTGTTAGATGATGCTAAATAAAAAATAAACAATTACAACACACGTGAAGTCAGTACTGTCAGTAAAAAATTCTGTGTTTACATATTTTTTTTCATATCAACTCCGAGAGCAATCAATTTGTCGATATGGACAATAACCCTTTGTTTAACATATCACAATGACATGTTCAGCAGGGCAATTTTTGTCGGCTGCCGTCCAACAAGCAACATTCATTTCCAAAGCAACATTATAGTTCATTTATTCAGGTTTGCTTTTCATTTCGATTCCTTCACAATTATGTATGTTATTTGGAGTTTTGTAAGTAATTACTTTATTCTTATAAAGGCATCATGGAAGATATAGATACAGAAAGTCTCATTTCGCTGGTAGAAGCCAGACCTGTTTTGTGGGACAAATCCAAAATGTCTAGAATGATAGCAATGCCATAAATATGCGTAGGAAGAAGTCTTCTTCCTATATGATGCATATAAACTGAATCATGCAGGCATGATCCATGATGCAGAGAAGCTGAACCAACAGCGACGGAAAAAAGTCGCCCAGTGAGAGAGTTTTTTTATCGTTCGGACAAAGTCGTTGAGTGTAAAAGAGGCCTAGGTCTCCTATGGATCCTAGTAAGTATTTATAAGTAGTATTAAGTCTATGATTTAATTAAATTTCCTTGCAAGGTCTGAGGGTTTAAACCTTTTGAGTCTGCACACATTATCATTGAGCATATGTATTTGGTTAGCTAGTATATTAGGGTGCATTGTAAGCTTTTGATGGTATTTAACACAAATAGATTTGATCTCATCTCTGATGGAAGCCAATGGGATGTCATGTTGAATGGCATTGTTGGGCACATAGCATGGCTCATCCACAATCATTCGTAGCACTTTATTTTGAAATCAAGAGTACACATCAGAAGTTACCTCCTACGTTATCAAAATATAATCCACATATACTTAACTTCACGTACTGTTGTTTGTTGACAGTAGACGTTGAAACAATTTTCTCATTGAGTAAACTACTGTCAAATAATGAGACGTGGAGAGTTTACAGCAAAAAAATTAAGCTGCATTAAGTACTTAATGATAAATTTTCATTATCGGCACTGGTCTCCATTCGAGTCAGAAACCGACTGAGGCATATGTTGATAAGTTTTTTTTTTATTTTATTAACATTTATATAATGTCAAAGTCTTTACTTCGCAGATGGTAATTTTCAAACTACTGAAATAAAGAGGTTATACTCCAACCCATCTGCAACTGCTTTATATAATAACGACTAAACAAATTACGTCAAAACAGCTATTCTCCTGGCTATACGCCAAACGCCGAGCGCTGAATTAAATTACAAAATTTGCCGTATTTTGTCTAACAGAGTTAGTATTAAATTACTGTGATTCAGATTATTCCAGAACCACAAGGGAGATTCAAAGTGTCACCTATCTTACAATATCGCTAACTTCAGACCGGTTTCGACCTTATCTTGGGTCTCGTCAGTGCAGTGTAAGCGAATATACCTTTGACAGATGAGGCTCACATCTAGTGGACGTTGCTACGTTCCACCACAGTAGCCGCATATGTCAAAGATATACTCGCTTACACCGCACTGACGTGACCCAAGATAAGGTCGAAACTGGTCTGCAGTTAGCGATATCCTAAGATAGGTGACACTTTACATCTTCCCTGTGGTTTTGAAACAACCTGAACCGCTGTATTTTAGTGCTAACTCTGTTAGACAAAATACGACAAATTTTGTAATTTAATTCAGCGCTCGGCGTTTGAGATATAGTCAGGAGAATAGCTATTTTGACTTAATTTGTTTAGTCCTTATTATATAAGGCAGTTGCAGATGGGTTGGAGTATAATCTCCTCATTTCAGTAGTTTATTAACATTTCTTTTCCCATTTTTCTGTTTATTCGAGTATTCATTAATATTCATTACTGTATTATGATGTACAGCTTGCCAAGAATAGGAAATAGTGTGAAGTCTCTATGTATGCGTAAAGGAAAAAGTGAGATAGCATTCGGAGGGAAGAGGATGCACTTTACGCGCAGCCAAATTGAAGTCATTCGATACACTCGATATTCACTCTGCAAACGTCTCAATTCGATTGAGTAAAGAAAGACCCGACATCTCGTGGGCGGTGTAATATCGTAGTTTTGAGACTTGTTCCTATTCTTGACAAACTGTATTCTCTGTGAATTATCGCTATGTAATAATAGGGACCTGATCGACTCTGTTGCAGATTACCGGAATAGACGATTAATAAAGAACAACCCCATTTTAACATATTTACTCAATATAGCATTCCGTTACATGAGGCGCGAGAATGTATCCGCTCCCTTTACACCCTTATTTCATCCCTATATTTAAATCTCACGTCACAATTCATATGTTTTTAACACATGTAATATTTAATATGTCACGATAGTGATTTCTGAAAGAGAAATCATGCCAAAACCACATCAGGGAAGCTCCAATGAATTCGGCCATTAATATTCCGTTATTTACAAATCTAGAATACGGTAATACATGTATACTTTGCCAACTAAATAGTTGGAAAAGTATTTCAGCTTGAGTTACATTCCTTATGCACTTGCCACAAAAACATAGGTAATACTGGCAGAATATTTATGGCGATTGCCTGATAAATTTTGAGGGAGGTTCTTTTACTGGCACAAAAAATAGAAGTAGTTAAAGGGTAACACCACTGTATTAAGTTAAAAAAGGGCTTTTTGACATTTTTTTTATGGAAGAAAACTTAATTAGATAATAATATTTAAGGAATTTATTAGACATATATTTAAGTATAACACAAAAAATTATTATCAAAAAATATTCAAAATCGGCGATACTGGAGCCATTCTCGCGAAACATGTCGAAATTAAGGTGCTCTGCGGCACGGAGTGTACTGCTGCAAATTTCAATCTGGAAAAAGAAATCACTTAATCTACATGCTTATAGCTAGTGAGATATTGGTAATCCCAAAAAAATAAATTTTTGTGTGATTAGCGAGTATTTAGTGCAAGTATACATGCCTACTTCTAGCCACAGTGAGGAAGAGTTAGAAGCCGTTTATTCGGACATAGAGCAGGTAATGGGATTTGTGAAGGGTCATGAAAATTTAATAATAGTGGGAGATTTTAACGCAGTCGTAGGTGAGGGGAAAGAAGGAGAATTTGTAGCGCCTTATGGATTAGGAAACAGAAACGAGAGACGTAGCAGACTGATAGAATTCTGTGAGAAGTATAAGATGGTAGTCGCGAACACATTGTTCAAGAATCACGTTAGGAGGCGGTACACCTGGAAAATGCCAGGAGGGATAGATAAGTATCAGATAGACTACATTCTGGTTAGGAAGAGATTTAGAAATCAAGTAAAGGACTGTAAGAGTTATCCAGGAGCAGATGTAGACAGCGACCACAACTTGGTAGTCATGAAAGCTAGATTAAAGTTCAAAAATCTGAAAACCCGGAAGAATAAGAAACGTATAAATGTAGACATATTGAGGGATCAGAATATGAAAGATAAGTTCCAGGAGAAAACAGATCAATTAATCAATAAAGCAGGTAATGACAAAATCAAGAACGCAGAAACTGAGTGGGAGGGTATCAAAAATAGTCTAGATTCCGCGGCTATGGACGCTTTAGGACACGAGAAAAGGGAAGCTAGGAAGCCCTGGATAACGGACGAAATCTTAAACTTAATACAAAAGAGACGAGGCTACAAAAACAGAGGAGACGAGGAAGGACTGAAAACTTATGAGTCAATAATCATTAGAAAGTGTAGAAAAGTGAAAGAACAATGGATAGAGGATAAATGCAAAGAAGAAGAAGATAAGCTCCAAGTAGGTAAGACCGATGAGGCTTACAAAACAATTAAGAGGAACTTCAGGGATATAGGACCAATAACTAGAAACGTTAGGAGTCAATCGGGGGACATACTGATCGGAAGAGAGGAGAAAGCGGATAGATGGAATCAGTACTTAGGAAATTTATACGAGGGTCAGGAATTAGGAGAGATATTAGAGGAAGAATCTAGCATCGATAGGGAAAATGTAGGAAAACCTATATTGAAAGAGGAATTTGAAATAACACTAAGGGGGCTAAAGAATAATAAAGCGCCGGGTGTACATAAAATACAGGCGAAAATTTTGAAATGTGCGGGACAGAAAGTAGTAAATAGGATGTTTGAACTGGTAAAATACATATACGAAACGGGCGAGATGCCGGAGGATTATAAAAGGAACATTATCGTTACTATACCGAAAAAGAGAGGAGCCGACAAATGTGAGAGCTTTAGAACGATTAGCCTAATTTCCCACGCGTCAAAAATCTTAACCAGAATAGTGCAGAAGAGGATGGAAAATAGAGCGGAGGAAATACTAGGAGAAGACCAATTCGGGTTGAGGCGAAATAGGGGAACTCGCGAAGCTATTCTGGCGCTAACAGTAATGTCAGAGAAAACAATAGAAAAAGGAATGAACGCTTATATAGGATTTGTAGATTTAGAAAAAGCTTTTGATAATGTAAGATGGGAAAAAATGTTCGAGATACTACAGAGCGCGGGAATGAAGTATAGAGATAGGAGAGTAGTACACAATCTATACAAAGAGCAAACTGCTGTTATAGAAGTAGAAGGGGAAGAAGCGAAGTATCGAAGAAGCGATTAATGTAGTAAAAGATAGATTGGATTTCGGGATTACAGTACAGGGGCAGAAACTAAAAATGCTGAGATTCGCGGATGATATAACAGTATTAGCATCTAGTAAAGATGAATTAGAATCAGCGTTGAACGAAATGGAGGCAATGTATACAGAGGAATACGGAATGAGGGTGAATAAAAACAAAACTGAAGTGTTAGTGTAATTAAGTACAAATTAATAATGAAAGATTGGAGGAAGTTAAAGACTTCACTTATTTAGGAAGTAAAATAAATTGGGATGGAGGAAGCGATAAATATATAAAATAAAGAATAACGCAGGGTCGAGTAGCTTTTAACAAAAATAAAGCACTTTTATACTCGGGGGTAATAAACTTAGAAACAAGGAAGAGATTTTTGAAGACATATGTATGGAGCACGGCACTATACGGTTGCGTATGGGAAGCAAGTAGGAAGAAATTAGAAGCTTTTGAGATATGGTATTACCGAAGAATGATGAAAATACTGTGGACTGATAGGGTTAGAAACGAAGAAGTATTAGATAAAGTCGGCGATAAAAGAAGTATGTGGAAAAACATAAAGAAGAAAAAAGATAGAATGGTAGGCCACTTGCTGAGACATGGGGGAATAGTCCGCAATATTTTGGAGGCAGAAATAGGAGTGTAGAAAGGCAAAGGTAGGCCTAGATTAGACTACTGCTCACAAATAGTAAGGGATGTAGGTTGTAGCACAATTAGCGAAATGCGTAGGTTAACACAAGATAGGAGAAGCTGGAGGTTAGCGTCCAACCAGTCTTAGGACTGATGACCTCATGATAGTATCTAAATAATAAACGTAAAATTTTCAACAAAAAGTCATTTGTTAATAAATAATGTTTAAATTAACTTATCGAAAATTCCGTACCTATTTCACTTCACTTTTTTTAAGATATTGTTAAAATTTCGCATGAAAATAATGAAAATTGTTGGAGTTATGCTGCGTGTCGTTATGAAAATTCATGTTTCGAGAAAAACGCGTTTAAAGTTTTGAAATGTATTATAGATATGAAAAAATTAAAAATCCGACTACTTAAAAATATTTACTATTAAGCTGCTATCCCAGGATGGTAGAGCTGCCCTTCTATATTTACTTATTGTTCCTCATTCTCTTTTCTCGAACATTTTATGATAGAGCGTGCCTCTTTCGCAGCATCTGTCAAAGACATCTCGGCGTACTTAATCCACTTAGCATCGGCTTCTAGACAAAAATTGTATGATTGGACGCCAATATCTATCTTCAATACTTTCACAGTTCGAAGAATATTAGTCAGGCCATCATTAAAAGTGCACACAGCAATGTGAGTCCCTACATTCAAGACTTTTTTTGCCATTTGTATAAGATTTTGGAACCAATTTCCAAACAATAGCATTGAAACTTTCATTGATGTTTTGCGTGTAGTCTCCCAAGCAATGGTTTAGCAACCCGTCTCGGCTCAGGTCCTCATAAATCGGTTTGAAGGCTTAAAAACTTCCTTAGAATGCAGTAGGTTATGATGGAAGGTGACCAGGTAATGATAACTTATGAAATAACGTCGCCCAGATTTCATTTTTTATATTTTCCAAGGAGATCGGATTCCAATGTATTGCCAAACCATAATAAATTGTTAATTAATCAATTACATTGGCAGTTAATTTACCTTTTCCTCTGAGGCTATGCACGGCCATGCTTTTATTTGTAAATGTAAAGAAGTTAGAAATCATAAGGTAAAACTGTTAACTAGTGCAATTTGTAAATAAGTCGGGAATAACATTACCCACGTTCATTCCCCAATAAAGGTTAATCCCTATAATATCACGTAAAGGTCATGCGACGCAAACACAAAATTAACCTAGCTGAAATGTCAGAGATTGATATAAAAGTAGGAATTGGAACATGTAAACAGGAAACGTTGAAAAATCAAACCGGCTCCAGACTATATCTAATGTCCTGCAAAGGGAAACTGGTATGGTATTTGACGCATAGTGCAAGAAATAAAGATGTAAAATGGAAGAATGTCACGTCACAGACATATCATATAGAATAGGAGCGTACTACTATTAAATTGTGTGGTTTGCCATAATGGGTTTATAAATTTTGTTTATGTTTTAAAAAGGTTTAAATAGATAACAGATAACTACAGGAAGATTACCAAAATAATGTATTGGTCTAATTGTTTCATTCTAATGTCTGACGAAATTCAAGATATATGGCATAATTTATGCTGCAGTTTGATAATAAATTAAACCACATAATATTGTGCATTGCTCTAAAGTATTATTGACTAAATAAAAATCAATTAGGAAGGATATCATGTGATTCATCAAGTTTTCAAGTGCTTTTCAACAAGGACGCTCGATTTTTCAATGTATGTAAGTAAAACAAGTTATATACGAAATATTTACTCAATTCTTTCTTTATTTGATATTTTAAAGGTGGCGGAAAGTGTGTAGCCCCCTTATTTCAACGATTTCAAAGTTGAAAAATTTTTGACAATTCAAGTCAACGTTAAATTTTGTTTATTTAAAAAGCTATGAAAACAATTAATTGCAGTCGAAGCCGTTGGGAAATTAGTAAAACATATGCGGCACTACCTGTACACAGAAATAAGATACTGTAGAAAAATTACTTGTTTGGATTGAAAAATATTACGTAGAACAGAAAACTAGTGGTATTGTAAGATAGTCGACTATTAGAAATAGTCTAGTGGTAACAGAAGTGGGTTTGGCGTTTGGCACCACTTTCTGAACATGGGTGTGTTTATCTTCGTCTCTATGTGTTACCTCTCCTCCAGAAACTGAGCCTTTAAACGAAAAAAGTCGTGTTCTGTGTATATAAACTTTTTTAATGACGTGTTGTTTTGTGGATGAAATACATGATGCTCTAACGTTTTACGAATGCACAAAGAGTAAAAGAAAAATATATTATAGAGATTACAAGCTTGTGGTTTTTGGACTATGGATTAAAAACTGATAGTTCATATTTAACTCACTTTTTTTCAACACTTCTGCGATAGTATTTTTATTGCTTCAACCCGAAATTATCGAATTTACTCTTGAGATAAAACGTTGCTAATACTTTGGGGATGATTTACATTACTTTAAATGAGTGTTGATTACCGTTTTCCTCTATTTTATTCATTGGTCGTTGACCAAAGCTTTAAAAGAGCACAAACTATGGCGTTGCATGAATTCTTGTAAAAACACAATCAAAACTATGTTTTACTAATTGTAAGTAAAACCAATGTTTAAACAGTTTTACTCTGGAGTCGCCGTATGCCATCTCGGTAGATTTAATCAGTTTTCTATACACGCAATAAAGCTTTTTCTAGGCGGCAGACAGGATATTAGATCGATGTTGAAATCGTATACCTAACGCGTTACCTTTTATTGAAATCCACTAAGTCAATAACGGGAATTAAATATTTTGTTATTTCAGCGTTGATAAAAATCAATAAAAAAACAATATTGGAAGCCTAATCCAATATAATTTTAGCAGTTTCGTTCATTATTTCCGTCGTCGTATCTTATCACCATTTTTGATTATCATGATTTGATGTGAGCCTATTGCATTATATTAAAAATAACTGATTCGTAGTAGACCACTGACAATAAGATCAAAATGTGAGGATTAAGTGACTTATGCTGCAATTAAATGTAACTCTTATAGTATAGAATTCGCTATTCTTAAAAGAATTGTTGTTTACGATAATAATGAAGACGGTAATTTATCATTATTTTATATGTCTAGTATTGAAAATTAAAATACGACCAACGTCATAATATTATTATGATATTTGTGAATTATCTACGACCCGACTTAGTTAACCGTTCCTAATAGTTTACGGTTTAATGCATTATTCACTAATAAATTCACTAACTGTAACAATTTATCTTAACGTGGAAATAGCGAAGGAATAATATGTTTCCTTATTCTGAAAATCTTTCAGTGTTACTAAAAACAAAGGAAGAATTGATAATTGAACAATCAGTAGCTTCACTACTATAATACAACAGGTTGTTTGAGAGGTATTGAGTTGTATTGTTGTTGAACACCAATAATATCCCAAAATCTGAAAATAATAAGTTCGAGAAAAAATTAAAGAAAATATGGAAATGGAAATTGGCCTATGGAAAATTTGGCATAACACGAGACACCCTACTGACAGAACACATTATAGTCGCCACTAGGCAACTAAAGGAATATCTAAAGGGATTTAAGGACAGCTTCCAAGAATATATTCAAAATTTAGCTCCTACCGAAACTTCAAACTATACCCTTTGGAAATCAGCAAAAAGATTAAAACTCAAGAGAGCAGATACCACTCATCCGGAAAATAGATGGAAGCTGGACAAAGACGGACAAAGAGGAGGCAGATATTTTCCCAGAACATCTTAAACAAGTATGTATTTCAATCATTACAACCCTGTAACAATATGGATTCTACAACTCTCACAATTATTTTCTAAATTATGTTCACATTTATCAATAGAACGGATGTACATATTTTCTAGTTTATTTTAACAAAAGTGATATAAAAGGTGGTCCAACCAAAACGCACGATGTTAATTGTAAATAAAACAAAAAGTTTTCAGAGAATTATCTTAATATTTTTTATTATGATAGAAGGATCTATGACAATTATGTGTGAAACAAAATATCGGCCAAATGCTCGCCACGGCTTCGTGGCATACCTCTATCCGATGGTCCATATTTTCAATGACTCTGAGACATAATTAAGGTTCAATGTCGTTAATGTGCCGAATTATCTTATCCTTTAGCTCTTGAATTGTTCTTGGCTTATTGACGTACACATTTTCTTTTAAATATCCCCAAAGAAAGAAGTCCAACGGTGTCAAATCACATGATCGTGGCGGCCAATTAACATCGCCACGACGTGAGATAACACGGCCATTGAATTTCTCGTGAAAAAGTGCCATTGTTTCGTTGGCTGTGTGGCAAGTGGCATCATCCTGTTGGAACCACATATGGTCCAGGTCCATATCCTCAATTTGTGGCCACAAGAAGTCCGTTATCATCTCGCGATAGCGAACACCATTCACGGTAACTGCTTGGCCGACCTCATTTTCGAAGAAGTACGGCCCGATGACGCCGCCAGCCCATAAACCGCATCAAGCAGTCACTCTTTGTGAATGCATCGGCTTTTCAACAATCACTCGTGGATTCTCATTTGCCCAAATGCGGCAATTCTGCTTGTTAACGAATCCACTGAGGTGAAAGTGTGCCTCGTCGCTGAAGATGATTTTCTTTGTAAAGTCCTGTCTGTTCAACCAACAAACAAAAGTTCTGTCTGTTCAACCAACCATTCGGCGTATTGACGACGCTTGAAATGGTCAGTAGGCTTCAGATCTTGAGTCAATTGAACATTTTAAGCGTGTAAATTCAAATCTTTATTCAAAATTCGCATCAGCGATGTTCGTGAGATGTTCAATTGTTGGGCAC
This sequence comes from Rosalia funebris, assembly GCA_037954035.1. Classification (NCBI taxonomy): domain Eukaryota; kingdom Metazoa; phylum Arthropoda; class Insecta; order Coleoptera; family Cerambycidae; genus Rosalia; species Rosalia funebris. Next base: position 21,323,705 of record JAZFAV010000021.1, read on the forward strand.
GACGACAAGTCGAGGTTAACGGCTCTTTTGCTACACTATTGCGAACAACAGGAATGTTTTCCGCAGAACGAACTGGGCGAGCATGCACAGGTGTTTTCACATTTCCTACAGACTCGGTTTGCTGAAATTTGCGCACAATTCTCCCGATTGTGGACACATTTGGTCGATTATGCTGACCAAAAAAGTCACGAAGTGCATTTTGATTTGAACGCCCATTTTCGTAAAAGGCTTCAACAATCTTAACGCGCTGCTCAATTGTGTACCTCTCCATGGTCGTATTTGTCAAACACTGAAACAAGGAAATGTCAAATTAAGTTGGGCAAAAAACTTGACGTTAAGGTGTGACTCACAATTAACATCGTGCATTATGGTTGGACCACCCTTTACTTGACCCAAACCACCCACAGAGAGAAGGGCGGAAAGAGACGGCAGGGTTCTGTAATTTAGTCGTTGTTTTTTTACAAATACATGTTGCAAAAAACCGGAGGTGAGAGTTTGTAGAATTCCACGTATAAGGGTTGATGAAGACCATATGGGGCAAGCTAGCCTGTATATTGGCTCGCGGACGCCAAAGCCAGGGCTGAACTAAGAGCCAAGAGCCCGGGAACGAATTAATTGACACAGAGGAATGGCTCAGTTAGGTAGTTTTTGTAATTGTAAATAATGTTTTGGAAAACAACGAAGTTCGAACTTGTCTTATCGGACTGTGGTTTTGTGAGGTTCCACTGGTCAGATCGATGGAATTGATAGGACAGGTAGCTGCTATATATACATATGTATGTAATTGCGGACGGCCCCTCACGTGCGAACTTCACGGGGAATATACTAAGATCTAAGTACACGTGGACGTACACGAAATAAATAATTATATTCAGTATCAGTTCAGTTCAACACCAACTAAATAACTTTTAATTATCGACAATAAAATATATTCATTATAATCAAAACAAATTGAATTATATAAGAAATATTAGTTGTAAGCAATCGATGGTCACAGTCCATCAGTAGCCACGACTAGAACGGGAAAGTCACCGACGGACAGGGTTAAGCTCAACTCTGGTTGGCCAGAGGGAATATGTAACAACCCCAAGGCGCTTACGTTCTGCCCGTAAGGGACATTTTTGGTAACAAAAATAGGTTATTTTCGCTCACCACCGAAAAAGTACGGACATTATAAATTTCCGAACAGACAAATTAAAAGACAGCTTTCTCTTCTGCTCGACCACGATTAACTACTGATTACGACTCAGCGTTACTCTGATTAATTTTCCCAACCTAGAGAATTGTTTATTTATTTCTTCCTTGTGTAAACTCCTTCAAATTAATAAGCCTTGTTAAATTTGCTGGTATTTAGGAATACTTGTGTCTAACATCATAATGGAATAAATGGGAAAACTAATCAGGAACTGTTAGAACTAGTGACCGTTCGATTGGGGGAGTTCGCGGTTGTAATTAGTGAGCCTAATATATTCCCCCAGTTGTTGTGATGTCGGCGTTTTATTTACTGCCAACCACCAAGAACATACCTCCTCAGTGACATTAGGGAGGCCGGAGAAGGTAAATCATGTTTATACATTTCACTATTAAATTGTGCTCGAACCCACCTTAACCATCACTAAAGTAATCAGCTCCCTTTCGATCTATGGTTACCGCTGGCTATTCTGATTAAGTACCTGTAGGTATCGTGAAAGTCGCCGTCAGGAAGACTCTTTACGATGCTTCCCCTGGTACAACCCTTAGAAGAAAATATAATGTTGAAATAACTATGTTTCTCCAAGCACCAACGAGTACCACCCAGCAAATTAAACATGTACCATCCATGGAAGTTAAAAATATAATTAACAATGATCTAAACTCAAAAAGAAAACTCTTGGGTATGACCTAGTTACAGGAAGGATAATGTAGGAGCTACCACAAAAAGTAATTCTTATGCCTACCTATTTGATACTATTATTTGACTGAAATATTTTCCAGTACCATGGAAAACAGCTGAAATAATACTTATTCACAAGCGAGGAAAACCCCCAAATTATCCATCATCATAGTGCCCAAAAGTCTCTTGATAATAATGTTTAAAATTATGGAGACACTATAGGCAAAAAGGTTAACCGATATCGACGCAGATAAGAATTTAATACCTAATCATCAGTTCGGGTTTAGAAACCGCCACTTCTATCATCGAACAGACTCACAGGGTTACATTAATAAAACATTCGAAGAAAGAAGCTACTGCGCAGCTCGGTCTGAGTCAAAACTTTGATAAGATTTGGCAACATATAAGCTCAAAACGAATTTACCATATGATATGTCTATCCTCCCTAGATCCTACTTAAGAGAAAGGTATTTCACAGTCAAGTATGAGCAAGAAATAACAGAGTTACGTCTAATAAGATCCGGGCTTCCTCAGGTACCGTTCTTGGGCCAATGTTATACCTAGTTTTTACAGCTGATTTTCTAATGAATAAAGCATTCAGTGATGTAGCCAAATGTAGCAGTAATAATTTTATAAGAAAACGTAGACCAAATTGACTGGGCTTAAATCTGTATTAAAATAAACGAACAAAAATCAAACCATATAGTGTTTACAAAATACCACGCAACTTACCTTGAATAAAACTAAACACAAAAATATACCTACAATAGAATGCGTTAAATATTTAGGCATACACTTATTCCTCAGACATTAATCTGGATAGTGCGCATATGGAAAAAACGGCAATAATTTGGAACAGAATTCGGAAACACAATTGATTCCTTGGAAGAAAATTCCAACTCTCTAGAAATAAAATGTTGCCATATAATGTAATATTTAAACTTGTTTGGACCTACGGAATTTAGTTACTGGGTACAGCAACCAAACCCAACAGTGCGATCATAGAGAGATTTCAATCAAAAACACTGCGTGCCGTTGAGGCGTCCGGTTTCAAAGCTCTTTACATCCTAGATAAGCATTTTTACAGAAAATCCAAAAAACGTATAATTTGTTATATATACATATATATGAAATGAAGTTTTTATATTTAGTATATGTGAGGATAAGGTCTTTGTAATGAATTTTTTATTGTAAAAAATATATTAGACCGTAAAAAAGGCAATGTGTTAATAAAAAGTTTGAATTTAAAAAGTTTTGTAACCAAACAACGGATTTAATTAGTTATGAAACTGTCACTGTTGAAACAGTAAGGTTTTTTATTAATTAAGATGAGATTTTCACTTAGGATTGTATTTCATTCCCTTTATACATAAAAACTAAATTCTAAGCCCATCTTCTTCTGTTTCAAAAATCTCAACGGCTTCTTCATGATCTGCGTTTTCTTCCTGGTCAACAGCATTACCATTGTCAATAATATGTTTAGATTTAATATGTAAAATATTAAATCTTCATTGGGAATAATCCTCCAGTTCGGCCCGAAGTGCTTCTTTAAAAGGACATCTACATTTTGTATATTAGCTGCTTTAACGGAATGTATCTTTGGTAAAGGTTCAGGCTTGAATGCACCGAGGTGTTTCGCTTTTTTTAGTACCGATTTGTAAGTACTAACATCCGACCTGTAGTTGACCTCTCCTTTAATAACAACACTTTTATCTCCTTGCTGGAGTTTCTTCTTAATTGATATTATTTTGACAGCTGAAAACTTAAAATGTCATTGATTCGGCGACTTCACACACCCATCAAAAGCGTTTTTCTAATCAAATACATCTTAATCTTTTTCGAGATCAAGTACAGTTGCATGATCTGATAATATTGCACGATACTCCCTTGAATGAAGAATGATTTTCTTCTTTTTCACTTGTTTTTCAACTCTTCCGAAAACTCTATTAGATGGCAGGAAGGAATGCCCAACGATGGGAAATATTATGTGAATAACTTCAACTGAAGATGATGTACAATATAGCCAATGCATAAGCATTCCAAACATAATAGAGTTTTAATTTTTCCCGGGGCATCCATCGCAAAAAAGCTTAATACAAGTAGCGTCTGTCAGATTTAGTGCGGACAATTTATGATTAACCATCGATACTATTTCATTAGATCCATTGCCTCCTATGTTTTCAGACCATGTGTGCGTAGTAATACTATCTTGTGTCTGTTTTGATTTAGAATGGCCCTTGTAAAGTTATAAACAACATGATCGCATCATTATCAGATGGCTACTAAACAAAATAAAGACGTGCAAAATACAGGAATTAATTGAAGCAGTTTTGATCACGAGCAACGTTAAAGTGTTACTTTACTATTGGATGTAAGAAGCTTTGATACCCATATAAATAGAACGGAAGGAAAGAGTCTTGAAACAGTATTTACAATGAACTGAGAGAGTTTTGTTACTGTAACTGGATTTCGTAATTTAGTTTCTAATGGATGTAGACACATTTGCGACAGATATGATTCAGAATCATACATAATATGGGCATATGGGCATTAGATGACCAAAAACCGGTAACAGTGGTTCTGTTACCGGTTTTCTTAGCACTTGGATTTAGAGACTTTTGAAACCGGACGCCTCAGTTATTGATGCTCCCTGCTTTGTCATAAATAAATGCATACAACGTGATATGAATGTTTCTACAATAATCGTTATCTACAGTGAGTAGAAATATATTCTAATTCACTAGTTTTGGGCCTTCTATATAACAGCGAAGATGCCAGAAGATTGAAACTTAGAAAACCATTGAACTTGGATATAACATTGTGGTATACTACTCATGAATATTGAAATAGTTGCATATAGAGTTGTATTCATTAAAATAGAGCTCTCTCATGCTATTTATGTCTTAAATTATATATGCTTATTATTTATATAGAGCCAGATTACATAATAAATATTCAGTTTACTGATTTATCAATGTCGCAATTAACTCTATGAACCAAAACAATGGACTCATGTGTATAAAGCCCTTGCATTGAGTCTCTATAATTGTTCTCGAGCGCATATTGAATAATTGGATATTTTCTTAATATTCAATACTTTAAGTAGGCGTTCTTGAGTCTAGTTACAAATATTCTTTTTGGCTGCACAATATACTTTTCACTACAATCTTCATTGAAGAAGTGAAAGTTTGCGAATTGATTGAGAAGGATTTTCACTCACTGAAACTCTCTCTTCTTCAATCGCTTGTGGGATTCGAGAAGAGCACGGGCGACCTGGATTGAGAATTTTTACAGTCGAATCGGTATTCTCAAACATGCGAATCCATTTTCTGATCTTATACCTCTTGATTATTTCTTATGGGGATACCTTAAAGAGAAAGTGTATGTAAACAAACCACGAACTTTAGTGCAATTAAGCACAACATTCGCACCGAAATGGCCGGAATTCCAGAGAGATGTGTAGACACGTGGTGGCTTATTTCCGTTTACGGTTAGAGGAGTGCCAGCAGCGTGAGTGTCAAAATTTGGAGAACATAATCTTTAGTACTTAATTTTCCGAAACCTTGTCTAAAAATTAACAAAAAAATTTATTTTTTCTGACTTCTAGTTTTTTTCTCATTGAATCTACAAATACCCACTACCCTTTCTGGACACCCTATATTATATCGTTAAGTGAACTAGAAAGAACAACAATATTGAACTGTACCATCTTTTATTATCGTTTGTATATTTATTATTATTTTATTAATAATAAAAATATTATTATTATTATTAAAATGGGGTTCCCTTGTTCTCTTGCTATATAGAAGATTCTAGCCCTTCCCCAAGGGGTTTTAGGTATTTTAAATAATTCCTTTTTAGTACATAACAAATGACAAATAAGAGTTCTAAAAATGTTATTTTAATTAGTGTCTGCTAATCGAAATTTAAAAATATATCTTCTGTTATTTTTCATTTTCTTGAAAGAACGTAATAGTACCGAGATTTCAAATGAATGAATGATTTTGGTCAAAGATGATCATGTCATGCAATCGTTCGTTTTAGTTTACACCATTTTGAGGTAATGTTTTCGAAACGCTTCTTGTATATGCAAAATTATCAGCCGGCCATAAAAAACATATAGGAACTGCCAGAAACTCCCCGTATATCCTATCCCAGAAAGACTTTTGTCAGAAACTCACTGTTGTGGAGTAAAAATGTTAACGAGCAAACTAAAACCACCTTATATAAAACTATTGTGCAGAGTATTTCTACATATGGCTCCGAAAAATGGAATTGAATAAAAGAGAGCGCCAGAAATTACTATCCCTCGAAATGGACTTCTTGAGAAGAAGTGCAAGGATCTCAAAATTAGACCACGTTAGGAGTGAGATAATACGGGATATCATGAATGTGAAAGAAAATATATTGGACATAATTGGAACAAAACGGCTAATATGGTATGGACATACCTCCAGAACGCAGAAAAAGAGGAAGACCACCTAGAAATTGGAAAGAGGATGTAGAAGAAGCTATGGAGGCCAAAGGACTTCAGGAAGGAGATTGGCAAAATAGGGACTACTGGCAGTTGAAATGCGAGAAGCGGCCAAGGCCGTAGAACCTCGTTATATATATATATATATATATATATATATATATATATATATATATATATATATATATATATATATATATATATAGAAAAACTTTTACGGTCAATATCCGTGTTATTTGGAGGATATCAAGATTAACCAAGAACCATTTTAAGTTATTTAAGTTATATCAAAAAAGCTTTGCTGATTACAATCTTCTTACTTTTTGTAACCCTTAATTAAATCCAAAAACCTTATATTTCAATGGAAATGTCCCCCAGTCCATCTTTGCGTGTTCCTTGAAACTTAATTTCCTGTAAATAATTATGGTGTTTCACATTTTAAATAAGTTAAGGGATAATCATCACTGTAGTAAGTTAAAAAGGCTCTATTGACAAATTTTCTTGGATGAAAGAAAAGGTACTAAGATAATAATATTTAAGGGAGTTATTAGGCATATATTGAAGTATAATACAAAAAAATTATTAGCAAAAGAACATTCAAAAATGGCGACACACTTAATCTATATGTGTATCATCATCATGAGGTCATCAGTCCTAAGACTGGTTGGACGCTAACCTCCAGCTTCTCCTATCTTGTGCTAACCTACGCATTTCGCTAATTCTGCTACAACCTACATCCCTTACTATTTGCGAGCAGTAGTCTAATCTAGGCCTACCTCTGCCCTTCTTCACTCCTATTTCTGCCTCCAAAATATCGCGGACTATTCCCCCATGTCTCAGCAAGTGGCCTACCATTCTATCTCTTCTCTTCATTATGTTTTTCCACATACTTCTTTTCTCGCCGACTTTCTTCAATACTTCTTCGTTTCTTACCCTATGAGTTCATGGTATTTTGATCATTCTTCGGTAACACCACATCTCAAAAGCTTCTAATTTCTTCCGACTTGCTTCCCCTACCGTCCAGGTTTCGCAACCGTATAGTGCCGTGCTCCATACATATGTTTTCAAAAATCTCTTCCTTGTTTCTAAGTTTATTACCCCCGAGCATAAAAGTGCTTTCTTTTTGTTAAAAGCTACTAGACCCTGCGCTATTCTTTGTTTTATATATTTATCGCTTCTTCCATCCCAATTTATTTTACATCCTAAATAAGTGAAGTCTTTAACTTCCTCCAATCTTTCATTATTAATTTGTACTTTCGTTTTTGCTCTGCTCTCGCGCCCTCTGCACACTAACACTTTAGTTTTGGTTTTATTCACCCTCATTCCGTATTCCTCTGTCAACACTGCCTCCATTTCGTTCAATGCTGATTCTAATTCCTCCTTACTAGATGCTAATACTGCTATATCATCCGCGAATCTCAGCATTTTTAGTTTCTGTCCCTGTACTTTAATCCCGAAATCCACTCTAACTTTTACCACATTAATCGCCTCTTCGATGTACAGATTAAAAATTAGTGGTGATAGTTTACATCCTTGTCTTACTCCTTTCCTAATACCTACTTCCCTTTTTTCCCCTTCTACTTCTATAACAGCAGTTTGCTCTTTGTATAGATTGTGTGCTACTCTCCTATCTCTATACTTCATTCCAGCGCTCTTTAGTATCTCGAACATTTTTCCCATCTTACGTTATCAAAAGCTTTTTCTAAATCTACAAATCCTATATAAGCGTTCTCTCCTTTTTCTATTGTTTTCTCTAACATTACTCTTAGCGCTAGAATAGCTTCGCGTGTTCCAATATTTCGCCTAAACCCGAATTGGTCTTCTCCTAGTATTTCCTCCGCTCTATTTTTCATCCTCTTCTGCACTATTCTGGTTAAGATTTTTGACGCATGGGAGGTTAGGTTAATCGTTCTAAAGTTCTCGCATTTGTCGGCTCCTCTCTTTTTCGGTATAGTAACGATAATGTTCCTCTTATAATCCTCCGGCATCTCGCCCGTTTCGTATATGTATTTTACCAGTTCAAACATCCTATTTACTACTTTCTGTCCCGCACATTTCAAAATTTCTGCCTGTATTTTATCTACACCCGGCGCTCTATTGTTCTTTAGCCCCCTTAGTGCTATTTCAAATATTCCTATATTGAGATTTCCTCTCTCAATATAGGTTTTCCTACATCTTCCCTATCGATGCTATATTCTTCCTCTAATATCTCTCCTAATTCCTGACCCTCGTATAAATTTCCTAAGTACTGCTTCCATCTATCCGCTTTCTCTTCTCTTCCGATCAGGATGTCCCCCGATTGACTCCTAACGTTTCTACTTATTGTTCCTATATCCCTGAAGTTCCTCTTAATTATTATATGTGTATAGCTAGTTAAAAATTGATAATCACAAAAAAATATTGTTTTTTGTGTGACTAGAGAGTATCTAAATAAAAATGTTAAATTTTCGAGAAAAAAAGAAAAATAATTTGTTAATAAATGAGGATTCTCTGAGGAATGAAATTCTTTTGAAAATTAGCTTCTCAAAATTTTATTTTAAAGATATTGTTAAAATTCGCATGCAAAGAATAAACATTGTTGGAGTTAAGCTGCGTGCCGACTTAAGAACTTATGTTTCAAGAAAAACACGTTTAAAGTTTCGAAATGTGTTGTAGACATGAAAAATCCGAATGTGTAAAAATGTTTATCATTAATCTGCTATCCCAGGACCATAAATCTACCCTTGTATATTTTAATATTCTTCATCATGTCCTTCCCTCGAACATTTTATGTTAGAGTGTGCCTCTTTCGTTGCATCTGTCAAAGACATCCCGGCGTGCTTGATCTGCTTAGCATCGGCTTCTAGACCAAAGTATGCTTGGAACCCAATATCCATCTCCAAAACCTTCATAATTCAAAGATTAGTCATACCATCATTAAAAATGTACACAGCAGTATCAGTCGCTATACTCAAGAATTGTTTGCCACTTGAATAAGACTTTGGAACCAATTTCCAAACATTAGTATTCAAACTTTTATTGCTATTTTGCATGTAGCCTCCCAAGCGACGATTTAGCAACTTAGCTCAGGACCTCATAAACCGGTTTGATGGCTTTAAAAACTTCCTTAGGAAGCGGCGGCTTATGATGGAAAGTATCCAAGGAATCTGTTGCTTGCGCCTTCTTCCGGTCATACCAAGACTCTGAGCACTTCTCTTGTAATAAATGGTCTCGTAATAAACGGTTAGAAATTAGCACTACTTTCAAGCGAGAAAATTGTCTTTTTTGTACATGTACTGGCGTTATACTAACGTACTTTTGTCTGTAAATGCTTCTTACTAAACATATATTTTTGCGGCATCTGTATAAACTTGAAGGGTAAATACGAACAATGGTCGGCTGTAGGCCTTACGAAAAGATACAACTCGTAACGGAGGACCTTAGATACAGTACAATTGGCAACGTACATGTAAGGAGGAGCAAACTAGTAGGAATCTATTTACCAGTGGATGGCGAGGCACAGAACTCCAAATGGCTGGTGGCTGTCGATTTCTAGTTCTTGATATATTCTCAACGGTGGGGGCCCCGTGAAGAATATTCGTGGCACTAATTTTGAGAATATATCTCGGTCGTATAGTCACTTGAAAGATTGTTTAGTTTTTTGATCTCACTACGATGATATTTGATACAAATCACACGTGCGTTCTCGTGAGGAAAACCCATCAATTCTAGGAACTAGGAAAATTTAGGGGGATATTGCGGAATTGCCAACTGTCTATTGCCAACTGTGTGGCGCGATATATTTAAATTTAAAACAATCCGCGTTGACCTCAAGTGGCCTCAACAGCATCTGTTGTGTATTAGAGAAGTTAGAAGCCATAAGGTAAAACATTAGGCTGCACCCAGACTGTACAAGCAGGTATTTATTTAACGCAGGTATCGTTTCGGAGTAGTCCGATACGATTAGGAAACAGTACGAAAGTTTGAGGAAAAAACTTTTTTCTAGAAAATAACTTTTCTACCCCACATTCTAAAAGGTTCAAAGAATTTTTGAAGCTAATAAAAAAATCGACTGTACAACACAACTGTATTTTTTTGAAAAAAATGCAGTGGTGTTACCACTTAAATAACTAATAACTGTTTTCAAATTAAAAAATAATAATTTTTAAGGAAAATTTTGTCATGTTTATGAAAAAAATATTGAGAGGGTTTCATAAGTGTTGACAAAAGCGAGATGATTTCAAGTTTATAGTCAGCAAGGTTATTTTATGCAATTTAAAGTAACGTTTCGTTTGTCTTTTCATCTTTTAAAATAAGGGAGATACTGATTATAAACGACATTCTGAGACATTCAGTATAGTTAAAATTGTTTGTAAAGTATGACAAGATTTTATATAGATATCCCTTATTAACTGAGTTAAGCTTAATGTATAAATAGAATAGATAGTGGTGATACTGATATAATTAGCCACGGCATATCTAAGACCATGCAAGATTATATACAATTCAGCAATGCACATACCTAATGGCTATATGTATTATGTGGGTCGACTATATTGTCGAGAAAACGAAGTAATAAGCAAAGTCTAGAATATAAAATTGTATCCAAAACCCAAAGGAACTTCTTATAACATCAGAAAATTATAGCGTTGTGATTTATTAAAGAGGCAGCAGATGATTTTATACTAATTTTTCAGAATAATTCTCCTGGTACCCTCAGGAATGCAGAATAATTTCCCATTCATATATGTAGAAACTGAAGCATTGCAATTGATTGATTGATGATGATTGATCTCAAACCAAACTGACCCAGTTATTTTCCGTCTACCTGTTTTTTCTACGTCCTCCAGTCTCTAAATTTAACCCGATATCTGGGAGACAAACATATGTCTCCGGCCCCCGGAATTTTTCCTCGTACGCTCATGCGAACGGTGTCATTGGCCATAACAGGGGGTAGTAAATGTCCCAGCTCGCCCCAGAAGAGGGAATAGGCGCCAGATATCCTCGGCGTCCCCGTTCCGTCCAATACATCGCGTTTGCTACAACTGCTACGGCCAACTACTGCTGCGCATTTTGTTTACTTCTTTACTTTGATTGAAGCATCCCTGTGGTCAAGTTCTAGCCTGACGCGACATGATATACCAGCTATGTGTGGGTGTGCTCGTGTTGTTGATATTCAACGTCGAAAAAGGTAACGAACAACATATATGTCATCTTCTGTATCAAATATATTTAGCTTCACTCTGAATTTATTATATAATATACAGAATGTTTCGTAATATGGTAAAATACTTTGTTTCGATGATTTAGGAATCGTTGAAGTTGGTACTGCTAGGGAAATTATTTTACTATCTCTTAAACTTATATTTTACTAGTCTCATATTTCATCGGATTTTGGCTAATTGAAATAAAAAATCTACCTAAAAACGTTTTTATTCTAACGTTTCGGTTTTAATTACCATCATAAGAGACAACTAAAATTATTAATAAACTTACAAGTTATGTTTATTTGTTACATGGAAATTTATTATTTTATTTTCGTATGTTTTATATAAAAACTGTCGTAACTGGTTTGTGGCATAATTCTGTTGTATTTAGTACCTATTTGTTTATATTACTACTAGATAAGCATATAGTTTGTGTAAAATAATCAATAAAGTATATAACTTTATAGATTATATTTACGTATAGTATACAGGTAAATGTAAAAGTTACTTATTAACCTACTTACACATTTACACACTTACTTATTAACACACTTACCCATTCCCAACAGATTTTCCAATATAATGTGTAAGAAAGAAATGCACTAAAATCATTAGACATAAATATCTCGCAAAATGAATTGTTCAAATCTATAAACTTTACATTCCGTGTAAATTTTGCAGATTTTACATATAGTGCTTTTATTTCAAAACTACCCAATCTCATCATTTCTTCTAGCAAGGAAAATAACCTGTATACAAACACACGAAAATATAAATATCCTTGGGGAAATTTAAAACCAGAGTCCGTTGCAGTTTGGGTTTCACCTCTTACTCTCAGCTGCCACCATTTAAAACTGTAAATGTCACCTCCTATGTTGTAATACAATGCAATCAAATCAAAAATAAAATACTTATATAAAATACTACCACAAAATAAATTAACAGAATAAATTTACTTTTCACAGCACGAGTCGAAACCTTACTTGATTAAGTGCTAATAATGCCTACCATTGTTGAATAGATAGACGTACAATTCATTCTCAGATTTTCATGAAATATATCTTTAATAACTAGCCAATGTGGGTAACCCTATTTCCTAAGTTTTCAATATTCCAGGGCGGAATTTTGTATATAATTGCTTTCAAATCATCCCAGTCGGGGAAGTTCAGTGGAGTTATGCCTGGACATTTCGTCGGCCATTCCAGAGCGTCTCTTCTGCTAATCTATTTGCCGGTAAACCTTTGATCTAGCCTTTGTCGAATGTGTAATGCGTAGTGTGGAGCAAAAGCATGTAATTCCAATATGTGCATCTTTTCTAAGAACTTTCAGATGCTTATTTGTTTTAGTGTACAAGGACCCAGTCTCTTGAAATCTTTAAACAAGGTCAAGCACTTATCTATGTCCCACATTTTTGTCATGATGTATTTCATTGAAAATTCAAGCTGTCGTTATGAGTACACCTATTTCCAACGCCATAAGTAAAAATAAATTCAGTGTTTTCTTATAAGGTATACACCATTATAAGTCCTGTCACTATCGCTGCAAATGACAAGACTTGACAAACAGTTTAAAATCACTAATACTTCCGACAAATGTTTACCAAATCTAATTCTACCTAAAATACAAATAGTACACTAAAATACAAATGAGCGACAAGTTAAAATAAACAGTTTGGATATTAGCTAAACAGCTAAAGGAAAGTGATGTACGTAAAAGGAGAGTGGTGTATGTAAGAAAATAAAAGAAAAACTTATCGGTGTTGCGTCTATGGCAGCGATTACACAAAATCAGTGCCTCCCACTTTCATTTAATGCATAATACAGTCCTGAAAATATTACATCAATTTTTTTAGCGTCTTATTTAAATTATTTTATTTTATCTTATATTACGATTACGGATTAACCGATTAAAGTTTTCTAAATGGAGTTGAATCAGAATTTAGTACCTTTAAAAGTATGTCTTGTAAGACAGGGAGTGCCATTTAAAATTTGTATGTGGGGAAGATGTTTAATTAGAGGGCACACAAATTCCTGCAATCTCAAAGACACAACAATACAATTAACAGCTGCACTAAGATAGAAATCTCCAAATCTCGATTTTGTAATGCCCTGTTTTTAATTTCCCGCAGAAAATTTAATTCTCTTCGATCCATAATAGCTTTCCCTATCTTTAACTCTTTTGCTGTCATCAAAACTTTTTGTGGGTATTGCCTAAAACTAAAAGTAAATTGTCATGACTTCTTAACAGACCCTATTGCATTTTTATCTTTGCAAATAACAGAGATATCAACTGCAAAATGTGTTCTGGAGCATCCTGTATAGTTAAACTTGTTGTATGACAATATTCTTTGAACTAGAAAATCATCGGTATAGATATCCCATATTAACAGGATGAAGCTTCACGAACGTGATTGTGGTAATACTGATAGAATCATCGTCGATATATTTAAGCGTATTCAGGAATATTACAGTGCGTAAATTCAAGAAATAATTTTAGGTAAAAATAATGTAATAATTTTATACAAAATATATTTATATAAATACCTGTTTTTTGGTCTATTGTTGTATTTACTCGCAATAGTGATCAAGATTCTGAATGTGTCCAAGTCATGGTGTTTTAGGAATTCCTTATACAAGAATAGTTGTCTAAAAGTGTGAGATCTGGTGACCTTAGAGGTCAATTCATTGACTGGTATTTTCTCCAAATCATCAGTCTATCATATTAGAACAATTAAATTGAACAGCGGTTGAATTGGGACTATATATTGTTATACACAATCAGAAAAAATATCCCAATCAAAGCACTTTTCTTAATTCAGATATAAAATTATATACCTTAAGAATATGTAGCATGGATGATCTGAAATGATTTTGAGACATATATATGTATTTTATCTTCAAAATATATAACGGCTTTTATTTTCACTCCTCAAAGTTAAATGTTAGTTTATGTTTTATTAAATTAGAGAACATTTAATAATGTTGTTCAAAGCAAAATTATAAGCATTACCTACGTATTAAAGACATTAACCTACTAAACAATATTATAGGCGAACATAAAATATGATGACTTCATTCAGTTAAGTTCAAAACACTCAGTAGCTCAAAAATAGCATGATTATAATATTTTGATATCTCTACTACTTATGTTGATTCAGATATTAATAATATTAATAATTGCGTCATATACTTAAGTTTTTTAGGTCAAGAGTACACAGTAGAAATACACAGTTCTTTAATTTTCACAAAGTAACCAATAATCTGCAGGAGATGTCATTAAAAACATATAAATGTTTTGTTTGTTATAAATGTTTGTTCTTAAGGAGGAACCTCGAAATCATTATCTATTGAAATATGCGTTTCATCCCGTTATTAAAAAACCACTGCAATATTGTAATTTCAAGTAACATTTATTAACCAAAAACCAATAACCATATAAACAGTTTTAAAACCTTAAAACGAACATTTCCGAACGTAGAACATCTCTATCTCGAAATTGAGTGGCCGATAAAGAATAAACCAAAATGCATAATATCTACTTTATGCGACAGTTTTACTTTTTTCAAATAGTCCACCCTCGTGCTTTCGCATGACCCATGAGCAGGGTGGGGTGTGTCCTATCCACCTCAAAATCAATAGATGTCGTCTGGTAGACGTCCCTACTCAGAACTAGTGGAAACCCGATAGATCCGACACGATTTAATTGAGTGATCGTTCTAACAAAAACAACTCTCAAATAGTCCACCATTGTGCTTTCTCATGATCCATGAACAGGGTAGGGTGTGTTCTATCCACCTCAACATCAATAGGTATCGTTTGGGAGACGTCCCCAATCAGAATCAGTCAGAACCCGATCGATCCGACATAATTTAGTTGAGTTATCATGTTAACAAATACAAATTCTCAAATTGACCCAAGGGAGGGGATGGTGTGTACTATCCACCTCAAAATCAATAGGTGTCATCTGGGAGATGTCCCCGATCAGAATCAGTCAAAACCCGATCGATCCGACACGATTTAGTTAAGTTATCGTGCTAACAAGAAATTTTAATGCTGACGACAACGACGACAACGACGACAACGACGACATACACACAGACAAAATTTTTTTAACTTTTTTTTGGCTTTTATGCCGAAAAACGAAAAATAAACGAAAACAATTTTTTTCCATTTTTCTTTACACGATTACATTACTTTTGCGCTAGTATAGTAGAATGCGGAAAAGTAAAAATAATAAACATCTAGCGTCATGTGACTCACCATTTTTAGGACTTATAAAGTTATATCTGCTCGTCAAAAAGAAGGACAACATTTTCATTCCTATCTAAGGTGTAAGCAGAAGGAAGACGTGTCACAGCTTTACCTTATATTTTTTAATAGATCTGAATCATTTGTAATCTATGTGGGAAGATTCTCAAGTATCAGATTACTTAATATTATTTTCAAGTTATTCATCTCAATTTTCAAGTATTAGATTACTTAATATCTTGTAAAACAGAAGCATAATTTCGTGGCAGAACAAAAGTTACAACTGTAAGTATTGCCTTGTTCTGCCTACCCTAGAGTGGCTAAACAAATAAACTTTTGTGAACGCACGTCCATCGACAACAATTAGACGTTACCAAATCTGATAAGGAATAATTGTATCTAAGCAAACAAATTAATATTTTTGTAATAATAGTATTTTACAAGTATATCAATTTGGCTTTCGTTCTGCTCATAGTACATCCACATCTCCTACATACGGTACAGTACAGTAGTATATCTCCTTTATAGGATCTGATATTATTGTGGAGAGGATGAACATTGCTAATGTCAGTCTATCTTCTGAAATCCTTCACTCATTTATGTAGTTAAAATATTCTTTTCATTACTGAATTCATCGTCATTAAATCTATTCCAATAATTAGCATGCGCTTATATTATCGGTGATATATTTGTGGGGAATGCTCTTCGATTGCTAACCAAAATTGACACAATTTAGTATTAGTAATTCCACTGTTACTGTGACTAATTTTGAAGGGATTAAATACAAAATATGTAATTAAGAGTTTATTTAAGTAAAAGTTATTTTTGATAGCAACTTTTTAAACTAAAATAAAAGCATTGTATAAAAATACTTATTAAATAGAGATTCCTGTTTTAGTTAAATAATTTTATACAATAACGTTTTACTGTCATACTCGTGTTTCTGCTATGTTTATTGTATTTTTTAGGGCACGGTATCAAGTGCTATAGTTGCAGTTCCAAGATAAATGACGCTTGCTATAAACCCGACCTAAGTGCACTAAAACCTGTTCGCTGCAATATGAAGACTTTGGAACAAACGAAGAACAATTCAATGACGATTAATAAAAATTATCATAATATTTTTGAAGTCGATCCCGGTTCAGGTGTTGGAGAAAACGATCTGGTTTGTTTAAAGGTGGAAGTAAAAGGTACCTATGTAGGAATTGAATATAGTTTTATTCCGTGTTTTAAAATAAAAATATAAATATAAAAGTTAAATAAAGGGTATAGTAGATGTATCGAGAATATAGAAAAAATGGTAATAGTTCTTTATTAATGAATTGGTCACTCTTGATGAAGCAGCACTGTTGTAATACAATATATAAAATATTAAATGGAATTTTTTTCTTTCGTTAGTTTTATAATTACCCGTTGTAACACAACGCTAATATAGTATCAACACTTCAATCAAATTAATTACATAGTTTCAGAGTATCATGTTCACCATTTAGTTTAGCTATATACTACAAGATGGCTTGTGAGCTGCGGATGTGTTTGAAAAGTAGTCGCAATCACTTTCATTTCGATGCCGTTATTGAAAATCGATCTAGTTACGCTATCAAGACCTATTACCGATACAGGGACATAAGCTACTCCCAATTCGAAAATCTTAATGACCCTTTAGCGTATTTTAGTGTAAACTTTCAGTTTTACATTATATCCAAAGGATGGCGTTTTACACAAAAAGGTTGTATTAGTCCATCGACATACAATCTGCTAGAAATTATAAACGAGTCGGTCCAGTCATCTATCCACAGTGGGATGACTGGACCCAATGCTTAAATGGTAGAAAATAGTAGCGACAAATTTGTTGATAAGGCGAAAATTTATTGCCAGAGGTTTATTTTCCAATCTAATCTAAAAATTTATCAAATTTCGTACAAATCCACCTCTGTTTTTTACAATTCAGTAATGTTAATGTCATAGTTATGAGAAAAAGATATTTTTCTCATTTTATTAAACCTGCTTAGATTTTTTTTCTAAATAGGCTTTAGAAATAAAAAGATGGCTTCATAGATATGGATTATTTTTCCCGATTTAGTCATTTCCAAATTCTTTCGGAAATATGAATCTAATATTGATCGTATGACCAAATAATCTCACAAATATACATTCATATTCATAATTCAGTGTTTTCCAAATTCATTATGATTAAAATTTGTGTACTAATCTAGAGTGAGTGTTTCATCATAAAATGGATCTCTGTTGTTATTTCCCATTATACCTCATCATGAATCCACATTCCCCATTATCGCCAAAAATAAATAACGTATTAGTTCAATTAACAGAGAACTAAAAAATTGATTTATGTAAATCCAATGGTTGTAAATTTTGTACCAAATATTGTACAATGTTTTCGTAGAGTAAATTAATAAATTCTTTTGTTTTCCATATTGGTAAGAAAATAAGTAGCATAGTATTTCTTATTTCTGCCATAACTGACATATAGGTTGGGAAAATGTGTGTAGAGCACCTGATGTTTGGACAAATTATAAGTTTAAAATTACCCTTAACAAAAAATTTTGTAGATGTTCTAATACATTCAGTTATATACGTGATTTCCAACCCATACCCTACTCTGAGATATGACATCATCGGTAGCGTCTTAAATGGATGACCCTGTATATTTTTATACTTTTAAATACATTTTCAACAATAATTATAGTAGTACAAGGCTTGCTAGGTGTGCAACTTGCAGTTCTCTATATATTAAATAAATAATAAATTAAGAGTATAAAATAATTATTAATGTAATACAATTCTATTATTTTGTAAATTTTGGAGCAAACACTGGGCTTTAAAGATATTTTGTCTTACTTTGTTGTTGTATTTGCGCTGCCAGCTGATAAATAATACTCATATTTTTATTTATTATTTATCTTCCAACCAGACAAATCCTGACCAGACAACGCTTCAATGAAACATTTCCACAGAGATGCACGCCATTCAAAATTCATTAAGGACTTTCGCTGATCGATTAGAAAAAGTAGAATAAATCTTTTTCTAATCGATCAGCGAAAGTTGGCTATCCATTACCTCAAAACCCCACAAAGACCAAGTTCCCGGAAACTCCAAACAGATTTCTTCGATTTCGAGGTTGTCACATGTTTGATCAGTCATTTTTTTAAGTTGGGAAAATAATCCTGGCTTGATGGAGCAGATTTGTGTTAAACTTTTTCCGATACATTTGTCCTGTCCGGTATATTTAAATATTGTTATTTTTGACCTCTTTTCCTTTCCAAACTGTACTTATCGTAGAAAACTTTGTTTTATTGTGATATGGAAATATTTAATATAATAAATAATATACGTTCAGTGTTTCACAGAACTAACAGTAGGTTTATGGATTAAATGAAGAAGATATAAATTGAGTTATGATAAGATTGGATATATAGGGTGTCTTATTTCAAACTGTAGGATATGATTTGCGAATAAAACTAACAGTATTTGACAAACTGATTTTTTTGTCCTTCAACATAAAATGGAGACGATATGGTTATAAATGGAGAAGAATATCATTCATGTGGCGGCCTCGATTCATCTGGCATGATGACATTCATTTAGAAAAATTATCCATAACTCGGGCACACAAAACTGGCTCTATTTCCCGAAAAACATATTGAATGTTTGCTTTAAGGCCATTGATTGTTGTTGGCTGGGTGGCGTACAATTTTCCCTTGACATAACCTCAAAAAAAGTCCAGTGGTGTTAAATCATATAACCTTGCAGACCAATTGATTTTTCCAAAATTTTGTTGCAAAAATCAGCATCACTTTCGTTCTTTTCTAACATCCAATTAATAAGTGTACGACGTTGTAAATGGCCTGTAACTTTTAATTGTTGTGTCAACTGAATATTGTCCATTGACACATCTTCTGGCAGATCTTTCTTTAAAATCCGATGTGTGGTGGCTCTTAACAGATTTAATTATTGTACACAACGTCGAATTAATGTGTTTGAATACTCCCGTATAGTAAGTATACTTTCTCTCACTGTATCAACATTTTCATCTGACCGACCACGATGAGAACGTATTGGTGTTGCCCTATCAATAGAAGAACCCGTCTCTTCAAATTCATTGATTAAGCTACGAACTATTAACTCTGTAACTGCTTTATTTTGCCCTAATTTTGATTGATTTTTTCTTAATGCATCTGCAAATGATCGCTCACTTTCATAAAATAGTTGTACACAAACTATTCGTCGTTGAATCGTATTAATCGCGGCACGTAAACGTCGTATGGTTTGTAGATGACATTCGTTAAATATTGACACCCTATCTCTCAGAGAACACCACTGGCATGCAATTAAAATACTATATATAGTTCCAACTGAGACACCCTATATTTATACTATCTATATTTATATTATATCTAATATAATATTTCCCTTCGAAAAATTTTAATTGTCATTAATCCAATGACCGGAGCAGTGAACTCTGAATGAGGGGTGCAGGTCGAGCAGATTTACTGCTCTTTACCCTGATTATTAACCCAATGAATTTAATTTAACTATTTATTTTGTTTGTATTCTAGATGGCGACATGAATACTATTTTAAGAGGCTGTCAATTGGCCGAGCAACGCGATCTAGATATTTGCACCAGACTTGAAAAGAGTAACACAGATATGGTAAGAAGCGTGTTCTGTTCCAAATGCAACAACGAGGATGGCTGTAATTCATCACCTAAAAGTTTCAATTTTAATGGTGTATTAGCTTTTATGATTGCTATTATTTGTACAGTGTCTTATAGCCTGTAGTTAAATAGTATGTTTTCGTATATGCAGAAATATACAGGTGTTGTAAAATATTGATATAAGATCTGATAAATGCATTCGCTATATGTTTAACTCTATCCTAAACTTGACGTGGTGAGTTAGATCTAAGAAAGCTGGCGTTTATTTAGATTTGTCATTAGATAGTAACTAAGTTCAGTTTTCTTTTTATAATGTTACCGCCTAAACTTAGTACTCCTTTTAACGTTTGTAAAAAAAATTAAAAATAAATCCATGTCATTTCCTTTGCTTTATATGTACATACACTATAATTTGTTTTTTTTTACATATATAATTTAAAACAAAGCACGATTACGATTATGTAAATATACAAACTTAACCTCAAAACTAGAGAGCATTCAAGGGATGATGTAATAGTTCTGTCGAATGGATGAAAGTTCTTGGAAAAAAATTATAACATTGAATTTAAACAATAATTATGTTATTCATTAACTATATGACTTTACCACATTAACGATGCATTTCCGTTTTGGCACAAATATAATTATATAGTATAGGTATAGTATCATTTCATTGTACTATACAGTAAGCGGCAAGCTACTAAGCGAATCCTTGTATATTTAGTCTGCATACATAGTCATATAGGGGAAAGTTAACTACTACTGTTTAGACACGCTAATATTCTAGATTGATATTGCACATTGTTCAATGTTGCCAGATGTATTTATTATTCTGGGCAATACGCCTTTATCCTTAATTCTTGTTCTTAATGTCTAACAGAAAAGTCTAACAGCACAGCAAATAGCGTAATCATACAATGAGACCTTGTTCTTTTTTAGAGTTTACGATTGTAGTTTTTAGAGTTATTAGTGCAATAGAAAGCATTCACCGACGTTTACATTTATTGTATTAAATTGTGATATTTAATAGTGGATTAAAGAAATGAATATTGCGAAAAAGCTGCTACATTTACTTGTAAAATACTGATTTGGAAACAGCGATCAAGACCAATTAACAGCGCACCACCAATGTTGACCGGGACGAAACGATGGAGTTTTCGGTTAGTAAACGCCGGAATTTTCAGGAATATGATGTTTCTCGTTGCAATTTTTCTATGTTTTCGTAGTCACTGATAATATTAAATAATTAGTTACTTGTATATAATTAATACTGGCCGAATGACCACAAGAAAAGTTATAATAATGACCATAAGGAAAGTTATAATAAGAATGTATCTTAACATGCAATTCATTATTGTGACAATAGATGTTCAAATAGCCCCATTCTTCAGCGAACAGTAATTCAATTGATCTTGAAAACTTTGTCTAAGTTCTACCTAACATGTCTTTATCTAAAGTTACCGGCAACGTCGTATATATTCCATATTTTCATGATCAAAGATGTATTACATTTAAGATACACTTACACAATTATAATACGCTTCTGTTTTCGAAATAAATAAAGATTTTTTTTTATTTTTCTTCACCCCGTTATCCTATCTACCTCTCTACCTCGTTCCGCTCACTGTATTACAATTATTGGCCACTACACGCCCCACTCAGATTTGCTCACCTAGTAGTGTGCCGCTTTCTGTATATAACAAAAACTTAAATGCCTAATTCCAATACAACTATCGCCAAAACTACGCAAGACTACGTCCTCCAGACCAATAAGTAACTAAAAAAACTGCACTAATGAAATAAATTATCTTGACTTAAAAATCTTTTAGTACGAAATTTTGAGACATTTTTAAGGCACCTGTGTTCACTATGATATTTCGATACATAAATAAGATATACTGTAATTTTTCAATAACAATATATTTGTAAAAGGAATACACAGCTTCTAGATGAACTATTTATTCATCATTGGAATGGGCACAGCAAACTTGTAGAACCTTCAGTACTCATGTTACGATTCGATTATATACAGGTAAGGTATTCCATTTGAAACAAAACTGTATAGAATAGAATAAAATTTATTGACAACTTGTATCGACGAAAGTCATGTAGTATGCAAGATTTAGCCTTATACAGTGCAACCACTGTAGAGGCGAACAACAAATAGTTTGATATTTTAAATATGTTTTTCTATTTTTTATAAGTATTTTGTACATATTTTTAAAACATAAGATTGTTTTGATTAATGAAATAATGCATATTCTGACGTATATATAAAAAAATACAAAAGACGTAACTGGCAATAAATTACGTAAAACGTTTCTCTTTATTTTTATTTTTGAAAAAATCGATTAAAATTACTAGCATAGCAGCAAACTTTTCAGTGTAAACTCTCTGTGAAAATTAAGTGTCAGATTATTTCTGCCAAAAATTACACAAAAATTCTCTTTTACATATATAAGATATTTTACACATTCGATTTTTTTTTGCATTAAAAATTTATTTTAG
This sequence comes from Rosalia funebris, assembly GCA_037954035.1. Taxonomy (NCBI): domain Eukaryota; kingdom Metazoa; phylum Arthropoda; class Insecta; order Coleoptera; family Cerambycidae; genus Rosalia; species Rosalia funebris. Next base: position 21,346,670 of record JAZFAV010000021.1, read on the forward strand.
GTTAACGGAAGACAATAAAATTATTTTCCAAATAATAAAATAAAAAAGGTAGTAACAGATATCTTTTAATAGTTTTAAAATATGTAAATGTTCAAAATTTGCACCTTCCTCTTGCCGACAGCATAATATTCTATTATAAAACTATTTTATTGTCCGTTCAAGTGTTTTCAGGGAAATTAACCTACATTTTTCGGTAATTCTCTACTTCAAAATTTCGATGTCAGTAAGTTTAGTAGCGTATATCTTTTTTAATTAGTAAATTTAATTAATTTAGATTTTAAGTAGCCCTATAAAAATAAATATAACACCCTTAAAAGATAAACTCTATTGCGTTATAATAGTGTGGTGAGGCACTATCCTATGAAAAAGTTGTAGAGGTGTGTTTTAAGGATGAAATTTTTGTTTGTTTAGTACCCTCTGTACAGTTTTCGAGATACTCAAAAAAATAGATGCAATTTAAACTGTAGATTTTGCGAAATTCACTGTTTTAGCGACAATATTTATTTGTTGATAAGGTCTGGGCGTTCAGTTTTTGTTTCATCCTGAATTCTACGTGTTCTCTGAATCTTCTGGAGTATCTGTCGTAAGTATGCTCTAGAGATAAGGTGATCAGAATATCTCTCAAAATATTCTTTCAGCTACATGTACAATCCTGTCAATAATTAGAATTGCACTAACTTTTTCTTCTAAGTATATTTACAAATTATTAAAATCTATATTTACAAATAGAAGTTATTAAAATCAATCAAAAGTGTGTACACTTCATTAATGCAAAATAAAATTCGGATACACCTAAGTGCCTTTTTGCATTATTTCTGTCAGAAAAAACTGACACTAGCTTTCACGGGTAATTGATTTCTTCAAAAATTAAAGGGCAGATGTCAAAAGAATAACAACATTTGAATATATATTTTAAGAAGATTCCAAACGAATTGTGCTATTTATTAATTAAAGCATTATATTTACACTTTAATATAATCAATTTTCATTCTTGAAAATCTCTCAGTACCAAAATTTCAAGGAAGGAAGGGGTTTGAATGTGCAGTGTATATCATCACATATTTATTTCGAAATACTACATATTTACATATTTATTTTAATATATGAAAAGACATGATTTTCACACCAGGAATATATTAACATTCACGATTTAGGGTTGGCTTTCAGATAGATCTTGTGTCAGACTTTTTTCCATCGTTTGGCCAACCAATCCATGGAGTGCTTCAGGATTGCTATCTAAAAGATGGTCGAGATACATCAGTCAATCAAATAATGATAATTTCAGTAAAATCTTCTTTATCTATATGTTTTTTTATTTGCAATAAGGCCAAGGGTACACTCGGAAGTAAGAGGAGACAATAATCACTAGGCTTATCGAGTTTTTAAGTGCTACTTCATATTTATTTCATAATATTTATTTTTATCTTTGTCCAAAAATTATGTTTACCAAGAATGGCTACTGCCAGAAACAATACTAGAGCGTTTAGATAATAACAACTTTCATGAAAAAGAAAGTACACAAACATGCAGTTTTGTTACCGTTTGTCATCAAATGTTGATAAAATTAGTTGTGATTAGGGACAGTGACACTTATTCTGACAGCATGGGTGACATTCTGACAGTTTTGGTTCCGACAATTAGTGTATCAGGGAAGTATCATAAAGAGTCTTCCTGACGGCCACCTTCACAATACCTCCGGGTACTCAGGTCAGATTGGCGAGCGGTAACCATTGATCAAAATGAAGCTAGTTATGTAGTGATGATTAAGGTGGGTTCTGGTACGAGTTTATGGTGAAATATATATAATTGACTTATCTGCTCCGGCTTGCCTAGTATTGCTGAGGTGGTATACCCTTTAGTGATTGGCGGTAAATGAAACTAGGATCTCACAACAACAGAGAGAATATATTATGCTCACTAATTACAACCGCGAACTCTGAAAATCAACGGTTACTAGTTCCGACAATTTCTAAGTAATTTTTCCGTCTTTTATTTCACTATAATTATTAGATACAAGTAATGTAATTTCTAGATACAAGCAATTTAAAAAAGAGGCCTATTTAATCTTGAATTAAACACAGAAGATATTATACACAGACAATTCACTATGTTGAGAAAATTAATCAGAGAAACGCTGAATCGTAATCAATAGCTTCGCGATCGAGCAAAACAAAAAGACTAGCTCTAATTTGACTAATTGAAAATATATAATCTCGGAAATTTTCTGAGATGGCGTAATTTACCTATTTTTTTATAAGCGTTTTAGGGTTGTTACATATTCACCCTGGTCAATCAGGGTTACGCATACCCCTGCCCATCGATGACTTAGATTTCTTACAATTAGTAATCCTTATCTCTATTTACTAAACGGCCGTTTTCGTGTGTGTGTGTGTGTCACGAAGTTTGTGGATCGATGTACGAAATGCTTTTCGTTCGAATTTCGGCACCTTGACAAAATAAAAATAGTAAATCGACCCTTGTGAACAACGTGGTAACTTTTGTTTTTTGATCCGAAGCCTCTAGAGGCATGCTCCGGAGGTGCCTTCGACATGAGCGAGGGGGCGGTGCAATATTATTGCGAGTTGCTTACTCGTATAGTATTATTTTTCTGTTGAATCTATTATAGAGTAATGACAATTAAAAATGTACCTAGTTAGTGTCATGACTGAATTGGTACTGAATCTCGTTATTTATTTTACATATTTTCACGTGTACTTTTAGACTTTAGTATATTCCCGGTGAAGTCCTCACGGGAGGGAATGCTCGCAATTAGCAATTGTCCTATTGATTTCATCGATCTGACTTCAGTGGAACACCACAAAACCACAGTCTTATAAGACAAGTCCGGACTTTGTCGTTTTCCAAATCATGGTTTACAATTAAATAAACTACCTAATGCAGCCATTTCTTTGTGCCAATTAATTCGTTTTCTGGGCTCTGTGGATGGCGTTGTCACTTTAGTTCGGCTCTGGACCAGCCATATGCGCTCTGCGTTCATATGGAGACAAGCTCGATCAATGTGGTCTTCATCAACCCTTATCAGTGGACTCTAGAAAAGTAAGTCTTATCTTCGCCTTATTGTACGTCTGTTTTGCAATATTTGTAAAATAATGGCTAAAATTAGAGAATTCTGGCACCTTCTCACGTCCCTTTGGTCTGTTGCTGGCTTTGGTCACGTATACCACTTTGACTAATATAAACTAGAAAATATATACATTTGGAGTATTGATAAGTATGGAAATCCATACTGTTACATTAGTGTCAACGGTAGCAACCAAAAGTGTGAAATGAAACTTCAACCAACTTCGCCTTGATTCATTCCGTCCCATTCTTTCATAAGACTGAATCTGTTAGAATTAATTACGTGCAGAAACCTGCGTCCTACAAAATAGTACATTAAAATTAGTTAATATCGAAAACTACTAATTTAAGGCAATACATGCTCGAAGTGTTTCCCATTCACAGCGATATAATGACCCTGACTATCGTAAAAATTACCGAGTACGTTTCTGATCCATTCTGGAAAAATGAACGCAACTTGGTCTCTTATGCCCTGTTCTAATTCTGAAAGATTTTTGGGACAATTTTTGTATACCTTGAATTCTAAGTGTCTTCTTAAGAATAAATCGCAAGGTGCAAGGTCAGGAGACCTCGGTAGATCGGTAGCCATTCTACGAGCCTTCTTCTGCCAATCCAATGAGGTGGGAAGACTTTATCTAAATAGCGGCACACATCACGATGATAATGGGGTGACTCTTGATCTTGCTGAAACCAGGTGTACCGAATTGGCATTCCAAGGGTAGAAACTGCTCAGTTTTGTGGCAGTTTCAAATACCTCTCTCCAGTCAAGTTACCATTAATAAGAAATGGACCGATAATGCGGTTTTCATAGATACCCACACATTTATTTTTTGTGGTCGTTGTGTATGCTCATCTATCATCCAATGAGCATTGTCGGTAGACCAATGATAAACAGTTGTGTTTGTTCACTTTACTATTTAAACAAAATGTTTCATCAGAAAAAAAAAAACAATATTGTAAAGGAAGTTCCGATTTTGTCGAGACCGTCATAAGTTCGCAAAGTTCATTACTCCTATCATAATTATCGTCGTTCAGTTCTTTCAACAAGACAGCTTTGTATGGACGTACATGTTCCCTTTTTAGTATAGTATGTACAGTACCTTTATTTACATCGCGATTTAATGACAATTAGCGTATTGAAACATGGGGATTTTCGGTCACCTCCAGCAATACATGAATATTTGTTGCGACATTCTGTGGTCCAAGATTTGGAACATCCTTTACACTACCTGTTTGCCTAAATCTGTTTAAAGTTTTACATACTACTGGTATGTAAAACTACCACTGACTGTGTAATTGGTTCTTGGTTGGCATAGTGTTCTTTGGAAAGGTTACAGGCATCGATCTGTGTCCTTTTGCGATCCCCGTATCCGACAATTATTAAAATTTTGATTCTTTCTATCCCTGTTAGATGAACCATGTTTCCCGCTGAGAACACTCAACAGTTATTGCTTTTTTTCTAGTATGACTTGTGTCACGTTGACAAGTTGACGTTATGCAAGAAGGGGAAAAATTTTCATTGGGCACCGCCCTCTCTTCGGCAACGCTCTTAAATTCGGATTTTTGCATTTTTGCATTTTTACTGAAATCTAGATTTTCCAAAAATTTGTTAATGCAACCTCATACATATTTTCCACATCCGTACGCAAAAAAAGAATTGATTCCAAATAGGAATAAAAAATATTGTAGTGCCATTTAAAAAACAAAATTGATTGCCATGGCAACGAAACCCCTGCATCTAAAACAAACTAAAAGTTATCAAAGGAAGAAAAAAGACTTTTATCTTAACAACGTTTTCATACAGGGTGTTCTTAAAAAGTTATAAACATTATTCCATATATATTTGTTAGCTTGTATATAATTTTAAGGAAGGCAATTGTTAGTAACATATAAGTCGGAAATCGAGAAAGGAACCACCAAACCGCTAAGCGGTTATCAAAGTAGTTCCCGAATAGCAAAGCTATTACATAATCGCTCTAGCAAACAACTACTCCTCCGGCTAAAGCCCCGCCAGGCATTGAATTATACCTAGAAGCGATCCTCGACCCCTTTCTTGTGTTTCTGCACGACCAGATAAGGTTTCAAAAAATTAAACCCGCCACAGGTAGGATTCAACATCTGTCCCGGATCGGAACTGAACGACATACAGTTGTTTCGAACTTATTAGTTCCCATCAGTGTCGTACACGGTACGCCGATCCAGGATAAATGCCGAATGAACTCTATGGGGTATACATCTTTATCGATACGATCTTTGTCAGTAACATATACTGATGAGAACTAATAAGTTCGAAACTGTATGTCGTTCGGTTCCGATCCGGGACAGATGTCGAATCCTACCTGTGGCGGATTTTATTTTTTGAAACCTTATCTGGTCGTGCAGAAACACGAGAAAAGGGTCGAGGATAGCTTCTAGGTATAATTCAATGCCTGGCAGGGCTTTAGCCCGAGGAGTAGTTGTTTTCTAGAGCGACTATGTAATAGCTTTGCTATTCGGGAACTACTTTGATAACCGCTTGGCGGTTTGGTGGTTCCTTTCTCGATTTCCGACTTATATGTTACTGACAGACATCGTATCGATAAAGATGTATACCCCATAGAGTTCATTCGGCAATTCTCCTGGATCGGCGTACCGTGTACGGCACTGATGAGAACTAATAAGTTCGAAACAGCTGTATGTCGTTCAATTCCGATCCGGGACAGATGTCGAATCCTACCTGTGGTGGGTTTTATTTTTTGGAAGGCAATTGTAACAAATTGGTTATTATCCTCCTTGAAGATGTAATGGTATGTTTCTATAGTAGCATTGGTAATTGTAATTGCCTGATTATTTCAGTAATCGAATTTTGCAATATTGCAAAATAGTTGAGGTGTTTTGCTTTATAGTAACAGGGACTTGAGTCATACAATTCATTGTTAGAATAATAATAACTGCGGCTTAGATATTAGTGAATTCGGTATATACACTGATAACCTATCGACCAAAGTTTAACTTCAACCAATTAATTATGGAACTAACTATTATTGAAATGTATTGATTAACAATATGTATGAAAATATTCTTTAGCCTGTGACACTTTCGGAAAGTACAACCAAGGAAAACAGTTATTTCTTTGGTTGCTTTTCCTATATTTCAAACTGATTTTTTTATAAGCGTTTAAAACAGAAATCTATATTTCTGAGAATAGGCATGGTTCTACTAAAATATGTTGATCGCACTAATCTCCTAGAGATAAAATTACTTGTACGTCAAGTGTTGAGTAATTGTATTAATATGTTAGATACAGATATAATCTATGATGTAAAAACAATTCGAAAAACTGTATTCCTGTCAATACGTGTATTATTTCGTTATTCTTACGTGTTATCTACTGAGTGGTGATCTATAGGTTATATGAACTCAATGTTTGATATATAGATAACACTTGGCGACATTAAAGAATGTGTTTGAAGAAGTAATTGTCAGCAATATTCGTTATGAATACGAAACTATGCAGTTCTTCGTGAATTGGTTAGAAGAGTCGTTTGAGTAAACGTAATAATGCTACTATATTAAACTTTTCTTTCAATCCTCTTCTGTCATTTAAAGTTTCTTTCCATTTGTTCGGTATTTCTTCAAATATGTATATTATTTCATTCTATCTCGCATTTTCTATCATTTTACTATGGTTATTCGTTTAAAAATAACATTCATCGCATATATTGAAGAATTTTCCTCTTATATAACATACGATCTTGATAAGGCTACTCGCTTTTATGCGATGAAAATTATAGTAAACTCCTGGACAAAATTAACAAATCACTGAAACTTCACATTATTACTTTTTTTTTCGAAGATTTAAATCATAGTACTTCCGTAATATTATAATTAAGTGATTGCAACTTTATAGGCAAACAAATATGAATAAATCACAGAAACGGACAATAATTTCAAATGCAGTGAAAACGGTGTAAAAATACTTTAGAATAAAAATTGACGGTGAAATTAAATTATAAGAATTTAAATTCAGTAGCGAGTAGATCTTCCTCTGACTCTTATCACTACTTTCATTCATCTGAACATGCTATTGATCAAGTGATGAATGGTTTCCTGAGGAATATTCTCCCATTGGACAAGAATGACTTGTTCGAGTTCCCTGAGAGTTATAGGGGCAGGTACGTGGCGCCTAACTGATCGCTTTAGTTCAGCCTATATATGCTCTACGGGGTTCATATCTGGGTTTTTGGTGGCTAGTCCATAGTTGGAATATTTACAAATCGAAAGTAGTCCAGTACAAAGTGAAACCGAGCGTGATCCTGCATAAAAATGAAATTGTCTTTGACAAACCGGACAAATGGCATTACATGTCCTTCTACGGTGATTTTTACGAATAAGTTTACATTCATGGATCTGATCCGTGTATAAATCAAATCTGTGTGACCATTGAAACAATTTCCTCACCACAACATTATTGATCCACCAAAAAAATGGGACCCTTGGACAGATATTACAGATATTAAACCGATCTCCAGACTTTCGCTAGACTCATTGGCGAAGAACTCAATATGGTGAATTGAGAATTAGTCTTGTTTTGTCTGAAAACAAAACTCGCTTCCAGTCATCAATGATCCAATTTATATGGTTTCTTGCAAAACTCAGTCTAATAACGCTATATTTTCTGGTGAGCAGTGGTACAATGGTATTCTACTGTCCTATCTACTATTCTATTGTACTGTCTTCTACAATCCTCCTTACATTAAGCTTTCTTCTAACCGTTTGCCCAGAAACTGATACATTTGGAGCTACTTATAGAGCTCTATTTACCTCTAGACTAGTAGAATGTCTATTTCATAAGACGACTTGCATAATATATCGCTCATCTTGCATCTGTAGACTTCTTATGGCCTTTTTCTAGTGTCCTACAGTAAGTCTCAAGTGAATTGAAGTGTTTAACTGTTCGACCAATTGTTGATTATCTATGTTCCTCGTTAACCAAAGTTACAAATTTCATTGATTCATCTTCTGTTAAGTTGCGAGAACGATTCATTTCTTCTACTCTAAGTGTACTAGATAAAGTATTTCATTAACTTGATGGCGTTCAATTAAAAAAAATCACTAGCGTAACTGAATGTATTGCCGTTTACAAATCATCTTAAATATAGTTAAATGTATTATTAATAAACAATTACATAATGTTACTTTATATCTGTCAGTAGTACCATAACGATTCTATGGTGTTATCAGTCTTTATTACATCACCCTGTACATTGACATAAGGGGAGATCTCTCATATTAATCTCCAAGTAAACTTGTTTCGACATCAAGTTAAATATTTACAAGATTTATTATGACATTACTGTGATACGAAATTAAAAATATTTTGCTTTCAGCAACACGTTGAAACTTATTTAACGCTTATGTTAGAACTCGATTTGAGTATGTGTATATAGTGTTGGTTCCCATTTATCAACTCATCATCATAAGGTCATCAGTTATAAGACTGGTTGGACGCTAACCTCCAGCTTCTCCTATCTTGTGCTAACCTACGCATTTCGCTAATTGTACTACAACCTACATTCCTTACAATTTGCGAGCAGTAGTCCAATCTAGGCCTACCTCCGCCTTTCTTCACTCCTATTTTTGCCTCCAAAATATCGCAGACTATTCCCCCATGTCTCAGCAAGTGGCCTACCATTCTATCTCTTCTCTTCTTTATGTTTTTCCACATAATTCTTTTCTCGCCGACTCTCTCTAATACTTCTTCGTTTCTAACCCTATCAGTCTACGGTATTTTCATCATTCTTCGGTAACACCATATCTCAAAAGCATCTAATTTCTTCCTGCTTGCTTCCCCTACCGTCCAGGTTTCGCAACCGTATAGTGCCGTGCTCCATACATACATGTTCAAAAATCTCTTCCTTGTTTCTAAGTTTATTACCCCCGAGCATAAAAGTGCTTTCTTTTTGTTAAAAGTTACTCGACCCTGCGCTATTCCTTATTTTATATCTTTATCGCTTCTTCCATCCCAATTTATTTTACTTCCTAAATAAGTGAAGTCTTTAACTTTCTCCAATCTTTCATTATTAATTTGTACTTTCGTTTTTGTTTTGCTCTCCCGCCCTCTGCACACTAACACTTTAGTTTTGTTTTTATTCACCCTCATTCCGTATTCCTCTGTCAACACTGTCTCCATTTCGTTCAACGCTGATTCTAATTTCTCCTTACTAGATGCTAATACTGCTATATCATCCGCGAATCTCAGCATTTTTAGTTTCTGTCCCTGTACTTTAATCCCGAAATCCTTTACCACATTAATCGCCTCTTCGATGTACAGATTAAAAATTAGCGGCTTCTATTTCTAAACAGCAGTTTGCTCTTTGTATAGATTGTGTACTACTCTCCTATCTCTATACTTCATTCCCGCACTCTTTAGTATCTTGAACATTTTTTCCCATCTTACATTATCAATAGCTTTTTCTAAATCTACAAATCCTATATAAGCGTTCTTTCCTTTTTCTATTGTTTTCTCTAACATTACTCTTCGCGCCAGAATAGCTTCGCGAGTTCCCCTATTTCGCCTAAACCCGAATTGGTCTTCTATTTTTGACGCATGGGAAGTTAGGCTAATCATTCTAAAGTTCTCGCATTTGTCGGATCCTCTCTTTTTCGGTATAGTAACGATAATGTTCCTCTTATAATCCTCCGGCATCTCGCCCGTTTCGTATATGTATTTTACCAGTTCAAACATTCTATTTACTACTTTCTGTCCCGCACATTTCAAAATTTCCGCCTGTATTTCATCTACACCCGGCGCTTTATTGTTCTTTAGTCCCCTTAGTGCCATTTCAAATTCCTCTCTCAATATAGGTTTTCCTACATCTTCCCTATCGATGCTAGATTCTTCCTCTAATATCTCTCCTAATTCCTGACCCTCGTATAAATTTCCTAAGTACTGCTTCTATCTATTCGCTTTCTCCTCTCTTCCGATCAGTATGACTCCTAACGTTTCTACTTATTGGTCCTATATCCTTGTAGTTCCTCTTAATTATTTTGTAAGCCACATCGGTCTTACCTACTTGGAGCTTATCTTTTACTTTTTATCAACTACACTGTGAAAATATCCAGAGGGTACAAAGAGAGTTCTTGAAGTATCTTGGATTTCTTTACAAAATTATTAATTTTTGTTATGATAAATAGCACCTCAATATTGGAATAGATCAAGTTAAGTTCTAAGAACCACCTAGAAATTTCCAAACATATTTTATTTTAAAATACCACATATCGATTTACTTCAAATTCATTCTATCAATTTCTATAAAATGTCTGCAAATCGCTCTTTAGTTATGTACTACTTTTAGCTGTACTATTGAAAAAACTAAAAATTATTTTAAAAATCACTTTAGAACACAAAATATTAACATGTGTACCAATTTTCATTACTTTAGGTCTCTTTTAATTCCAAAGTTAAAGGGGGAAAGGTATTTTAGATGGGCATTTTATAAATCACATGTCATTATATCTAACTACATACATCATTAAATTTGTCTAACGTATTAAAAAAAAAAAAAAATATATATATATATATATATATATATATATATATATATATATATATATATATATATATATATATATATATATATACAGGGGCGGCTGGTGTATAGGTGCTGCAGAGCTGCAGAACTGCCAAAAAAATTAGATATTTGTATATTTTCGCGACATAATAATTACTAAAATGTATTAATAGAATAATTTGGTTAGTTGGTGCAGCTAACCAAATTATTGCGTTAAAGTCGCATTCTGCCCGCCGTCCTCTATTGAGTAGTAGACCAGATGAATTATCTGGGTCTCTACGCGAGCGCGTCCCGGTACATTGAACTGGGCCACACGAGGTAGTTCTCAGCACGGCTCGGCACACCCGTCCTCCCCCACAACTCCTGCGACAATCCACACTTGACGCTCGTAAATGCGCGAATTTACACGGTCAGTAATCTGTATTTTTTCCAGCTAAGGCAACATCAGTGAATGTTTACTCCTTCCTACTTCTCGTACAGTTGGCGGGCGTAAATCGTACCTATTTCGTATTTCGTGTTAATTTGAGATTTTAAATGCTATTTTGTGAATTTGTGTAGTGATTTATTGTACTAATTATTAATATTTATATACTGTGATAGTGACAATGGATTTCGTTTATAATTTAGTTCATGTGAATCGATTTTTTAAATACTCTTATGAAGAAAAAATTGATTTAAGAAACAATGGTAGGCCATTGCCCGATTTTGTTATTGAGACTGCAGGTGTTAGCCGCGAAGAAAAAATATGAACATCAATTTAATAGAGACATTTATTCGAAGAACAATTGGATTTGTGGGTGCAACAAAAAAAATGCGTTATTTTGTTTTCCTTGTTTACTTTTTGGCGGTGATAAAGCATGGACGGAGGTAGGGGTGACAGATTTGGTGCACTTAACTGAAAAAATAAAAAAGCACGACAACTTCAAAAGCCATCTACATAATACAATGGAATTAGCTTTATTAGGAACAACTAATATTAAAGCGCAGCTAGATTCAGCTTATTGGGTAAATGTGCAATAGCATAATGATAATGTGACAAAAAAGAGATACGTTTGTCAAAAATTATAAACTGCATAAAGTTTTGTGGGGCCTTTGAACTGGCGCTGCGAGGACATGACGAAGCTGAAACCTCCCAAGACCCGGGGATATTTCGTGGTTTGATAATTTTTTCTGCTGAGCTTGATGTAACTTTAAGCGAGCATCTACAAAATGTTTCAGTATTTAAAGGAACCTCTAAAGAAATACAAAATGATCTTTTAGACTGTATGTTAAAAGTATGTCATGAAGAAATAATTAAAGAAATTAACAAACCTTCATTTTTGGCAGTTATGGCAGACGAAACAACTGATGTATCTGCAGAAACTCAGTTAGTGGTAGTTTTAAGATATATTCTCGATGGTGAACCGATTGAACGTTTTTGAACATACTTGAAACCTACAAAATGTGGCGCTGAAACTCTTTCGGAAAATATTTTAAGTGTTATAGACCCTCTAGTAGAAAATTCACCTTACAAGCCTTTTCTCTTAACCAAAGAATATGACGGCAAACATGAATGTTCTTCAAAAAGGTATTAAATAGTATCAGGAAAACGCGTGACCTTGAAAATTTTCAAAATTTTCGCCTGCCGCGCAACTTTTTTACGGCCTCTACGGCGCCTGTAATTTGGATATGTTTGAAATTTGCACGCGGACGGCCAATACCCTAGGATCGGCCCTGTGCAGAACACCCGTTTCATTTCATCACGAGCCGCCACTGTATATATATATATATATATATATATATATATATATATATATATATATATTGACTGTTGAGATCGTGCTAACAACTGTACGTGTGTACGTGTAACAGCTTACTCGGAACTTGTTTCAAATATTCTGTGACCAATATTAAGGTACGTTCACTTGATTAATTTCGACCATTATCTGCATATTTATTAGCCAGTAATACATTTGAAAAATGTACTAGCGAAGCAATTCAGCATTTGATATTTACTACATGACAAAAATCGAGACCTACCTTCAACATTGCCTGCTATACTGGTTGAATTGTATTATCGATCGCTAGTTTTCTTATCTTCAGAAACTTTTTGTTGAGGCGAAGGACTGTGGTGTTTTAATTCCTTTGTTTTTTATTTGTGGAACCTACCCGTGGCCTTCCAGTGTTGTTTTATGTCAGTCACCCTGATCGGCCCCTGGGTGGGGAAACTTTGTATCCCTGTCTATATCATATTACCATATCCCTTTTTTTACACTCACAATGTCTAACTGTTTAAACTGCAATATGGACTTGAAATCCTACTCGGGATCGGTTATTCATTGCGACATCTGCCAGGGATTATTGCATTTGAAATGTGTGGGGTTGTCCGAGACTGAGATGAAGCAGACAAGGGCAAAATCTAAAGCCATTAAGGTTGTTTGCAACTCATGTGGTAGCAACATAGTACAATTTAAAGATTTAAAAACTCTTGTGGCCACGATGCAAAAGGAACTTACTGCATCTATTAATAAGCTTAAAGCTGATTTTGACGGGCAGTTACACGAAATTAGATCAGCGCTTGATTCTAGACAGTGTCAGAATTCATCGGTTGAATTTGAGGATGTGGTGGGCGAGGTCATGGAGCGTCAAAAAAGAAAGCGAAATATCATTGCCTATGGAGTTACGGAATGCCCTGTGAACAGTTCCAGTGAAGAAACTGAGCTTCATGATTCTGCGCTAACGCAAGATGTTTTAAAAACTATCTCTCCCACTTCTAGCAATGATTTCTTGAAAATCCAACGGTTAGGTCGTCGAACACAGGATCATGTCAGGCCCTTAAAAATCATACTTCACAACGAGAACGAAGTCTTAAACTATATTAAAAATGCTAGACAGCTGCGGACCTCTAACAAGTACAATAAAGTTTCAATCTCCTTTGACAGAACACCCCGTCAATTGGATTATTATAAATTACTAAAGACGCAACTGGAGGCTCGTACTAATAACGGGGAAACTAATCTAAAAATTCGTCATTTTAATGGTATTCCTAAAATTGTTGTAGTCAATAATTTAAACTAAACGCACCCAATTACAGTACTCATACTTTGTTCTACCAGAATGTACGTGGTTTACGCTCTAAGGTGGTAGATTTGTACAACAACATATCAGCTAGTAATTACGATTTGGTGGCATTAACTGAAACCTGGTTAAACGCAGATATACAGACTTTGTTGTTTTTCGCAACGACAGATGTAGGGAGGCTACAGGCTTATCAAGAGGAGGAGGTGTCCTCGCGGCTGTCAAAAACACTTTAGTAAGTTCGAAAATAAACCTGACTGAAGCTGAAAGTGCGGCTCCATCCATCGATGTGGTGGGGGTGAAAATCAGTAATAATCAGTATATCAAATTATTTATATTTGTTCTCTACATACCACCACGTACTTCAACTCAGGAACTGGAACAGTTCCTTGACGCAATTAGTGCATTGGAATGCTTAGCGCAAGAAGGTTGTGTTCTATTTGTAGGCGATTTTAATTCGCCTAATTTCTCCTTAGGTTTTATAGTTTATACAACTTTAAAGAATTTCACGGGTTAAATCAGTGTAATAACATTCTGAATGAGTATAATCATATTTTGGATCTTGTGTTTGCTAACTGCAAGTGCTCAGTTGAAAAATCTGTTTGTCCATTGCTTGAGGAAGATTTGCATCATCCTCCACTGTTAATTAGTTTTAATAATATGTTTAATTCATCTCCATCACATCAAAGCTTCGCTATGAATTGTTCTACCAACGATTTTAATTTCAAAAAAGCAAACTTTCCATTACTGTATGAACTACTTTGTCATACTGACTGGTCGTTTCTATCAGGTATAAATGATGTCGAAGATATGTGTTCGCAATTTTATGAGAAATTATACGGCTTATTTGATATAGGTACCTAAATACACATCTCATACATGCATTCGACAATTTCGATATCCGCCTTGGTTTTCAACGGAGGTAATTAATTCCCTCCGTACTAAAGCTTACCTACATAAAAAATACAAGAAGTTTAAAACGGCGTATTATCAAGAGAAATTTAGACATCACCGTTTGAACTGTAAACGTCTTATTAACAGGGCGTATAGGGATTTTGTTAGTGATGCAGAACAGTCCCTTTATCAAGACCCAAAGAAGTTTTGGAATTTTATTAAAAAAAAGAAGGGATCAGCCCGTATCCCCTCACTAATGCTGTACAATGATATAGAGTTTTCTGATCCCACAGAGATTGTAAATGCGTTTGGTGCTTACTTCAACAGTGTCTTCATTCAGTCGCTTCCAGCTGACTTCGCTCGGTTCCCTGAGGTTAATCCAGGATTATCAATTACTGTCCAGAGAATGGAACACGAGGATGTTCTACTAAGTCTCAAACGTTGTAAAGACACCTTCATTATGGGGGTTGATGGAATACCCAGTTTTATTCTCAGAGACTGTGCATATACACTTACGGAGCCTTTGTCTATCCTATTCAACAACGTTCTGAAACATTCAATCTTTCCATCGCGGTGGAAGGAGGCGTGCATTTGTCCCATATTTAAGAAAGGCAATATTAATGAAGTGTCAAACTACAGAGGAATCTCATTGCTGTGCAATTTTTCAAAGGTCTTCGAGACGGCGCTGTACAATGTGCTATATGCTTCTACTAAGCAGCTTCTATCATCACACCAACATGGATTCATGCAAAGGAGGTCGACTATATCTAATTTGGCTCTGTTCTCGCAATACGTTTCCGAAATCTTGGGCAGGGGAGGACAAGTCGACACCATTTATACAGATTTTCAAAAGGCTTTCGACCAGATTGATCACAATATCTTGCTCCTTAAACTCAGACGTTTTGGTTTCTCAGATTCATTGTTGGACTTGTTTAGGTCCTATTTGTCCAATAGAAGTTTCACGGTCAGATACCAAAACTTTACTTCTAATTATTTCTCTCCTTCATCGGGTGTACCTCAAGGGTCGAATTTGGGGCCTCTTCTGTTCCTGTTCTTTATCAATAATCTTCCTGAAGTTATATCGTGCCAACAGTTATTATTTGCAGATGATTATAAACTTTTTACTGAAATATCTTCACCTTCGGATTGATTTCATTTCCAGCAATGTATAAATAATATGGCGTCATGGTGTGAGCTACATCGTTTATCACTAAATTTATGAAAATGCAAGGTAATGACTTTTACCAGGAAAATCAACTTTATTCAACTCATGATTATGCGATTAACGACCACATTATTGGTCGAGTTGAGTTGTTTAAGGACCTAGGCATAATATTTGACGCCAAATTTACTTTTGTGGAACATATCAATGATATTGTTTCTGCTGCATTTAGAACTTATGGCTTCATTTACCGTAATTGTAGGGAGTTTTCCGAGGTACGTGCCCTTAAAGCGTTATTTTTTGCTCTAGTGAGATCTCGCTTAGAGTATGGTTCTATTATATGGTTTCCTTTATACAATGTCCATTGTCAAAGGCTGGAGGCAATCAAAAGAGGTTTCTTAAATTTTTGTCTTTTTTACTGGATGACGTATATCCGCCTCGAGGCTGTTGCCACTTACAACTATTGGACAGATTTAATATTCAATCATTATCTGTTCGACGCAATATTTCACTAATTAAATATTTGTTTAACCTTCTAAATGATAAGGTTGACTATCCTGAATTGCTTAGTAAGATTAATTTTAGGGTCCCACGTGGTAATGTCAGGCATCAGGCACTTTTATATTGTACTACTCCTAGAACGAATATATTAGCGAAGGCTCCTGTATTCTTATGTGCTCACTGTACAACAAAATTGCAGCGAATTGTGATATATTTAACGATAGTTTAAAGTGTGTTTGCAATTATGCAGCTAATACAGGTTAAGATGTTCTATGTGGTATATTGCATATGTACGTAAATTGGCGCTGTAACTACCTTTTACCTTATTGCTTAGGTTCATTAATTGTACTATTTGACATTCTTTCTCTTTTTTGTATTTTACTTGTACTAATAACGGTACATGTATATTTACCGGTATTATTGTATATTTAGTTTATTCCTGTAATTGGGATTTTTTCCTGTTGGAATAATAATAATAATAATAATAATAATATATATATATATATATATAAAGAAAGAAATCAATCCATGTTTCTATCATATTTGAATTTTTTTTATATTTACTAGTTCTATTCAATTTCTTTAATCAATTTTATTTTTATATCAACTTTGATATCTCTATGCCTACTCATACTGTAAAATACCATTTTACACATGAACAAAATTAATGAGTAACTCGATTTCATGCTGCTACACGTATCTGTATCTTGAATTGACACCAATATGATTTTATACATTGACACAATTCATAGTCATTACTTAATCTATAAATGTATACAATTATGAATTATCAAAGCTAAGGGGGACTTGGTACCCCATGCGTAAAAATTTCTGATGCACGATAAGATAAATAGATAGATTACATACAAATATCAACTTATAAATAATTACTTTATACGTGGATATATATACCATATATGTACGTTAAAAATAATTAATAATTATCAATGGATTGCATTCAACAATAATGACTCATTATTGTTAAATGCAATTCATTAATGAGGTAATATAATTTTAACTAATAAAATTGATAAAATTTTAAATTTGTGCAAATAGTCATAACTTTGTTATTAGATGATTTACTAAAAAATTCAATAACCAACCAAGTAACCAACAAATCAACCTTATTTTTCATAAATATATCGACTGACGCAAAAACTATATTCTATAAGATGTGTTTCAGTTATGGCGTATTTTAGTATTATTGAAATTAGAACAGCCTGTTTTTAAATAAAAATAAAATCTTAAAGTTGTTTGAATACAACAGTACCTCACGTTCAACGTTTCCCAATTTACTGCTAGTTAAACTGACAATTATAAATGTGGTTAATTGAAAAACCAAAATGTTTTACAACAACAGAAGTGTCTCCTATCAGGATTCTTAGAAAATGTCGACTGGGCATTAGTTTTGTAATTAATTTATTTTGAAAATTAAAAAAAGGTAAATTAATGACCGATAAAATATTTTTTGCTCATAGACAAAAAAAATCAGAAAATATATTATTCAAAACTGTTAAACAAATATCAGATCAGTATAAGTACCATCAAGTTGACTTAATCGATGAGTAAAAATGTTGAATCACAGATTTGCAATGCAAATAGCAGAATAACTATAATCTCGATTCTCTTGCGATATTCGGTCCTTCAGTTCTATCTGCTCCACTATCTCTCATGCTGCGTAGAACATATTTTGATCTTTCTGGTTTACCGATACCTTCAACAGGTGTCCTGCTAGTAACTGATGGAGCTTTTTGTAATCGGAAACCTTTCCATCTTCCAACATCAGAGTTTTAAAGACTATATTTAAGAAGCAATAATATCTGAACGAAAATGAATTGTTTAACTAAATGGGGGAGAATTGAACTGTTAATGATTGTTGGATATCATGAAAAATTAGGTTCTCACAAGGAGGGTTGTCAGTTACTTAAATAAAGACATCCTGATACAGTACTTATTTCAAAGTCAACGGTAAACTAACACGAAAATGTTCGGAGACTGGTGATGCAAAAGATTTACTTCGATAAGCCATACAAGTCAATTTAGTAGAAACATTAAATCATACATATTATTGGAAGTTTAAGACTATCCTTATATTTCTACCAGACAACAGGATTTAAACAGTCACTGACAATTCCTCAATTGCAAAATAAAATAAGAAAAGCGTTCTGAAGTTCCTTAAAAACAACAGTTAGTATAACAATTGAAAGAGAATGGTCGAGATGCAAATCTTCAATGTCCTTCAAATTTGTTGCTTCGTCTGCTGAAGTCAATTTTTCCTTGAATGGAATAGTACATCGTTATAAGTGCAGTTATTATAATGCAAAGAGTGGATTAATGAATCACATAAACGGTGTCAATAGATAGATCAATAAATAATTGTATGTGATGCAATTTTTGAAAATTGACTTTTAGGGTCTTACTTTTTTAAAGAAACTTTTGAAGACTGCTGTGCTCTATTTACAATTTCTACTTTGCAATTTAATTTCATCTTCAGCAGATCTTTATCCAAGCAATTAGGAAAAAGATGTCCCGACCAAGGCAGATTCCTTGGTGGGACATCTTTCAAGACAAAGCTCCTAAGCGACGAGGACCAAGTCAATATCCACCACGTTCACCTGACTTGACCCTCTTGGATTTGTTTTTCTGGGGTTACTTAAACTTATACATCTATTTTAATATTCGAAACAATTTGGAGGATCTGAAATAGCGAAAAGGAAAAATATCAGACATTTTGTACAACTCAAATTCCAAATAAAGTAGCGATGATATAATTCGAACATTTTTTCGCAGTAAAACATTTATATCACATTTTGAAGAGACAATGGATACAACCATTATATTTCTTGATAAAAGAACCTTTAATGAGAGGCAAATGTATTTAAACATCTTAAAATCCCTCCTTCATTTGAATCGGACACGTCTGAAATAAGAAATTTCATTCTATCCAGCTAAGGAACTAAAGCATTATATTAACCACAACTCCACATCTCAAGTTCAAAGCAAGCAACTTCAGCAAACTCTTTGCGCAAGCAAAAGTTGCTTGCTTAAAAAAATAAAAAACAAATCAATATTGATATTCAGCAGTTGGAGTTATATTGAGCAGTGCAATGCCTATAATGTGTAGTAAGGTAAAATTTAATTGAGCTAATTAAAAGGACTAATTGTACTTAGAAGTTGATTGCTTTGAACTTGGGGTGTAGATGGGCAGTCTATCGGTTCCACAGTGAAGAAAATAACTTCTATGGAGCTTAGAAATATAGACTTCTCATTATTTCATATATATTCAATAACAATTCTACTTACAGGCTCTTTCAATAGGGACGCTCGAAATTTGTTAAGTTATAGGGGCCATACTGTTAGAGTGACATATGTGAAAATTATTGAAAATTGTTTAGCAGTGTATGGCAAATTACTGTAGAAAGTCATAGTACTCAACAGCTTATGCAAATCATCAAATATTATTTTCAAAGTCAGTGCTCTATTCGAGAAACGTTCCGCGCATTACGCCATTTTTATCTTCGCCACAATCGTCTCGCCGAGTCGACTATTCGACGTTTGGTATCCAAATTGGAGTCATCCGGGTTGATAAATAATCAGCCAAACCGTACAGTTGCCGTACGTCACCGAAACGCAAAGTCTACTGAAAACATCGCTGCTGTGCGTGAGAGTTCTTGTGCTATGCACAAGAACTTAAGCCTTTCTGCGACGTCAACTTGGCAAATTTTGCGTCGAGACTTGGGCCTGCACTCGTATAAAATCCAACTGATCCATTAACTTAAGATAAACGACCATAGACAACGCCCTGTGTTCACTGATTGGGCTCTGGAGCAGTCGAAAGTTGACCCAAATTTCGCCAAAAAAATCATCTATAGCGACGAGACCCATATTTGAATGAATGAATGTGTGAACAAGCAAAATTGTCAGATTTGAGACGATACCAATCCATACGAGATACACCAGCACCAAATGCATCCCGAGAAAGTAATTTTTGGTGCGGATCTTGGTCTGGCGGAGTCATCGGTCCGAACTTCTTCCAAAACGAAACTGACATTGCCATAACCGTCAATGGCGAGCATTACAAATCGATGATAAGCAACTTCTTCTTCTTCTTTCTTCTAAAGTAGGTATATGACCTGTTCCTTCTTCGATGAATTATGATATTCATCTATGAGCTGGTTTTATCTGTTCTTACATATATGATATGTAAGAACAGATAAAACGTTGATGATATAAGATTATATCATCAACGTACATTAGTAGGTAAGTATGATCATTAAAATATAGGCAAGGATCTTTTATGGAACGTTTAAAACCGAGGGATTCTAAGTGCTCATGAAATAATGAATTCCAACACTTGGGCGCTTGTTTTAAGCCATACAAGGATTTGATTAATTTACATACTAAATTTTTCTTAGTACCTTCTAATCCTTCTGGTTGGTACATGTATACCGATTCCTCCAACGTTCCATACAAGAATACCGACTTAACATCTAGCTATTTAACATAGTAATTCTCTTGTACATACATTGATAATAGAACACTAATGGTCACAATTCTAGCCACAGGAGCATACACGTTTTCACTTAACATGTTTTGTCTAAACCCACGTGCCACTAATCGAGCCCTTTTAACGATTTCACCATCCACTTCTTCTTCTTTAAACACCCACTTTGAATCTAGCACTTCTACGTTGTCAGGTCTTTCTACTAACTTCCAAGTTTAATTTTCTTCTAATGAGTCCAATTCCTCCTGTATTGCTTTCCTCCATCCTCTAACTTTCTCACTAACAACAGATTATGTGATAAATTTTGGCACACCCAGACATCCTTTATTTTTATTTTTCTACCTGCTTCACTCTTTAAGCTCATGTCTCCTTCTTTTATCACTTTTAAATTTTATCCCTTTTTAGCTACATTTATTTCCTGACTCAAGTTATTTGAGTTTATTAAATTTCCTTCATATTCTTTCTTAATCAAGTGGTGTGTCGCACCTGAATCCACAACAAACCTAATTCTTAACATTCCATAGCTTGCTAATACTTCCTCATTCTCATTATCTATTTCCCCTGTAATGAAACTTATTTCCGGGTTTTCTTCTTCTTCCTGTGTCACATTCACTTGTCTGGTTCGATTTCCAGGATTTCCAAAAGAATTTCCTCTCCTATATTTGTTTTTCGGGCAATCCTTCATCATGTGTCCAACTTCTCCACAAAAATGACATTTGTAAGGGAAACTACCTGTATATTTACTTGTTTCACCTGGTTTTCTGAAATTTCTGTTCCTGTATCCTGAAAAAGCTACGTCTTGTTTAGATTCTTGGTCTCCAGCCTTGTTTTTTTTTTCGACTCATCTAATAAAAACATATTCTTAACAAAATTAATTGAAATTTTACTCTCATCTTGACAGAATAGTACGTCTGTTGCGGTTGTTACAAAGTTATATCTCTCAGGCATAGCGGCTAGTAATTGACAGATCAATTCTCCTTCTTTGACTTCCCCTCCAGTAGTTTTAAGTTCGCATACTATTTGTTCAAACTCTGTTAAAAATACATTTAATGCTGTCTGTTCGTTATATTTCAAACTGCGTAATTTCTTTTGTAATTGTACTTGCATACTTATGCCCTTTTTAACATATGTGGTTTCTAAAGATTCAGTTCCTTTCATCGTTATAGTCTCCAACATATTATCTGCAGAGCATTGCACCAGTATATTTTTAGCTTTAGCGTCCTTCTTTTTAAACACTGTTAATTCAGGGTCCATCGTAGGGAGATCTTGTGTAAGAACTTCCAAAAGCTCAGCTTGTTCTAACAATAGCTTAACTCTGAACTGCCAGTTCGAGAAATCGTTTCCATCAAATGGTTTAATGTTTATATAAGCTGTATTATTCGTAGCCATGATTCCTAAGTACTTTCCGCGTATATTTTCCACGTCTCTTATAGCTTCTTTTTATTTCTTGTTTTCTTTCTGCTTTTCCACTGCAATCACGAATTCCTCTGGGATTCTGGGCCCATAACCTTTTGTAGAGTGTAGCACAGTGGTGATCAGCGTTTATAAATAAAGCAATCCACAAGTTTTACTAGTTTATTTTACAACCTACAGACAGTTAGTTACACACACTTACAAAAACGTACAAAATTGACCATAGATCATAAAAACGTATTATCTCCTCATGTTCCACAGACCGACAGCGACCACGGACCCAGTCAGGAGTGCGTTTAGTAACCATATTTCAGTAACATAATTGTCTCTAACAAAGTGTCACCTATCTCAGGATATCGTTACCTGCAGACCGGTTTCGACCTTTCTATCTTGGGTCTCGTTAGTGCAGTGTAAGTGAGTATACCTTCGGCAGATGAAGCTCACATCTAGTAGACGTTGCTACGTTCCACCGCAGTAGAACGTACCAAACGAGTTGGAGTATAATCTCCTTATTTCTGTAGTTTGAAAATTACCCTCTGCGGAGTAAAACTTTGCATTATACTGATGATCTCAAGTTTTTACACCGATTTAGATTGTTCTCGAAACTACCAAGAGATGGCGTTTGGTACGTTCTACTGCGGTGGAACGTAGCAACGTCTACTAGATGTGAGTTTCATCTGTCGAAAGTATACTCGTTTACACTGCACTGATGGCACTCAAGTTAGAAAGGTCGAAACCGGTCTGCAGTTAACGATATCCTGAGATAGGTGACACTTTGCATCTTCCTTGTGGTTTTGGAGCAATCACTGTATTTTAGTGCTAACTCTGTTACACAAAATACGGCAAATTTTGTCATGTAATTTAGCGCTCGGCGTTTGGCATATAGCCAGGAGAATAGCTGTTTTGACCTAATTTATTTATTCCTTATTATATAAGGTATTTGCAGATGGGTTAGAGTATTATCTCCTAATTTCTGTAGATATTCAAGATAGTTTATTACTACTAACTTCTTTCATAATATTTTGAAAAAAGTATATTCTAAACAATTATTCATTTGTCTTATGTAATACAGTTATGCTGCTTAAAAATAGGAATCAATCAAGTGCATATACATAA
The DNA here is from genome assembly GCA_037954035.1 of Rosalia funebris. NCBI lineage: Eukaryota > Metazoa > Arthropoda > Insecta > Coleoptera > Cerambycidae > Rosalia > Rosalia funebris. The sequence goes on from JAZFAV010000021.1 coordinate 21,369,951, forward strand.
TTGACTATTCTATTGACTATATTTTTTCAAGAGGTTAAACGCAGGGGTATCTGTTGATGGTGAAAATTTTCCTATTTTAAACGGTGTAAATAATATATTGTTATTAAAAATGCCTAAGTAATTCTCAGTAACATAATCAATAAGGAAAAACTTTATTTAAAACATTTTTGAAAAGTGTTATAATTTACCAGGTAATGTATCTATAGATATCAAAACTATTTATCATATGCCTAGCTTTATCATATACCTAGAAACCGTTAGTTACACATCTTATGTTTTTTCTTTACTTTTAGGAAATGCATGTTGTAAAGTTTTCTTATCTAAAACGATAAGGAGTGCATTTAGAAAACCGTACTATCTTAAAAAATGTCGCTGTTGAACAACTCTAATATAGTGACAAAATAATTTGGCTAACAGATAATAGTCTATCGTAGTAATAAAGAATTTATTAACCGTCTTGGCTACTGTTAAGCAGCTAACGACGCACAATTTTAACGTTTGCCTTGGTTGATATTTTAAATAATCATTGCTATGATTGATGGTTAGTTAATTTTAATTAATATGCCAAATAGTATTTGGAAATTACAAAATCGTTTTTTTTTATTTTTTTTTATCTAATCTATACTCATATTAATGTACCTAATTATTACCGTAGCGTATGTAAAAATGTGCGTTTTTGTATTCCGTCATAAAAACGGGGTGGCCGTTGTATAATAAAATATATCAATGACGTCATATCTCCTATACGAATCACCCTGTATGTATTAATTATAAATTAAAAAAATCTATTGCCATTTATTACTTTACGATATCCCTGTACATCTTCAGGAATATTTGAAGGAATTTATCTCTTGTGATTATATTAGAGATAATTTTTTAATTGCATTTGAATTTTTAGCTTCAGTCGATATTTTTCCATTAAATCTAAAACCTGTACAATATAATAACAATTTTGTAACAAACTATAACAAATTTCTTACCTTTAAAGTCAAAATCAGTGTATTCCAAATATAGCGCAAAATTTGTACCGCAATAATTTATTATCCGTGATAAACTTGTATGTATACTCGTATATCTAGAGTAATATTTCTTCGAGTCTATGCTGGAAACAAGAGGTATTTCAGGCGACAGTCATTATACATAAACATAAGGTATGCAAAGCTACGTGCGTGATTTTAGACAATTCATACTATCTCACATATATATTACTACAAAACGGAGAACTTACATAAATGTAGGATACTTCATTGCCATTTAAGTTTAGTTTAAGTATCTAACTATATATCAACACAGTAACATCTTCGCTAAATGTAATAATGTAAGACTTAATCTTTTATAAATTCGCAATTCGGGACCTAACCCATTGGCGGCACATTTTGGCACATTGTGTTCATAGTGGATTTAAAGACAGTGAATTTCGCATTAAAACCAAAGCTCCCACGAGATAGTTCTATAAATTTTATTTGGGGTCCAGATCAGGCTCGCGTCGAGACCGAACTTAATCCCAACCAACCAAACCAGTTTCGTCATTTTGCATGTAATTTCTTCGATACTTCTTCCAATAATTGCTGGGCCAACGCAGATAACTACCTACTTACTGTGGAGAATGAATTTTTGGAGAAAATGGATCGATTTATCTGGAGTTAATGGGATTTTGAAGAATTTTTATAAATTTACTCATTGGTAGTAAGAAGCTTAAACATGAAAGTTGATTTGATCGAAGTGGGTTTTATAATCTGTGAATAAGTTGTATTTAACGCCAACAGAGCTTCATATATAGCGAAAGGGAATCAGTACTTCTGCTTTTTGACAACAGCAGTAAAAGAACGAATGCTTTAGAAGCTTTGGGAGGGTAAAGAAATACGGAGAAGTATTACGCCATTTTAGAAACAAAGCATATATCTATGACGGTCTTTGGGGTATGTATAGTGAAATGATACTAGTGTTTATGTTGCTATAGCTACGTTTATTTCAAGATAAATAAATAGCGAGAAAGCTAGTACTGAAAGAGACATTGTTTCGGGGCGAGTTGCGGGAATTGACTGACTTGAAAAACTTATCCTAAAAGTCATTAGCCTGGTGCAGTTATTACCAGATGCCACACTTGTCATAAATCATGGACCTAATCTGCAAGGGTTTTAACAAGTGGATCTATAGCAACAAATAACGTAATGTATTGCCTGTGATAGTCGCATTTTTACCCCTGAGAAACAGATGTGTCACGGTTTCGAGTGCTAGCAGAACATACAAGGGTTTCTACTTTCTAGTATTTACGAAAATTAAAACTAATATATGCAAATACTATCGCGGCTGTCACTAGGCGTATGAGGAGCTACGTGTGCCCACATATCTAGTAGGATTTGTAACATTTTGTACATATAGAAGATAAACTATGCGTAAATGAGGTCCCTAATGTTCAGATGGTATTAAGTGTTTCTTCTCAATTGACTAAATGCCTCAGACGAAAAAGAATATTTGATATAAAGACACGTATTAGATAAAAAAGGGATTGAAATTTTGATAAAGAAACAGATCTGCAAATGATTTGATAATATATACAAGGTGACGATGGAATAATATTGAACAGGTCGCCATAATAACCAGTGGTGTTGGTGGTGGGTTTTCAACATTTATAGCCAATCGAGCTTTGGATCTAAATAATTTAAATAATATTGAAACAAATCTTCAAATCCCAAGAACATCAATCGTGTTCCGGTTATTTATCCACTTGCTGTCTAGCATCTGTCCAGTTCATGATATTTGGAAACCATTCATCCATGAAGCTAACAACAACATGAACAGTTTTTCTCTAGGAATTGTTCAAAGATCTGCCCTAATGAGGTCGTTTTAATCATAAATAATTAAATATCTGGCATAGAGCTCGTGAAACTAGCAATCAATCCCAACTAAACAAAATTTATGTTTTTTACAAATAGAAAGATTTAAAACACAGTACAAATATAATTGGACTAACTCTACTAGATCCAGTGTGCCACTACGGATCATTTATAGAAGAGTACAACCCACCCACGCCGTAGATATGGAGCAAACGTTTCAATATTGTTAGCTCCTCGTTGAACACTGAACTGAATGCCCACCGTATTTTAACGTATTGATCCACCTGAATTTTGTTTCTAAAATATAGTACTGTTTTAGTTCCAGCAAATGAAATAATAGAATGATCGTCACCATAACTATTTGTTGTCTATTTAACTTGGATTAGTACAATTTAAACAGTTTTCTCGCTTTCGTTTTAGAGCAGCATAGTTGTCTGAGGTTTTATTTGTTACAGTATATAAGGTATCTCTTAAATTGCATAGGCATACGTATTATGTAAATTTTTAAGACTAACCCAACCTACGACATCTTACTGAAAGAATTACTTAATGAACAGTTCTTAAATCAGCGTAAGTAGCTCATTTATAATCACTTATAAAACCCAAATCAAATTTCACAATGTCAATATTTATAGGCCTGTTATTATCTTGAAACTCTCTTTACGAGTCCATGACTAAATTCGACCCAAATACCAAAGTCAGGATAGTGCAATAACTACCTCAGATTCCGTAAATATCTACACAACAAACTCAGTGACCAGTAATGAAGTAAACCGAGCGCTGAAATGAAACCAATACTACATATCAGTTTCCTAGGCATTAGCCAAGCTTGAACAAGGTTTGTCATGGTCTCCTACATAAAATAAGGAGGCTGCTTCCAATATCATATTACCCACTATTAAAATCGTGTGGGAGCAATACAAATTCTGAATAAGAATAAGCAAAAAACATAAAAAATAAACCCGGTAGTATCATCAAATACCTTGCAGTCATTTAAAGCAAGTAGAAATTTGGACCCTGGGAAAAGGCTGGAACCTTCGATACAGTAACAGAAATTTCCAGACATGTAATACCTCCAGGTGATTATAAATTAAATTTGTTGAAAAGCGTGTCGAACACCATATAATATTTCGCTGTTCGTAAAAAAATGGTCTGTTTTTTTAACTCTTAAGATCAACGAAACTTTGTTTCATTGATCTTAAGAGTTCTCTAAATAACATTGTAATTTCGCTCTGTACAAGCATCAAATATTTAGGAATTAAACTGAGCAACAAACTTACCTGGAGGAAGCATATAAAAAAAAAATGACAAACAAGTAAACATCAAGGAAAGATAACTAAAGCGGCTCTTAAGAAAATAATCAGATCTAACTTTATAAAACAAGATACTGATCTATAAAACCCTCATGAAGCCAGTCTGGGTTTATGTAATAAAGTTCTGAGAATGCTTCAACAAATCAAATATAGCTACTCTACAGAGAAGTCACTCGAAAATATCATGCATTGTCACTAACTCATCCTGATGTCGTGTCAAATTAAGCACTTCATGAAGACCACCAAGTTCCTCACGTCGAAGATATCATCAAAGAAATGGACAAGGACAAACTAGCCAGTCGTTCCAGTGCCTTGTTAAAATATCTCCCGGAATCACAAAATAACAGGCGATTTACAATAGATATGGGTAGCTGATCTGTTGGAAGACCAAAACGGACTTGTCGAGAAGCCCTTATCACGTGATTTTGAAATCCTCTTAGCTTTAAAGTCAAGATGTTAACTCGTATAATATTGATGGATTCTGATTGCTACTAATTAATTCGAAAAAATGACTTAAAGGATGCATTATTAATATTTTTGTATTACGTCGAATTCTCTCAGAATAACACTGTAACTGTGACGCTATTTTCCTCAATTTTTAAATGAACTGATATATTAATATTACACATATGCTTATTATGAGATTACTAGTAACTATATTAGACAATAGAAAAATAAATAGATAGCTAATATTTTATCTACATATATATTTCTTATTTAGATCATTTTAAAAAATCGTCACATTTATTTATTAATAACACACTTAACACTGCTTCTAATTAAGATACATAAATAAATATTTAGTCAATAAGAGCTGTTTGCTAGGATTTATAATACAAATGAAATATGAGTACGAAAATAATAGAAACAATACTGAAAAGCGCCGGTGAAACACGAGCAATTTCCGATGCATTGCAAGCGTCCGAGAAACACATACAGCTTGTCCTCTTCAGAAAGTCAGTATCGCTTTTTTTACAGTAGTCTGCCCTTTTACTGTTATTTCTTTGCGTCCACCCGCAGCCCCTGAAGATCCTCTCGCTGTTGTCCAACCTCATAACTGAAAAGAAAAGTAGAAGTAATTATTTAGTTATATATTTATATGCGAAAAGCTTTCAGCCTGATGACGAAAAATGTTTTTTTTTTATATTTTGTTACTTTATTTTTCAACATAATCTTCATCAAGTCTATAACATTTTTCATAACGATGCTATAATGTAGTGATACCATTTTCTTAGAAGGATTTGTCGAGCCTTTTTGATTTTTTTTATCTAACCTATACTCACGTTAATGTAATTATTACCGTAGCGTAGCGTATCGTAGCATTTCTTTCATATTCCGTAATAAAAAAGGGGTTTGTCATAAAAAAATATCGATTACGTCATACCTCCTACACGAATCACTCTGTATGTATTAATTATATTTAAAAAAATGCTGAACTAAAAATAAAATTCGAGAGCTTTTCTCAAAAGTTATCCCTTGAATTTTTAACGAATTTATTCATTGCTTTACGAAAACCCTGTATTTGTCAGTATAAAGTGCACATAATTAATATAACTAGTCATGTGACATCGTAAAATGCCAAACACTTTCTTTAAGAATTGTTTCTTTATATACAATAATATTAAACAATACTTCGTATACAGTATCTACTCATCTGACTTGCCAAATACATTTTTCAGTATCATATTCATAAGTATTTAACAACCAAATAATATAAAAGTATATTTGAACACTTAACAATATTTTTTCCAAATGTTACTTGTTTTTATCGCAATTATGAAGGACTAAAATTTATAGAACGTCTCTCTCTGTAACCAAACAGGATCAACAAGAATTTGCTCCAATGCGAGTACACTAACAGATGAGGTTATTGTTGCCTGATAATCGGACGGTATGCACAGCCGTATTTTCGGTTTATATCAAAGCGGCATACCTGATAATTTCTTCTCGACTTTTTCTTTTCATTAAATTGTCTAGTGTAAAAGATGGTTGCATTGATAAAGTCATGTGTGGAAAATTTTCCTAAATTAACTTGTTTAAGACAATATCTTTATTAAACAATGTTTCAATATTGTAGAACAAACATTAAAACATTTGATTTTCTTTCAATCCATATGGGCTTTCTATAACTATCTGGTAAAGTGTGTCATAGAAACAGAGCAATTTTGAGCATTCAGTAGTTTAAATAATGTGTTTGTTAGCACTTTCTTTCATATGTTTGTTTAAATTTATGTTTGTATATAAATATATACTATACTTATAAATACAATCTTTTAAATCCTTGTCAACGTCGGTCGATTTTCCCTACAAGACTTGTCACTGATCTACCTCGAATCCCCAACCTGGAAATTTGGCTGAACTTCCACCCTTGCAGTGGGATGGATCTTCAGTGGAGATAATATGTAGATAGATAGGTAGTTCATAATTTATTAAAAAAAAAAGCATATCAAAAATTCAAGGGTTCTTTTTCTTTATTGTTATAGGCATTAAAGCTTCATGAAAGATACAAAATTCATATAGAAGCTCACTTGATACTAGCTGATAGCATGAGAAAAAAGCCTGTTCAAAGATGATGTACTTTTCATGTTAATATAATTTTCTTTCCCCTACTTCCCCTCTCCTGATCGGAGATTATAGAATCCGCAGGCCTTGTTCTAGTGGAAGGCGGCATTGAAATGTCCTATAGGATACTCCTTTTTAGCTTTGATAGTGCAAAGTAATAATCTGATTCATAACAATCTGACCTACTTTATGAACTTTGAGAGTAAAGTAAGTGTAAAGTGTAAGACAAGTACTCGTAAACTTTGGTTTTCATAGCATACTATATTCGATTTTGATGTTAATTTAAGAATAAATTTCTCTTAATGCCTTTTAATAACTTAAAATCCATACATTATAGTTTCGGAGAATGTCCATGGAAACGAAATAGGAAAATAAAATATAGTATGTTCCATTTGAAATAAACGATTTAATCGCGACCCAATTTGTCAAATTTTGACCTCCTCTTTTGGGCACCCTGTACCTTTTGAAATACTTCCATTTATATATACACAAACTCCAAGTATCACAAATATTCGGCAAGAAAAAGGGTTATTAGACTACATCATAGCAGATGTTATTAATATTCATTAGGGCTAGTTCTTATATTACATCAAGATTTCTGAGAAACTTGTAGTTCTACAGATAGCGAATGATATTTAAAAGTGCCCGAAAAATCAATAAAATCGGGATGCGGAATAAAACAAAGTGTCCCATTTAAGATATGGAAGTTAATGCTTATTTTCGGTACAATCCGAAGTGTAACATATATGGCAATAATTTCATTACTTTCGTTTTCAAAGACTTTTAATATGCTGCACCATAACACATTGTTGAACAGTTCACTTGACTTTTATTTCATCAAATAATCAAAACCTTGTAAAATCTTATCTAGAAAATCGCATTCAATATGTAAGATATAGAGGTTATAAATACATAAATATTAACGTCATTTATGGTGTACTCCAAGGGTCTGTCCTTAGTTCCTTATTATTTAATATTTTTATTAGTAATATTATATTTTTGTTTAGAAAGTACAATATAAATTATTTACAGAGACACAGATTATTTATGCATGGGATATAAAATGTTTATATCCCTTATAAAAGGGGATTATATGTATATGTTTACATATACGTTTTTTTTTTTTGAAATGAACGGACTGGTATCTAAACTCCCTCTCAACGTATAAAATTGTAATGTTATGAGCTTTACAAAAGTAATGACTGGCATACTTACGATTATACGTTGAATAACATCTCTATAAATCGTCCTAATATCTTTAAAGACCTACATATAATTTTTGACCAGAAGGTATGATCTGTAGATTGTTACAACATTATCATAAAACAGTCCTACAAATGCCTGGGATTTTGATATAAAATTCAAAAGAATTTATTTTCAGTGTCACGTTAGTACTATTACTTAACATTTATATTAAAACTCGATTTGAGTATGCGTCTATCATTCCCATTCATCAAGTACACTGCGAAAATATCGAGATAATACAAAAAAAATTCTTGAAGTATCTTAATTTCAGATAGATGGTATATATCCTGCATGACCAACAAAATTTATTAAATTCGGGTGACGTCATATGTTTAGAAAGGGGAAAAGTACCACCCTGGTATATTTCGATATAATATTATTAATTTTTTTCATAGTTCCCCTCAGTATTAGAACAGATCAAATTAAATGTACCCAGAACCATATAGCGATCCCCATACACATTTTACTTCCAAAAGCCACGTACCAATTTATTTCTATATTCCACAATCTATCAAATGTGTGCAAACTACTCACTAGTGCAAGATAACGTATTTTTTCCTGTACCATTACAAAAGTTAAAAATTATTTTATAACACAAAATGCTTAATATATTAGAAAAAATACCCATATTGGTAACGTATATGCAATGTAACATTTTTCTGCACTTGTTTTATAGCAATTTCTTTTTGTTTTAGCAATATGTAGTTTCTGTAGTTATAGTTTTTTATATAATTATTGTATTAGGCATATAATTAGTTTCCATATTAACCGTAATATTGCGTATTTATAATGTAAATTTATTGCATTTGTAATATTTCTATTGTGTTTCTATCCTATAATTGGAAATGTCCAATTTCTGTTGGATAGCTACAAACAAATAAATTAATAGAACACCTGTGAAAACTTCTACTGACAAATTCTTGTTTTTATATTAGTTGTAGCTTCTCAAAAATGTCTAATAGGATTTTTACCGTGATATATTCCATATGAAAAGTATATCTTTTTTTTAAATAAACTAACGTATTGAAGTAATGATTGATAGAAACTTTATTATTGTAGAAAATTATTTTTTTCAAAATTAAGGCTGTTCAATTTTATAAAAACAATTATAGGTGATAAAAAACATATCATTACCTCATATTAATAATAAAAATTCCAAATAAAATAAAAGGAGTTGAAAAAGGAAATATCATCGTGACTGTTCAGTCAGTAATTTTATTTGGTTTTATGCAAGGACGATCTACAACATCGAACTTAATTTGTATTACCTAAAGCATAGCTGAAACTTTTGGCCAGCGTAAGCAAATAGACGTCATTTACATCGACTTCACATCATTTGACATTTACATCGTCAAAACCTTTGACAGGGTCGATCATAATATACTACTGAGTAAGCTTGCAAGACTTGGTTTTTTAATAAATTTATTAAGCCTTCTAAAGTACTATCTCTCTAACAGAAAACAGTACGTTGAAATCAACGGTTTCAAGTCGCTTGAGTATAGTGCCAATCGGGTGTGCCACAAGGCACTATTCTCGGTCCCTTGCTGTTTAATATCTTTATTGATGACATCGTCACTGTAATATCTGTCAATTATCTGTTATGTTCTGACGACCTTAAATTATTTTAAGATTATTACTTCCCTGGATGGTTGTGCTCTTTTGCAGAACAATCTGTCTAATGTTCGTAATTGGTGTACTAGTAACAAACTACATCTAAGCGTATCTAAGTACAATCTTATGTCCTACTCCACTAAATTTACGATTATAAGTTTGAATTTTCAATTTATTTGCGATGACAGCACTCGACGTGAGGCGGGAATGTTGTTCTCAAATATTTTTATACACTTCACAATATGATTGACTGTCAATGCCTATTGGGCAAGCTGAATTTTTATATACCACAATTGAATGTTCGAACATCCAAAACCTTTTACCTCCCTATTCCGCGTACTAATATTCTAAAATTCTCACCCCTCTTTTCAATGTACACTAAATACAACAACAACTGTCGTAAATTCGATATATTTCACTGCACTCTTCTTTTTATTAAACTTTGTTATGCTTGATCACGCATTTTTGTTTTTATATTTTTCATATATTATTTCATATGCCTAGGTATTAAATGTGTATATACATATTGTATTAGATTTGTTTATTTATTTGTGTAATTTATTAGTCTAATTTGATTCTGTACACTTGCTGTACTTTTCTGCTCCGTAAATGGGTTTTCCTGTAGATTAGTCGTAATAAATAAATAAATAAATAAATAAATAATACAGTTCCGTACTTCGGTACTTTAATTTTAATAATAACTCCATTATATCCACCCTATTAGTATATCACTTTCTTAAATCACCTTCATCATTAATGAATATGATTTCGATGACGGTGGTGAATTTCGGAATAATTATTAATATTATTTTAAGCTCTCAATTGAACGTCTAAATACTTACGGTTATCAAAATAATTAATCACGTCTCCTTTAATCCTAGATAATCTATAATAATTCCAGACGAACTGGAAATAAACGCTAAAAATTTGGACAATTATATTTTTTATTGAATATGAATTGGCTATCCACCGGTAGTGATTATTTCAAATCCCAAAAGTTAGCAATAAATAGTTGTTTTTAACACCAAATTATATTTATAGGTATTATGACCCATTCGTGCTAATTATACTCCTAAAATTCAGAGAATTCCAATTGAGTGGTACTTCCGTAGGGATTTTTCATTCTCGATTGAATGCGTTGAAAGTTATTCTGTTTTTATATATTTTGAAAATTTGTAACTAAACACCCGTTTGTCAAAGAATTATGTTATAAACATGTTTTACTGATGTTATAAATATTTTTGAAGGCTTTTGGATCAGTTTTAATATAGTAGCTGGTCCTTTTATAATATTTTGAAAGCTTATGTGCAACAATTGATTAAAAATAAAAGAAACGTAACAGTGGATTTCAATAAATGTGGACGCGTCAACGGTAGATGTAAATTTTTCTCGCCATGTGATGTCTGATGTACACCACTTCCTAGTATAGAACTTTCTCGAATTCTTCAACATATTTCTTTATATTTTTCTCTTATTGCTTTTAATTGTGATTTTTTATATCACTGTGTATACTGCTGTACCACATTTCTATTTCGACAAATATATTTATTAAAAATAAACAACAAACACTTCAAGTATACTTATTTCTAAATGAGTTATGAAGAACTATCTTAATAAATAAGTAATGTACAGGGTTATCTACATAACATTCTACCCCCCTTAAATGTTCTATTCTTTGAAATAAAAAAATATTGTAAATACAATAGTTGTAGGAAATTTTACTGCGATCTCAGGCATGTATTTAGAAAAACAATCGAATCTCACGTTTCGGAGATCTAGACCAGACTTATGTTTTTTTAATAGAATACCCTGTTTATTTTTCAATTTTTGAAATCCACGTGCTTTTTCAATTATAACAATATATACATGTTATATGTTTGCTATAGTAGTTTGCAGAGTATCGCCATTTGAAATATTGAAAATCAAACAAAATCAAGATCGCCATGGAAAATTTGAAACGAGAATTACAAGAATTGTTATAAACAGAGTTTGATAAATTAAATTAGATTTTATTTCTAATGTTATCATAGTTATATTAAAATGCATATTTCTGGATGGAACAAAAAATGTTATTAAAAACTATATTTATAAATTATAGAAGGTGTTCTATAATACCTCCATTTTGTGCAATACAGAGTGCATACCTCCTTAACAAATTTAAATCTAAGTTTGTAAGCCAAGATACCAGTCTCGTTCATGTCTCTGATCTCTCAACATATTTTTTCTGTAAGTTCTACTACGTTATTTGACCTTTCCGTATATAACCGATCTTTCAAAGTTCCCCACAGAAAGAAATCCAGTCGGGTCAGGTCAGGACTTCTGGCCGGCCATAAAATAGTTACATTTGAACCTATCATATCCTCGTAATTATTGTTTAAAATTTTCCATGGCGATCTTGATTTTGTTTGATATTCGATGTTTCCAAGGGCGATATTGTGCAAACTACTAGGGCAAAGATATAACATGTATATATCGTTATAATCAAAAAGCACGTAGATCTAAAAAATCGAAAAATAAACAGGGTGTTCTATTTAAAAAAACAGAAGTTTGGTCTAGATCTCCAAAACACGAGATTAGATTGTTTTTCTAAATACATGTCTGAGATCTCAGTAAAATTTTCTACAACTTTCGTATTTACCATTTTCTTCTATTTCAAAAAGTAAAACAGTTAGGAGGGATAGAATGTTATGTGGGTAACCTTTGTACAATCAGCAATGTATTATGTAGCAGTGCATTGTTGGTTGTTGACTGTCCCTTTTATATCCTTAATCGCTATTAACGACAGGATGACTCTTTTTCTACAAATTTTCTGACCATCGGAGCTGGAATAGGCTATTAAACATACACAATCGAAACAGTAATAAAGCTTAAGAGAACTGTCCCCAATAAAGTGTAATTTAGGGAACCCAGAACATTTGCTATAAACCCTACTAACAATAAATACTATCGCTATAAACCAATATTTAACCTTAACATTTATTTTTTTCGCAGATACGTGATCTTAATTAGTTCCTGACCTCCTTAACCTTTCGTCGGGTGCAGTCTGAATCCGAACACATTCGGGCGCAATGCGTCTGAGAGATCCCGTATCAAATCTTATACAATTTAGATTTTAATGAGGTGAAGACTCAATTTAACGCTTATTTTAATTAATACAATACAATAATAAATATTGCACACCAGTTTTTAATCGCAATAATTAAATTGACATAAAGGAACTCATTTCATGTTGTAAAACAATAAATTTGGAATATTTTTATAGGAGATCCAGCTATTGACAAGTGAATACAAAATACAAACCACCTATTTTTTCATATAAAAGTCATAAAGTTATATAACAAAAGATTTGGACTTGAATTACAACGAAAAATTATTACTACCTATTACTGCCTATTTTAAGTGTAAACAATAATTATAAATCCTCTTCATCATTTTAACACGTTCCAAACAAAAATAAACGTCACATTATTGATAACAATATTTAGTATGAACCACTAATTTAACACCCAAATGTGTTAGTTTTGAATAATACTACTATAAGAAGCTATAATAAGTAAGTGCAGAAATCCCAAAAAAATATTATTAATTTAAATAATGAAAGGAATCTAGACAACAAAATAGAGAAGTGAAAATAATAACGTAATCAGGCGCAATGCATCTGACAAATCCGGGCGGCCCATATAAGGCCAGATAATGCACTAAAAAAAAATCGACACCATGTTGAGAAGAGTGGTTTGGAGCTAGGAAGATATGAGGGAGTTTGATTTAATATTCGTAATACACACGAAAGGGCAAAAAAAAAAGTGACTGCCGGATCTCACAGATCGGCTGCGCCCGACAGAGGGTTAATATTACTTTGGGTTTATTAAGAAGGTAGTCTCTCGAGGAGTAGTCTCTCGACTACTGAATGTGGAAGGTGATTTCTAGATTGGAGTTGTCAACGCGTTAGTCTGTCCAGTTCGTTAAGATCCGATTTACTATACATTAATACGACGAACGAATATAACATATGTTGAAATATTTAATAACCCTTTTAGTTTTTTTATTATATTATTTTACTACATAAATTATTACGACAAAATAAACTAATCATTTCATTTAATACGGCAATTCAAAACCATTTCAGTAATTTTTAAGAATGAATCGAATTTTATCAATCGATTAGCAAATAACAATGATATAAATAAAAATGAAAATTCCCTTTTTTAACCACCCGATATGTTTAAGTTATCTTGAAAATATAAAACGTATAAGTTGCTTATACAACAGAAACAATAATTACATCCATTTATTTATCAGCTCAAATATAGTATACCTTTTGTAAAAAGTTTCCTACAAAACGGCGCGTGTCCTTCTTGCCCAATATATTCTTCAGTACAATTTTTGTAAAACGGACTACTTGTGTCGTTCGAATTCAGATTCCCGCATTCTGACGTTTCCGCAGAATTGCATTGGAAACATTTAAGTCCTAAACCTGAAACAATTAAATAATCACATGAACATAATACACTTTGTATTATTATTAACAAAAGGATTTAGTTTGTCTTATTTTATTTGATTTATTATAACAAATATTGGTTTCGTGAATCATGGAAATACTCAGGTTTAATCTAGAATAATACAGCTACTCGATTAAAATAATTGTATAACTATGCGTAATACATAGATAAAGGTTGTTCCATTAATCTTAAGTAGTTCATGAATCATAATTAATTAATTTAGTTTAAAGAAAAACAATACATTATGCAAGTTTTATATTATAGTTCATTTATTCATTTAATATAATTTTATCCGTACACACGTCATTAGTACTTTTCTATACAATGCAGTCAGGTGTACTGAAAATGCAATAAGCAGATTTGACAAATCCTATAAATAAGTGCATTTCGATTCTTGTACGCAGGCGGACACAAGTCTACTTTAGTATCCAGTTATATGTAAAATATATACACCCTGTATGTATGTATATATATATATATATATATATATATATATATATATATATATATATATATATATATATATACAGGGTGATTCAGCTAACCCGTTCATTAAAAGTTTATGAACTTCCCATTGGAATTCACTTTTTAAAATTTGGAATCAGGGGTTAGCGAGGACGATCTATTCAACTAAAGTATTTTTGCTTTTCTGACACTTCCGATTATACCGGAAGTAGCTATCAACTTCCTTATTTTAAATAGAATACCCAGTATATTATTACATTTTTGAATTACCCTGCTGATTTTAAGTGAACTTTCTTAACAATTCCCTATATTTGCTACTATAACTTTTGTTTTGAATAAGTGACGAGCATTCCAATGGGATACTACAAAACCTAATTTTTTCAAAAAAATTAAAATATCTCAAAAACTGCTGAAGATAGATATCGGGAATTGTTAAAAAAGTTCACTTAAAATTAGCAGTGTAATACAAAAATATAATAATATACTGGGTGTTCTATTTAAAATAAGGAAGTTGATAGCTACTTCCGGTATAACCGGAAGTGTCAGAAAAGCAAAAATACTTTAATTGAATAGATCGTCCTCGCTAACCCCTGATTCCAAATTTTGAAAAATGAATTCCAATGGGAAGTTCATAAACTTTTAATGAACGGGTTAACTGAATCACCCTGTATATATATATATATATATATATATATATATATATATATATATATATATGGCGAGTTTTTGCATCTTTTAGTGTCGCTTCTCGCATCCCAGACTCGCTTCTCGCATCCCATCGTTTCCTATAGTTCCAGTCTCCTCCGTAGAGTCCTCTACTTTCCATTGCGGTGCGGATGTTGAAAATCCATTTCTTCCGTGGCCTGCCTCGTTTATTTCTTTGTGCTGGTGTCCAGTTCAAAACCTTGAATGGTATCCTTTCTTCGTTCATACGTTACAGGTGTCAATACCATTTTAACTGCTCTTCAGTTATATCGTTCATTATCGTATTTTTTACTTCCATTTTTTTTTATGATGGTCTCATTTCTTACCTGGTCAAGTAAAGTTAAACCGGAACATCTTCTCTAGTACATCATTTTGGTTGAGAGAAGTTTTTGTGACGTATTTTTATCTATAGCCCACACTTCTGACCCATACGTCAGTGCTGGCTGAATCATAGCCTGATATATACTTCTTTTTGATTTTTTTATAGGTTCTTACTCCACAGGATTAGGTGTAGTGCTTTAATCACATTTCTTCCTTGTCCTATTTTCTTTAGTATATCTTTATTATCCTTTCCCTTTTTAAAAATGGAATTTATGTAAATTACACAAAGCAACTCATACGTTCTTGTGGTGGCATATTTAATTAACTCGATAGGTACTACTCCGTTAACTCCTATTTCGTCTATATCTAGTTATGTGTCTAAATACTCTCCACGTTGTTCTATCCAATAGATTATTATAGCAGTATTTTTTTTGAGTGTAAAAAACCCTTAAAGTCATTTTTAGTAGATACAATCTGTCCCAATATTTCTTTTATAATAAGATACAATCCACTTTTTTAATAGCACGCCGAATATTTTAAGTAATATTTTAAGTAATTAAACATGGACGTAAAGATTATTTCAAAGTACATCTGCAAAACATGAAGAGAATTATACATTATAATGTATACTATTTAGAAGATTCGTTGGTTTCTTACACCAGAAACTCCATTGCTGAACAACAGTCTTTGGTTTTTCGTTGTCGACGAACTGAATTTAGAGGTTTAAACACCGCCTGTCTCTCCTCAGTGTCACATTTTACAGATTAGAACTATTAACATGATTCGTTGGTTTCTTATACAAGAAAATATAATGAAAGGACTAATGATATCTAAAAAATTATAGTTCCTTCGATTCTCGTTTGTCAATGCATTGAATTTAAAGGTATGTTCTTGAGAAAACACCACCTGTCTTTCCTTAGCGCCACATTTTATAGACTGGATTTATAAATATGATTTGTTAATTCCTTACATAGAAAATGTGATGAAACTACTCATGATATCGAAAATATTATCATACAACATTTTTGCTTTTCGTTTGACGATGTGCCGAATTTAAAGCTGAGATTTTAAGAAAACACTGCTTGTCTCTCCTGATCGCCACTCTTCACAGATAGCAACTATCAAGACGATTCGTGGATTTTCTACAGAAGAAAATGTGATAAAATGACATGAATGATATCGAAAAAATTATAGTCTCTTCCATTTTCGTTTGACGGTGAGCTAAACTTAAAGGTATATTTTTGAGAAAACACCATCTGTCTCTCCTCAGCACTATGGTATACAGATTGTAACTGTTAAGACGATTCGATGTTTTCATATACAAGAAAATATGATGATCCGACTAATTATATGCAAAAAAGTATAACTTCTTTGCTTTTTGTTTGGCGAGGTGCTGAATTTAAAGGAGAGTTCTTGAGAAAACACCACCTGTCTCTCCTCATCATCACATTTTATAGATTGGAACTATCAACATGATTCGTTTGTTTCTTACACAAAAGAATGTGATGAAATGACTCATGATATCGAAAATATTATAACATTTTTTCTTTTGGTTTGGCGCTGTACTGATTTTAAAGCTGAGATTTTAAGAAAACACTGCTTGTCTCTCCTGATCGCCACGTTTCACAGATTGTAACTATCAAGACGATTAGTGGGTTTCCTACAGTAGAAAATGTGATAATTTAATATGAATGATATCGAAAAAATTATAGTTTTTTGTATTTTCGTTTGACGAAGAGTTAAATTTAAAGGTATGTTTTTGAGAAAACACCACCTGTCTCTCCTCAGTACTATAGTATACAGATTGTAACTATTAAGGTGATTCGATGTTATCATATACAATAAAATATGATGATCCGACTAGTTGTATGGAAAATAGTATAACTTCTTTGTTGTTTGTTTGGCGAGGTGCTGAATTTAAAGGCGAGTTCTTGAGAAAATACCACCTGTCTCTCCTCATCACCACATTTTATAGATTGGACCTATCAACATGATTCGTTTGTTTCTTACATAAAAAAATGTGATGAAATGGCTCATGATATCGAAAATATTATAACATTTTTGCATTTGCTTTGGTAATGTACTGACTTTAAAGCTGAGATTTTAAGAAAACATTTATTGTCTCTCCTGATTGCCACATTTCACAGATTTCAACTATTAAGACGGTTAGTTGGTTTCCTACAGAAGAAAATGTGACGAAATGATCAGTGATATCAAAAATATTATAACATTTGTGCTTTTCGTTTGGCGATGTGCTGAATTTAAAGCTGAAATTTTAAGAAAACACTGCTTGTCTCGCCTTATCGCCGTATGTTTCACAGAATGCAACTATCAATGCGATTAGCGGGTTTCCTACAGAAGAAAATCTGATATAAGGACTAATGATATCGAAAAAATTATAATTTCTTCCATTTTCGTTTGGTGATGCGCTAAATTTAAAGGCATATTTTTGAGAAGACACCGCCTGTCTCTCCTCAACGCCACATTTTACAGATTGGAACTATTAACCTGATCCGGTCGTTTATTACACAAGAAAATGTGATAAAATGATTCATGATATCAAAATATTATAGCATCTTTGCTTTTCGTTTGGTGATGTCCTTTCGATATCGGAATTTAAATGTGATATTTTAATAAAACACTTCTTCCCTCCCCTGATCGCCACGTTTCATATATTGCAACTATCAAGGCGATTTGTTGGTTTCATATAGAAGAAAATGTGACGAAATGACTAATAATGTCGAAAAGAATATAGTTTCTTCGATTTTCGTTTGGCGATACGCTAAATTTAAAGGCATGTTTTTCATAAAGCACCACCTATTTTTCCTCAGCGCCACAGTATACAAATTTTAACTATCAAGATGATTTGTTGATATAATATACAAGAAAATACGGTAAACCAATTAACTATATCAAGAAAAGAATAACTTCTGTATGTTCCATATGACAACGTCCTGAATTTAAAGGTGAATTTTTGAGGAAACACCGAGTCTCCTCAGCGCCACATTTTACAGATTTTGGCTATCGACAAAATTCGCTGATATCTTATACAAGAATATATGATGAGAAGACTCACAGTATCGAAAATTTTATAACGTTTCTTCTTTTCGTTTAGTGGTGTGCTGAATTTAAAGCTGAGATTTTAAGAAAATACTCTGTGACTCGCCTGATTATCACGTATCACATATTGCAACTATCAAGATAATAAATTGGTTTACTACAGAAGAAAATGTGATTAAATAAGTAATAACATCGAAAAAATTATAGTTTCTTTGATTTTCGTTTAACGTTGCACTAATTTTAAAGGTATGTTTTTGAGAAATCAGCACCTGCTTCTCCGCAGCACCACATAATTGTATCTACCTGTGTATTTCTAAAATTTTAAGAACCCACTACTTGGCTCTTCTGATCACCACGTTTCACAGGTTGCAAATATCAAAACAATCAGTTGGTTTCCCACGGAATAGAATGTGACTAAATGACTAATGATATCGAAAAAGATTATAGTTTATTCGATTTTCGTTTGCCGATACACTGGACTTACGGATATGTTTTTGAGAAAACACCATTTATGTCTCCTCAGCACCACAGTATATATATATATATATATATATATATATATATATATATATATATATATATATATATATATATATATATATATATATTGCAATTATAAATATAATTCGTTAATGTCATACACAAGAAAACATGATAAAATGACTATATCGAAGACAGTATAACTTCCTCGCTTTTCTTTTGGCGACGTGCTGAATTTAAAGGTGACTTTTTTTGAGAAAATACCGCCTGTTTCTCCTTAGCACCACATTTTATTGGAATTATCAACATAACTCGTTGGTTTCTTGTACAAGAAGATTTGATAAAATGACTCATGGTACCGAAAATATTATAACATCTTTGCTGTTTGTTTGGCAATGTGCTGAATATGTCTTTTGAAAGGTGAGATTTTAAGAAAACACTGCTTGTCTCTCCTGATTGCCACATTTCACAGCTTGCAACTATGAAGACAATTAGTGGGTTTCCTACAGAAGAATGTGTGACAAAATAAGTAATAATATCGAAAAAATTATAGTCTCTTCCGTTTTCGTTTGACGATGAGCTAAATTTAAATGTTTTTGAGAAAACACCACCTGTCTCTCCTCAGCACTATAGTATACAGATTGTAACTATCAAGATGATTCGTTGATGTGATGCACAATAAAACATGATGAAATGACTAATTATATCGAAGACAGTATAACTACTTCGCTTTTCGTTTGGCGACGTGCTGAATTTAAAGGTGAGTTTTTGAGAAAATACCGCCTGTCTCTCTTTTGCGCCAAGATTTACAGATTGCAACTATCAAGATGACTTGTCGGTTTTTTACAGAAGAAGATATAACCAAATGATTAATGAGATCGAAAGAGTATAACGTTTTTATAGTCATAATTTTTATGGTTAGTTTTATATGGATATGAATATCGTCTCAGAAAACGATGAGACGAACGAGTACTAAGAAAGTCGTGTTTAAAACTCTCCTAATAAAGGACATTGGCATCGATATCGAACTTTAAAAAAAAGTGTAGATATTACGCAAGTATATATTAACCTAGCGATATTAATTAAAATTGATGTGGAGCCTAAACTGTTTTTCTTTACTAATAACTGTTATCCCTAAATGAAAGGCACTTTCGGCGATAACAACTTCAATTCTCGTCTCTGTTGGAAGTTCGAAAGTAAAAACCATGAATTAATCTAAAAATCATATATCTGACGTATAGCGTCGTTTATTTTAAACTTGTTCCTGTCTGAACTTCCAGTTTTTTCTTCTTTATATTTGTTTCATATTCATATCGAATTACATGATATACGATAGTTATATACACTTTTATTAATAAACTTACATATTTCAATAAATGAGGGAAGGAAAAAAGCATTTTTTATCGGTTTTACTTTCTATAATGTTTTAGAATTCTGTATATACGAAAATATACTCGTAATAATACTTTCGCCAATATTAAGTAATAGTATCTCATTTTCTCAGTTTTACGTTCTATAATATTTTATTCTTTATATATTTAATAAGACATACGTCATAATTAATAGATAATTAACTGTGTATTCCTGAACTATCCCTAATTGAAGTATCGTGACAAAGAATGTATATTTAAATAAGATTAAACTTTGGTTACTTACCTATTGAAAGAGAACACGTGAAGATGACTATCACTTGACTAAACCTGGCAGTGACCATCCTGCGTCTGCAATTATACAATTTACAATTAATATTTAATCAACTAATTATGTAAATTTCTTTAAATATAAAACCAAGTGTCTTTTTTATCTAAAATAGTATATGTGAACTATATAGTGCACTCAAAAGTTCACGCGTACATATCCGGTAAATTTGTTAAACATTTCTTTTGTTGCTTAGATGTTTTTAAATTTACAAAAAGTTAAACACATAAAATTACCTTCCCCTGAAGCCTCAGGATAAGGCGAAGAAGGCTACACATGGAGACGGAGACGAACGAATCCATGCTCAGGGGGAAGTGCCAAACTCTCCCTGTTGATTCTAACCATACAATAACCCTCCTAAACCTAAGGTCAGTCCGCCACTCCAGGCAATAACATGAACATTTTCGCAGACACCTGTACGTGCTGTAACGTGCCCTACGTGACCCGAAGCAAAATATTGAACTATTGTCATTTCCATGTGCGGCAACGAACTTGAGTGACCACCGTAGTCTCTCCTCTATGCCAATAGAATCTGTTTACGCGCTTTTTATAAAGGGTGGTTCAACCATAATGCACGATGTTAATTGTGAGTCACACCTAAACGTCAAGTTTTTTGCCCAACTGAATTTGACATTTCTTTGTTTCAGTGTTTGACAAATTCAACCATGGAGATGTACACAATTGAGCAGCGCGTTAAGATTGTTGAAGCCTTTTACGAAAATGGGCGTTCAAATCAAAATGTATTTCGTGCACTTCGTGACTTTTTTGGTCAGCATAATCAACCAAATGTGTCCACAATCGGGAGAATTGTGCGCAAATTTCAGCAAACCGGGTTTGTAGGAAATGTGAAAACACCTGTGCATGCTCGCCTAGTTCGTTCTGCGGAAAACATTGCTGTTGTTCGCGATAGTGTAGCAGAAGAGCCGTCAACCTCGACTCGTCGTCGTGCCCAACAATTGAACATCCCACGAACATCACTGATGCGAATTTTGAATAAAGATTTGAATTTACACGCTTACAAGGTTCAATTGACTCAAGAGCTAAAGCCTACTGACCATTTCAAGCGTCGTCAATACGCCGAATGGTTGGTTGAACAGACAGAAGTGAATGGCGACTTTACAAAGAAAATCACCTTCAGCGACGAGGCACACTTTCACCTCAGTGGATTCATTAACAAGCAAAATTGCCGCATTTGGGCAAATGAGAATCCACGAGTGATTGTTGAAAAGCCGATGCATCCACAAAGAGTGACTGTTTGGTGCGGTTTATGGGCTGGCGGCGTCATCGGGCCGTACTTCTTCGAAAATGAGGTCGGCCAAGCAGTTACCGTGAATGGTCTTCGTTATCGCGAGATGATAACGGACTTCTTGTGGCCAGAAATTGAGGATATGGACCTGGACGATATGTGGTTCCAACAGGATGGTGCCACTTGCCACACAGCCAACGAAACAATGGCACTTTTTCGCGAGAAATTCAATGGCCGTGTTATCTCACGTCGTGGCGATAATTTAATTGGCCGCCACGATCATGTGATTTGACACCGTTGGACTTCTTTCTGTGGGGATATTTAAAAGAAAAAGTGTACGTCAATAAGCCAAGAACAATTCAAGAGCTAAAGGATGAGATAATTCGGCACATTAACGACTTTGAATCTCAATTATGTCTCAGAGTCATTGAAAATATGGACCATCGGATAGAGGTATGCCACCGAAGCCGTGGCGAGCATTTGGCCGATATTTTGTTTCACACATAATTGTCATAGATCCTTCTATCATAATAAAAAATATTAAGATAATTCTCTGAAAATTTTTTGCTTTATTTACAATTGACATCGTGCGTTTTGGTTGGACCACCTTTTATAATATGTCGTGAAAGAAGGTAAAACAAATTCTAGGAAATTGCTAGTGGGCTATAAACATCTAGAACCGATACATTTAACTGAATGCGCCTTCGCTGATGATGCTATGATATGCATAAAAAACCAAAAAGATTTACAACAAAATTTAGAATTATAGAATACGGCACTTATGGAGAGAAATCTAAAAACAGACAAAACAAAAGTAGTGCTGGAATTATGTACAAGTAATTGAGAAGAAGGACATTGGTAATAGCCGGGGATTGAAACCGGATACCATGAAATGAATGTATGAGGCAATTCTCAAATCCAGACTGACGTATGCAGCACTGGTCTGGTGGGAGAGAGCCTGTTTAAAGTCGGAAGCCAACCGACTTAACAAGCTAAGAGGATTGATTCTAAGAAGTATAACCGGAGCCCCAAGATCAACACCGATCGAGGTGATGGGGATACTGATGGAGATACCACCTCTTGATGAAGCTTCACCTGAAAGCAGAAGCCGTAAAGGCAATGCACAGGGTGGGAAACGTGGATAGGAAGGTGGGGACCTGAATAGACTTTCAAGGGAGCTAGCTGAGGAGGGACTCCTATGGATGCCCTCTGACAGTACGGGTGTCCACTTTCTGTTTAATAAGAATATAAGATCACTCTCCCCAGTAAGACCGACTGGATGGAGGGTCGCGTTTGATTACCGCCCAATGGAGACATCTGGTACACGGATGGAGCCAAGACTGGGAACAGAGCGGGTGCGGGGGTGTATAAGCGACGCGATAGGATAGGTAAAACCTTCCCCTTGGGCAAATACACTACCGCACTCCAGGTCAAGCCAGTTGCAATTATTGATTCACTTGGCAGGGAAGGGACCGGTGGAACTCATATGGATACCTGGGCATAATAGCATTAAGGGAAATCTAATTGCAGATAACCTTGCCAGACTAGAGACCAAGGAGAACCTCTATGGACCAAAACCTGCAGTGGGAATAAGTCGGAATCTGATCAGAGACTGCATATATGGCTGGGCCATTTATTGTACTGGGAGACCAGTACAATAAAAGGTGAAGAGTATTAACGGGTTGCCGAATAACCAAACTCTTCATCGAATAGTCAGTGATTGAGAAATGGGCCCAAGAATTCATTAAATTGAACAGGCATAAAGCCAGAATTCTGGTGGGAATCATTATGGGCCACCATAGTAGCCTGAAAGTATATAAGCACAAGCTGAGGCTGACTGATAACCCGGCCTGCAGATACTGTAAAGAAGAAGAGGAAACCTCGATTCGTCTTCTTTACACCTGCCCCGCACTGGAGGAGAAGAGGTACCTTATATTACGGACCCCTGTTATCCAAGAGGAGGCGAGGCTTAGGGCAGGGGACGTGTCTAATTGCTCCTTTTATGGAATAGCATATTTGGATAATGACCCGTATAAGGGGCGATCGCCAAGGGACTACCCATGCGATCAGTGGCTGATGAGGCCCAAACCCTCAGACAGAAACCAGAACAGACAGAAATTAGATATTTAGGAGTCATGATAAAATGTAGTGGGGAAAATGGGGCAGAGAAAGAAACAACAGAGTAGACAAAACAACAACAAAATTATACTACTAGTTAAATAACACCCTAATTATCTATCTATCTAAGGAGGAAATATCAACAAAATGAAAAGTAACTGTGTATAAAACTATATTCAAATCAACTTACATTAATGTAAAATATGGACGTTGGAGAATGACAGCAAAGTAAGATATAGGCCATTGAAATAAAATTCTTAAAAGATATAAAAGATATAACACGGAAAGATAGAGTAAGAAATGCAATAGTGAGAAAATAACTGAAAGTTGAACAATCATTACAAGGTATAGAATGACGAGAATCGAGATAGTTTGTACATATTGTAAGGACGGAAGGTGAAAGACAAATAAAAACGATATGGGAAGTAAGAACGATACAAGAGGATCAAGTGATAAACAAAGAAGAATTGGCATAAAATAAGAAAAGTTGGGCTAGATATATTTATATTTAAATAAACGTTTGACTTTATTAAAAACCTTGTTAATTGTTCAAACCGGGAAGTAGGTACATTGAGAATGTTTCAGATCTCCTTTCTGAAAAATTTCTAAAAGGAGTTTCAGGAGTTTTAAAGAAATCTCCATATCCGAGTTACAGAATTTATTCCAGTTGCAGAATCCACCATGTATATTATGTTTTATATACAGATATTGTAAATGTTTGGTGGTTCCTCAAACAAACTGCGAAAGCATTTTTTTACTTTTAATTTTATTTCGTCAATAATAATGATCGTTATTATCTTTTATAGTTATATACAAATTTCTAGGTATATGCGGTAGAAACTCAATTAAACGAGTATGTGTATTTTCTATAATTCTCCAGAATTCGATATAGTTTATAGATATTGAAACCATTTTATATTTAATGATCTGATTTTATTAATTCTTAAGGAAATATCAAATATATTATTAATTATTCTCAATAAGTTGTTTAAATCCGGTTGATATAAGCTGGACTATCGTATCCATACGATAATATCAATGATGTTTTAATTAATTAATAAAAGGTCTGATAATTGTGACAAGATAAGGATAACGATAGCGTTATCGGTTCTACTAAATCGGGATTTGTCCACAAAATATAATCTAAAGTACACATATTTTCAGCGTACGTCGATCTCACGTTTGAATGATTAAAATGAACACGTCTCTGGCGTCAGCAGGACCAGGTCGACATTGATTATTGTCGAGCCACCTTCTGATACTCCGTTTGTTTCGTGATATTTGTCAATAAATAAAATTATATTTTTTGTGATCGTAGATAAAAATCGTATCAATTTATTAATTCGGAGAACTTTTGAATATATTCTCTTTCGAAGAATTAGAAAAGTAATAATAATAATTTACTTTATCCAAAAATTCGTGTGCAGTTTTTCAATGAATGCAAAAAAAAATAATCGTAAAATTTGAAGTTTAATTGACTCAGAGTTTGTAAAACCGAAACTGTTTCGATCATAAAAATGACAGAATTTAATAATAAAACGAGTAAGGAAATCGCAATAATATTGCGTCGCCCCCTCACTCATGTCGAAGGCACCTCCGGAGTATGCCTCTAGAGGCTTCAGATCAAAAAACAAAAGTTACCACGTTGTTCACAAAGGTCGATTTACTGCATTGAAAAGCATTTCGTACATCGACCTAAAAATTTCGTGACACACAGGAAAACAGCCATTTAGTAAATAGAGATAGGTTTCTTCTAATATATGGCCCTATATACAAAATCGAAAAAGGAAAATTGCCATATACAATTTGTATAATGGATATTTGCGCGTGTATCAATTTAGTGACGACGCACAGATTACATGCTACACCACTCGCAATTGTTACTAATATTCCACAACTACCAGCACGTATGTCTAGCGACACATGTTTCAATAAACTACGTACGGGACAGACAGTTAATAATTTGCCGAACAAAATGCAATTATGAAGTCACGTCTTAAATTTATTTTATAATTTGATTCATTGGCGTCTCAATATTTCCGTAAAATTTATTTTAATTTTTATTGAATTTATTTCATTTATTTTGATGGAAATATCACTTCCATTGAATGTTTTTGTGGATAACCTTTTCATTACTCTGTCGTAGGTTAACGGATTTGTATTGTACTACTGTTATCCTAAAACGTGTTTTCGGCACGACACTGTTTAAAAATGTCAGTTGATTGATTCATACGATTGTTACTTGTGAGGCACACGCAAAGAATCATTATACAAACTATATATTGAGTTGTATATGATATAATCCTTTATGACTATATGTATATACATATATACTGAAAACATTTTATGCTAACAAATACAGAGTTTACTTCATAATGTGGGACTTTTTGTTCCAATTATATAAGAGTATGTAATGTATATCAAGCAAGTATAGGAATAATATACAGCAATTGTAATTTACCTGAAATATATTTAGATATGTAAAAAAACACGTACATACATTCTGTTTTGTATACCATTTAGGACGTTGGGAAATCAAATTTTAATCCTCATTTCCCAGTTGAAGCATTTCCGGTAATTATATGTTTTTTATTATTAAATGTATTTTAGTCAATTAAACTTTGTGTTTCGATACGGTCTTTAATTTTATCACTAGAGATGTGATAAGATTATATATTTTAGGACATATATATAAAGTATGATATAGATATAAACTCCTGGACAAAATTAACGCATCAGTGAAACTTTATTACTATTTTTATTTTTTCGAAGATGTAAATAATAGTATCATATAAATCATAGTAAAAACGACTTGTTACAGTTCCCTAAGGGTCATAGGGGCAGGTATGTGATGCCTAACTGATCCCTTGGTAGGGATCTTCTTCTTCTTGGTACCTAGTCCATAGTTGGAAGATCCACAAATCGAAGGTAGGTCAGTACCTCTCTAGCAACGTGGGGCTGAGCGTTATCCTCCATAAAAATGATAGTATCCCCGATAAACGGAGCAAATGGCATCACATGTTCTTCTACGATGTTTTCTACGTAAATATGTGCATTCACCGATCTCTCCTGTATAAGAGCAAAATATGTATGACCATCCAAATAAATTCCTCCCCAAAAACATTATCGATCCACCAAGAGGTTGGATGCTTGGAGAGATATTGCAGGCAGAAAACCCCTCTTCTGGCCTCAACCAAACTTGTTGACATCCATATGGTGAATTAAGACATACTCTTGTTTCGTCTGAAAACAAAACTGACTTCCAGTCGTCAATGGTTCAATTTACGTGTTCTCTGACAATACGCAGACTAGTAACTCTATATTCTCTGGTGAGCAGTGGTACAGTATCTGGTCTTCTATTATCCAATCCTCCTTCATTAAGATTTCTCCTGACCGTTCGTCCAAAAATTGCTACATTTCGAACTGTATTCTATTGACTTCTTAGGACCTTCTTCTAGGGTTTTACAGTAACTTCCAATACTGGAGTAGGTCGGAACCTTTGGTATGAATATGGCACTGACTTAGTTTTCGACAAAATACCAAAACACTCTACACTACACTCGACGCGCGTTTATTCAACAAAATTGGCATCATCTGGAGATGATTAAAACTGTTTGAATTTTAATCACCTCCAGATAATGCACACTTTGTTGGCGAAATGCGTGTCGAGTGTAGTGTATAATGTTTTGATGTTTTGTGGAAAGCATATGCCAAATAACTGGCATCATCTGGAGATGCCTCAAACTGTTTGAGTTTTAATCACCTCCAGATGATGTAGACTCTGTTGGCGAAATACGCGTCAAGTGTACTGTATAGTATCTTGGTGTTTTGTGGAAAACTAAGTCAGTGTTAGTAACTTAATTAGTCAAGTTAATTGAAACTTTTAACTGTTCGACTAATGATTGATTGTCTATCTTCTAACATATTAGCCAGATCTCGCTGGCTACGTCCCTCGTTAACCAGAGTTATCATTTTCACTGCTTCATCTTTAATTAAGTAGCATAGACTACTCATTTCCTCTACTCTAAGTGTACCCATCAGTGTTTCATTCACTTGATGAAATTAAATTTAAAAAAAAATCACTAGCGTAACTGAATTGATTGCCTTTTACAAATCCTTTAAACAGCGTTAAATTTATTAATAATAAAAAATTACAAAATGTTACTTTACATCTGTCAAATATATCAACAATGCAACATTATCAGTAGTGATAGAGGATATCCTAGGCCACCTACATAAAATGTAAGGATTTAGAACTTTGAAAAATTATAAGAATTAATGAAAAATTTTGTTGATGCGTCAGTTTTGTCCAGGAGTCTATTTTAGGGTTTTAATAATATATTCCAGTGACGTAGTGTCGAAAAGGACGGGTGAAGCTAATCCTACTCTGTTATTTTAGGACAAATATATCTTAAAATAATGTATTTTTTGCTTAACTATACTTCAGTTGTTGTAATTAACTTCAGTTCAGGTGCAGTAACATATAAGTCGGAAATCGAGAAAAGAACTACAAAACCGCCAAGCGGTTATCAAACTAGTTCCCGAATAGCAAGGCTATTACATAATCGCAATAGGAAACAACTACTACTCGGGCTAAAGCCCCACCAGGCATTCAATTATACCTAAAAGCGATCCTCGACCCCTTTCTTGTGTTTCTGCACGATAGGATAAGGTTTCAAAAAATAAAACCCGCCACAGATAGGACTCGACATCTGTCCCGGATGGGAACCGAACGACATACAGCTGTTTCGAACTTATTAGTTCTCATCAGTGCCGTACACATTACGCTGATCCAGGACAAATGCCGAATATATATGTCAGTAACATATGTTACTGACATAGATCGTATCGATATAGATGTATACCCCACAGATTTTATTCGGCATTTGTCCTGGTTCGGCGTACCGTGTACGGCACTGATGAGAACTAATAAGTTCGAAATAGCTGTACGTCGTTCGGTTCCCATCCGGGACAGATGTCAAATCCTACCTGTGGCGGGTTTTATTTTTTGAAAAAAAGTTCAGGTGTTGTTAATTAATTTTTTATTATTTAATAGGAAAAAGTTACCACGCCACTGTCCTACTCTCTAAAGGATATATAGAAATAAGCAACTTGACAGATCTGATAAATATAACTACATTGGTGGTGTTGTCTCAGAATCAGAGAACTTGAACTGTAATGTCTGAATATATCTATGACCATTTGTAACGAATGAACTACCCATGCTTTTCCCACAGGTATGCACCTTATAAAACCCTCTCCCTATTTCTATAGTTGCTTTGAATAACCATGCACATGTATACAATTAGTAAAATACTAAGATATATCTATTTTATTATGCAGCAAAAAGACAATATGGTATTGTTCTACTATTTCTACTGAAAATAAAAATAAGCACGTATCCCTCATATTTCCATCATTGAATACGGAGATAAATCCAATATTTAAAAAATTCCAGAAGAAAGGTCTTTTCATAATTAGTCTTTTCAAAATTTGAAAAATCATGAGAGAATATTGATATCGTTTTTGAAATATTATCCCGTTCATATTTTTTTTTTGTTACCCTATATTTTAGTCTGATGATGTTTACAAAATTATTTAAAACTTACAAATAGCATTGTATCTCCTACGACTAGATGAGATGAGATATTTTCTTAAATTATTGATACTGTTCAGTGACGGCGCCAGGATTTCTAAAATAGGTGGGCACAATCTGATACAAAATATTTGGATTGGGCACATATTTGGGATGTGTGTGTATTGGGAGGGGCAAGTTAAAATATTAATGAATATATTTCAACAGCAATTTTCTGGGATATTTTGTTGCAAATTCTTCAAAAATCTTTTCCAAATCCAAGCTTTTAGCCCTCTTCAGATGTGAAAAGGTCCTTTCACATGCAGCATTTGGTACAGGAATTGTAATAAATACTGAACATTTATATTTTGTTTCATGTTATAATTTTGTAGATAGTAAATTTTTTGGCTGGGCACTTGTGTGGGCACTGTTACTGATTGGATGGGCACGTCTCCACCCAGCCCTCCCCTGACGCCGTCACTGATACTATTAATGGATGAACAAACGAATGCACATACTTCTCAAAATGTCTAATCAAAAATTATTATCCAAAAGAAAAATCAGTTTGTGGAAATAAAAGCAATGTTTTACACCTAAACATACCGACAGA
Source organism: Rosalia funebris (assembly GCA_037954035.1). NCBI lineage: Eukaryota > Metazoa > Arthropoda > Insecta > Coleoptera > Cerambycidae > Rosalia > Rosalia funebris. Next base: position 21,400,296 of record JAZFAV010000021.1, read on the forward strand.
TTTAATTTAGAAATATTTTCGTCAATTCAATAATTTCCAAGTCTTGAAACCTATTTGAGAAAATGGAATAGTATAAGAGTTTTTTCGTAATATTGAAAAGTATATAGTTTAGAGTTTAATTCTATTCAATATAAATTTAAACCAATGCAATTTGACAAATGACAACAATAAGTAAACCAAAATTAATCAATGTTATGGCGTAATTAAATAAGGTATCGATCAAAAATTCCACCACCTCAATTTTATATAGATTAAAAGACAATATTCATTTTTTTATTGTCAATATTCTCATCTACATATAATCCACGTATTCCACATTGTGGAATACGGTTTATAAAACATAATTTCGGCGTACATATGATTAAATGCCATGAAATATGAACTTGACATAAAGTACCAAACATGTGCAAATAGTATTAAATCACATATAATAAAGTCATTAATTCATATATATACAATTTTTGTAATCTTCTTCAGTTAAATTTGTAAACGCAATAAATATTTTACAGATAGGTAACTTTTAAAATGCATATCTTGAAACTGAATATCAACAATTTATAATATATTTTAAGTGTGTATGTTACTGTGAAACACCGAAATCCGGTGAATGTCGAGATATACCAGTGAATGTCAACATTCTCTAAGTTGCTTGGCGTATATCCGAAATATGGGTCAAATATCATTATTTCTAACTTACACCGGTGAATGTCGACATTCAGCATGTATGTTGAAAAACACTTTTTAATAAAGGAAAACAAAAATAAAAGTATAGGTAATATTGATTTATTAAAACGACATGGGAAAAGTTTTACAATAAACTTAAGGAAATTGTTGAACTTAAAACAAACAGTAGAACATTGAAAATCATGAAACACAACTAAAATAATGTCAATATAATAAACATACACGTACATTTTAATTTTTAAACTGAAATATAAAAAACCAAGAAAATGTATGAAATTCTTATTTATTGCAACAACTTAAACTACCATGACACTTCGAATTGCACTAAAGGCCTTTGCTTTTACAGCTGCATTTAGACGTCGAACACTTCCTTTTGCAATTGCAACGTGTATAGCCTTGCCCTCCACTTTTTGAATTAGCACGAGCTGCTTCTCTTAGCGACATTTCTTGAGTCGAAACCTCATCCATGGAAAGTAACTTTTCTTTACAAATTGCGAACTGATTACGGGTGAAAAGCTGTTTCAAGGTACCATTTTTGTTTGCTAATTTATAAAAGCCTGAATCCTCTATTCCAACAACAACCGCTAATACATTTCGAGGGTCTGTACGACCACGGTCGACATCAGGGACATGAATTCTTACGGTATCACCAATTTGGACCGGAGGAAACCGACAATTTTTTCGACGTTCGTAACATTTTTGTTGCTTGAAGTAGAAGATTCTCTTTTGCGGCATACTCTCTTTGAAGAAATTAGCTCTTGTTGTTCAGCCAGTACTTGAGATGAAGACGTGCTAGGTTGCGGATCAGTCAATGCTTGAGATGAAGACGTGCTAGGTTCCAGATTAACTCCAATGGTATTTTAGTTATCCACGTCGCTTCCATCTGAAATATGGTCATCAATATGGTCACTACCCAAATTTTCTTCAAAAGTGTTAACATAGGCTTCTAACTGTTCTTCGGTTTCAATGTTTGCAATTTGCCCGCGAGGGAGAGATGACGATGCTATGCCCCTTTTTGGTTTAACGCCAAACAGGGCTTCATATGGACTCTGGCGTATTCCTTCGTGATATGTTGTGTTTTTGGCGAATTGGACAAACGGCAAACCTTCTGACCATTTATTTGAGTCATTATCTTGCATCCATGCAGTTAGCATATTCTGTATGTCCTGATTGGCTCTTTCGACTGAGCCTTGTGTTTGACTGTGACGAGGCTTTCCGTGTACTATTTTAACATCTTTCCACATAGCGCATAGTTCAGATATGTGAGTTTCTATTCTTATGTGAGTTTCGGAAAGTATATTAAACAGCTCATCATTTGTAACATAATACTGGATATTCGTTTCTCCTGGTTTTAGTGACACAATTAACTTTTCTTCATCGCTAACTTTTAAAATGTTAAAACGTTTTAAACGTCTGTAGTTCAAAGGTGTACTACACTTACTTTTAGCAGAAATCACTTCAGAAACGATTTTAGAGTACCTTTCTTGAGAAAAATAAAAACAATTGTCTTCTCGTTTACTTCCAATTAAGGCATGTAACTTTTCAAAAAACTGATCACGATTCACTGCAGTAGCCATTGAACACAAATTATAATATCTAATAAAACAAATTAAATTAGCAAGCTTGCACACACGCTATCAGATCTTGCGTAAGACTGACGAAGCCAAAGCCAACAGACACGATGCAGGAACCGCCCAAAAGCAAGTTACGACCTGTCGTTTCCGACATTCACCGAAGCCCATTTGTGTTTGTCGACATACACCAGTGAAAGTTCGAATGTATAATAAAATTAATACACGTTCGGTCTTTCACCAAGGTATTTGGTATTTGTCGACATTCACCGGTGAATGTTGATATTCACTAATTTCGGACTTTCACAGTAACATGTATATTGTATACATAGGTATTATAGTCAGTACTCCAGTAATTGCTTCCAATCCATCCAATAAAGGAATAAAACACTATGCGTAAATATGCACATGGTGTTTTATCAGACATACCTGATAACAGACTTTGGTATCAACAACACAGTGCATCTTCTCATAACGTTTTTTCCAATTCTCATTTAACACATTTTCACATAGATGGATAGGGCGAAGTGAAGTTATAGAGTGGTCACCTCGTTCCCTAGACCTTACAGCCCTTAATTTTTGATTATAGGATCATTTAAAAACTATAGTCTCTGCCAATAAACCCGAAAACATAGATGGTTTAAAAGAACTAACTCGATAGGAAAATTAATTTATTCTAAGACCGGAACATTATCAAGTAGCTAAGGGAAAATAGTTTGAATACATTATTAGTTAACGTATTTATTTTATTTTGTTCATAAGTAAATCAATTTTTACAATTAAAACTTTATTTGCATTTTTCTCGAAACGTTTTTTATGCAATTTGATAAAATTTTTATATTAATACTCAAAAAATATGTGCTCTTTCTGTTTTTAATTGTGATCTTGTTTCGTATCACTAGGGCGTACTGTTGTACCACATCTGTTGTTGTTGCCTTAAGGGTTGTGAAATAAACAGTGGTGTTTACTTCAATACATAGATTTGTTAAAACTAAGCAACAACGGTGAACACTTTAAAGAAAACGTTCTGTATAATGATTATAAAACTGATTAATGCCTAAGTTACGTGTTAGACAGTGGATGTAGCAATGCATGGCTTTCGGCTTTCGGTTTACTGTTTTATAGCCTGTCCCTAACATCTGTTGTGACGCGATGGGGGTGGCTTTTGTGTCACTTTTTGACTATTGAATATGCTGGAACAGGCTACTATTAAAAAATACAAAATTAAGAGAAGTTAATGTTCAACATAGTTCCGCACAGTAAGAAAGGATTCCTAAATAAATACAGCCGACAGAAATGTACTTATAATAAGTACATTTTTAAGGGAACGTGAGCCTAATAAATCCACTGCCATAAACTAATAGAAGTCTTAACACTTTCACTGTATCGAACAAAAAATAGAAGTTGCCATTTAAAAAAATGCGCCCTCTTCGACCCGGAAATCGTACGCCGCTGTACATAGAAATAGTGTATTCCTATAATAATAATATAATAATAGACGAAAATTTTAAAATACCTTCCGACCCCTTCGAGCGTCTGCAAGAAAAAATTATTTGTGAGATTTTTTACATGTTCCGAATTCCGAAATATAATTTTGTTTGCACTAGCTTTCTACCTTATAGCAAATAGGACGTAATTCCATTAGGTACTTGTATCAATGAATAAATAAATCGATATGAAATTTGACACAAATTTTATACTATATCAAAGGCTTTTACTTTATTTACTCTTAGCAAATATAGTAAAATACAACTCTGAATAATGAATTAGCCTGTTTTTACCGATCCTAAACAAATACATATCAACGATATTTTTTTCTTGCTCTTTATTATAAAAGAAAAACAATATAAAGAAAGGATAAAGAACACGATTAGAAATGATTTTTAAATTAAGGATGTTTCCTTAAATTTAACCATGAAATTAATATACAATATTAATATGCCAATACAATATGGGAACAAATATAATGTACACCAGATTAAACCATGCATCCCTAGCCTTGTCTACCAAAAAAATTATTGAACAATAAAAAATCTTAATAGAACCCAAATTATTATACTTCGGAAAATAAGAACAGCACTACTAAAATTGCTATGTTGCGTATTATTTTACCATTGCTTACATGTCTATCGATTTTACTAAATGTTCACCAAATTCAAAACGCTCAAATTCCGCGTCCATGATGTATATAATAAATATTCGTGCTATCCATTTATATTTATTCTTTCTCGAAAAAACTACTTGTGCGTCAAATAATTATTATGTTACTCCAAAAATTAAATATGCTCGCGCATCTCTGCCTGTTGGTTCCAGACAAGTTTTTGCAGGCTTCAGCTTGCAGTCGCACACTATGCTTGGTAGCTTTTACAGTGTGTGTAACCAGTGCATTGCCATATGATAAACTAAAATGGCCGATGAACGTTTACCAGGGCCGAGTAGTGTTCCAGACGAAGTTCCGCTGTTTCGTTCTTTTTCGGAGTCAGATGGAGAAGCTGATACGGTACAGCCTAAAAGACGGCGCAAGCAAGGTAGGATTTGGTGTCTTGAAAGAAAATTTTCGAACATTAAAAGTGCCGAAGAATTTATTAGAAATGAAAAACTGTGGTCCTTTCAGAAATTCCACTCTACGGAAGCGATAGTAAAGCGATATTATCGATGTAATAAAGCCAAAAGTAAGCAATCCAATATTCAGCTGCACTCTATTTATTGCTTGAAAATACAAGGGTTGACTCTAGAGCCTATGAAACAATTGAACAATTATCTTACAATTTTACGTAAAAAGAAGTATGGATCTGCAGTAATCAGCTTAGGAGAACTAGAATCCTGGTTAGTGACCAGGATTCAGAAATACCTTCCGATGATCATCAAGTTTTTGTTGCTGCATATGAAGTTTCTAAAGACGATTCAAATTCAAGCTTCAAATTTTTGTTATCAACCAAATATTTAATTGGTCTATCGCGGCAATGCAAAGTTATTCATACTGATGCGACCTATAAACTTATTTGGCAGGGGTTTCCAGTACTCATAGTTGGAACCACGGATAGAGATAAACATTTTCACTCCTTTGGTCTTGCTGTTACAACTACAGAACAAACAAATGATTTTGTGTTTTTATTTCAAACGTTAAAGAATACAGTTCTCTCACTGTTTTCCTACGATTTAACTTGTAAGGTTTTGGTATGTGACGCAGCCAAAAGTATCCAAAATGCGTTTGTGCAAGTATTCGGTCAGGATACAATTATACGAATGTGCTGGGCGCATGCAAAAAAGAAGTACCAGAGGGACATACTAAAGCATATTGATTTTTTGCAATGTTCTTCAACAACAGAGGTTTTTGACAGGGCCTGTGAAAAATTTCTAGATAAATGGAAAGACGAAAAAAATATTGTACTTTATTTCAAAGACGAATGGCTCAATAAAAATCGTTGTTGGTATTTGGGTGCCGCACCGAGGACACCTGCCACAAACAATGCATTGGAGTCTTTTAACAGAATAATAAAAGACAAAGGTACACTTTCAATGAATGGCGTAATTTGGTATCGTTAACTTTGTTTGGCTTTGAAAATGTGGACAAACGCTTATCAGTGGGCCAAACTGCCTAAAAAAATATCGTTAAAACATGCTAGTGAAATGAAACGGTGTTACCGAATTCCAGGTGGAGATGCAATGGAATGTGAAACTTTTGAAGATATGTGGGAGACGTTTGACGACTACAACAAACAACATTTCAGTGAGTGGGAAGTACAGTTACCACAGGACGACTCTGACTGATTAAATGGCACATGCAATTGTCCAGATTACCTTAGAAATTACGTTTGCAAACATTTAGCGGGGTTAGCAATTCGTCTGAAACTTGTTGAACCACCTACTGAATAAAGGAATGTACCAATTGGAGAAAGACGAAGACGAGGACGGCCAACTAAAGCTAAGAAAGCCTTAATAGTGCAATAAAAGCGCTTGTTTCATTTTTATTTTTGTTTTGTGAATGTTGTGTTTCATTTTATGTTAAAAAATTATATTGTTTTATTTCTAAAAATTCGTAACACTAAGTTTCGTTTTTGTTTCGTGAATTTTATGTTGCATTTTTAATATATTGATTTATTTTCATGAATTCTTTACTTATTTCTTTTCCCCCATTTATTAACGAGACCTAATAAAATGCGATAGTTTTTACTTATAAGTGAAATTTAGGGTAACAAGAATAAAAAATCTGGGTATACTTTTCAAATTGAATGTGGTATAAAATATAGTAAACATTGTGTATTTTTGCTCAACAAAGAGTGTTTTTAACTGCTAAATAATATAAATCACCGACGAAAATGAAATATCTGGGTATCATGTTAGAATTAAATGCAGAATAAAATTTGGTGAACATTTAGCATTTATAACCAACAACAGTTATTTTTAGGAATAAATAATATGAAAGACTAGCATTATGTCAATATTTGGTTGTCGTTTTAAGATTATGCATGTTCTTAATTTTGGTGAGCATTTAGTATTTTTGGGAAATGAAAGTATTTTTTTGTATGAAAATATTGGGTAAAGTTGGTAGACTGTTAAATACCACCCATACAATATGCCAATTCTTAATAACAGATATTAAATAATAGTAGACAATATTCTACTACTATATTATGTACACATTTTAAGTAATAACTTTAGCTAATGTTAGAGTTATACCAAAAAAATGGAAGGAAAGAAATTTCTAAAGTTTCACTTCCTATTTACGTTTACATAAAAATTGCACGTCGTTAAATCCTTGAAGGAGAATAGTAATGATAATGAATATGTTTCGTTATGAATAGAATTATTGAATTTCATTAAATCATCAGACTTCTCATATCAATATCAGTTAAATACCTATTTAGTCGGAAATTGTAGATAAGGAAACTATGTGGTCATACTTATTTAGACCAAAATAACATATTTCCTAATATTGAAGATCCCCATCGTGGAAGAAATTATAAGCATTAAATTAATGAGTCAAATATTAACAATACATATTGAAATAATAAACGAACTATATCTTAACAAGATTGGTCGTTACTTCAGCGCAACATTAAAGTACTAAGTGTTCCGATTTTACTTCTCTCGATCACTTTTTTTTTCGGCTATTTATAAACATACGTATAATACTTAGAAATAAAGTCAATAAAAAGCCTATAAGAATGCATCGTATATAAAAAAAATTAAAAATAACCCTAGAAGTAGTGCAATAAGCTTTAGGATTATTATTTACTTCTATCATTCTTTTTAACATATGTTATGACAAAAGGTTCTCATAACAGAGAACTAAAATATGTATTATTGGTATTATTCAGATGAAGTCCTGTTACTAATTTGATATGAATGTACTCCTTCCGCTCTCTTATACAGGAAGTCTCAATTGGAACTATAAGATTTGAATTGCACGCTATTTGTGTTCTGTCAATGATAGGGCATCAATATTTAACGACTGCCATCCACAAACCATACGACGTCCACATACCGTGATCAATAGTTCAATAACGAATAGTTTGTGTACAACTGTTTTATGAAAGTGAGTGATCATTTACAGTTGCATTAAGAAAAATTAGGACAAAATGAGGCGCCAGAGAGTTCGTAACTTAATCGATAAATTTCAATATAATAGTTCTAGTATTGATAAGGCAACACCAGTAGGTCCTCGCCGAGGTCGGCCAAAATATTGCTGCTGTGAAAGAAAGTGTATGGGAGTATCCAGTTGAATCTGCAAAGAAAGATCTGCATCTGCCAACATAAATAATTCAGACGACACGACAATTAAAAGTTAGAAACCATTTACAACGTCATCCATATGTTAATTGGGTGTTAGAAAAGCAAGAAGCTGATGCTGAGTTTTGCAATAAAATTTCGTTCAGCGATGAAACACATTTTCATCTTGACGAATATGTCAGCAAACAAAATTGTCGAATTTAAGGTGCTGAAAATCCACATGGTGTCTACGAAACAGAAATACATGCACAGAGTTGCACGGTTTGATACGCGGACTAGTGAAGTAACTGGACCATACCATTTTTTGAAAGTGAAGCTGGAAATGATGTCATAGTAAATGGGGAACACTATCGTGATATGTTTTTCTTTTGCAACTACGCTGATGATTTGGATTTGAACAACATGTAGTTTCAACAAATCGGCACAACGTGTCATACAGCACGTGCAACCATAACTCTCTTACATTTTCCAAATTTCGTGATCGTGTTGTCTCGTGGAATGCTAATATCAACTGGCCTGCAAAATCATGTGATTTAACACCACTGAACTTTTTTCTTTGGAGTTATACCCGTGTTATGGACCGTGTTATTTTTTTTAAATAAATTACATCATCCCAGATTAGTCGCTATATATGCTTTATGGTATATATTAAAATTATCATTTCCATTGCGCTAAGTACCTATCAGATAACTCAAATACATTATTAACGGCGGCGTTATTCGTTATCGTTAGCGGACATCGTTATATATCAACAGAACAATACCGGAGTTACATAATTATATATTAAGTGTTTGAAATTGTATATCGTATAGATTATATAATGTATAATATTTATATTCAGTCCATGTGCATATGGACGAAATGTATATACTTACTTGCTTTTATATCTAATAGGTAAAAATTATCAGTTATGTTATAAGTATTGTTTCAAAAAATAAAACCCGCCATAGGTAGGATTCGACATTTGTCCCGGATCGGAACCGAACGACATACAGCTGTTTCGAACTTGTTAGTTCTCATCGGTGCCGTACATGGTACGCCGATTTTGGACAAATGTATCGTATCGATAAAGATGTATACGCCATAAAGTTCATTCGGTGAAAAAAGTATGGCAAGATGAAAATGTGAAAAATGCACGGGAATAATAAATACGCTGTTATTTTAAAGGATACTAACTTAACCTAACTGTCTACTTATTATGGCTAGGTTAGGTCAGTATCCTTTAAAATAACGGCGTATTTAGTTGTTAATATTCAGAGTTAGCTTTTGGAGCCTCTCTGTATATATGTGGTTTCGTCGAAGGACACAGAGAGCGTACGAATTACAACGGATGACGCCAACTGCACGTCATTGTATACATTTAAAGTAACTAAACATCGAAAGTTTCTAATAGGTTTTATGACGGTTTAATATATGATATGTGTGAAGGAAGTGTTGTAGCATCTACTTGTATTAATATTAGCTATCTATGCAGTGTAAAGTGAAAGTTATTTGATAAGAAAAAATGACCTCGTGCGGAAAAGTGGAAAATTCATTTTCTCGAAAACTGTGTCCGAGCGGATAAAACTGAAACCAGATTCGTCTCCAGCACCCTCGAAAATAGGGAGTTGGAAAAATTTGGTAAGCATTTTCCACTGCACACTTAATCTGGATAATTACCAAAAAATGGTAACGCGGCATTAGCAATACTTTATAAGTGGTGTGAAACTTGCTTTTACTCACAATATTCTCCCTTATGTGATTTAGCAATTTTTTTTAAATTTCCATCATATCAATAATTGTAGCAGTACTTGTCACTGACCCCGCCAAAAAATAAAAACATCTACGCCTCTGTTCCAGACAAAATCCCCATCTTCTCTCGGTCATTGCACTCTTTCTATTTAATGGTTAGACTTTAATTATTTTTATTGTTGTGCCTTTCAACGATAAGTATAGTTGAACTGATATAGGTACTATTCATTTCATCGCTATTTGCCAAATAAAAAACTCTCTTATCTTGCCGATAAACGGAACAGTCTACCTGAGCCTAGCCACAAAAAAAAAGACATGGTATGAGATAAGAGCCGTTTGTGATTTTTTATTTGGCAAACAGCGATGAAATAAACTATATATGGTATTGATTTAATGCATGATAACTTTTGATAAACACTAGACACAGAAATTAAGGGATGTAAAAAAAATCCTACATTTTTATGTAATTTTCAAAGGGTTCTAACTTGGAGAGGAATAGTCGCAGAGCAATTTTAAAAACTAGAAACTTGGAATTTCAATTTGCTTTATTTAAAATTGCTCTGCTACTATTTTTCTCCCTTTGTTACAACCCTTTGACAAGCAGCTGAAAGTTTAGGATTTTTACATCCTTTAATTTTTGTGTCTAGTGTATTTATCACCAGTTTATATATTTATGTTACAGATATAATTTATTTTATATAACCAGATCTATTTGTTTTTGACAGTTCTGATAGTTATTTCAAAGGTAACATGTATTTCACATAACAAATGGGCCTCTTACATAATAAGTGAAAATAATATGTGTGCATTACTTATTTGTTTATAAACGTAATTCATTAATAATAAATAATTTGTTCTCTCAGTGTATACTAACGTAATGTGTGTACTCTCAACCTTTATTTAGCCATGAAAATCAACATGAAACTTCTAAAGATTATGTTAGCGATGAGAACTGTTCTCAGAAATGAGTCTACATTCTAGAAATTCTTTGTAACTTTACCTTTTAAGTTATAACAGCCAATGGTATTTAATATCACTATTCAGTTAACCTGCACGGATTCGAATAATGAAATTAACTATATTAATACTACTTCATACTAACACATAAAACTTAATACTAGAATGTCTTCGATTTCGATAGCAACTCCACAGTTTATGATCGACGCGACGACGGTCGAACCATAATAGAACTCTTCGACTTCTTATCAGCTCAGGGGGTGATGGGTCAATGCGAAATAAATCTTTTTTCTAAATTATCTCTTTTCTTATAATTGACCGCTTTATCCGACTGGTCAGACGGCCACTTTTTATAGGGCCCATTAACATTAGTTCACGCCATCGCTTTTTGCTTAATTGGCGTATATCTATGTCTGATTATGTTGTCATTATTAGGTTAACGTAATTGTTTAGGCTAGAACGAGTATTGATCTGCTGCACAAAAATAGATACCAAGCAACTAAACCGTTTTATCCAGTCATGCTGACGGAAATTGTACGAGTTTGCATGTTTTATGTAAAACAAACAGTTCGCAACATATTTATTTCGTTTAAGTACTTATTGTTAGAAAGAGATCAGGAGAATACCATACACCAAAAGAGAACCAAAAACAACAGTTTGATAAAATCATTATTCATTAGTTATTAGTCACAACTAAAGATACAGTAACAGCGTGCTGTTATGTGCTGTTACTAATTATAAGTACATGTACATACATACAGTGCTTTCGTAAACTTATGAATAAATTCATTAAAAATTCAAGAAACAACATTTGAGAAAAATTCTCGGATCCGTAACATTTTATTTTTAGTTGCGCATTTCTTAAAATATAATTAATACGTACAACGTGATTCTTTTAGGAGGTATGAAGTTATTGATATTTTTTTTAATAGCAACGGCCTATTTTATTACGGAATGTAAAAGAGCTCATTATTTAACGTCCTATTTTATTACGGAATGTAAAAGAGCTCATTAATTAACGTATGCTATCGTAATAATTGCTTTAGTGTGATATCTAAATTTAGTGGCATAAACTACAGCGACCTTTAAATTTCGCCATTGATTCGTCAATTGATTGGTTTTCACATGGTTTGTAGCAATCAAGAAATGTATGTTCTAATGTACTTAAGACTAGACGTATGATTTGTATAATGATTCTTTGCGTGTGCGTCACAAGTAACAATCGTATGAATCAATCAACTGACATTTTTGAATAGTGTCGTGCCGAAAACATATTTTAGGATAAAAGTTAGTATCATACAATACAAATCCGTTAACCTATGACAGAGTAATGAAAGGTTCTCCACAAAAACATTCAGTGGAAGTGATATTTCCATCAAATAAATAAAATAAATTCAACAAAAATCAAGATAAATGAAAAAAAAAATAAAATAAATTTTACAGAAATATTAAGACGCCAATGAATCAAATAATACAATAAAGCTAAGACGTGACTTCATAATTGCATTTTGTACGACAAATTATTAACTGTCTATGCCGTACGTAGTTGATTGAAACATATGTCGTTAGACATACGTGCTGGTAATTGTGGCATATTAGTAACAATTTCGAGTGGTGTAGCATGTGATCCGTGCGTCATCACTAAATTGATACACGCGCAAAGATCCATTATACAAATTGTATTTGTATAGCTTGTTGAAATTGGGCTCACCTCGACAGGGTTATACAGAATTGTCATTGAAATGTACGTGATTTAGTAACCAACTAAATATATTTCTAGACATAACACTACTAATAAATATGTTCCGAAGTTCTGGTCTTGCAGACCAGTAATCTCTATAACTGAGATTTTTTTTTACATCCATCATAAGGTTTATGCCGAAAAATACCTGTAGTTCTTCCACCTTTGTTGACGTGAAGGCGTTTGCATACCCTTCATTTTTCTGTGTAGTAGACAGATTAGTTTGAAAAATAATATGTTGAAAAAGTTGTAATGGAAATAAATGTAAAAATACGCCTACAGGAGATTCAGCCGAGTCACTAGTGTTAGGCCAAATATTTTCAGGAAATTGTTGTGGTTGTTGGTTGTGCACAACTTTTTTCCAGACAAACACATTTTGCATCAATTTTTGTTTAGTTACAGATAGTGTTTAGTTCTTCGTCTTCACTTTCCCAATTAGTATTATAGCGTTGTTGTATAATATCATCTTCAAATAAAACTTTCATATTTTCAATATCTAGTAAAGGACTTTCAGGTAACTTATTTGTAGAAGAAAAATCTTGCATTGCATTTTCTTTCTCTGAATCTGATTCATTGCATGAAATTGATTCTGTGTCTGAGGGTATTTCATCTAAGAGTGTGTACAAATCCCCACGGGTAAAACTTTCAATTCCTTGAATATCCACTGCTGTCCTAAAATGGTTCACAAAATAACTAACGGGTGTCCAGAAAGGGTAGGGAGTATTTATAGATTCAATAAAAAAAACTAGAAGTCAGAAAAAATTAATTTTTTTGTTACTTTTTAGACAAGGTTTTAAACATTAAGTACTAAAGATTATGTTCTACAAATGTTGACCCTCACGCTGCTGGCACTCCTCTAACCGTAAACGGAAATTAGCCACCACGCGTCTACACATCTCTCTGGAAACGGCGGCCATTTCGGTGCGAATGTTGTGCTCTAATTGCACTAAAATTCGTGGTTTGTTTACATACACTTTTTCTTTAAGGTATCCCCATAATAAATAATCAAGAGGTGTAAGATCAGAAAATGAATTCGAATGTTTGAGAATACCGGTTCGACTGTAAAAATTCGCAATGCAGGTCGCCCCTGCTCTGTTCGAACCCCATAAGCGATTGAAGAAGTGAGAGTTTGCGAATTGATTGAGAAGGATTTTCATGCATTGAAACTCTCACTTCTTCAATCGCTTGTGGGGTTCAAACAGAGCACGGGCGACCTGGATTGCGAATTTTTACAGTCGAACCGGTATTCTCAAACATTCGAATCCATTTTCTGATCTTGATTATTTCTTATGGGGATACCTTAAAGAGAAAGTGTATGTAAACAAACCACAAACTTTAGTGCAATTAAAACAAAACATTCGCACCGAAATGGCCGCCGTTTCCAGAGAGATGTATAGACGCGTGGTGGCTAATTTCCGTTTACGATTAGAGGAGTGCCAGCAGCGCGAGGGTCAACATTTGGAGAACATAATCTTTAGTACTTAATTTTCCAAAACCTTGTCTAAAAATTAACAAAAAAAAATATTTTTTCTGACTTCTAGTTGTTTTTTATTGAATCTACAAATACCCCCTACCCTTTCTGGACACCCATATAAGTATTGTAGTCCTAGTAGTATTATGTATCAGATAACTACACACTTTAGGCAATAAATTTATATTCATTATCATTATCGAATGATGTTTACATTTTATTCGAACATCCGTCATATATACTCTATTTAAAAGTTAAATTTACAAACTTACCCGACAGAATTGACCAAAACGCGACGAAACAAAATTGCAACGGTGAAGAGGGCACATGCACATCACAATCTACAATTTGTATAATGGATCTTTGCGCGTGTATCAATTTAGTCCCGACGCACGAATCACATACTACACCACTCGCAATTGTTACTAATATGTCACAATTACCAGCACGTATGTCTAGTGACATATCTTTCAATCAACTACGTACGGCATAGACAGTTAATAATTTGCCGAACAAAATGCAATTATGAAGTCACATCTTAACTTTATTGTATAATTTGATTCATTGGCGTCCCAATATTTCTGTAAAATTTATTTCATTTTTGTTTCATTTATATTGATTTTTACTGAATTTGTTTCATTTATTTTGATGAAAATATCACTTCCATTGAATGTTTTTGTTCCATTGAACCTTTTCATTACTCTGTCATAGGTTGACGGATTTGTATTGTATGATACTAACTCTTATCCTAAAATGTGTTTTCGGCACGGTACTGTTCAAAAATGTCAGTTGATTGATTCATACGATTGTTACCTGTGATGCACACGCAAAGAATCATTATATAAACCATATACGTGGTATTATTAGATTTATGTACGAAGCCGACAAAATTTTACGTTTATTTCCATAGATGGTAACACCAACAACGCATATTAATATTATTAATGCTGTGGTATTATCTTAAAACCACAAAGACTATAGAACAATTAATATCGATGTGTAGTTTTGTAGCGTGACCACTGGGCCCCAAAGAGTTTAAAGTGTGAACGACAGACTCGAGGTCCATCCGGACGCCAGCCGGCACTTGGTTGGATTCACTCCAGAATCTCTCATACTTATAACATCTTATAGCTACCATATTTTATGTGATTAATTTTTACAGTTTACAATTATATGTATTAAGCTTATCATTAAAAACGACGTTTGGGCAATAAATCCACAAATTATTGACTGTTAATAACGAGTTGATATATATCCTTTGATATAAACCATATTACGTTCAAATAGAGATAGTTTCAAGGAAATATTATCTGTTTCATTGCTTTCAAGGAAATGATTATTACTCTCAACCCTATTCATTTATAATAACATAGTTATTTATAACATATACTTTGTCATTTGTACACTGACGGTAAATAAAATTATTGTATTTTATTCTAAAAATTATTTGGCCCAAGATAGCTACAGCTTGTCAAGAATAGGAATAAGTCTCAAAACTGCTATATCAGATCGCTCACGAGGTGGACAGTAAATAGCCTGGTCTTTACTCACTCACCTTGCAGACCTTTGCATAGTGATGTATGTGCAATGTGAATGTAAGTACACAGAGTTAGATCTGGCTGCGCGTAAAGTGCATCCTTTTCCCTACGAATGCTGACTCAATCTTTCTTCTACGCATACACAGAGAATCTTACACTTTTTCCTATTGTTGACGAGCTGTACATATGGTAACTTGCCCGACATACCCAGAAATAGATACGTGATTTTATTTCCCTTAATTATTGTGCCCAGTGGTTAATTGAATAAGATCCATCTTCTCATTTATAGCCCAAGTCAAATTAGACAAAAAATAGCAATCGGTGGAAAAAAATCCCAGAGTTTTGGAAATGATATTCCTTTAGATACGCTTCCCTTAGACTTGGGTTGATGTATGTCAAAAGTCCCCGAGGGTGTGTGGTGAGCTCGGGGAGGAAGAAGGGTTTAAATGTCCCTTTTTGTAATTTTTCGCTTGTATCAGTAGGAAACTATCACTCCTACGGAAAAATACTTTACATACAAAATTGAAGCTGAAAAAAATTCCCACAAAAACAGTCTTACGCATTTTTGTCCTAAGACGTACGGTTGCCGAAGAAGCTCATAGCTCGTATGAGCTTCTGAAATTTGGATGCTAAGTCAAATTGCATATTCCAGCATTCAAAATCTTTCCACGTTAATTTCATTTGTATACGGTAAGCCTTTATATGAAAGCAGTGTGTGTAGAAATCAAATTTGAAGTTTTACAGAGAAGCAGATGAATGGTGTGATGTTGCGACAGCGAAGGGAGGAGGCTTAGATGCATCCCTCAACTAGAGGGTGGATTAAGATATCAATTTGCTGGTCCTGATGATTGCTTTAGCTCCAAGAGAACAAGAGATAAAGTTTTTCAAACCAGGGAGAGGAATGAGGAAAGCGGAACTTATTTCTCCACGGAGTTGCAGGAACATGACTTTGCCAAGAGCATCTTGTTCATTAACAGTTTTAGCGGATGTGATACAACCTCTGCAATTTTCGAAAAAGGCAACTCATCGATTGCTAAATTATTCATGACGAACAGCAACCTGTATTCCATCTCCCACGTCTTTTACACAAACACTTCAACATATAAGGAAGTCGCAGACGCAGGGGAACAGATGCGCCTAGCAATGTATAACGCCAGAGTAACAGACCTGGACAAACAGCGCTACTTAGCCTTCCTAAAGTCCACCATAAAGGTGAGGCCAGACCTCCCCTCTCTACCACCAACTAAAGGCTTTGCACTGCAACATTCCTACATAATCTATTTGCAAGTTCAGGAATGGCTGGGCAACAAGCTGCCACCTACTGATTGGGGTTGGATGAGAGGGTCAGATGGAGATTTTCAACCCTTGTCTACCTTTCATCACGCTACCCCAGCTGCTATACTATCAACAATATTCTGCAGCTGCACCAAAGGCTGTGGTACACGCTGTGGATGCCTTAAGGCAGGCATTCATTGCTCTTCAATACGCGGTTGTGAGAGCGCGTGCACTAATGACCCTCCAATTGAAGATGAGAATTCAGCATATGAGGATGGCCCTGAAGACCCCTTTGACACCCTATAATGAACTTTGACCCAATACATTCGATTTACTTACTGGCTACAATTAAGTTTACTCATAATGTAATTAAAATCATCAGTATTAATGTACAAGACAATTGTAGACTGTAATTTGGTTTTAAATGCGAATAAAACACAATTTTTGATATGGTGCTCTTTTGTCAGCCCTGTAACACTTAATTGATTAGTCCTAGGACAAAAATGTGTAACCATTTTTATAGGAAATTTTATCAGCTTTAATTTTGTATATGAAATATTTTTCTGTAGGAGTAATAGTTTTCGAGATACAAGAGAAAAACTAAAAGAGGGAACATTTAAACCCCTCCCCCTCTTCGAGCTCTCTCCCCACTCTCGGAAACTTTTTACACACGTCAACCGAAGTCTAAAGGAAGTGTTTGAGACCATTTCCAAAACTCTAGAATTTTTTTCCACGAATTTGAATGAGGTATTAAAGCACTTTACCATTCGACCACCCGCTTCTATTTATATTAAAGTTCCTTATTCCCCTTCTTTTTTTATCCTGTAGTAATGTTTTCTATTCACAATTATTTTTTCTAGCTAGAAATGCATTATATACGTATACAAAAATACTATGTCTTCATATATTTCTTTAAAGCTTTACAGAGAATATATTATACCAAGTATACAACAAGTAAAATATTTTTAGAACTGTATCAGATCAAAAAAACTGATTTACGCAATAGGATCGTCAGAAATTTTCGCAATGCACTTTTCCGCTGCTGATACGATTGTTGCTAATGATATAACCGTTATCACTAAACCAACATATGTCATAAATAAACTGTTCCGAGAAACAACTATACTTGTTTTTATATCCTATTTATTTGTCTCTCTGTTCACTTACTTTGTGGTATATGTATGGAAATCGACAAGTGGTAATCAAATTTCTTTCGAGAGTTAAGAATGTCATTGCGACGTATATACATCTAATTAAATCTTTAAATTATTTAAAATGAAATAAAATAAAATGCACAAAATAGAATTAAAAGTTGAACACGATTATCGAGCCACCTCGTACGACATATTGGGGAATGTATGCTACTAAATACTATTCAAATATGGGAAGTCCACGGGACGGTGTATCAGCTGCCGCGAAGTTGCCTAGTGTAACTGGTTGGCAGCCTTAATCTGACCTATTGAGATCATGCCTATAACAAATATTCTCGTAATTCCGCAAACAGATTGATCTTCCGAATATTATGGTGTAAATGCTAATTATCAAATGTCTTCCTACAAACCTCTTCTAACTAAGATTTCATTATAAAGTATTATATATAATATATTCAGATTAATATATCACACACTGTCAATCAAGTAAATTACGAAACGTCACCTTCGACCCTCAATTTTTGACAAGGCGGATTTTGTAATAATCTAAGTAGACATATGAGATTCATAAAATTGGTTTATTACTTATTTAATGAAATGTTGTGAGACATCAAACTGGATAATAAAGCAAGATTCCCATTCAAAGAAAATATTTGGTTCATAGAGATCTACATATCTATATTTGTAAAATCGTTAACATCGAAAAACTTTTGTGCAACCCTCAGAGTTAGGAAATTTATCAACAATCCTATAAACAAGCTACAAATTTCTTCTTCAAAGGACTTCAGATGTCTATTCAGATGTATCAGATGTCTTTAGAATCGATGTTTTTTGGGTAGATTCAATGTGTAGGCTAGAATAATATGTGACAGGGTTCTTGTAGACTCTCTTTCCAGATGTATTTGATATAGACGCCAGAATATAGTTTCAACGGGATAGAGGCTCACTCCACTACATTGTAACCCTAAAATTGGAGGACGAGGTCCAATTGAGTGCCACACCACTTGTGGAACTAAGGTCCAGATTTCATACTATTAAGGTTAAAAATTTTCTCCAGTAGTTGTATTTAAAAAACATGATTTTTGATATCA
Organism: Rosalia funebris; assembly: GCA_037954035.1. Taxonomy (NCBI): domain Eukaryota; kingdom Metazoa; phylum Arthropoda; class Insecta; order Coleoptera; family Cerambycidae; genus Rosalia; species Rosalia funebris. The sequence continues at coordinate 21,419,239 of JAZFAV010000021.1, forward strand.
AATCCTGGCTATACCGAAGCTTTACAACAAATAATACAACATGAGATTAGACAGATCACTCCAGAGATGCCGCAGAATATATGATCATATCGACTAACTTTTTGCCAAGAAAAAAAGGTACCCATTTTGAACATATTTTATAATGAAATTATATTAAGTAAATGTTTAATAAAAAGTATAGAAATGTAGGTATTTATCCTCTTTAGAGGTAATAATCGACCAAAGCGATCAAATCAAATGTTATCCGATATACCCTTTTGAAATAAAAAGCTGGAGTAATTACAGCTCATCAAGAATAGGAGTCTCAAAATTGCGATATCGGACCACCCACGAGGTGCGCAGTAAATAGACTGGTCTTTACTCAATCGAGTGTACAGAGTGAATATCGATGAATATATATTGAATATGAATATACGCAGTACTTGATCTGGCCGGGCCTAAATTGTATCCTCTTCTCTCCCAGTGCCGCCTCACGCTTTCTTCTACATATACCTAGAGAATCACACACCTTTTCCTATTCTTGACGAACAGTACATGTCGGAGGGTGAGATGTACTTCATCTCATAGATCGTTCATAATATCCTCGCGACATAATCGCTCGACAAAAATCCGGTCGACGGATTTTTGTCGAGCGGCTACAGTTTATCGTTTGACTGTTTGAAATCCAGAGTATCAACGAGTTCATGCCATTTTTCTCAATGATCTACAACGAAGCTGTGCAACAAGTCATCAGAGGCGTCCTGATCTTCGCTCTCCTTAATAAAGGTTATTATCTTGGGCATGTGGAGATGAAGCAAAACTAGTTTTGCTTCATCTCCACACGTCTCCTTTTGGGATTATCTTGGGATAGTCCCTTTTGCTGTATCGATCATAGATTTAATGAATCTCGCATAAGTGTTGATGGCAAGAGGTAATTTCCAAGTTCTTAGTAAGAGCAGTCAGCTTTTTTGGAGTTCCAGTATGGTTTTGGAATAGAGGTAAATTGAGGTTGGGACTCAAGTAAGAGGCATTTGACTCCCAACATCAGGACCTATCTCATATATTGTACAACATCCCCGAAATGATCTGTCTGCCCTCATGTCTTATTCTTTGCTGCAGAACCTCAGTGTTGCCAGGATTTGTTTCAAAGATCTTGTTTTTCAAGTGCCCCTACAGGAACAAATAATTTTGGGCTTTAATCTAAAAAACTGGACCTTACTTCCACAAGTGGTGTCCACAAGATCCAGAGATCTTAGTGGCCACTCAATTGGACCTCGTTGTCCAATCCTCTTTTTTAGAAATATCTCATCCAAGTATTGATGGAGGGTTACGACATAGTGGGGGTGGAGCTCTATCCTGTCGAAACCATATTCTGGCGTCAAGTAGATTTGGAAAAAAGTCTACAAAGAATCCTGTCTTCTATTATTCCAGCTAACACATCGAATCTATCAAAAAAAAACATGGATTCTAAAGACATCTGATTATGCACAATAAACTTACAACTCAATTCTTCCGAGTCATCTCTAGTAAGTTCCTGAGCCATTTATATTTTGCAATAGCGCACTTATACTTCTTTTAATAACTTCAGAAGTTTGGAACCATGTTTGGTAACATTACAAAACTCACGAGATAATTACCGAGTTGGAGTAGCGGGTCCTTCTTCAAAAACCTAACAAAAGCTAACAATGCTATGCTTCTATTTCGGTACATCTGTCAGATTACCAATTATTTGATGATGAAAATCAATTTTACTGATTGTATCTTCTGGATTTGATCGCTAAATCATTGAGAAACCTCAGTCTCAGTTCAGCACCTTTCGCCATACTTATTATTAAAATTTCAAAATGAAGAGGTTTCGTTATATAAGAGATTTTGCAATCGATTTTTGAAATGAAAAATCATAATTAACACGTGAAAAGTAATACTAATACAAAGATATAATGCGAGGTCAGTTCACACACACACACACATTTCTTTAAACTGCATTTAAGCAGAACTTCAAAACAACTAAGACAAGACAAAAAAGTAAAGGTGACAAGCAGTGTGAGGAATACGATTAATGTTTCTTATAATATATTTTCTGATGCAGTGATGATTAACAGAAATATAAATTAAATTTTTTTGAATATTAGAATGTGAAAAATTTTTAAAACGGGGTGTAGGTCATGTTCCTCTCGATATTACCTTTCGATTAATGTGTCATTTGACATGTTCCTATGTTTAAAAAAATTAGAATATTTATTTATCTCCATTCTGAGGAGAGTGAGCTAATTCATTAAATATCTCTTAAATATGAAGAACCAAAATTAAAAATTGGCGTATTCCAGGAATTATTATTGTAGTTCTCCAGATCTGAGTATTGATACAGAATGGTTTTCAATTAAGGTTTTCACCCTGTATATAAACTTAATAGTACATAGATATAAAAATAGAAAGACGTTTAATAAACTCAAATTAGTATCAAACAGCAATTGTTAAATAATATAAAATTAGGATATGAAAAAAAACACTTGGTAGGTTTCACAGGTGAAACCTACCAAGTGTTTTCTTTCATTTACTAGTCAAATAAGTGCCCAATAATCTCTCCTTTTCTACAATATAAAATTATATTTTGTGTTTCCAAATAAAGATCTCTTCGGAAGAATAGATAGTAGTACTATACAAAAAAAAAACTAGTAAGTTAAGTGATAATTTTATAGTGAAATTGATCGCATTAATTTACGTTAAGAATTTTGCACATTTACGTTAAATAAATTACGTAACGTAAAAGCGTTTTATTATCAAAAATAGACTCGGATTTTCTGGATAAATCTTTTGGAGCCTTGCTATTTACCCTTTATTTAAAAGAACATAAGTAGCGGCACTATTTTACAACAAATAATTAATGCCACAATACCTGAATTAATAAAATATGTATTTTATATTTTAGATTTTCGTTACGAATGTATAAATTCATTATAATTGCTAAAATATGTCGTCTAGAGGTATAAATATAATATTCACCGAGAGCCTCAATTTACAATGTGCATGTGATAAATGCTACCTTAAATTAAATCCTTACAATAACTAGTGCATTATCCATGGATCACTTAAACCCCTTATCTATTATATATTTATTTAAACGCCTTATCTCTTATCAGCTATTACAATCTCTTGTAAAGATATGGTTTCGGTAAAGTACATGATTTATCAATTTTAAATGAGGCATGTGCTGGAATGACGAATTTTTACGAATAATTATTTTTATTGTAGTTAGCATTATGAAAGGCAAACTATACGACTGGGTAGCAAAATTTAATGGAAAATACAATTGTTACCCAACTATATAGATGAAAGCATCACGTAATTATTTCATCGAAGTCTGATTACAACTTCGTTATCAATAAAGCACACAAATATTTTTACTTTTCCGCACTCAACTATACCATAGCGAAAAAGTGATGTAATCGTGTAAAGAAAAGTAGAAAAATAATTTTTTTCTAGCGTTTATTTTTTGATTTCCGACCTAAAACCAAAAAAAAATGGTATTTAAAAAATTGTTGTTTGTGTGTGTCGTTGTCGTTGTTGTTGGCGTTGTCGTTGTCGTCGGATTTATTCTTGTTAGCACGATAACTCAACTAAATCGTGTCGAATCGATCGGATTTTGACTGGTTCTGATCAGGGACGTCTCCCAGATGACACATATTGATTTTGAGGTGGATAGAACACACTCTACCATGTTTATGGGTCATTAGAAAGCACAATGGTGGACTATTTGAGAATTGTTTTATGTTAATACGATCACTCAATTAAACCGTGTCAGATAGATCGGGTTTTGACTGATTTTGATTAGGGACGTCCACCAAACAACATCCATTGATTTTGAGGTGGATAGGACACACCCCATCCTATTCATGGGTCATGAGTAAGCACGAAGGTGGACTATTAGAAAAAAGTCAAACTGTCGCATAAAACACATATTCTACATTTATGTATTGGTTTATTTTTTCTCGGTCACTCAATTTCGAGATAGAGATATTCTACGTGTGGAAAAGTCCGTTTTAAGGTTTTAAAACTGTTTATTTAAAGTTGTGAAGCCAATGTGAATGATATTTTCAAAAGAAACAAAATAATGTAAGTGTTAATTTTTACCTACGAAACATGTACATAATTTTATATGATCGACATGTTTATTTATGGGGATTTCTTCGTCAAACAGGGAAATCCATAAACATTTTCTATTACTGAGGGTGTTTAGTCACCACTAAACCATAACAGATGATTTATTTTACCCAATGAAAATGTGTCACAAACCACTAATTGTTGCTTGATACTTATCCATACCATACTACACAAATCAATTAATATTGATCTTTTATATGTTCCCTAATAAAATATCTCTAAAAAAGAGTCTAGAGATTCTCTAAAAAAAATGAAAGAAATTCATGAAAAAAATTACTTTAAAATGTGATTTATTTCACATTGTACCGATCGCTTTGTCGTTAAGCTATTTTTTTTCGTGATTATAACAATTTCACATAAAATAGTGAGCTGTTATTGTCATTCCTTATTCTATAGAACAATCTTTTCAGAAAGCGGTCAACATGAAGAGAGACAACACAAGTCGATAAAATAACATAGTAACAGGCAATTTAAATTTTTTTTTTTTTTTGTAAAGCAATGGTTTGTTCTTCAATAATTTGTATATTTCTTATGCATAATAAAACAAATAGATGAAATATTTGACAACACATTATATGTCAGTGCTCTCATTCTCAATGTATAGAGATTCATTTCATACATGACAATAGTTTGTAGATTTTTACCACTTTATTTATGGCAAAATATTTTTTATATACTTCTGCAAGAATTTAAAAAATGTGTTTATCTTGGAATATACAAAAAGAAAAACTCTTAATGTCTTTTTGTTACGAAAAATGGTTACATTTTTTAAACTGAACAGAACCTTAAATATAAATTTTTCACCAGCAACATAAACGTTGTGTATTTAAAAAAAAACCCACAATTGGTATGGAATACACAATTCCTTTAAAGTCTTAGATTTAATTAAAAAAATCGGTTGAAAGCTGGTGTCCCTATATTAACTTCTATTCTATCCACTGTTAAATGTCTTCAGTTATATTACAATATACGAGTATTACTTACTTTAGATAGTGCGAATGTAACGTCTTCAATACCTTTATATTAGTAGGTGATATAGAATATACATCAGATTTTAAGTATCCATATCCAAGGACGTTAGATCTGGAAATCGAGCAGGCCACTCTATTGTACTTCTCCATCTAATCCACGTATTAGCATAGTACTGATCGATATAAACTCTTATTGTGCCATAATAATATGAAGGAACATCATCTTATTGAATAGTTATTCCATCCATTCCATCAGAGACCAGTAAGGGGTTATGACCACACTCAGCTTCATAATGACTTGAAATCCACTCATTGAAACCTAGAAGGGTTCTCACTAGCCTTTCAGTTTTATTTAAATTATTCCACAATATTATAGATGTTACCCGCATTACTAAGTCTATTGAGTATACACATACCTAGACTAAGCTCTAGAGAGGAAAATATATTTAATGCCAGACTATAAGAACTAACATACTGTTAAAATCGCCAGCGTGTATAATTCACAAATTTTAATGGAAAATCCAGCACTTGTAACTTTAATTGTATTCATAATGAGTTGCTATATTTAGAGAAACAACAACTTTTTACTGTCGTGCTAGTTACATTTTACTAATGTATTTCATCGTATATATGTTAAAGTTTTTTAGAGATTATCTTATTTTAATTTTTTTAGTTACATACTATACACATACATATCTTTATCTCCCTGTATCTTCGAAACAAAGTGATTTCCCGAAAATCATCAAGGACAAAATATTTTTAAAATAACTCAAGGAATTACCTCTTCAATTCTTGCCGTATGTTTAGTAAACACCCTGTATATGTATTTATTTGTATTTCATATTTTTGTCCTGTAAATGGATTTAATATTTATTGCGCAATGAAAGCATTATTATTATTTTTATAGCTTATATAGAATTGCTTATAAAAGGTGGTCCAACCAAAACGCACGATGTTAATTGTAAATAAAACAAAAAGTTTTCAGAGAATTATCTTAATACATTTTATTATGATAGAAGGATCTATGACAATTATGTGTGAAACAAAATATCGGCCACGGCTTCGGTGGCATACCCCTATCCGATGGTCCATATTTTCAATGGCTCTGAGACATAATTGAGGTTCAATGTCGTTAATGTGCCGAATTATCTCACCCTTTAGCTCTTGCATTGTTCTTGGCTTATTGACGTACACTTTTTCTTTTAAATATCCCCAAAGAAAGAAGTCCAACGGTGTCAAATCACATGATCGTGGCGGCCAATTAACATCGCCACGACGTGAGATAACACGGCCATTGAATTTCTCGCGCAAAAGTGCCATTGTTTCGCTGGCTGTGTGGCAAGTGGCACCATCCTATTGGAACCACATATCGTCCAGGTCCATATCTTCAATTTCTGGCCACAAGAAGTCCGTTATCATCTCGCGATAGCGAACACCATTCACGGTAACTGCTTGGCCGACCTCATTTTCGAAGAAGTACGGCCCGATGACGCCGCCAGCCCAATAAACCGCACCAAACAGTCACTCTTTGTCGATACATCGGCTTTTCAACAATCACTCGTGGATTCTCATTTGCCCAAATGCGGCAATTCTGCTTGTTAACGAATCCACTGAGGTGAAAGTGTGCCTCGTCGCTGAAGACGATTTTCTTTGTAAAGTCACCATTCACTTCTGTCTGTTCAACCAACCATTAGGCGTATTGACGACGCTTGAAATGGTCAGTAAGCTTCAGCTCTTGAGTCAATTGAACCTTGTAAGCGTGTAAATTCAAATATTTATTCAAAATTCGCATCAGTGATGTTCGTGAGATGTTCAATTGTTGGGCACGACGACGAGTCGAGGTTGACGGCTCTTCTGCTACACTATCGCGAACAACAGCAATGTTTTCCGCAGAACGAACTGGGCGAGCATGCACAGGTGTTTTCACATTTCCTACAGACCCCGTTTGCTGAAATTTGCGCACAATTCTCCCGATTGTGGACACATTTGGTCGATTATGCTGACCAAAAAAGTCACGAAGTGTACGAAATGCATTTTGATTTGAACACCCATTTTTGTAAAATACTTCAACAATCTTAACGCGCCGCTCAATTGTGTACCTCTCCATAGTTGAATTTGTCAGATACTGAAACAAAGAAATGTCAAATTAAGTTGGGCAAAAAACTTGACGTTAAGGTGTGACTCACAATTAACATCGTGCATTATGGTTGGACCACCCTTTATTACTGCTCATCATGAGGCATTCAAGTGGTCAGCTTTACTCATTAATCTTGCCATATACTGATGCAAATTTATTATCTATTTTGAAACCAATGATATCATCAACAGATTCTTGACCTTCTTCTTCCAGTATACTTGTAAACCCTTATCAGTCGCCTACACTTAAGGCAGGTTTATACCACGAGGAGATCGATTATTCGAGTCCATAGCACAACTAAGATTCGTGACATATATTTTTCCACGCCAATCCCTCGCCGACGATTATTTCAATTATTCTTGGCTCCGAGTTGTCGTCACAATATATACATCGTTGTGATGACATGTCAATATGATAAATGATAAATAAAAAATAAGTAGCTCTATATTCATCAATTAGTATTATGTACATTTTCACAATGTAGATTAAAACCTATTTTTAAAATATCTTAATACCTCCCTCGTCTGTAATATAACTTTCCCTCAATTGAAATTGAATGTAAATTTTGATAGAAATATTGAGTTAACTTGAAAAATAATTTTAACTGACCAGTTGCTTTAAGTGAATTTTCAAATTCAGATTCTTCAAGACAAAAATTATTCTAAGAAAACATCAATAGATCACTGCGTAATTTTAATGAAAATCACTGCTCATCTCTATTTAAACATTCCGGGACAAGATTAAGACATCAACAAAACATTTCATTAATTCGTATAATTTTTAAATTATTTCTTATAATGTCTTAAATCCTTAAACATTTTATGACGACGGCTTGGGATATTCACTGTTACTACTAAACAATTGCAATTGTTTGAAAGATATAAAGTAACATTTTGAAAATGTTTGTTAATCATGCATTTAAGGCTGCTTAAGTGATTTGAAAAAGGCAATAAATTCGGTTACACTAGTGGTTTCTTTTAATTTAATGTCATTAAGTAAATGAAACACTTTGTCCAGTATATTTAGAGTAGAAGAAATGAATCGTTCACGCAACGTAAGAGAAGATGTAGCAGTGAAAACGGTACCTCTAGTTAACGCAGGAAGTACCCAGCGATATGTGGTTAATTTGGTAAGAGTTAGATAACCAACAATTAGTCGAACAGTTAAATGTTTCAATGAACTTGGAGGTTATTGTAGAACTCCCAAGACAAGGTCGTAAGAAGTCTATAAATGCAAGAAATGAGCGATATATTATGCAAGTCGCCTGAATAAACAGGCATTCTACCAGTTTATAGCAGGATCTCAAAATGTACTAATTTCTGGCCGAACGGTTAGGAGAAGGCGTAATGAATGAGGATTGGATAGTAGAAGACCAGTTATTGCACCACTGCTTATCAAAGAACAAAGTTACTAGACTGCATTTTGCAAGAGAACACGTAAATTGAACCATTGACGACACGATGCGAGTTTTGTTTTCAGACGAAAAGTCTTAATTCATCACGTGTATGTCAACGAGTCTGAAGAAGGCCAAGAGAGGGGTGTGCTGCCTACAATATCTCTCTTAACATCCCTTTTTTAGGGAATTAACAATGTCCTGGAGAGGAACTTGTTTTCCTTGTGGAACTCTTGAGAGGGTTTTTGTCGAATGGGAAACTATTCCTCACGAAACAAGTCACTACTTGCTCAAAATTATACCTAAATGAATGGAAGCAGTGATAAAAGCTCAAATAGAATTTACACGCTACAGAATTCAAATTCTTACGATTTTATTTCACCTCCATTTTTTTTTCTAAAGGTTTTCATTAAGAATGTGTTCATTCCGTTTATGCATTATGGGTAGGTACTATGATATAAATATTCGAAAACATAAAAGTAATAATGTGAAGTTTCATTGATGCATTAACTTTCTCCAGGAGTTTACTACACTCTAAACAAATGGTAGTTTTTTCAGACTGTGCCCTACAAATTTTCTGCATTTTAATCAAGATTGTCGTCGATTTTCTATACATATTTCTTATTCATAAATAACATCTCCTTTTTTCTCTTCCCTTTACTTCACTCTGAGTTTTATTTATTGCTCTACTGCTCTTTGCCTTCATTTGTTTCTTCAATCATACTTTCGTCTAGCTCTGGGACAAAACTAATCACTTATTGTACAAGCTTTTTACTATAGCGATTTCTCTTTCACGTCTGATATTTCTGAATAAATCTTTTCGTCTCGTTTCGAATATTCGCGCTAATTGATATTAAGGATTTAGAATTAACTATTTTCTATCGTCTTTGTCAAGTTTTGGACTTATTAGAAATGTTATTGTCTCGAATTGCATTAATTCTTGCCAGATAAAGAATGTGGGGTGAAATGACAACACAGGTCAACTGTACCAACTACACCTATCCAAATATTACTTTGACGTTTTCTCTGTTATACAGGGTGTTTCCTAAGTACTGTCCGTAATTTCAGAGTATAATTCCTTGCGACATTTTAATAAAAAAAAAACTATATAAACATCTGTCCGGAGACGCTTATATTCCGGGTTATAGGGTGTAATTATTATTATTATATTATATAGGTTTGAGCCTCATCAGCCACTGATCGCATGGGTAGTCCCTTGGCGATCCCCACTTATCCGGGTCATTATCCAAAAATGCTATCCCATAAAAGGAGCAATTTAGGCACGTCCCCCGCCTTAAGCCTCGCCTCCTCTAGGATAACAGGGGTCCCTAATATAAGATACCTCTCTTCCTCCAGTGCGGGGCACTGGAGGAAGTGTAAAAAAGGATAACAGGTGTAAAGAAGATGAATCGAGGTTTCCTTGTCTTCTTTACAGTATCTGCAGGCCGGGCTGTCAGTCAGCCTCAGCTTGTGCTTATATGCACTTAGGCTACTATGGTGGCCCGTTGTGATTCCCACCAGAGTTCTGGCTTTGTGCCTGTTCAATTCAATGAATTTTTGGGCCCATTTCTCAATCTCTGAGTATTCGATGAAGAGTTTGGTTATTCGACAACCCGTTACTCCTCTCCATCTTTTATTGTGCTGGTCTCTTGCCCAGCCATTGATGCGGTCTCTGATCAGATTCCGACTTATTCCCACTGCAGGTTCTGGTCCATAGAGGTTTTCCTTGGCCCCTAGTCTGACAAGGTCATCTGCAATTAGATTTCCCTTAATGCCATTATGCCCAGGTATCCATAAGAGTTCCACCGGTCCCTTCCCTGCCAAGTGGTTTAATGCTTCATAGCAATTATAGACCAGCTTCGACTTTGTCGTTGCTGAATTCAGGGCTGCCAACGCCGCCCTGCTATCCGAGCAGATACATACCTTCTCCTGGGTCCGATTTTGGTCCGCCCCCAGAACACCGTATGTAATTCCAACTAGCTCGGCCTGGAGTGCGGTAGTGTATTTTCCGAAGCGGAAGGTTTTACCTATCCCGTCGCGTCGTCTATACACCCCCGCACCCGCTCTGTTCCCACTCTTGGCTCCATCCGTGTACCAGATGTCTCCATTGAGCGGCAATCCAGCTCGACCCTCCATCCAGTCGGTCTTACTGGTGATGGTGATCTTATATTTCTTGTCAAACAGGAAGTGGACACCTGTACTGTCATAGGGCATCCATAGGAGTCCCTCTTCAGCTAGCTCTCTTGAGAGTCTATTAAGGTCCCTTACCTTCCTATTCATGTTTCCCACCCTGTGCATTGCCTTTGTGGCTTCCGCTTTCAGGATGACATCAAGAGGTGGTATCCCCGTCAGTATCCCCATCGCCTTGATCGGTGTTGATCTTGGGGCTCCGGTTATACTTCTAAGAATCAATCCTCTTAACTTGTTAAGTCGGCTGGCTTCCGACTTTAAACAGGCTCTCTCCCACCAGACTAGTGCTGCATACGTCAGTCTGGGTTTGAGAATTGCCTCATACATCCATTTCATGGTTTCCGGTTTCAAGCCCCAGCTTGAACCAACGGCTCTTCTCAGTTACCAAAGTGTTGCTGTGATCTTGGAACATATGTGACTTAGATGTTTTCCCCATGACAGTTTACCGTCCAGGATTACTCCTAAGTATTTCACTTCGCTATTATAGCTTAGTTCTTGGCCACCAAGTTTCAGCGGACATGTTTTGTTCCACTTATATTTCTTGGTGAACACCATCACCTCAGTTTTAGAGGGATGGACCGAGAGTCTCCTTTCCCTGCACCAATTCCCAACCTTATTTAAAGCTCCCTGCATTATATCGAGAATCGGCTCCAGGAAAGGGCCCTTCGTTATTATTACTAAGTCATCGGCGTAGCCAATTACTTGGTAGTTCTTTAACCTTTCAAGCAGCTCATCTACTACTAGGCACTACAGAAGGGGGGACAATACCCCTCCCTGTGGACATCCCGAGTCGACCCGGCCCTCGATGGTAGTCTTGCCTTTATTGGCAGTAAGCTGTCTGTTTCCCAACATATGGTCTATCCATTCAGCGATTATTCTGGGGGTGTAGCATCTGCCTAATGCTCCGCTAATCACTTCCCTGGATGTAAAGTTGAAGGCTCCTTCAATATCAAGGAAGGTGCCGCCAGCGTATCCTCCGGAGTCCAGTTGTGACCGTATCGATGACATAACCTTATCCAGAGCTGTTTCTGTTGATTTACCAGCTTGATAAGTATGCTGGCTCCCTTGAAGCGGCCTCTCTATTAGGACAGTATCCCGAAGGTACCTGTCAACTAATCGTTCCGCCGTCTTTAGTAAAAATGAAGTAAGGCTAATCGGCCGAAGGTCCTTAGGGGACGTGTATCCGACTTTGCCCGGTTTAGGTATAAACAACCCTTGTACCTAGCCACACTTTCGGGACCATCTTCAGTGCCAAGCTGGCCCTGGTGATCCTTATGAGTGGACCGAGGATTATCTCTTCTGCTTTCTACAGAAGTACCGGATAAATGCCGTCCGGTCCCGGCGATTTATATGGATCAAAGGACCTCAAGGCCCACCTCATCTTAGCCGGTGAGACTATCTCCTTCACAAGTTTCCTGTCGTCCCCCTCTCGATTTACCGCCCAGGTCCTATGTGCCCCTACTAGCAGGTCGGAAATGTCTCCCCTCTCCGGTCTATAAAAGCCCGGAAAATGTGCTTTGATGAGATGGTCTAAGGTTTTCTCATCCGATTCCGAGAATTTACCATTAGAGAGCTTGAGCGATCCCAGTATCGCTTCCGGGCTGCGGGCTAGGATCTTGTTCAGCCGTGCTGCCTCAGCTCCCTTATTTATCTCATTACAGAAAGAAACCCAACTACTTCTTTGGGCTTCCCTAACCTCAGCCCTATACTGATCCCTGGCAGTCCTATAGTCCTCCCAGGTTGTACGGCTGTTACGTTTTCTGGCTCCCTTGAGAAGGTTCCTTACCTTACATCTAAGGTTTTCCAGCTTATTGTTCCACCGTCTTACATGGCCTTTTGGCCTAGCTCGTTTAGGTGTACAGTTCCCTTCATAGGCTTCTATCAATCCTCTACTCAGTCGGGAGGCTGCCGCCTCCAGGACTTCCCTCTCACTAATTCTGGAGGGGTCCCCCGAACTGTTACTAGAAGATCCGATTTAAACTGTTCCCAGTTTGTGAATCTGGGGTTGCGGACCTATTTCGTCTCCTCATGCTCCCCCACTCCCAAATCAAACTTAATGGCAGAGTGATCCGAGACTCTCCAGTTCCACACGTATCCCGCCAGATGTCTGTAACCCAAGGTAATATCAATTACCTCGTGGTAATTGATATTGCCACGTGGTAATCGATTAATAATCGAAAAGTGGGTGTGTTTCCCACATTTAAAATATCTAGCTCTGTACTTACCAGATATTCCATGAGCTCCATACCTCTGCTATTGGTGTTCGTGCTACCCCAGACCATATGGTGTGAGTTCGCATCACATCCCATCAGCAAAGGCAGGTCGGATTTTTGACAGAAGTCCACAAGTTCCTTCACCTCTGGTGTCGATTGTCCCTGCTGTCATATGATAGATAGGCTGACGCTATAACCACCCTACCTACATTTTCAAGCATTGTAGTTACCGCCATTAGGTCCCCTGTGGACCATTTCCACAGGGGTGTGACGCTAATGTTCTTCACTACGATGCCGGCTCTGGGTCTGTTGGTACTACTACTCCTGTAACAGAGAAAATTTCCCAGTCCCTTTATAGATCACTGCACCACCCAAGGTTCTTGGATGAGTGCTATCCCTGTGTGCATCTTAGCAAGACTCCTCTGCAGAATAGAAGAGGCATCTTTGCTTCGATGCAAGTTAATCTGAATAATTTGAACCATTTTTTTTTAGCACTTGCACCACTTTCGTCCCCTGGTTTGCTCAGATTCCCCTCGCCCTCTTCCTCAATAGAGGCCAAGGTCAAGGTCCCGAGTGTGGCCTGGGTATCGGCGGTGGAGCAACTACTTGTCTGGGAGGATGGAAGCGTCCACGGTACAGGCTCGCTCTCGACCTCCTTATGCTCCAAGATTCTTTCATGGATTGATGGTTCCATTTTTGATCCCATTTTAGACGGGCTAGGAACATCATCATCATTGAGGTCGCCAACACTCCTAGGAGTTGCTCCCTCACGTCTAGCTTTAGCCAGCTTCCTTCGCTGGCTTCCGCTCATTCGTTTTTTAGCACTTGCCCCACTATCGTCCCCCGGTTTACTCAGATTTCCCTCGCCCCTTCCCTCAATAGAGATCAAAGGCAGGGTCCCGAGTGTGACCTGGGTGTCGGCGATGGAGCAATTGCTTGGCAGGGAGGATGGAGGCGTCCGCGGTACAGGCCCGCTTTCGACCTCCTTATCCTCCAAGCTTTTTTCTTTATGGACTGGTTCCATTTTTGGTCCCACGAGTGGCTAGGGAAATAAAGGTCCACCCCCGCAGAGCCCCGCATGCGGGGGTAAGGCGACTTAAATACTCAGGAGTTGCACCAGATGCTCCTGAGGCACCGATAGCGACTCTCGGTATCCCCTGAGAGCCAACCAGTCCGATAGGCTCGGTATCTCACACCATCGGATTAGGGGGGTGTGTCATACCCATCCAGTTTCACCAGGCTGAATGGGGGGCTGTTTCTTAGTTGTGAACCGGGTTTGTCGCCCCCCCCTTGAGTAAACTCAAGAAGGGTTCATACCCGGGATGCTGCCAAGCCACATCCCTTCATTCGCATGGACGGGCCCTTTACCAGGGCCGCCTCATTCATACTCCCATTCGCTTGGGCAACCCCTACTTAATGGAGTGCCATCATTCATACAAGTATGGACCCTTAGAGCGCCCCCCAGCCCACAAGGCCCCCCCACCAACTGCAAGGTCTTACAGCCCCTAGGGGGAGTATAGGGTGTTAAAGATGTCATAAAATCAATATTCTTGCAAATAAATCCTGTTACTCTGTTACGATAGCGTTTCTGGTCATTGAACTTCTTCCGCATTTCCATTTGTTAAACCATAGATAAAGTGCATATCAGCCAGTTCAGCGTTAGTAAAGTTATTCATTTTAATGCAAAATTTTGATTGAAATGTGAAATTTTATGTAGATTGATGACATAAATTTAAAGTTTAGGTTAAGGAAAAATGAGAAACAAATAAAAACAAATGAGAAACACTGTACAATTTCGTGAAGTTTAGATCATAGTGTAGGAATATGTAATACATACAGTATTTTTATGATTGTTGTTTGTAACATCCAACCATTTTTCTAAGAATCGGTTAGTATTAAACAATGCAACATTTTTTGTTGTTCATTGTTAGTAAAGTTTGAAAATAATAAAAAAAAATAAAAAAAATCTTTGAAGTGTTACTTTTTACGAAGAAAACGTTGGGTGACTCACGCCTAAGTACGCCACTGGCTTCAAATAAAAAATGACTTTACACTAGAAATGTAGCTCTTTACTGTCGCATAAATTAACTCAAAAATTTTGAGAACGTAGAATTTACCATTCAAAACTTATTTGCAAAAATATTGATTTTTTGACATCTCTTCAACACCTTATATATCGGAATATAAGCGTCTCCGGACACCTGTTCATATAATTTTTTTTTATTAAAATATCGCAAGGAATTACACTCTGAAGTTACGGACCGTACTTCGGAAACGCTCTGTATGGATTACAGGGTATTTATTCTTGTTGTAGTATACAATAAAGTAACTATGAATACGATGTTAGGCTTATAGTTGCTTTATTCTCCCAAAATGGAATTTTTATGATACTCTGTTAACACACAATAATTATATTACAATACTTTCTTTATGAAAACGATATGCTGGAACACGGAAATCTTTCCTCATTAGTCCAATCAATCTGTCTGAACTCCTATGTTAAATGATCACTAATTGTAAACAGCAAAAAAAATTGAGCATATAGAAAATAAATTTTCAAGAAACTTAGTTTTTTGCTCTCAAAATGGCGGCCGCTAACATAACGTAAAAAAGTCTAGAAAGCGGGTTTTCGCGAATAAAAAAGAAAGTTGTGCTCGGATTGGAAAAAGTTAAATAAGAAAGTTGTAGATAATGAAAAAATCTTTCGATCCAATTTTTATAAGCTCAAATCGATTCATTACTTTTCGAGATATATCTAAAAAACCGTTGAAAATTGCGTTTCTTTGATTTTGCTCTAAAAATAACAATATTTAATCAAAACATTTAATAATTTCAGAAAACTTAGTCCTAAGTGAGACGAAAACAATCGTTTTTGTACAATTCCAAAATATTTTTTTTTCCAAAGTTATAGCTGTCTTCGTAAAAAAAGGTGTATTCGTAAAACGGCTTTTCCTACGAAACGGATGGTCCTACAGACTTGTTCGAGTTTATTTTCTTCGTTAGGAGTTATACTACAAACATATTTTCAGCACAAATCGGTTTCTTTAACTTTTTATATAAGTCGCGTTTGAAAATGACGTGATTTTCATACATCGGTTTTATTACAAGAATTTATTGCCAAGAAACCGATGTACGAAAATTACGTCATTTTCAAACACAATTTTTTATATAAAAAATTAAAGAAATTGATTGTTGCTGAATATATGTTTGTAGTACAACTCCTAACGAAGAAAATAAGCCCTCGAACAAGTCTGTAGGACCATCCGTTTCGATGGAAAAGCCGTTTTACGAAAACACCTTTTTTTACGAAAACAGCTATAATTTTGAAAAAAGATATATTTTGAAATTGTACAAAAACGATCGTTTTCGTCTCACTTAGGACTACATTTTCTGAAATTATTAAATGTTTTCATCAAATATTGTTATCTTTAGAGCAAAAACAAAAAAGCACAATTCTCAACGGTTTCCTCGATATATCTCGAAAAGTAATGAATCGATTCGAGCTTATAAAAATTTAATCGAAACATTTTTTTATTGTCTACAACTTTCTCATTTAACTTTTTTCAATTTGAGCACAACTTTCTTTTTTATTCGCGAAAAACCGTTTTTTTTTTTACTTTTGCGAATTTTTTAGGTTATGTTAGCGGCCGCCATTTTGAGAGCAAAAAACTGTAAGTTTCTTGAAATTCTATTTTCTATATGCTAATTTCTTGATTTCTTTCTTGATTGGACTATATTAATAGAGTTGCCCACCGTATAACTTCACTTCAGCCAAGATGCTATCTCGTAGATACATTTGAATTGATGCAGGTACAACCAATTCAGTTTATCTTTGCCATCGTAAATATTATATGCAGATTGAATTGCTGTATTTATTGATTTATAATGGAGAAGATCATGTCGATTTTATGTAATTATTTTGGTTTTTTAAGCATATGGTGTAGATAACAATACTCAAATATTTTAGAGAATCCTCAGGGTGCAGTAAAGGGCCTGTAATTATCCATTATATCAGCATCACACTTTTTATGTATTGGAACTATGTACTTTACCTAACTGTAATTGCTGAGGAAATGTACCCATCAGAAATGATTGATGTATGAGATAGGTAAGGGGATTACCTATTGCAGATAAAATTTGTTTAATTATAAATATAGGGATCTGGATCAGAAATGTATTTATTTATTGTAGAGTTTTTTCTGCAAAAATTATATTAATTATTTATATGAAAAAGGTTTAAGAAATAAACTGAAATTTTATAACTTGAAGTCACTATATCTGGATTATTGCCATTTATTTTAATACATAGTGTTTATTTTCTTGTTCGTTTATAATACCTTAGGATTATCAGAATAATTTATTCTGTTTTGATAATATGTCTTGTTAACTTTTTAACTAAAGCTATGTGTAAGGCCTTTACACTATTATATATTTGATACAAATCGAAGTGGGCGTGTACAAAAGTATACTCACATTACTCATTACTGAACCAGATTACTATTCACTAATAAATAACTATATTATCTGATGTTAAGAGATGAACTACTGCAATGTATTTCCTAAAAACAAAAGTTCTGAAACTACTACACAATTATTTGGTTGATCCAATAAATTAAATGATATTTTGAGGCTTCAAATAATGCTCGATTTCACTAAAGACCCAATTAATTCGATGAGAAAATGAGCTGAGCACAAAACATTTCGAAATAAAAAGAATCAGAACTATTTCCCTCTAAAAGTACATGACGGCTGGAAGCTCCTACCTGATAATGCTGATGGAAAACTGATTAAAATTTTGCGAAACAGTGTCAAAACATTTCTTCCAAAACTTCTTACATCATATACTTTTATTAAAGGAAGCTACATTTCAATCGCAACGTAAAAAGAAAAACATCAAGATACTGGAATGAAATAAGGCATATTGGATACAAACCATTTCCAAAGACCAAAACAAGTAAATGTTTCGGCAGAAATTCTGTTGATTTGTTTCTGTATTCTTCAAAGATTTCGTCTTGAATATTCTTTGTAATACTTTCGTAAGTCATCTCATATTAGCAACGGACTATCTGTACACTTTTTAAGTACTTTTTACAGAGTAACATTTTTAAGAGTTTTAAGTACTTCTTATAGATAATAGAATTTCAATACCATATTTCTTCGAAACAAATATGTATTTGAATTTTTTTTAAATTCGAATTATCCCCGAACTTAATTATTTTGTTCCCATTATAATGATGAACCCTATTTGGTTCATGGGGGCATTAGGATTTCAGAATGATGGTGCTCCTAGATATTATGCTCCAAATGTTAGAAGGTTTCTACAAAAAACATTTCCGATGTACAAGCAGATGAGGAGAAGTACAATGGACCCCAAGATATACGCCCTTTAGATTTTTATTTAGGGGGTGATTTGAAAAGTTTACGTGAATCGACCAGAAAGTATTGAGGAACTAAAGATTAGAATAGGAGAGGTTTAAGAATTAGTATTATACTGGGCATTAATTTATTTTAAATTTATCCATCATTCTAATTTGATTTCATGTCTCTTACTATATCCCGAATATTTATGATTATGTTGATATGATATGCTACTATATATAGATAACGCTACTGCCTTAGATTAATTCCTTAAGATAAATAACCTTAAGTACAGCTCATCAAGAATAGGAGCAAATCTCAAAACTGCGATATCGGACAGCCCACGCGGTGCGCAGTAAATAACTTGGTGTTTAGTCAGTCACATTGAGACCTTTGCAACGTGAATATCGATGAATATATATTGAATGTGAATGTACACAAAGTTTGATCTGGCTGCGCGTAAAGTGCATCCTTTTCCCTCCAAATGCTGCCTAACTTTTTCGTCTACGCATACCAATAATATCTCACACTTTTTCCTATTCTTGATGGGCAGTATATACTTGAATTTCATCTCCTCAAAAATGTTTTCTTCCTAAAATATTCCACTCCGTCTAAATCTCTGTACTCCAAATAAATGTTAAAACTGAACTGAGAATTTACATTGATGGTGGTAAATTACCATTAAATTATCATTAATTCTGCCAGAAGTTGGGCATTTAGTTATTGGTTCTGATTTAATATTAAAAAGTTGTGTTAAACAATTAATGCAAACAAGTTGTTTCTGTTCTTTGAAGACTTAGTTTATGTAGATCATCATATATTAAACTCTAAGCTATGTCATTATTTGGGCCTTTTTCCTACGTCAACTACTGTAACTATATAGTTCGTGTTTGCTTGCTGTTGACAAAAAACACATTTTCTTGACACTTATGTTACATTTTACATTGAACATTCTTGGTAAGTATACATTTTACAACAAGTAAAGTTCAATAGTGATAACCGAATAAATTATAGGTCATCATGAGGATAATTGATAACCTAAAACATCAATCAGTTAACAAATGTCAAGTTACATAAAAAGTCATCTACACCATTAATGAGATGAACCTAACGAGTCTAACTATAATGAAATGAATCTGTGCTAATGGCCAATATTTCTATACAAACATAAAAGTATTTATAATATAGTTTTACCATTCTCACAATCCTTTACATTTATATAAATTTATATGTATTTAATATTACAAACTGCATGAAATGGATTATATACATTTAGAATACGACAACTAGATTTTAGGCACAAATAAACATTATAATATATAATTTATTTTAATTTTATTATAAAACTAATTTAATAGTATTATATCGCTATAATCTTATCTCATTATTATTACTCAATCAGTATCATTTAAAATCGATCTAACAATAAACTAAAGTGTAGACGATATGGATGGAATTCATATCTCCATCTGTTGATAGAAACCGCAGAGTATGACACAACAGATAGAGAAATGAATTACTGCAAATAGAAATCGTAATATAACAATACTTGACTATAAAACTTATCTCATATTAGTTACCTGTATTTTCTTTGATTGTCTCCATTTGATATTTTAGCGAACTATATATATTTACAGGATACTGTATTCTCCCTTAGCCTCCAGTTTTAGTATCTCTTAGTTACTCATGGATGTCATGTGAAGTGAAATACAATATTTTTAATAAAATGTCTCCCCGGTGGGGGAAACTCACAGAGTGTTTGGCGAGAGAAGTCCCTCTCGGTATATTGCAGCTTTTCCATGTGCCTGTCATTGTTTAAACAAACGGAAGTTTCCGTTATAAATAACAGAGTTCTGTTGTTTGTCAAGAACATTATTTCCACATATCCAAGTTTGGATAATAAATACAAATTGAAGTGGATTCTGAATTTCCTTTTTATTGTCTTCTTCTAATATCAAATAAAGTAAATAAGACTTAAATTCAGATAAATAAAATCCTAAATTAAATTAACCAGAGCAGATCATAAATAAGAAATTTAAAACAAGGAATACCAAACTTTATATAAAAAATCTGGGGAGTAAGAATTAAAACACAACGTAGCAAGGTTCCTCCCACTAGACAGGATCAAGTGATCAGGCCAAATTTTCGAATATGTACGTCCACTTTCTTTGTTAGGGTTAAATAGGGGTAGCAGGGTTTCGTTGGTGTCACATTCTGCAAAGGTGATATCAATATAACCACTGACGGGGGAACGTTCTCGCGAGAGGGCGTTTCTAGTTTGGTTCGCTTCATAAATAAAGTAAGAGAGTGGGGGTATGGGGTGCTTCACTGATGCCATAGTGACCAGTATTTTTATAGTTGGGATTTTCATTTGAAATAAACAGTTTTAAAACCTTAAAAGGGACTTTTCCGCACGTATAACATCTATATTTCGAAATTGAGTGGTTGAGAAAAAATAAACTAACATATAAATGCAGAATATGTGTTTTATGTGACAGTTTTACTTTTTTCAAATATTCCACCATCGTGCTTTCTCATGACCCATGGACAGGGTGGGGTGTGTCCTATCCGCCTCAGCATCAATAGGCATCGTCTGGGATATGTTTACGATCAGAATCAGTCAAAACCCGATCGATCCGACACGACTTAGTTGAGCTTTCGTATTAACAACAAAAAATTCTCAAGTAGTCCACCATCGTGCTTTCTCATAACCCATGAACAGGGTGGGGTATATCCTATACACCTCAAAATCAATAAATGTCATCTGGAAGACGTCCCCGATCAGTATCAGTCAAAACCCGATTGATCCGACACGATTTAGTTGAGTTATCGTGCTAAAAAAAATTCTCAAATAGTCCACCCTCGTGATTTCTCATGACCCATGGATAAGGTGGGGTGTGTTCTATCCACCTCAAAATTAATGGGTGTCGTCTGGGAGACGTCCCCGATTAGAATCAGTAAAAACCCGATCGATCCGACACGATTTAGTTGAGTTATCATGCTAACAAGAAATTTTAATGCCAACAACAACGACAACGGCACACACACAACAAAAATTTTTTACAAACCGTTTCTTTGTGGTTTTCAGGCCGAAAAAAGAAAAATAATCGAAAACAAATATTTTCCCATTTTTCTTTACACAACTCCATTACTTTTCCGCTAGTATAGTTGAGTGCGGAAAAGTAAAAGTATAAAATACGACGAGCGGAGGGATGGGGGATGTTTCAGATTTTGACAACCGTATTAAGAGTTTATGGTATATAGTTTATTTCATCGCTATTTGCCAAATAAAAAATCTCAAAACATATGGTGGCTTGCTTTTATGGCTTGGCTCAGGTAGACTGTTCCGTTCCGATTAAGTTAAAATATTTCAACTAACACAGCGGAGACCGTACGTACACCTCGAGCAATAAATCAAGATCAACTATGGCCCTGCGGCTGTAAAAAGTGCATTGCTGATCCCCCTCCACTATAGTTCGTCGACCACTTATCTCATTTCAACGTTATCATCACACCGTTACGTTAAAGCTATTTAGAAATTATAAGACAGTTATCTCGATAAATTACCATACATCGTTTACAATCTAATATAAATTTTATGAGGATATTTTATAATGAAATTTTATGAATATCATTTTAGAATAACTAAGATTTGTGGATCTGACAAATGAAACGTTCGTTACAGTAAAAATATTCATGTCCTCGCATGAAGCGTCAATGGTATGCAGCGCTCGCCCACAGCCTAAATGGAGAGATAAGTAATGTCCACTGCTAAATAATATGACAGGACGAATCTAACTAATTGTATCTAAATTGAATCTAGAAAAACTAATTGAATCTAAATAATATAACAGGACGAATCTAACTAATCTAATATGATGGGACGAATCTAGGACATCTCGGTGATGCATATATAAATATGTGATAAACAATATATTATCTTTTAACTGTCTTAAAATTTTAACTGCTTCAACATTTCTGCCTGAACTGGTATTAAATTTGAATGATTGTAATATCTGTTCCACTCTCAAATGTAACCATTTCCTTCCACTCCTCCCTTTTTGGAAAGCCCAACTCCTTTCTTTTAAAATCTAATAGAGAGAATAAAGTGTAACGTTAAGAATTTGCGAAATTTGGGCTATTAAGAAATCGTTTCTCAATTTTAGTCGTGATTCGTTATATATAAGTATATAATAATTAATTGAGAAAGGGACTGTCACAGGTCAAATATAATATTCACCACATTAGCTATTCTGTAACTAAGTGAAATAGGCGTACACTCAAGGTTCCTTATTGGAAATACATTTCTAAAAAGTTACTGTGGATTACATTAAATCAACTCGAATAACTAGGTCATTCAACACCTGCTGCACGTATGAGATAGAGAGTGCTTCATATAATAAATAGTAACTTTCCGTCTCTCACCATGTGCCCCAAGTGACTATGAGAAACTGTGGTGGTATGGCATATTTGGTAATTCGTCTTGAAATAATTTTCTTCGAGATGGAGCTTTTAATGATGTCTTCATCGCGTTGGCTATTAATTTTTTGATTATGGGAGAGCAGTCTTTGATAGTTTTTGCAAGACGATAGAGTGCATGTGCTAAATATGTTACATATAATAAACTGACATAGTTTTATATATTTTTTAAGTGCACTGCAGATGATTTCATATAAAAAGGTACATCATCTGTGAAGAGTAGCATACGTCCATTATTGTTCTTCAATACGGTCGCCCTATTTTTTCTTAGACTACTATCCACAAATTCAACTACTATATCTGAATTTGTTGCATCTACCACTCAATCTGCGTGACATTTTTAATTCTAATAATGATAATATTAATTCAATGTACAATAGTGGATAAGTCAGCGAACACTCGTTACATCTCATAGTGAAAGTGTGCAACTACTGACACAAACTATTTCCTCTTACTCCATATAGTCGTTATAATACTGACTCTTTCCGGTGTCGTACGTTGAAGATAATTTTGATTAATATCGATACAAATCTGAATTTCATTGTTTCATAGATAATATCAAATTTTATATCTATATTTATACACGTAGATCCGAACCTGTAATGTAAGTTTTACTCGGAAATATACATGATTTAATGATAAGGTAGCATTAAAATAGCAAAGGATATTGCCAAATTTTGACAAGAAAGCTTATACAATCATATTTATAAAATGTTCCAAGAAATCTTTACGTTTTACTACTCAGAGTTCATAAAAACACATTTCTTATTCTAGTTTTATTTTAAACTATTTAACACATGAAGGTTATATTAACAGAAAATAAAAAAATATCTTCTGTTCAACATTCCGCTGAACATCATGAAAAAGCATTAACAAAAATATTGTGTTGTCAATAGCTTCTACATATATAATAATAATGTGTAAGTATAACGTCATGGCTTCATAAAAAATCTTAATTTCAGCCCAATTAATATATATATATATATATATATATATATATATATATATATATATATATATATATATATATTTGTTCTACATTTTCTCTGATATTGTGAATTAATTTAATTATGTGGTGATTATATAGAGTGTCTCAGTTGAAACCATAGGATTATAATTGCGCGAAATTAGCGTTCTATCAAAGGGCGTCAATATTTAAAGCTGATCTACAAACCATAAAACGTCAACATGCCTCAACAGCTTCATTTTCAAAGTATAGTCCAATTACTCCACCACTCCAAAAGTCGTAAAACCAAACCGTGAATTTCTGTGGACGCATTTTTTTTAACCGTATAAATTTCTAGTCTAGACCTCAAATTCGACAATTTTATTTGCTGACGTATCGGTCAAGATGAAAATGTGCTTCATCGTTGAACAAAACTTTGTTTCCAGCATCACCTTATGTATTTTCTAACACCCAATAAACAAATGTACGACGTTGTAAATATTCTGTAGCTTTTAATTGTTATCAACTGATTTTTTTATGCCTAGAGATGAGGACGTTTCTTTAAAATCCGATGCACGGTGACTCTTGGCAGATTCAATTGTACACGAAGTCAAATTGACGTGTTTGGGTACTGCTATACACTTTCTCTCACTACAGCAATATTTTCATCTGACCAACTACAATGAGGAGGAATTGGTGTTGTCTTATCAATAACAAAACCCATCTCTTCCAATTTCTTGATTAAGTTACGAACTGTTAACTCTGTAGTTGCTTTATTTTGTCCTAATTTTGTACGATGTTTTCTAATGCAATTGTAAATGATCACTTTCATAAACCAGTTGTACACAAACTGTTCGTTGTTGAACTGTTAGTCAGAAGCATGTTAACGTCGTATGGTTTGTAGATGATAGACGTTAAATATTGACGTCTTATCTTTGACAGAACACAAATGGCGCGCAATTAATATCCAATAGTTCCAACTGAAACACCCTATATTTACAATATTCATCATCTTCAAACTACATTTCTTGTTAACGTTTTTTTTTTAATAATTTTTGTTTTAATAAAAACATGACATTACATTCCCTACAGGAATGTAGGGAAACAAATATTTACAGAAATTATTAAGCATATAATATGTACGTATATTTTCTTCACTATTTGTCCATTGTAGGTAGTAACTAGCGGAAGTAATGCATCATCCAATTGAATGAGTCTAGGTATTTTTAATTTTAATTGGACAGTTAGCCTCTGTCCTTATAATTTCCTCTTATACGGCAAGGTCGAGAAGAAGCTAGCCATATCATATTTTATAAACGTCATTTTTTATTTCTAGAATCACATTTCATCTTATGTGTAAATACAGATATATTTACCAAAGAATTATTAATAAACTTTAAATAGAACTTAATAATTGTATATATTTTATGCAAATATATGATTATATATTTTACCTACTTTTAAATAAACCTTTAAAATTGTTTTGCATATTATTAATTAACGAAATAATTGTTACAAATATTATGTATATACAGTATTGATGTAAATTACCAGAGAGTCGATTATATAAAATATACACCACTATTAGTAGTCTATTAGACTTCGGGAAAACTACAAATACAATTTGTATAATGGATCTTTGCGCGTGTATCAATTTAGTGACGACGCTACGGATCACATGCTACACCACTCGCAATTGTTACTAATATGCCACAATTACCAGTACGTATGTCTAGCGACATATGTTTCAATCAACTACGTACGGCATAGATAGTTAATACCTTGCTAAACAAAATGCAATTATGATGTCATGGCTTAGCTTTATTGTATAATTTGATTCATTGGCGCCTCAATATTTCTATAAAATTCATTTTATTTTTGTTTCATTTATTTTGATTTTTGTTGAATTTATTTCATTTATTTTGATGGAAATATCACTTCCATTGAATACTTTTGTGGAGAACCTTTTCATTCCTGTGTCAAAAGTTGATGGATTTGTATTGTACTAACTGTTATCCTAAAATGTGTTTTCGGCATGACACTATTCAACATGTCAGTTGATTAATTCATACGATTGTTATGACGCGCACGCAAATAATCATTATACAAACGATAATGGTTTACTTTTGGTAATGTATGTAGATTACTTAGTTATAGTAAGTGACACAGAAACTGATCTACCATGAAATTAACAATTTTTAAAGACTAATGTCAGTTAAATTTTTTAAAGCTGAATGTATGCAACTAAAATTGTAGCATTTTCTAAAGGTGAATTTAAAAGATCGAAAAAGTATAATTTGTGGTTTGGAAAACAGTTGGTAAAAGTGGAAAACAAATATATATACTTTCTATTCTCGACATTCTCATTATGTCAATGTTCAATTATTTCATGTCTCAAAATGACAATTAAAGCTAAGCAATCCTCTGGTGTTGTTACGATAGTATTCTCTTGCACAAAAATAAATTCGTGGGAAGCAAGAATGGAACTATGCAATTCCATAATTATTAAGTCTCTTATGTCTTAACACTAACTTAGTTTTCCATAAAACACAAAAACACTATACATTACACTCGACGCGTGTTTCACCAACAAAGTTGGCATTATCTGGAGATGATTAAAACTGACTAAAGCAGTTTTAATCATTTTCAGATGATGCCAACTTTGTTGGCGAAACGCGCGTCGAGCATGGTCTGGTACACACCAGATCATTTAATTAGATTAGAGACGGGTACAATAAAACTAGAATTTCTGTTTTTCAAGCACTGCCTTAATTGCTTAAAAAGCTGCTATCAATGAACAATTTTAGACTGTCAAAGATATGTTGTCATAGACTACAGCAATTAGATTAATAAAATATAACTCGTTCACTCAAATTAATTGTTTGCGTATATGGAATTATATTTCGCTGGCCTCATTAAAATTTAATAAGAAATCATCACTTCTGAAATACAAAAATTGTTTGCATTGATATGATATACAAAGTCTGCTTCACTCAATATTTAGATGTCATTAGGCGTTCTTCTAAGATTACCTCAAATAATACAACAACGTATCTAATTCATAAATTTCCTATATACGAGGTGTGTTAAGAAAATAACGGAAATTTTCGTTTCTTGGCAAGAATTATACATCTACCATCTACATCAATATTATCCCCTTCAAAATAGTCCCCATTAGATATTATACACTTATGCTAGCGTTTCTTCCAATCCCCGAAACACTTCTGGAACTCGATCTTTAGTATAACGTTTAGCTCTCTCAGCGATGCGCTTTTAATTTCATCTATCCTTGCAAAACCACGGCCCTTTAAGATTTTCTTTACTTTTGGGGTCAGAAAAAAGTCCCACGGAGCCATATCTGGCGAAAATGGAGCCTGGAGCATCATTACAGTGTGGTCTTTGGCCAAAAATTTACGAACAAGCATGCATCTTTGTGCAAAAACCATGAATTACTTTGTCACAAATCCAGGCATTTTTTTATTAATTAATTCAACGGTATTGAATTTGTATGTAATACTTCCTTTTTGATCGTTTAACTTTATGGCAAGAACTCATAGCGCACTATACCGATAAAATCGCAGAACACATTGAGCATACCTTCACATTCGACCGTACTTGTCGAGCTTTCTTCGGTCTTGGCGATCTAGATTGCCTCCACTGGGATAATTGAGCTTTAGTTTCGACATCATATTCATGAACCCATGTTTCATCACCTGTTATGACACGTTTCAGTAGTTCTGCATCGTTGCTGACTTAATTTAGCGACTCCTGAGCAACTTTCAATTGCCGCTGTTTGGGATTTCTTATGTCCTCGGACGTTGTACTCCTATAAATATATAAATAAAATTATATGTACGACAATGAAATCCCTATTATTCTTATTTCCTTGCAGAATACCATCGTGGTCATATGTAGACAGCGACAGAAGATGTGCAGATATATAGATACCCAGTAACCTGGATGGAAAGATCAGGTGATGAAAGGAAGGAGATAAGAACGACGATAGAAATATCCAGATCAATATTTATGAAAATGAAAAAATTTTTCACTAATCAGAATATTAAGATAAAGCTTAGGATGAAGATTCTGCATTGTCACCTATTTTCCATGCTTTTCTATGGAATTGAACTCAAGATTCAGGATTAAACTCTTGAACATGGACTCAAATAATCACATAATATTATAGGATAAATTGCAAGCCTTTGAAATGTGGTGCCTGGAAAATATGCCGGAATCACTAACCTTAGGATCACTAATATCGAAGTTCTAAATAAAGTGAAGATAGTGCGAAATAATTGATACAATAAAGAAGAAAAACAGCTTCAATACGTAGGCCACAGAATGAGATGTTCTAAATACACATTTCTCCAATCGATAGTTCAAGAAGAGATTAGGAGAAAGAGGAATATTGGTAGGCGCTATGTTACCTGATTCAATAATCTAAGGAAATAGTTTGGTTGTAACAATGGTCAACTATTCCGCGCTACCGTTAAGTCCAGATAGCTTTGATAGCAAACTTCCTATAGGAGGTGAAGATAAGAGAAATATTGCGATACGAAAACTAAAAAAAATGATTATTGTAAGTAGATATAACTCATTCAAAGAGCAAATTTTATAACAACATACGATCTAAATCATTACATTTAGATAATGCTTATAGAAAGTATAAAAACAATATTCAATTTTCTACCAGCCTTCATATAAGATGGTACTATTCTAAATTAATTATTTCTGAACTATACCACAACGAAACTTTTCTAAACTAAACCACAAAAGTATTGAATGAAATTTGTGAATAAACATTCCCCTTTCATCTGAAAGACAGTTAATAAAACTTGTCTTAAGAAAAAGCGGAATAATCTAGGTGAAAACAGCGACATGCACTTATGTAACATATATTCCTAGGGCACGTTTACAATTTAAATTTTTAAACCTCATTATCCGTTAACGAGGCTTTCCGTTTGGAATTTATTTCGCGCACACGCAATAAGAGTTCTTTATCTCAGTTCTGCTTTGATCTTAACATCATTCAGCATCAGTGGACAAATCTCTAGTTTTTAGTAGTTCAAATCAATAGTTAGAATGGGCTGTGTCCGTAACGTTTTTGGGTTTTTGTTGCTGGCCTTAATCTGCTTTAAAAATAGTAAGTTCAATTTGATTATGACGACTGTGTTGCGCCTAATAGACTACTAGTTTTAAAAGTTACTAGTAGGTACTTTAATATCAAATCATGAATATTATTCGTCTGATTTGAGACAATTTATATTGATATTTATTAAAGAGGTATCGTCCATAAAATTAAATACAAATAAGCCGACTAATCATCGGGCGTTTAAAATCTTTTATTTAAATCTTTGTGAAATCTGTATGGAAAGTAACTTTTAATAGGATCGTAGAGCGCGCATGCGGGGTTTTCATTTGAATCAATATTTCGTGTCACAAAGGGCCTAACACGGCTAGTTAAACTTTTACTTTATGTACAGGATGTTCCCTTAAAATAGGTCACTACTTCTATTAATTTTTAAATCTACATTTTCTCTATGTTTAAAACTAGTTTATGATGTCCTTAATAATGAGTTAGGCGTCCATTTAATGTTAACCCTTTGTCGGGCGCAACCGATCTGTGAGATCCGGAAGTCACTTTCTTCTTTGCTCTTTCGTGTGTATTACGAATATTAACTCGAAGTCCCTCATAGCTTCCTAGCTCCAAACCACTCTTCTCAATATGGTGTCGATTTTTTTAGTGCATTGCCTGACCTTGTATGGACCGCCCAGATCTGTCAGGTGCATTGCGCCTAATTACATCATTATTTTCACATTTATATTTTGTTAAATTATTGAATTTAATAATATTTTTTGGGATCTTTACACTTACTTATTCTGGCTTTTTATGGTATTATTATTGAAAATTAACACATTACGGTATTAAATTATTGGTTTATGCTAAATATCATTACCAAAAATGTGACGTTTATTTTTCTTTGAAACATGCTAAAATAACTAAGAATATTTATAATTATTTACACTTAAAATAGACAGTCATTTATAACTTTTCTTTGTAATTCAGGTCCAATATTTTTTTATGTATAACTAAATGACTTACATGAAAAAATATGTAGTTTATTTTCTGTACTAAAAATGTTGTTCAATACTAATTTATATTTGTGTTTTGTCCTTAAAACAGAAAAAAACTTATCGATAGCTGGTTGTTCTGTAAAAATTTTCCAAATTTATTGCTATACAACATTAAATGAGTTTTAAATGTAAATTTAATTATCGCGATTAAAAACTAGTGTGAAATATTTATTATTGTATTGTATTAATTAAAATAAGCGTTTAAGTTTCCACCTCATTAAAATTTAAATTGTCTAGCATTTAATTATGGGATCTCTCAGATGTATTGCGCCCGAATGTGTTTGGATTCATACTGTACGCGACGGAAGGTTAAATACTAATACATATTTTATTTAAGAGAATAGATAAGTATTACATTAGATATTCTGAATTTTTTATTATAATGACCAGACATTAATTGAAGACATTAATAAGTGCAACATATAATATCTACAAGAATTTGTCAATAATTCATTAATTAATAAATACCATAGTTCTAATATTTGTCCTCGTTGGGGTATTGCGTTTCTGTGTGTATAAAAAAATCAAATTTTACAACTCAATACTGAAATTCATATCGCAATCGACTTACGAGACATTATTTATTTACAATATTTATTTAATGATACAGCTGCCTAGATAGACAATCCAATTAAAGAACTCGAAATTGCAAAATAAACAATAATATATACATTTTATATCACTTTTTATTTATTAAATTTTTTTAAAATTATTTTATTTCACTTTATAATTTTGACTTTTGTTTGATGTCGAAAAATGAGTAACCTCTTACTGAGTAATTATTACTGAATGTAAATATTACTGAATAATTCGATGATAACTAAGAACTTATTACTGGTGGTTATTTTATGGTTTTCTCTATTTAAAACCTTGCTGTCGCTAAGGTGGCAGAAAGATTCAAAGAAGTGTTTTTCTCTTTGAAGTTTTGCAATGAACTTGTAAGGAACGTGATGGATATTAAAGAGCAATTTGTGATAAGACACGAAAGGATTTAATTACATGATAATCATAATGACTTTAGGCGTACTCTTTCTTAGACATAATATACTATATATGAATAACCTGAATTATAGCTTAAGATAGATAAAACAAAAACTACATATATACATATAAAAGAAGAAAAAATAACAATAAAAATGTAAAATGTTATAATACTATGTTCCACATTTAAATACATATATATATATATATATATATATATATATATATATATATATATATATATATATATATATATATATATATATATATATATATATATATATATATATATATATATATTTAATTAATAGTTTATTTAATATTAAAAAAAACGCCTAATGTTAGTAACATACAATTAATGGTTTGGTTAATTCTGATCATATAGTGAACATAGAAATTGTTGTGTCAGTTTGACTTTGTAAGCATGAAGGTACAAATCTTTAGTATGTTGACGTATCGAGCCCCTGGACTCTCGGCCACAGTTTTGCGAACTGCCGTAATGTTTTCTTCTGAACGGCCACTACGAGCTCGTGTCGTGTGTTTCACAGCAATAACCAAACCAGACTTTTTGAATTTTTCGATTATTCTTTTCACAGTTAATAAATCTGGAACATTATTTTTACCGAAAATTGGATGTACTTTACGAATCATAGCAGCCAAAGTTTCACTATTTTGATAATGTATAATAGTGAATACATTGACCTATCGAACCGTGATAGCCAAAATGGCGCGCAATTCAAATCTTGCACTTTTATTGTAACACCCTTTACATATCTATTGCGATATAATTTAATTTTATTATTTAAGGCAAGTCAATATCCTGCTATGATTGTAATAGTGCCAACGATAAACGATGTCTTGGAGATCAAAACAACAAATTATCGGATGAATTGATGAAACCTTGTCCAAAAAGGGAAGGAAAGGAATTTAGACTTTGCAGAAAGATCAAACAAATCATCGATTTCGAAGTGAACGGACGTAAGTTAATATAGTTTAGATTTTATTTATTATGTGTTATTTGTAATTAGTTTTTAGTTAATTAGTTGCCATTTTAGTGTTTTCCTTTATCTGAAGCTCTATTAAAACTAATAGAGTTGTAAATATTCCTTTCCCTGTACCTATATAGGGTGACTAAGCTGGATAAGAAGGATTGGGTGTCCTAATACTAGTTGTGTTCTACAAAATTCAACGCAAATTTCTTATTTTAAATTAAATAACTTTATTTGTTGAAATAAATACGTTATCCTAAATTTTTATCAATATTTTTTTATATACAAGTGCACCTTTGGATTTTTTTTTATATATTTTTTTAACATTTTCAAATAATCACCTCGACTCAACATTTACATTATATGTTTAATTTATAGTAGTACCTACATCTGCTAAAATATTCTCAGTTCATTTACACATCAAAAATATATTACCTTTATATCTTCCTTATATTGGAAACACACCTGCATTTTTAAAATGAGAAGTTAAATCAATTTTTGCAATTGATCCCTCTACTGAAAGTAAGTAGAAAATGTGTCACAAACATTCTACATTGTATTAAATTGTACATTTTAAAGATCTATTATCATGCAATTTATATTAATGCATTGTATGCATTATATTATTGTATTGCATTGTATGGATAGTATTGCATTGTATTGCATTTGATTTACATTATATCTTTTAAGATCCGGGAAGGCGCTGGAAGCTCCGATGCATCAACAAAAACAGTACACCAGATTTCCACGAACATAAAAAAATTACGTTTCTCGACGCGCGTTTCGCCAACCAAGTTGGCGTCATTGGAAGGTGACTAAAGCTCGTCTCATTAATACTCCGTTTGAATGATCTTCCGGATGATGCCAACTTGGTGGGGAAAATGCACGTCGAGAAATGTGTAATATTTTGATGTTCGTGAAAAATGGTCTCTGGTTATAGTATATTTTAGGGGTCAAAAACCTTTGAGTATTTATTTTTCAAGTACCTACTAAATCGTATTCCCCTTTTTAAACATTTCTACCCGCTTATTACAAAACATGAGCAATTTAAAATGATATAGATAAAATAATATATCATCATCATGGGGTCATCAGTCCTAAGACTGGTTGGACGCTAACCTCCAGCGTCTCCTATCTTGTGCTAACCTACGCATTTCGCTAATTGTGCTACAACCTACATCCCTTACTATTTGCGAGCAGTAATCCAATCTAGGCCTATCTCTGCCTTTCTTCACTCCTATTTCTGCCTCCAAAATATCGCGGACAATTCCCCCATGTCTCAGCAAGTGGCCTACCATTCTATCTCTTCTTTTCTGTATGTTTTTCCACATACTCCTTTTCTCGCCGACTTTCTCTAATACTTCTTCGTTTCTAACCCTATCAGTCCACGGTATTTTCATCATTCTTCGGTAACACCACATCTCAAAAACTTCTAATTTCTTCCTACTTGCTTCTCCTACCGTCCAGGTTTCGCAACCGTATAATGCCGTGCTCCATATATACGTTTTCAATAATCTCTTCCTTGTGTCTAAGTTTATTACCCCCGAGCATAAAAGTGCTTTCGTTTTGTTGCTCGACCCTATTCTTTGTTTTATATATTTATCGCTTCTTTCATCCCAATTTATATTACTTCCTAAATAAGTGAAGTCTTTAACTTCCTCCAATCTTTCATTATTAATTTATACTCTCGCTTTTGCTCTGCTCTCGCGCCCTCTCCACGCTAACACTTTAGTTTTGTTTTTATTCACCCTCATTCCGTATTCCTCTGTCAACATTGCCTCCATTTCGTTCAACGCTGATTCTAATTCCTCCTTACTAGATACTAATACTGCTATATCATCCGCGAATCTCAGCATTTTTAATTTCTGTCCCTGTACTTTAATCCCGAAATCCACTCTATCTTTTACGACATCAATCGCTTCTTCGATGTACAGATTAAAAATTAGTGGTGATCCTTGTCTTACTCCTTTCCTAATACCTACTTCCCTTCTTTCCCCTTCTTCTATAACAAAAGTTTGCTCTTAAAAAATAATACATACCTAACTAAAAAAAAAAAATTTATTGATTGAGTCCATTATCTTTCCCTGTCCTATATTTTCAAACAAAAAATTAGCAATATAAGTATTGAGATGGTATTGACAAAAAACCACATAAGATTAACATAAAACGCAGGAAACATGGAACAACGATTATACCCAAAATAATAACAATAGCGATGTTTAATCCGGTGTTCCTTTATTGCCCTTTTTAACTTCCATTCAATTTGGTCCTTCCATTCATTCATTTTGGTCCTTGTTCTAACCACGTTCTTCATATCTGCACAGAAATACTCTCTTAAAAATGTTCCCCATTAGGATATTAACGTTGACTAGGGGTAAACGTTATTTAAGAAAAAATAAATAACCCTTACAGCTTGAAAACACGATAAAAAGATATTAAAGATATTAGTTACAAACCTAAAAAAAAAAGTTAAACCTTCGTGCTTTTCGCTTGTTTCCAGAATTCTGTGGGTTTCTGTGAAAAGTTAAAAGCATGCCTGGTCACTTGAAAAAATATTCTCATACATTTGTTGATATAAAAAAGCAAAACAGCAGTTCAACGCCTGAACATCCTGTAGGAGTTCAACTTTCTGGTGTAGAGGAAAGGGAAAAGACACCTACATCATCGAGTTCCCGAAGTTCTTCGAGCCGCTCTTCGTCGTCCTCTTTCGGAACTAAATTTGGTATTCTTAATGACTACGCTATCTGATGATACGATAAAGTTATGTCTAGGAGGTCTAATAGATAATTAATATTTAGTGTAGGACTAAAATGTGTTGTACAAAGCAAAAAACAAGACTTACAATTTAAACTAATATGACAGAATATCCACTAAAGCGATGTGCTAACAATTTCAAGCCTATGGTAATTTTTAGTAAGTACAATTATTTCACCACTCTTCCACATGATTTGTCTTCAACAGCAAGCGACTAATAGATACTGTAGCATAATAATATAGATAATATATAGTTCACGATATGGGTTGGAGCCAATTTTCTTTAACACATTATAGCATCAGGCAAGTTCGAATAAAGTTGTTGAAAACCTTGAAGATTTAAATACAAAATTTTAGGTAACTGCTATTTTGTAGATTGCGATGCGCCTACTAAGCTTTTTTCGTATTTGTTTAGTAAGAAATGAATATATATATATATATATATATATATATATATATATATATATATATATATATATATATATATATATATATATATATATATATATATATATATATAATTTATTGAAACTTTGAGAATATTTTATATATATATTCATATATAACTATATACATATATAACTAAATATTGTAATTTTTTGAAGTATTTCCTCGGAAAATATGGAAAATATTAGCTGCCACCCATCGGAGGTCACCATTGGATGTAGCTGTTTGTGTACATTCTGAAGACCACAGTACTCATTTTAAATCAGTAGGGTTTCAAATCCACTTTAAGGACATGTCTTTCTTCTATATGAGCCTAACTTCCCCCAGAAAATTGAAAACTGCATTCCTTAGAGGTGTTTCAACAAAAGAGCATAATTTTTTGCCATATTTTTTATAACTTGTTTGCAATCATCATCATGCGATCATCAGTCCTAAGACTGGTTGGATGCTAACCTTCAGCTTCTCCTATCTTGTGCTAACCTACGCATTTCGCTAATTGTGCTACAACCTACATCCCTTACTATTTGCGAGCAGTAGTCTAATCTAGGCCTACCTCTGACTTTCATCACTCCTATTTCTGCCTCCAAAATATCGCGGACTATTCCCCCATGTCTCAGCAAGTGGCCTACCATTCTGTCTTCTCTTCTTTATGTTTTTCCACATACTTCTTTTCTCGCCGACTTTCTCTAATACTTCTTCGTTTCTAACCCTATCAGTCCACGGTATGTTCATCATTCTTCGGTAACATCTCAAAAGCTTCTAATTTCTTCCTACTTGCTTCCCCTACCGTCCAGGTTTCGCAACCTTATAGTGCCGTACTCCATACATATGTTTTCAAAAATCTCTTCCTTGTCTCTAAATTTATTACCCCCGAGCATAAAAGTGCTTTCTTTTTGTTAAAATCTACAAGACCCTGCGCTATTCTTTGTTTTATATCTTTATCGCTTCTTCCATCCCAATTTATTTTACTTCCTAAATAAGTGAAGTCTTTAATTTCCTCCAATCTTTCATTATTAATTTGTACTTTCGTTTTTGCTCTGCTCTCGCGCCCTCTGCACACTAACACTTTAGTTTTGTTTTTATTCACCCTCAATCCGTATTCCTCTGTCAACACTGCCTCCATTTCGTTCATCGCTGATTCTAATTCCTCTTTACTAAATGCTAATACTCCTATATCATCCGCGAATCTCAACATTTTTAGTTTCTGTCCCTGTACTTTAATCCCGAAATCCACTCTATCTTTTACCACATTAATCGCCTCTTCGATGTACAGATTAAAAATTAGTGGTGATAGCGTACATCCTTGTCTTACTCCTTTCCTAATACCTACTTCCCTTCTTTCCCCTTCTACTTCTATAACAGCAGTTTGCTCTTTGTATAGATTGTGTACTACTCTCCTATCTCTATACTTCATTCCCGCGCTCTTTAGTATCTCGAACATTTTTTTCCATCTTACATTATCAAAAGCTTTTTCTAAATCTACAAATCGTATATAAGCGTTCTTTCCTTTTTGTATTGTTTTCTCTAACATCACTCTTAGCGCCAGAATAGCTTCGCGAGTTCCCCTATTTCGCCTAAACCCGAATTGGTTTTCTCCAAGTATTTCCTCCGCTTATTTTCCATCCTCTTCTGCACTATTCTCGTTAATATTTTTGACGCGTGGGAAGTCAGGCTAATCGTTCCAAAGTTCTCGCATTTGTCGGCTCCTCTCTTCTTCTGTATAGTAACGATAATGTTCCTCTTAAAATACTTCGGCGTCTCGCCCGTTTCATATATGTATTTTACCAGTTTAAACATTCTATTTACTACTTTCTGTCCCGCACATTTCAAGATGTCCATCTGTATTTTATCTACACCCGGCGCTTTATTGTTCTTTAGCCCCCTTAGTGCAATTTCAAATTCCTCTCTCAATATAGGTTTTCCTACATCTTCCCTATCGATGCTAGATTCTTCCTCTAATATCTCTCCTAATTCCTGACCGTCGTATAAATTTCCTAAGTACTACTTCCATCTATCCGCTTCTTCCTCTCTTCCGATCAGTATGTCCTCCGATTGACTCCTAACGTTTCTACTTATAGGTCCTATATCCCTGAGGTTCCTCTTAATTATTTTGTAAGCCTCATCGGTCTTACCTACTTGGAGCTTATCTTCTACTTCTTTGCATTTATCCTCTATCCATTGTTATTTCGCTTTTCTACACTTTCTAATGATTTCCCATTTTTTTGCAATAAAAAATACTTTAAACAATGATATTACTCCAAATTAGGTTCATATAAAGCGTAATTATATAAAGATACTAACTGTCAATTTTTAAAATGATTTGTTTATTTGAAAATTTGAGAACATATTTTTGAATAGTTTTATTAACAATTTATGGTATAAGAAAGTACAATATTTTGAGTCGTCTAAAAACCTATTTCACCCCTTAATTTTATCTATTTTTTCCTCTCTTATTTAATCGTCTTTTCCGTAGTTCCAGCAGAGAGCAGAGTCATCAGAACCTGCGGATACGAAGATGGCGGCTACGGCAACCGTTGCTACCAGAGATCGGGTTTCGGAGGTCGACAAGAAGTTTGTGCGTGTCAAGAGGACGGTTGCAACGGTAGTTCCGCGATCGTCGCGTCGGCTCTCTTAATTTTTGGACTAGCAGGACTGCTCAAAATCAACATCTAAAAAATATTTTTTAAATACACCACCAATATCCATACACAATTAGTCCGTATCTGTATATTACCAGGACTTATTCAATCTCTATGAGGTTACTAAAATAATGAAATAAATACAATTCGTTACATTAAGATTTATATTAAAATGCCTTGGTCACATATTTAATTGAAATTTTATTTATAAGTGTATTATTAAGACAGAATGTAATGAGGCACGTTCGATATATAGACAATAATTAATTAATGTTTGGAGTTAATTATGTCCTCATCTCAAAATGGTTACGCCTTCTATTGACTAAAACTATAATTAACTTGAAAATGTATTCGATATTGCCTATATTTCAGGGAAATTATCGAAAGTGTCTCATTACTTTCATTCTTGATGGTACGTTTAGGAGTTTCTACTAAAAGTCACTGTGAGATATAGCAACGCATAGAAGAGTTTTGTATATATTAGCTCATTCCAGTCAACCAAAGATAGTATTTGAGGTAGTTATTGGCATGTATTACATACTAATTATTAGTGATAAATGAAGTGAAGTCGAAGACTAGATGAGTTGTTTGTTAATTATGCATCCACTATTTGAATGCATGATGTCGTGTAGAACAAACTTGTAATATTATACTGATTCTCATTTTGATTCAAGATAATGTTTGAACTAAGCAAAACATAAGGGTGCAAGAAAAGTAATAATTTGACATGAAACACCACACTTCAATAACTTAGAGATGGATTTAACTTATAAATAAAATACATACATATACCTGAGGATGACTTCTTCAGGTGTATTAGATTATATTTACTTTTAATTTAATATTAAATTAGAATACAATTATATTGTTATTCATAATACCTCATTATATTTATATATCTAACCGAATGAATATACGACAATGAAAATTAATATAGGAAATCGTAAGATATTAATGATCAATATATAAGGTTGGTAGTAATGTATATTACCTTCCACCTTGAACAGTAACATCATAGTAAGTTTATAATTAGAGGAAGAAAATGTCCAAAGAAATATCATACAATAACTATCTAAGTGATCATCACAGTCAGTATCCTATAGCCTTTATATTATATCGCGTTACTAAATTTGATTATCTTTCTTTAAATTTAATAAATTCTTGTGCATTCATTACGCATGTTATTAAATTTATTCTATTATCTAGTATTATCAAATATGTATTATGTATTATCTATGTATTATCAAGAATACCCTATGAATATTTAATGAATATCGATTCATTTACGTTAGTAATTAAATCGATCCTATTAAGATAATGTAATTGACCCTAATTTCTGAATATAAAAAAAAATTAGAAGTTATGCCACTAATAACCTACTAAAGTTAGACTTTTATCGTGTTAAAACATTTGTTTAATTAACAAGAAACATCGTACAGTACAAGTTATTATAATTTACATTACCTTTTACTACTTTTGAATATAACTTATCATTATTATACATTTTATATACTCTTGAAGTTTCCAACGAATATCTTCGGTGATCATTTTTAAAAGAATTGTTAGTAAAAAATTACCAAGACTGGTGATTTTTGTAATAGCAGAAATTCATTTAGAAGAATTAGTTAAAACGATATATACATTATCAAAATATATCAAAAAAATAGTAGTTTGAGGAAGTTATCATAAAAACAATTGAATATTAACGCTTAAATATATGATACAGTTATAAGAAGAAAATATCGACCTTATCATTAAGTAGGTAATTACTGGAATTGTTAATAAACAAATGTCACTTTCTGTCTTTTTTCCTAAATTTGTATCCTATCGGTATTATTTTATTTAACGTGATGGCGAATGTCTACAATATTACTGGCAGAAGTTCATTCACTTTTATTCAGTCTAATGGACGTTCCTTGTAATAGTGTTGCTTAAGTTTACAGAGAATGACTAATTTGCCCTATATAAAAAGTGGTACGAGGACATTTTAGACAAATACATTAAAAGATAAAACAGTTCAAAACAGTATATGTTAAAGTCAATAATAACTCTACGTTATGGTGGCATTTCTTTGTAGATCTAAATTAAATGGATATATAACTTTCAGAAGAATATCCACCATTTTGACCTAGAATCTTTGCCAATTTGTGAAGGTTTACATTAAAGATAATGTATAAAAAAGTAAAACGGAAGTTTTACGATAACAACAATTTTTATATAGGTCAAACTGGTCGCTCTTATGAAAATAGATGTAACGAACATGTATTCTCCGTCAGACAGAACAAAATTAGTTTTAGTTCTGAAAATAATTATTTAAGTAATAATTATAATTATCAAAATTTAGTGATACTAAAATGTACACAATCAAAACAATAATTGTTTATTATTTCGAAAACAGACAATTCAACAATTGGACAAAAATTATTTAGTGATAAGAGAATCTATTGAAAAAAAAACTACTCGATCTTCTCCATTCATATTTAATATTATAATTCCTTTATGTGGGTATTTTTCAACTTATCCTTTTCAAACTATTTAATTTTATTATAGATTCTTTATCTGCTGTAAATTTTTACGTAAATAAGCTTAAGTTGGTAATTGTTTTTGTCATAAATACAACCAAAGGATACCAATAAACAGTATAGTAATGGTAAGTTGCAATACTGGCATGTCGTAATAAATTTATTGACACAAAATATTATCGATCAAATAATTGTGGTACACTAAAATTAACATTAACTTGATATTCTCATATAGCTGAACCTTATGAGAAAATATGGTGGTATTAATTTGCAACTTCGATGGTGAAATAATTTTTAACCCATTTTTCATGTACTGCACCTACTAGGCTCAAATCTCTTGAGTACAATACAACGATTGCACCCCATGCTTTTTATTCTGTATTATGCTTTTAGAGCCTAAATTAATATGTTGTTTCCTTGGATTGTAGTTATATACATATATCACTGTAAGATGGACACAATTCTAATATAACTATTCTAAGAGGAAATTAGTTAACTTACTTAACTTAAACTAGTCCTAAGTGGAACTACTTTATAAGTTCTAGTGGTTATTATGCTTTTTATTGAAATTTAGATGTAAATAATACTGCCTCATATGTACGAGTGTAGTTGTTGTTCAGAAGGCGTAATGTTTATTGTTGAAATTGTTTGGAAACTATTATATTTGAATGAAACAAAAAAGTCGATTTTAATGTAGTTTTATTTTTGTAGCTCGTATTAACCTTCCATGTCCACTTAATTCCACAAAAAAATTTCAATGATTGGTTTTTTATTATATAGTAGTAGTTCTGTTGTATAGATATTTTGTTATATAGACAAATTAATATTATAGTACTACAAATGTATTTTATTATTAAAATAACTGTTAGAGACCACTATATTAAAGTGTACCTTACATATGAAACATTACATATGAAAAGTATAAGGTAAAATGTAAAATAAATACAACATATACCCCTGAAATAACTAGTCTTCTAGTTAATATAACTAGAATGTAATGTTAACAAAAAATTTAAATAATACAAATAAATAAGTTTAAAAACTCCCACCACTATTTAGTGAATGCATTTTACAACGTGATCAGATTTCACACACTATTCATAACTTTGCCATTAAATGACTTTGTGGAACACTATGAAAAACATCAACATTTTTTAAGCCATTGACTGACAAACAAATTGTATTTTTCAAAGTTAGTGTTTTAGTTGTGATTTCATCATTTAACACTTTACAATTTCATAATTATTACATCATGTAGGTGTTATTACATCCATACCTATATTTTCTAGCAATTCCATAGTTCCGCTAGTATATCATCTATCTCTGATATAGGTATTATTTATTTATTATGTCGCATATACTGTATTGTTCTCTTAACTTATTTTCATCTTGATTTATCTTGTTGGTTCAACCATTAGATCTCCTTCTTCGCGGCCTTCATCCTCATGTGTCTTAATCTGCCCCTTCTCTTTGCAGTAGTTCTTTATAGTATTCACGCTATCTTTCCAGCCGTTCATCTCATATCGTCATTGAATCTTTCCCTTGTTGATGCTTCTGTTTCCTCTGCATCTCTTGGCATTTCCTCAATCTACCTTTTCTTATTTTTCCTTGCTTCTATCTTCATTTGATTATTTACCATCTCATACTCTCTATTTAGCTCCTCCTTATCTGTTGTATTTTTTGCCTCCCTGATTTTTGTTTTTGTATATTTTCTTCTTTTAATAAAGCTGCATGATTCTCTACTACTTTCTTATCTATTTCCTTGCATTGAAATACTTCTTTCCATTTTCCACCTATGTCTTCAATTTGTCATTTAGTTGCACTTCCTCCAAACATACGCTTCACTTTTCATGTACCCCACGTATTTTTAGTATCTGTATGTTAAATGTTGTCCTCCCTAAAACTTGTTCTCATGTTTTGGGCCTCACTTTCATATTCATCTCACCCCTTAGCAAGTGGTTGCTTCCTACCTGTGCTACTCGTTTATTTCTTACATCTAAAATGCATCCTCTCCATGTTCTACTGATATTGATATGATCTATTTGGTTTTTTATTTTATGATCTGGTGGTACCCATGTTATTTTATGGCACTGTATATAATTAAATGTCGCTCCTCCCAATTACCAAAGAATTTTCTAATCAGATTTCTATGAGTCTCCGTTATCATCCCTTTTTCTTATTCCATATTTTCCCATTGTGCTTTCTAGTATTTCGTTTATATTCCCTACTTTACCATTCAGATCTCTTACATTACTATTACTGTGTACTATATGTATACTTACATCACTATTACATCACTATTTGTATGTTCCCCTTATGAATTTTACATACTTCTTCTGTTAATTCTTGGTAAAACTTTATATTCATTATATGCTACATTTATTGGTTCATAATATTGGACAGTACTGATTTTCCTAGCATTAGATATTATTTATACTGTTATTATCCTATCCAATTTTCTTTGTGTCTTTACTTAATAGAATTCTCACACATCCTCTGTTTGATTTTCTTTTATCTTTCCCTAAATATAGATAATAGTAAACTCCCATTTTTTTTTCACCCT
This sequence comes from Rosalia funebris, assembly GCA_037954035.1. Classification (NCBI taxonomy): domain Eukaryota; kingdom Metazoa; phylum Arthropoda; class Insecta; order Coleoptera; family Cerambycidae; genus Rosalia; species Rosalia funebris. The sequence goes on from JAZFAV010000021.1 coordinate 21,462,096, forward strand.
TCTCTTACCATCTTCTGTGGGCAATACCGATAATTTCAATTTCCTACACCATTTCTATTATTATGTGGTATAAATTTGATATATCCAACATTTTTTAACATTCCATGTTCCTATTCTTGTATATATCTCCGTCCATCGTGTATGTCCAAAATTTTCTATAATGTTTTATGTCTCCTATACGTTTCATTGATTATGGCTGTTAAGGTTATCATCAGCTGCATCATCAACTATGGCTATTAAGGTTATCATAAAGTGTATTATTTATATAATACACTTTTTACAATTGGGAACATTGCTAAATAAACAATGTTGTTTATAATATTTTCTTCTAGATCCTTCGACTCCAACAATAATGAATTTGTATTTATAAATGCATATTAGTGATTCTCGATTTCGATTTCGGGAGTAAGTCAAAATAAATTTGGCTTCAATATAGCTTCCTACAATTATTTCAACTAACGTACATATATTGCCAATTGTTCCGAATTTTCTCTACATAGGGTTGAATTCTGTGTTCAACCCCTTCCCACAAATGTTTACACACAATTGATAGAAACAGTTTTTATTTTTGTCTACGAAAATTAATGTATACATCATTTTAGCAGATAAAAGTTCAATGTATGACGTTTCATTGAAGAAAATGTATTTGTGATTATGGCATAATGTTTTTTTCTTATAAATATATAAATTAATTATAACATTCTTGTATTATAGTTTGCAAGAGTTACTTGTAGCCTACGTATGAATGTGCTAAATATGTAATTCTAGAGTTGTGGTTGTTTGCATCAAGACACCCACTAAAACACTTTGACAGATGTTGTGGTCTCATCTCATGTCACAAATTTAATGTTTCGTTTTTAATTTTAATAGTTTTATGTCTCCAGTGATTTTTTCTTGATGTTTACTAGAAAATAAGTAATAAGAGGTATGTATTATAGTTATATACATTTATTTAAGAATACTGTGTTGTGTTGTCGATTATTAATGTTATAAAAATTATGTTGTAACTGGTCATCATTTAAAAAAGATTATTTGTAGAGGGGGTATAGAGCGGATTTATCTATTGTAATCGGTTTTTAATACGCAATATCTTAGCAACAAAACTTTGATAGCCTAAACATTTTTAACTTTTTGTCAAATTGTGAGATTTAAAATATGTTTTAAGTTAAACGACATAATTTGTTAGTCAATTGTGAAAACTGAATACAATGAATTTGTAAGTATCATGCATATTACATATTATTCATACCTATAACATTTTTACTTTCAATGTACATTAATATTGTAATATATATTACAATTTAACAAAAATTTACCGGCGTTAAATATTTAGAAAACGGATAAAACTAGCATTTGTTATTCTAGTACGTACTTAATTTGTATTTCACATAAGTGTATCTCTTCTTGGCGAATAAGTGGATACAAGAGATATTTAATACATTTAAGTTGGAATAAGCAACTTCAAAAGAAAAGTCTCGTGTACTTGCTGACTGCAATTTAAATACCATAAATATACAGTATGCTCCTAAAGTTTGGGATAAACTCGATTGAATTAAAACGAACGAAAACAAAGGCAAAAAAAGAGCGGCATTTTGCAAAAAGTGTCGAACATAATAACCGATAACCAAAACTTCTTACATAATGTACTTTTCTCAATTGAAACTGCATTTTACCTTAATGGACAGTAATCGGACAATGGCATGATACTGAAATGACATGAATTCACAAAGACAACAGAAAGAGTAGATTTTGGTGGGAAAATTGGCAATAGAATTTTGGGTCAGATTTTTTCGAAGAAACTGCCACCAGAGATGTACATTTTATTTTTTTACAATTCGAATAATTTTATTCCTACGTGATGATAAATGTGACTTAGTTCGTACATGTATTTGGTCCCAGCAAGATGGTGCTACTTCACATTATGCATCAAATGTTAGATTTTTAGACTAAACCCTTCCAAACAGATGGATAGGTATACGAGGAGCAGTAGAATAACACGAAGATAGCCCGATATAACCCCGTTAGATTTTTAATTATGAGGTTAACTGGGCAGTAAGGCCTACGCGAATCAGCCAGGAAGCATTGAAGAACTGAAGATAGTGGATGTTATTCTTGAAGAAGGAAGGTTATTCGTGAAATTCCACCTGACACAAATAGTTCTTATGTAAATGCTGTCCTGTTCAGAATGATGGTCAGTTAGAACAACCGTTGTAAACATTTTTGGTTTTGTTCAGTTTCATTGTTTGTAATAGTGAAATTAAAGATAGGTCCATTTTATTGAAAATTTACAGTACTAATAAAATTTCGATCTGTTTTTTGTTGAATTCTACACAAGACATAATTAAAGCAAGGTATTACCCGGGATATTTTAACATTGAAATTTTAAGTTTTAGATTCTCGGGGTTGATAGTTAGGGGTTCAAAACAATCCCTATAGTTGTTTTACATAAATCGGTCATATTGATTTGCCAAAAATCAAACACACTGTATATGTTCGATATAAATATATTACTTTTTTATATAAATATTGCAAATATATATGTAAATTCAATTAAATTTATTAGAAAATTGCATAGATGGCAGAGTATATCTAAATCTTTCCTAAATATGTTTAAATCGTAAATGGACAAACAAATAAATATGTATGTAATTTGTAGTTAATACCCATGGGCATATCTGACTTCATCAATTTACAAAAGTGATATAAGAAATAAATAAAATTAGTGTAAATAAAATTTCAACTCGGAGAAGAATTGCAATTACTATTGCTAGAATTATTATTTCTATTTCAAAGGCATAGTGTTAGTTACTTATTACAATTACTAATCTACAAAAATTGTCTGCTGCCTAGCTACTCCTACATTGGTAATAGATAGTAATTTTTGGGTGTATTTTTATATTTTATTTCAATAAAACTATTCAAGTAAAAGATCCAATTCCACAATAAAGTAATCATAACAGATATTAACTGTCACGATTGAAAACCCTTTCGTATCGCAATTTCACAAATGCAGCGCATTGTAAGGTTCCATGGATATTTTTACCGAGAAATTTTCATACCTCCTTAAAATATGTATATTTAATAATAAATACATTTTAACCGACTTCAAAAAAAGGAAGAGGTTTTCAATTCATATGTATATATTTTTTATGTATGTTTGGGTATAACTTTTGTACTTATGAACCGATTTTAATTATTTTTTTTGCGTTGGGTTCAGAATAACTCCAAAGCGATCAGATATTAATTTCTTTGGTATTGGAATTTTGCCTTCGAAGATACATAACAGAACTCTTTATTCGAGTAGCCGAGTAGTAGTCGTTTTTTCATTCGCAAAGTATTCTATGTAGGTCTACCCATGACTTGAAATTGTAAAATAATAAGTTAAAAAAAAAAGTAATTTAACTAAAAGCAAGAAATAAATGTTTTTTTCTACAACAATTTAATACTGATTTGTTGTTCTGTTTAATATAATTAAGAAATTATTGTTCATTATGTAATTATTATTAATTGTTTTATACAATTTTGAAATCAGTGCCATACAATATTAGTAATCCGAATGCCGCCCTCGGCAATTTTAAATGTTAACTCGTTATAGTAGCAAGGTATATATTTTTTATGTTTTACTTGGCACCGACTTCAAAATTATATAAAACAATTAATAATAATTACATAATAAATAATAATTTATTAACTACGTTAAACGAAACAACAAGTAAGTATTAAATTGTTGTAGAAAAAAACATTTATTTCTTGCTTTTTAGTTTTTTTTTTTTTTCAAGTCGGTTTTTTCTAACTTATAGAATTGATCATATTAGTTTTAGAATAACCTAAATTTAATTTTACATTACCTAAATTCCAAAGAAACATCGAAATCGTCTCATTATGTTCCTGCTTAGTAAACCTTTATTCCATGGTACGTTTATTCTGTTTAAGAATAAAATAAACAGTTTTAAAACCTTAAAACGGACTTTTCCGTACGTAGAACATCTCTATCTCGACATTGAGTGGCCGAGCAAAAATAAACCAACACATAAATGCAATTTTTTTCAATTTTTCTCAAATAGCCCACCATCGGGCTTTCTCATGACCCATGAACAGGGTGGGGTGTGTCCTATCTACCTCAAAATCAGTAGATGTCGTCTGGTAGACGTCCCTAATCAGAATCAGTCGAAATCCGATCGATCCGGCACGATTTAATTGAGTGATCGTGTTAATAAAAACAATTTCTCAAATAGTGTACCATTGTGTTTTCTCATGACCCATGAACATGGTAGAGTGTGTTCTATCCACCTCAAAATCAATAGGTGTCATCTGGGAGATGTCCCCGATCAGAATCAGCCAAAACTCAATCAATTCGACACGATTTCGTTGAGTTATTGTACTAACACGTTTAAATTGCTGACGACAACGAGAATTACGACAACGACACACCCACAAAATTTTTTAAAAACTATTTTTTTGTTTTTAACGAAAAACGAAAAATAAACCCAAAAAAAATTTGTTTCCAATTTTTCTTTACACGATTACATTACTTTTCCGGATTGCAGAAAAGTAATATGAAAACCTTAATCTGAAATCTGAATGAAAATCTTAATACATCCACAAAATATAAGATACTTCAGATCTGTTTAAAGGCTCGTCAGTTCCTTTCGTACTGGTACATCATCTACATATTTATTTTCCCTTTTTTAGAACCTGATTTTAAAATAGTGATTATCCAAAAATAATGGACCAGAATCGGTCCGAGAGCAGCGCCAACCAACAGCAGAACGTCCACCTGCACATGCACCACGTGTGCAACTGCCAAGGCAGCGTTTACCCCACGTACTACCCCGCAGTCGGCTACAGAAGCCCCGTGCCTCCTCTGGTATCCTATCCACCGCCGCCAGTCGCTAGGCCGTACCTCCAACACTACCAGTACACCCAGTTCAACATGGGCAGCCAGTATTCGGTGCCCATCACCCATATGGCCGCCGCCGGTCCTGTGTATGGGGCCAGTTCGTCACCCAGCTCTGATGTAATTTTCGGTGTCCCTTCGAGGGACAGAAGAGACAAAGGGGGTTCTCAGGAGGGAAGCAGCGACGTTGAGAGAAATAATGAGCCCTCGGGTTACGACTATGGTCAAATTACGCCCCCTGCTAGCGAACTCTTGTTGACGGTAAGTATATAACAAAATAAGATGTTGTTAGCCGTACTTAGGAAAAAGGTAGTAGATTACACGAAAAGTCACAGTTGATGTATTGTTTGATATACTGTGTGGAAAAAGTATGGACTATCCCTAATAATTTGGTAGTCTTTAGGTTTTAGTTTATCATCGATTTAGTTTTCCAGTTTCCCACATTCTGTGACACAGGGCTTGGGCACTGTCAAGTTGTCAACGGTCGTCATTTTCAGCATTTACTGAAATAAGTTTTATGTGCTTTATCCTCAACACATCATTCTTGGTTTATTATTTATTATTGTTCTTTGTTGAGTTCTTGTTGTATTTAATATTATTCGTTGTTAATTTGATTGACAATAAATTTATGTTCAATAGTTTGCTTTTTTTCTGATAAAACAAGAAAAAGTATTCTTTTACTGGCAACTAATCTAAGATAATTTTCACAATTGAACGGTCGCCAATTTGAAGCGACACGACAGAATTGCAAAAAAATCTAAAAACGTACTGAGTAAAACAAGAGCTTTCAAATGATGTACCACATGCTACATATTGTCACTTAAGATAAATCTCGATGACGTCATATTTTTGACAGATGTCAATAGAAAAACAAATGAATTCTAACGAAATATGGGAAACTGGAAAACTAAATCGACATGTTCAAGCGCTTGCCATGAAACCTGAAGACTACCAAATTATTAGGGGTAATCCATACTTTTTTTCCACACTGTAGTTCTTTCCTTAATAAATCCAAAGCTTTTAGCAGCAAAATTATAAATGAAAATCCCCATCCTTTTTGTTATGAAATCATCAATTTTAAATGTATATTGTATATGCATTTACTATATACACTGTATTTATAAAATATTTCAATTTTAAAGCGAGATATAATTGACCATAGCTCTATACCTGCCTTCGACCCAGTTTAAATGGAATAAGAGTCTATGAGAGGCTACATGCTTACATACATGAGTGTTGTTAATTCTTTATTGAGCAATATGATTCTAACGGAATTGAGTAAAACAACTACTAAGTTCTATACCACTATATTTACACAAAAATCGTGACTGCAGTTTCGACACTTGTGTCATTTTCAAAACATCATCATTAGGTCATCAGTCCTAAGACTGGTTGGACGCTAACCTCCAGCTTCTCCTATCTTGTGCTAACCTACGCATTTCGCTAATTGTGCTACAACCTACATCCCTTACTATTTGCGAGCAGTAGTCTAATCTAGGCCTACCTCTGCCTTTCTTCACTCCTATTTCTGCCTCCAATATATCGCGGACTATTCCCCCATGTCTCAGCAAGTGGCCTACCATTCTATCTCTTCTCTTCTTTAAGTTTTTCCACATACTTCTTTCCTCGCCGACTTTCTCCAATACTTCTTCGTTTCTAACCCTATCAGTCCATGGTATTTTCATCATTCTTCGGTAACACCACATCTCAAAAGCTTCTAATTTCTTCCTACTTGCTTCCCCTACCGTCCAGGTTTCGCAGCCGTATAGTACCGTGCTCCATACATATGTTTTCAAAAATCTCTTCCTTGTTTCTAAGTTTATTACCCCCAGGCATAAAAGTGCTCTCTTTTTGTTAAAAGCTACTCGACCCTGCGCTATTCTTTGTTTTATGTCTTTATCGCTTCTTCCATCCCAATTTATTTTACTTCCTAAATAAGTGAAGTCTTTAACTTCCTCCAATCTTTCATTATTAATTTGTACTTTCGTTTTTGCTCTGCTCTCGCGCCCTCTGCACACTAACACTTTAGTTTTGTTTTTATTCACCCTCATTCCGTATTCCTCTGTCAACACTGCCTCCATTTCGTTCAATGCTGATTCTAATTCCTCCTTACTAGATGCTAATACTGCTATATCATCCGCGAATCTCAGCATTTTTAGTTTCTGTCCCTGTACTTTAATCCCGAAATCTACTCTATCTTTTACCACATTAATCGCCTCTTCGATGTACAGATTAAAATTAGTGGTGATAGTGGCGTACATCCTTGTCTTACTCCTTTCCTAATACCTATTCTGGAATGGAGAGAAAGCGACAACTACTTAAATTTTTTACAAAATGAATTACACGGACTACTAGAGGATGTTTCTTTAAACATCAGAATGCAAATGTACTACCAGCACGATGGAGTTCCTGCATATTTTGCTCGTAAGGTCAATGAACATTTGGACGAAAGACTTCCAGGGCATTGGATAGGTCGCGGTAGTCCTATTAGTTGGCCTCCAAGATCTCCAGACGTCACAGCACTAGATTATTGTTTATGGGGCTAGTTCAAAGATGAAGTGTATAAAGTAAAAGTGGACACTCGGGATGCACTAATTCAACGTACTAGAAATGCTGCAGTCGATCTTAAACAAAGACGTGATTCAATCAGGAGAGTTACAGGCGCCCTTCGTAGAAGTAGCAGAAAATGTCTAGAGGCGAATGGCGGTATTTTTGAACATTTATAATGCTATGATGACCAGAACGTTAATGTATGAAATTTTGTTTATTTTTAATTACGATATAACTTGGAAACAAATAAAAATCGGATAACATTTGAATTTTTTATATTATTTTCACGCGTAAAATACTCCTGGAGTTTGGTTCGTTCCTCCCGGCTCACCCTGTATATACTATCTAATTACAGAGAATAACTGTTATGACAATAAACAGGTAATTAAGGTTTACAGGAAAACTTGTTTTATAAATGGTGCAATCCCGACCATCAAATTGTGGGAGATTTCAGGAATATTATTAAGAACTATTATACAGGAGGTTAATTAATTTTGGTAACAGTAAAACGAGAAGAAGAGAGAGGAGAGTAGTATATCTACTTGATCATTTAACAAGTTAAAATTATCACTATGGTTGTATTTATATATTTCTATTGCTTCTAACCAATTAAGTTTTAAGCCTTTGCCGGCATAGTGTAGGATTTTCATATTATTAATATCTGGTAAATTATGTCCGCTTTCTAAGATATAATTAGCAAAAGTAGAATCTATTTTCTGTAAGCTGAAGGATCTATTGTGATCAAGGTATCTAGTTCTAAATTTACGTCCCGTTTGTCCTATATATGTTCTATTGCACTCCCAGCATTTTAAGCTATAAACTCCCGATTTTTCATATTTGTTAGTTTAATCTTTGGCATTATAAACTAAACTTAATAACCTTTGTTGGGGTTTAAATGCTACCCCAACAAGGGAACACGAAATTTCAAGGATTTTTTTTTTATTTCTGCCCCACATTTAAAATTTTTAAGCTAATAAAAAATCGATTTTTTGAAAAATGTACAGTGGCGTTACCCCTTAATTAGTTAATTTGCATGAATACTACAAAATTACTTTCCCAAAATTACTTCAGTGGGGTCAAAACAAATTGGATAATGCAGTCTTTAACGCGAAAATCGAATTTTCTATTTTGGTATTTATCGTTTAATAATTAATATGGAAAATGTGGTTACAGAGCCATCATTTTTACAATTTTTGTTTGCTATAATTTTGCTATTAATGTTCTGATTTCACACATAATTATGAAATTAACCACTCCACTACACCAACATCATTTGTTGATTATATTATTTTAACACCTTTCAGGATAATTCCGAAAGCGCCTCTCCGGAAAACTTCGTGAAATTCCTCGAGAGAAGCTGCCTGACCGCTGAGCAGATCGCCTACAGGAACAGGAACCGCCCGTGCTTCCGGAACATCCAGAACCTCTGCATACGCACGAGGTCCGAGATATTGAAGCCCTGCACCACCGTCTCCAACATACATTCTCAGGGCATTCCGTGGGCCACCAAGGATTTCATTTATGCCTTTGTGCGTCTCACCAATTGCTGGCACATCTTGAAGGGGTACTGGGACAATAGGGACGGCTCCAGTCTGGGTAAGATAGAGAAGGAGTTGACTCCGGAGTTTCGGGCTTGCTACGTGAGGTGGGAAAAGGAAACCATCGAGCTAGCCGCTCAACTTACCAGAGTGTTCTACAACTTGGATACTAATCTTGTATCGCCACAGGTAAAGTTTCTTTGAGAATCACCATAATAACGTATAATACCAGCGCTGTCTAAGGTATTGAAGACCATCGTTTGAGAACAATTAAATAATTACAAGATGCCGCAAAGAGGCTTATACTCCAACCATCTGTAGGTCCTTAAACATTAAGGATTAAACAAATTAAGCCATAACAGCTATTCCCCAGGCTATATGCCGTCGACGGGCGCTGAATTACGTAGCGAAATTTGCCGTATTTTATCCTAACATAGAACTCAAATACTCTGATTTGGATTGCTCGAAAGTCACAAGAAAGATAAAAAGCGTCCTCTATCTTACCGCTAACTGTAGACCAGTTTCGACATTATCTTGGGTCTCGTCAGTACAGTGTAAGTGAGTATGCCTTTGACAAACGAGGCTTCACATCTTGTAAACACCGTTACTTTCTACAGTATCATCATCATTAAGTCATCAGTCCTAAGACTGGTTGGACGATAACCTCCAGCTTCTTCTATCTTGTGCTAACCTACACATTTCGCTAATTGTGCTACAACCTACATCCCTTACTATTTGTGAGCAGTAGTCTAATCTAGGCCTACCTCTGTCTTTCTTTACTCCTATTTCTGCCTCCAAAATATCGCGGACTATTCCCCCATGTCTCAGCAAGTGGCCTACCATTCTATCACTTCTCTTCTTTATGTTTTTCCACATACTTCTTTTCTGGCCGACTTTCTCCAATACTTCTTCGTTTCTAACCCGATCAGTCCATGGTATTTTCATCATTCTTCGGTAACACCACATTCTAATTTCTTCCTACTTGCTTCCCCTATCGTCCAGGTTTCGCAACCGTATAGTGCCGTGCTCCATGCATATGTTCTCAAAAATATCTTCCTTGTTTCTAAGTTTATTACCCCCGAGCATAAAAGTGCTTTCTTTTTGTTAAAAGCTACTCGACCCTGCGCTATTCTTTGTTTTATGTCTTTATCGCTTCTTCCATCCCAACTTATTTTACTTCCTAAATAAGTGAAGTCTTTAACTTCCTCCAATCTTTCATTATTAATTTGTACTTTCGTTTTTGCTTTGCTCTCGCGCCCTCTGCACACTAACACTTTAGTTTTGTTTTTATTCACCCTCATTCCGTATTTCTCTGTCAACACTGCCTCCATTTCGTTCAGTGCTGATTCTAATTCCTCCTTACTAGATGCTAATACTGCTATATCATCCGCGAATCTCAGCATTTTCAGTTTCTGTCCCTGTACTTTAATCCCGAAATCCACTCTATCTTTTACCACATTAATCGCCTCTTCGATGTACAGATTAAAAATTAGTGGTGATAGCGTCCTTGTCTTACTCTTCTCCTAATACCTACTTCCCTCTTTTCCCCTTCTATTTCTATAACAGCAGTTTGCTCTTTGTATAGATTGTGTACTACTCTCATATCTCTATACTTCATTCCCGCGCTGTTTAGTATCTCGAACAATTTTTCCCATCTTACGTTATCAAAAGCTTTTTCTAAATCTACAAATCCTATATAAGCGTTCTTTCCTTTTTCTATCGTTTTCTCTAACATTACTCTTAGCGCTAGAATAGCTTCGCGAGTTCCCCTATTTCGCCTAAACCCGAATTGGTCTTCTCCTAGTATTTCCTCCGCTCTATTTTCCATCCTCTTCTGCACTATTCTGGTTAATATTTTTGACGCATGGGAGGTTAGGCTAATCATTTTTATATTATTCTAAAATTCATCAATACGCGGACGACACACAATTATATTTCTCATTTAGGCAAGCCAATATTGTCGGTGCCGCTAGTTGTATTAACAAAGATTTAAAAATAATTATTAGTATCGCTAATGAACATAAATTGATAATTAATTACATTAAATCACAGCTTCTAATATTTGGGAAATAGAGAGGTAATATAATGGAAAGTGTTAAATAAACATTTAACAGTGGATGTTAAATAAACACTTTAACGATATCTTCCTTTGCGCATATTAAACGTTGATGTATCTATTTAATATTTTATTTTGCATCATTAAAAAGTAAATTGATTAAATGTATAATCTAAATGTTAATCTTGTCATTCTAAACATTTTCTTGATTTCAGATTGGTTTACTAAAATTTTAAAATCTAACTAGCCACGTTATTTTCGAGAAAATGGCGGGCTTGTATAGGGGATCGAACCCATAATCTTCATATCAAAGAATACGGTATAGACACTAAGCTAACCAGCCAAGTTGATTCATGTATAGTTTTCAAGGTTTCATAGCACTCCATGCTACAAATAATAAATTAAATACTTTATTATTATAAATGTAACATAAGTGAGTAATAACATAAATGAAAATCAAACAATTCCTCATTTAACGATGTAATTTATATTAACATGACTATTATTTTCTTCGTCTGAAGGAATTAAACTATCAAAGATTTCTTTCAGACAGAATGTTTCCCACCATGTATTTTTTCACCTCGAATGCTTTGTATTATGATATTATCAATGATTTTTTTTAATTGCAAACCCTATATTCTATTTATATATTAACTTACAGTTAAATGAAGACAAATTATTATTTTTAATTTTATTACCATATTTTCCATCCATTCATTTGGTGTATAAAATGTTTATGTTAAATATATGTAAAGCGAAAATCAATTAATCGACCTTAAATTCCAGAAAAGACTGAACAACGAATTTATCGAATATTTATACACTCCGATTGGTTTAAGTATATAATGTTACGCTCTAATTGAATAAAATTTACATTCTATGCAAATTTTCACTCTCCATTTTATTCCACTTGGATTGTAATTTTATTTTATTTATTTTCGTGATACAAGGCTAATTTGATTCTTCCTAAATAATTACTACAAACGTTAAATTTAGCAAGGTAAATAAAGATCAAGGGTTGCCTTTAATTATATTTATTTTCACTGTTTGCATCATCGAATTAAATAAAACACACTCTTCCAATAACAAACTTAACTCCGAATGTTAACATTGTAATTCGAAATTTAATCTCGATATTTTAAAAAATACCAAAGACGAATAGATAAATAATTCTAGTCGCCTTCGTCATTTCTTCAAAAACTGGTAGTGACTCTACATTGTATTATGTTTCAGGTGAATCTTTTGAAAGCAGGGATCTATTGCTTAACCTTTTTACTATTTTTTTCATTCTATCTGGTCCCCATCGCATATAACAATTTTACATACTTACTTTTCCATAGTTATAGAGCTTGTAAGTAATAACTAGTAGAACTATGTTATAATAAATAGATTTTATAGATACTTTATAAAATCTATTTATTATGACATTATTTATATATGTACTTTTACATGCATTGGCGCATTCGCCATTTCTCTAAAATCTGCTAATAACTACATTGTATCTACAAGGTTTCAGATGAATCCTTAGAACATTTTTTGATATCTGGTCACCATCGCATATAACGATTTTACATGGTTGCGCTCTCATGATAATAGAGCTTGGAAAACAATAACTAGCAGTACAAAAATTCTTAACAAAATCTATTTATTACAACATTATATCTAAATATGTACTTTTACTGGAAATAGCGCATTCGCAATTTCTCTAAAAACTGATAATGGCTCTGCATTGTATCTGCCATGTTTTAGGTGAATCTTTTGAAAACATTTATCTATTGCTTAATGTTTGGCTAATTCTTTCGTTTTATCTGGTCACCATTGCATGTAACGATTTTACATAGTTACCTTCCCATGGTTGTAGAGCTTATAAAGTAATTACTAGCAGTACAAAAATGCTAAATATTTCTTACAACTTTATATCAAAATATGTACTTTTATTGGTATTGGCGCATTCATAATTTCTTTAAAAACTGGTAATAGCTCTACATCGTATCTACCATGTTCTAGGTGAATCTTCTGAAAACATTAATTTATTGCTTAATATTTTTGCTATTTACATAGTTGCGGTTACAGTCTAAGGTTGTAGAGCTTCAAAATTAATAACTAGCAGTAATAAAATGCTAAATATAATCTATTTATTACATTATATTTATATTTAAATATGTATTTTTACTAACATTGGCGCATGCACCATATCCTTAAACTGGTATTGGTTCTATATTGTATCTACCATGATTCAGATGAATCTGTTGAAAACATTAATCTATTACTTAATGCTCTTGCTACTATTTGTTTCGTTCTATCTAGTTGCCATCACATATAACGATTTTATTTTGGTTATTCCATTATTTCCATAGTTATAGGACTTGGAAATTAATAATTAGCAATACAAAAGTGCTTAATAAAATCTATTTATTACAGCATTATATATAAATATGTACTTTTGCTAACATTGGCGCATTCACCATTTCTCTAAAACTAGTAATGACTACATTGCATTTTCCATGTTTCGGGTGAACCTTTTGAAAGCATTACTCTATTGCTTAATGTTTTTGCTATTTATTTATCATATCTAGTCACCATCGCATATAACGGTTTTACATAATTACCTTCTGACGGTAATAGAGTTTGGAAGACTAGCAGAACGAGAATGCTTAATAAAATCTATTTATTACAACATTATATCTAAATTGTACTGACATTGTAATTTTACTGGCATTGTCGCATTCGCCATTTTAAAACTGGAACCTGTACCTTTATATCCACCATGTTCTAAGTGAATCCTTTGAAAACATTAATTTATTGCTTAATGTTTTTGATATTTCTTTCGTTCTATCTGGTGACCATCACATATAACGATTTTACATGGTTACCTTCCCATGGTTATAGAGCTTGGAAAGTAATAACTAACACTACAAAAATGCTTAATAAAATCTGTTTATTACATTATATCCAAATATGTATTTTATTAATATTGGCGCATTCACGATTCCTTGAAAAACTGATAATGTCTCCACACTGTATCTACCATGTTTTAGATGAATCTTTCGAAATCATTAATATATTGCATAATATTTTTGCTATTTTTTCGTTATTTCTGGTCACCGTTGCATATAACGGCTTTACATAGTTACCTTCCCACTGTAATAAAGCTTGGAACGTAATAACTAGCAGTACGAGAATGCTTAATAAAATCTATTTATTACAACATTATATCTAAATCTTTAGTATTACTGACATTGGCGCATTCGCCATTTTTAAACTGGAACTATCTTTATATCTACCGTGTTTCTAGTAAATTTCTTCAAAATATTGATTTATTGCTTAATATTTTTACTATTTCTTACATTCTATCTTGTGATCATCTTATATAACGATTTTGCATGATTACCTTCCCACAGTAATCTAGCTTGGAAAATAATAACTACCAATAAAAATGCTTAAAATCCATTTATTACAACATTATATATAAATATGTACTTTTACTGACATTGCTTAGTGCTTTTGCTATTTTTTTCGTTTTATCTATTTACCATAGCATAAAACTGTTTTACATTGTTACCTTCTGACAGTGATATAGGTTGAAGAGTAATAGCAAGCAGTAAGAATACTTAATATAATATATTTATTACAACATTACATCTAAATAAGTACTTTACTGGCATCGGCGCATTCGCCATTTCTTTAAATACTGGCAATGTCTACTTTGGAGCTATCATGTTTTAGACGAATATTTTGAAACATTAATCTATTACTTAATATTTTTACTACTTCTTTCGTTCTATCTGGTCACCATCGCATATAGCAATTTTACATAATTATCTTCCCATGGTTGCAGAACTTGCAAAGTAATAACTAGCAGTACAAAAATTCTAAATAAAATATGTTTATTACAATATTATATCCAAATATATACTTTGCCGATATTGGCGCATTCACCATTTCTTTAAAAATGGTAATGGGTCTACATTGTATCTATCATGTTCTATGAATCCTTTGGAAAACTTAATTTACTGCTTCAAGTTTTTACTATCTCTTTCGTTCTATCTGACCACCATCGCGTATAACGATTTTACATAGTTACTTTCCCATGGTTGTAGTGCTTGGAAAGTAATAATTATCAGTACAAAAGTGCTAAATAAAATCTACCTATTACAACATTATATCTAAATATGTACTTTTTCTGGCATTAGCGAATTCATCATTTCATTAAAACTGATGATGGCTCTACATCGTGTCTATTATATTTTAGGTGAATCTTTTACAAACTTTGCTTTATTGCTTAATATTGTTGTTATTTATTTCGTTCTATCTGGTCACCATCGTTTTTCTGGCATTGGCGCATTCGCCATTTCATTAAAACTGCTAATGGCTCTATATCGTGTCTATTACATTTTAGGTGAATCTTTTAACAACTTTGCTCTATTACTTAATATTGTTATTATTTATTTCGTGCTATTTGGTCACCATCGTATATAACGATTTTACATAGTTAATTACCTGATTGTAGAGCTTGGAAAGTAATGACTAGCAGTACAAAGAAGCCACAATAGTTATTTATGTACCAAGTTAGTAAAGTTCTTTATCGAACGAGTCTGAGATTATGAGTCGAGCGAGTGAAGCGAGTGAGGCGAGTAACACGTAAGTTCGATAAAGACACTTTACTGACATGGTGCATACAAAATATCGCCAACCGTAAAAATTTATAATTTTAAAAAATTGAGATATTATAAATTATCATATTTTATTATGACAAAGTTATGAGAGCCGAGAGAAGTGACAATAGCAAGCGATTTCTGTTTAATGTCAATGTCATGGCTACGTTAATAAATATTTACGGCAGGTAAAATACTCTATTTCATAGTAAAATAAAATGTTTGTTTACTTTCAAAAATAGATATGGTAGTGTATGGCTTTACTGACGGTTGGCGATAAATTCTATTTATTACAACATTATATCTAAATATACATATACTTTTACTGACATTGGCGCATTCGTCATTTCTTTAAAAACTGTTAATGTCCCTACAAATGTATTTATCATGTTTTAAGTGAATATTTTGAAAACATTAATCTATTGCTTAATGCTTTTGCTATATCTTTCGTTCTATTTGATCACTATCGCATACAACGATTTTACATAGTTACCTTCCCATGGTTATAGAGCTTGGAAAATAATAACTAGCAGTACAAAAAGCTAAATAAAATCTATTTATTAAAACATGTCTAAATGTAGTTTTACTCATATTGGCGCATTCGCCATTTCTTTAAAAACTAATAATGGCTCTAGATTGTATCTACCATGTCTAGGTGAATCTTCTAAAAACATTAATTCATTGCTTAATGTTTTTGCTATTTATATAGTTACCTTCCTATGACTGTAGAGCTTAAAAATTAATAACTATCAGTAAGAAAATGCTAAATAAAATCTATTTATTACAATATTATATATAAATATGTACTTTTGCTAACATTGACGTATTCACCATTCCTTGTAACTGGTACTGGTTCTACATTGTATCTATCATGTTTCAGGTGAATCTGTTGAAAACATTAATCTATTGCCAAATGCTTTTGCTATTATTTTTTTCGTTCTATCTAGTCACCATCACATATAATGATTTTACAGGGTTACCGTCCTATGGTTATTCAATTATTCCCATGGGTATAGGACTTGGAAAGTAATAACTAGCAGTACAAAAATGCTTAATAAAATCCATTTATTACAATATTATATCTAAATATGTACTTTTGCTGACATTGGCGCATTCTCCATTTCTCTAGACCTAGTAATGACTTTACATTGCATCTACCATGTTTCAGGTGAATCTTTTGAAAACATTAATTTACTGATTAATACTTTTTCGTTATATCTGGTCACCATCGCATATAACAGTTTTACATAGTTACCTTCCCACAGTTATAGAGCGTGGAATGTAATAACTAGCAGTACGAAAATGCTTATTAAAATCTATTTATTACAACATTAGGTATATATAAATATATACTTTTACTTACATTGGCGCATTCGCCATTTTAAACTGGAACTCTGCCTTTGTATCTACCATGTTTCTGGTGAATCTCTTAAAAATTGTAACTCTTGAACATTATATCTAAATATGTATTTATACTGACATTGCTTAATCTTTTTGCTATTTTTTTCGTTCTATCTAGTCACCGTCGCATATAACGATTTTACATGGTTACCTTCCCCTGCCAATAAGTCTTGGAAAGTGTTGATTCCTTGGATGCTGTTTGCTTTTTAGCTCCACATTTTTCTGGTTATTTTCAGTTTTACCGTTATTATTCATATTTTCTTCATTACTGCTCACTGTAACAATTATATTGCTATTGCCCCTCTCTATATATTTAAGATTTACAACTGCAGGCTGGTGGAACTGGTAGTGGTGCAGACTGGTGGGACTTTGCCATAACAAAAAATAGCACATAGGAGTTACGACTATTTCTGAAACAGTTTGATCAATGAATCAAAGACAAACTATTTATCTTGGACTTCAGCAATTTGTCAAAACATGCGGTAGTTTTTCTCAATAGATGGTGTAAAAATATTACTTCCACAACAAAGTAGAGTTACGCACTTTGTTACACTCACGATATGTACTTATACTGGCATTGGCGCATTCGGCATTTCTTTAAAACTGGTAAAGGCTCTATATTATATCTACCATGTTTCAGGTGAATCTTCTAAAAACTCCCGCCGCAGAGAACGCGTCCAAGAAAATCCCCTCCAACGAGAACATGAGCACCTCCACCTTGACCAACCTGTCGGTTACCAACCCCGCAAAGAACGTGAGGGGAATCATCCATCTGCCTTCCGCCCCTATAACCGAGACCGCCGACCAAGCCAATCAGACTTACTCGGGCGACTTCTGCACTACCAAGCAGGAGGCGGGCTACGACTCGGAGGAAGAGCGTAGGGTTTACATGAAACCGGGCAGCTATAGCGTGCCGAAGAAGGACGGAAACGACGGCGGTACCAACGGCAGTCCCAGGACTATCGAATTCCTGGAGACCGCGCAAAACATCAACAAGGCGCAGACGGCTAACGATAGGTATTGGGCGAACGTGAACGTGGCCGGTGGAAAGAAAGCCGGCGAAACGAAGATTGGACAGGAGAGAAATTCGGAACCGGATCTTGAGGTAAATCGAATAGTTGTACAGTATTGCTCGGTTTGAATTTTCGATGGATATCTAGGTTGTAGAAAATATGTGTAAATAGCAAAATAATGTACGTGAAATAAAGAGATATATTAGCATAGTTACTGAGGTAAGTTATTGCGTTATAGTTGCACCTAGTTTTGCATAATTGAATGCATTCATCCCTTCCTATCTCTTTAATTGGTTGCTACAATTGGTCGCTCTTCCCACGAAACAGTTGCACTATCATTATGCAAAACTGGCCAGAAGATTAGTATATTTTAACACTGAATAAGGTGTGCTTCAATTATGTATTAGAGTTTTAAAGTATGGTGAATTTGACCCGAGCGACACTACAATACCAGGGGAGTAACAATCATTATCTTAATCAATGAAATTATGGGTGAGTAATTTTATTTACCCATAATTCATCCATGTTATTACAACATGTTTTTATCTAACCTATGTTGAAATAAACACATGACAGAAATAAAAGCGACTATGTGGAGTCTTGGTCCTATTACCTTAATTTCCTACTGATCTACTCCCTTCCTCACTTATCTTTCCTTCCTTCCAAAATTCTTCTTCTTTTCCCATAATAGTGTATTAACTACACTGTATAGAGCTTTAAAGATCACCTGCGCGTTTATGCTGCGAACGGTAACCTGAGTCCTGGTCATTAAGCTTATCTTCATGGTGACAGGGTTCATGTCCTATGAAACAGTACCCCATGGAACGGCAATTCCCATAGATAATATAATATGTGCTCATCGGGAAGTCTCTTCATTTTGGTAGGTTCAATTACAACTTGCTGGTACTCCACTTATCAAGTGGACTATTGAGGGGAGCTATATTCTTCTAATAGTTATGGTAATCATGTCTCAAGCAGGTATGGCGTCAGTCTTTCTAAAGTAGATTTGGTTAATGGTATTGAAGAAGGCACAGAAATCATAAGCAATAATAAAATACTAGCTGCAGAAAAAGCAATTCGTCAGTAGAGCGATATACCTAGTGAAATATGTGTATCGTGGAATAAACAAAATAAAACAATTAGTATCTGTCAAAAAAAAGTCTTAAATACATTTAAAAAGTATCCTTAAACAAGCAACAGTTAAAGTCAGGCGGAGTATACTTATAAGAAGAAAGAGGTCTTGGGACAAATTATATTGCAGGAATAACATCAAATACTTCAATAAATGAAGTCTGGAAGAAGATACAAACAATCTATGGTAAAAAATTTCAGTTAACCCTTCCGTTTTACGTCAAAATAGGGAACTCTTTACCGAGATTAGACAAGTGACTAATATCCTGGGTACTCATTTTCAAAAAGTGAGCGATTTTCAATCATATACTGTAGAGTTCTCGGCCATAAAGAAACGAGGGGGATGTACTAGATTTTTCAATACATATGAACAAATGCATTACAACAGCGAGTTGCAGCTTTTTGAATTCGAAGAGGCCCTGTCCGACTTGACTTTAACAATAACACTCCAGGACATGATGAACTTATAAATTTATTTGTCAATTATTATGTTTTAAATGATGACGGTCTTTGACTAAAATAATTTTTGACATACTTGACTTTCTCATCAAGTAGTGTAGGAGGGTTATGCTCGGACCTTTTACGTTGTCGCTGGCCGATAGAATTGGTCAGGGTATTGTTTGCAGGACCATTTGGCTCTCTTTTCGAAGCCGGATTGACATGGGATATTTACCATATACAATGCGTCCGCAAATTTCACCGACAACGCTTGACTGTATATTCACGATGAGAAATAAATACGATCTAGGAAAAATATATAGAAAATGTTTAGTTTCCAAGTTATAGGCTTTCAAAGTTGTCCAAAAAAAAACATATTTAATTAATAACTTAATAACCTCTTTACCGATCGGATTTAAATTGGAACAATAATTTGCCCATTATTTTTCAAAACATTAATCACACCGATATACTTAGTGATCGTTTTCTCGGCGTACCTCCCTCTTTTAGTAGTCAGGACTTTTACCGTAGTCATAAATGGATAGCAACAGTGAAAAGGCCGTTTTATTCCACAAAACTGTCTCTAGGAAAAATAGCCTTTTTTTTGTTGAGGAGGACGTAGGGACGGTACTTGAGCGAGCCGGAGAAGTGGCCCCCCTGATCTGTGCCCTACCTATCTCGGAATCGCTCTCGCTTCTCATCAAGGTAGGGGTTAATTATTCTCTAAATGTTGTAGTTTTCTTCCATTGCCCTACATCCCCTGCCCGTCAAAACGATAAGGTGTTCGTGCCAAGCTCTCTCCCTTCTTCCTCATTACATTAACTATCATTCTCTCAGCAAGCATCCAGACATTTACAATTCTCATCATCCCACTCACCAGTTCCCTCACGCTTTCATGCCAACCCACTCCTAACATATATTCTTCCCTCTCATCCGACCACCTCAGGTACCTGAGTACCGTATGCTCGGAGTTGTCCCTTTCTCCACAGTATACACACTCATCCCCATCCACCTTTTCTATCCCACGCAGGTACTCCCCGAAGCATCCATGGCCCGATAGCACCTGCGTGAGATAGTATCCTATCTTCCCGTGTTTCCTCTCAACCCATGGCCGAACAGTTGGGATGAGAGACCTAGTAAGAGGAAAAGTAGCCTACAGATAACCATTCTTGAAGAAAATAACTATCTACAAGTCTGGTAGCTCCACTCTGTGATGTGAGTGCCACGTATTAAGAACTTTGGAGTCAATAGGCGATGAAAACAAAATATTGATAGTACGACCTTCTCCTTTCCAACAGCCATTTAAAATTAAGACCTAGACTCAAATAATTGGTGATTTATTGTGTTTTCAACATGTCTGCATAACGAAACAAGAGATACAAATACCAAAAGCACATAAATCTAGTGTATGATTGAAATGAAACAGATAGGTACACAATACAAACTATGGTATTTTAAGCGATGCGTAAAACAATAATTCAAAGATAATCACAATAAATAGAATAAATTTTACAAATAACTACTAACTACTAAACTGCACAAAGAAACTGGTTGTTTAGAACTAAAAACTGCTTATTTCAACTGCCTTTCAAAGATTCCCCCATCGTATCGGATACAAAAATGGGCTCGACGCAAAAGAAAAAATCGAACGTTATTAAATATGTTAAGTATATGTCGTATTTCCTCGATGCCCTCTAAGATCCCCTGCCACAAATTTTCGAGAAAATTAACGGGAGTAGATTACACTTTATGTTTTAACGTTCCCCCATAAAAAGAAGTCCATGGGAATAATGTCCAGTGATTGCGGCGGCCAATTTACTGGTGCATCATTTCCTCTGCCAATCCATCTTCCTTCATAAACTTCATTTAGATGCTGTTTACTTTTAAAACTATATAATTTTGCGGCGTAATTGCATTTAGATATAGGGATAGAGCAAGATAGGGTTGAATGAAATTGTTAGAAGTTCTTTTAAGTTGTTTAACACGAAATGGGATATTTAGTTAAGTAACTGTGATTGTAGTATTTAGATTATTTGTTTTAAGAAATGTATATTTAGCCTCTACACCTAACGGTAGGAGAGGTATAGATTATATTATTATTATAATTTTGCGGCGTAATTGCAATGGTAAATGTGGAAGTGTGTCTTGAATAAATTCTAAATAGAAAGGACCATCTAATTGAGGTGGTAATTGAAGAGCACCAATTAAAAAATCGCCAATTATTCCAGCCCATACATTAATTTAAAATTGGTGCTGAAAATGAGAAGGTCGTATTTCTTTGAGATTTTTGTCACTCCACACATGCAAATTATGAAAATTTACAACTCCATTTCTTGTAGAACATGATTCATCCGTAAAAAACAATTTTTGCAGTGAAGTGTTATCCTCTGCGAAGCCATTCACCAAGCAGTGGCAAAATTATAAACATGCGTCGGGATCAGAATTTTCAAGCTCTTGAGCAGGAGATAAATTAAATGGTTGACGACGTTGCTATTTTACAGTTCTGTGAATATTACTTTTACATATATTTAATCGTCTGGACATACTGCGGACACTTCTTCTTGACTCATTTTCAATGAGATTAATAATGTCTTCTTCAACTTTAGGTGGCAATGTACAATTGTGCAGCAGCATGACAGTTCGTATTACATTCTCCTAATATTAGATGCATGTCGTCAAGCTTATTGAATGAATAGTCCTTTTCTAATGAAACGATTTAGCAAAAAGTTCCTTACTAAATAAATTACTAGGACTAAATTTAAACACTAACAAAATCAATTAAATGAAAATTGAATAAATTTCATTTAATTGATAAATAAATAAACAATACGCCATCAACTACAGCAAATGGCAATAATTAAATTAATAGCAAACAATATTCTGTTTTCATCGCCTACTTAATCGAAAGTTTTTAATCCGCGACACTCACAACACAAAGGGGAGCAATCAGACTTGTAAATAATAATTTTCCTCAAGAATGATTATCTGTAGGTGATCTTCACAAGATACATTTTTTTTAAATAAAATGATCTTTTCACTGTACTACCCGTTTAAAAAATACGACTGCGATACTCTGTCTCTCGATGTTCTGACCTCTAAAAGAGAGAGGTACCCCGAGAAAACTATCACAAAGTATGTCTACGAGTATTTGACTAATATTTTCAAAAATAATAGGCCCTAATGATACAAATGATTGTTCCAAATTTCAACCCGATCAGATCTGTACCTCGAATTCATTTATCGTCATGAATATACAGCCAAGCGTTGTCGGTGAAATTTGTGGACACCCTGTAGAAATAGTTCTCCTATCCTTTATTATATACCGGGTGGTCCAGGTTAGACCTCGTTATTTTTAATAGGTGATAGAACAATAAGAAAAAAGTAGACTTTCATAAGAGAACTTTGTTCAAAAATGTTTCCTAACAAAGATACAGGGTGTTAAAGTTGTAAAAAGAAACTGGTTTTCTCATCATAACTTCTAAACCACTCGATCGACTTCCATCAAATTTCTCACACAGACTACTGTAGTACATCTCTAATTAATGATTAGAATTATTAAAAGAAATTCTCCGGTGGTGTAGGTAATGGGGGGTCGGCAGCTCCTTCTCCCCTCCCAGTCATCGGCGCACTGGATATTTTACAAATAAAATTCAATTTTTTGATTCCCTGTTTAATTTAGAAAAAAAAATTAGCCTCGCAAATTTTTGATTTATGGCTTCGTTTTTGAGATACTTGTTTTAATTTAAAGTGTTGCAAGCAGGCCAAAACTATGACTGAACTACCAAGAAGATACGATGAGATGCCAACATTTTTTTAAAACATTTTATTACTTACTAGACATAATGTACATCAAAGATACAAAAAAAGGCAAATAAACAAATAATTACACTAATAAGTTCTCATTTCAATATCGTATTTTCTTCGTAGGTCACTCAAGGTTTGGCCTGCTTGCAACACATTAAATTAAAATAAGTATCTCAAAAACGAAGCCATAAATCAAAAACTTCCCAGAGTATTTTTTTTTTCTAAATTAAACAGGAAATTCAAAAATTTAATCTTCTTTGTAAAATATCCAGTGGCGCCTAAGATTGGGAGGGGGAGGGGGTGCCAACCCCCAGTATCTACGCCACTGGAGAATTTCTTTAGACGATTTTAATCATTATTTAGAGATGTACTATATTAGTCTGTGTGAGAAATTTGATAGAAATCGATCGAGTGGTTTAAAAGTTATTATGAGAAAACCATTTTTTTTACAACTTTGACACCCTGTATCTTTGTTAGGAAACATTTTTGAACAAAGTTATTTTAGGAAATTCTACTTTTTTTCTTGTAGTTCTATCATCTATCAAAATTAATGATGTTTAAGCTAGACCACCCTGTATATTATCTTATAAGGATAAATCATACCATAGTTGCTTCGCAGAAGATCTCAAAATTCCTTAGATTGACCCCAGGTAACGATACGAATCACTTAGGACTAACCTAGACTTCCAGCTCGTAATAATCCGAGTGTGAGTTTGATTTCCACATTAGCGGGCTGGGTATGTTAGTATGTCTGTGTAACTGTTCGGTAATTAGGTGAAGGAATAGCTCGAATTAAACCCGATTCCCGTAAACGTAAAGACGGATAAGTAAATACACTATAAATTCGCGTATACCGTATTTGAAATTTTAAATTTAAGCGAATTTGAAATAGATTTGAACGTTCTAGTGAACATAATTTTCACAAAATAACTCTGTAATTTATCGCCTTCAGCTCAATCTGTCGTCTCATCTTAACGTACACGAGTGGTTGCTCAGCAGCGATTTCTCCGACTTCGGGGAGCCCTCCCCCTTATCGGCCCCCACACAAGACTTGAGGCCATTTTTCGTTGATCCCAGCGGAATGTACGACGCCTTGCCGCAGCTAGACTCTGATCCTCAGAAGCCTACGTCGTCCATAACGGTGTTGCAACGTGGAAAGTCTACAGGGCGGAGCGAGAAGGGAGGAACTGTAAATGGACACGTACAGGGTAAGTTTGCCACTACTATTATTGTGACAAATCTGTAAACTAGTTTAGTGGTTGAATCAAACATTTACTTAAAGTTTCTCGCCAAAATTACATTGTTTTTGTTTCTCTTTATCTTGAAAGTAAGGGGACAATAAATTGGAACATTCGATCCAATAACACAAAACAGAGACTAGCTGTTCATAAACAACGAAAAATTGTATGTAATTCATTCGATTAGTGACCGATACTCGATCACCATCAAGTTTGTATCATTAAGAGATGATTAATGAGATTATTATAATCCAAAAAAGTAAAGTATTCTATACAGTTTTCTAAAAGGCGTTTCAGTAAGGACGCTTGACTTATAAACGTAAATAAAACAAGTTATAAGATATCCACTCAATTTATTTTTCTTTTTTTTTTGAAAAAAATATTTTATGGCATTAAATATAGAATAGTATAGCGTCGTTCAAGTGTCCGCCGCGGCTTTGCTTGGTGGCACGTATTCGGGAGATCCAATTTTCGATGACTTTATCCCATAAATCTGGCTGAATTTGCTGATTTGATGATGATCGTTATGTTGACTTTGAGGGCATCAGTTGTTTGCGGTTACTTTGCATAGATCTGCAATTTAAGATAGCCTCAAAGGAACAAGTCTAAAGACTTTAAATCGCACGATTTCTGTGACCACGTCGCTGATGCGCGAGATAATCGTACTCTCAAATGGCTCGTGCAGAATATCCATCGTGGCATGTGCTGTGTGGCACGTAGCGCCGACTGGTTGAAACCATATGGCGTCTGTATCCATGTCATCCAATTTAGGCCACAAGAAGTTGCCTATTATCGATCTGTAGCACTCGCCGTTGACGGTTATGGTAATTCCAGTTTCGTTTTGGAAGAACATGTCAAATTTACAAATTTATTGTAAATTTGACATGTTGCTTTAATAACATGGCCGGCTATAATCTAGCAAATGTCGGGCATCCCTATTGAAAGACCACATCGTTTTCCACAAAAAAATAGAAAATAAATGGGCACAGTCCCGACTGTGCTATAAGGTTCAGTTCGTTAATATTTTTGGACAGAACACCTGGTAAGTGGGTTTCCGATGAAATTAAGATGGTAGTGGTCGTTTATCTATTTAGCATGTTTTGGTTGATACGTAGCTGTGGTGTTAGAGTGTGGACAATGCTTAGTATTGTGTGATAACCATATGGATAAAGTGTTAACTTGAATATATACAATAAAGTAATACAATAAGGTTTCAGTTTTATATGGTGATATTTCAGAGGATTACTCCACTCTTCATTATTGATAAAACAGCCGGTAGTCCCTCGTTAGATGGACTAGTGATGTCGTTGCGTACACGCGCCTGCTCCTTGTGTATTCGGTAAACTCTAAATCTGTTGGCACATGTCATAAATTTAGTTGGTTTCACTTGGTCGTCGTGAATATCTCTTTCAACCCATATACGTTTCCTATGTCGCAATTTAACTTTAGTGTGATACTTCGACAAATCGTCACATTCCACTCCACGTATTTTTCACACAAATAACTAAAACTCTTAACTAGTTTGTTAATCCTTATTTTTTTGTTAATTAGAATT
Organism: Rosalia funebris; assembly: GCA_037954035.1. Taxonomy (NCBI): domain Eukaryota; kingdom Metazoa; phylum Arthropoda; class Insecta; order Coleoptera; family Cerambycidae; genus Rosalia; species Rosalia funebris. Next base: position 21,488,372 of record JAZFAV010000021.1, read on the forward strand.
TGTGAAATACATCATTATCTTCAGTTTAAACATCCGCTAGCCACGATTCGTCGATTAGAACGAAACTTACAGCTGTTAAATACCCCAGCGTATGCCTGAAATGTAGCTCACATCCCTCACCGCCCTATATAAAGGGGGAGAAAAGAAAGCGTTAGTATCCAACCTGGTCAACGTAGCTCATCTTCCTCTACACGATGATAGGCTGATCATTTATCCTCATAAACAAAAATAATAGACAATTTTTCCATGAACATACACAAAGATTACACGTTTCTCGACGCTTATAATGCCAACCACGTTAACATCACTTAGAGATAATTAAAACTTTGAAGTTTTAAAACTAAAACTAAAGTTTAAAGTTTTAAATTAAAGTTTTCTTTGAAGTTTTTAAAATCTTTAAAATTTTAAAACTAAAACTATAGTTTGAAAACCGGTCCTGTGATCTTGTTTCGTACCACTAGGGCGTACTGTTGTACCACATTCGTTGTTATTGCCTTAAGGGTTATGAAATAAACATAGGTGTTTACTTCAACACTTAGATTTATTGAAAATAAGCAACAACGGTGAACACTTTAAATAAAGTGTTCTAAAAATATTTATAGAAGCTGACTAATACCTAAGTTATATATAAGCCAGTGGGTTACGTAACAATGCATGCGGGTCCGCTGTCGGTTTTCCCTTTTATAGCCTGTCTCTAGCATCTGTTTGTGACGCGATGGTGGTTGATCTGTTTCTTGACCATCGAATCTGCTGGAGCAGGCTATTAAAAATATACAGCTAAGGGAAGTGCAAGTTTAAGATAATTTCTTTAAGGTATGATACCGAAATAAAATAAGCCGACCTTTCCCATAAATAGTAAGTACAATTTTAGAGAACCCTAACTATTTACTGTAACCCTAATAAACCCACTACCATAAACTAGTAGAAACCTTAACAAACACTAAACCTAAAATTTTAATCATCTCCCGATGATGGTTGTTGAAACGCGCGTCGAGAAATATGTAATCTTTCGGTGTTCCTAGAAAACTGGTATTCTATTCTTGTTGCTGTATTGAAGGTTCTAGCCCCTTCCCAGGATTTATCTTCATAGACCCCTGGAGTTATGGTGCTTTGAGACATCAACACTTTTCGAGGCGCGTCGTCATGAAGCCTTAGACCCCAGGATCGATTTTATAGATACGTTCATATCAAAACTCCAAATACTATTGTCAGTTAAAATTCACTTGAAAGTAATAGGACCAATTACTTTATTAACTAAAATATAAATTCAAACATGGTTAGGTGTGCAACCGTGAATTAGAACTAGTTGAATTTTATAGGGTTTTATCAGCTTCAAAAATTTTATATTTTTCTTGTTATATATTCCTGCCACTTCATTCTTGAATATAATATTTTTCAAATCTTCTCATCCTGGATGTGCATTAATATTTATTGGCCTAAAACGTTTCTTTCATGTTTTTCATCTCAAAATCTTCGTTTTCTTTGCGATATCCGGTATCAACCTTTCAATCGTCTTCTGGGACATCTTCTTCTGTGACAAAGAAAAACTAAAATGTGGACTATGCAAGAAATTGTATGCACCAAAATATGCATTTATAATAAAGCTGACACTGAGGGCCATCCGCCAGCAGCGGACGGATGACCTTATTTCGTTATGAGAAGGTCAGACCAGTTTTACATCGAAACTCGAGGCCCGGTACCCGGTACGGAGATCGCTAGTACGCTGTGAATCAGTTCACTGTTTCCCGTTGATGTATTTCTATACGTGTATGTAGTGCATTAATATTTTAATATAATCATGTCGAATGTGCGCAGGAGTAACAAGACATCAGTCGCTGATAAAGTGCGAGAAATTATTCGTGATTTCCCAGACATATGCTATGATGTATAACATATGCAAATAAAAACTGTAATACTGAAATTTAGTCCTGAGGAGACTGCGGCTATCAAGGAAAGCCAGACAAAATTTAACGACAATTCCGTTGAAACTGATTTACGAACCATTCGTGACAATTATAAAAGGTTTCACGACACAATAAACAAATTACAAAGCAGTGCATTGTCTTTAATGGGGTCATTGCAAATAGTGAACGAAGTCAGTTCTATGTTACATGGTATAAGTGACGTAAAACATGAAGGTGTTACACAAGAGTTCGAAAATGTATTACAAAGAGACACCGGTTTTACAACGTTACAAGAAATTTGTGTTAGTGGATGGACAAATCCATTAAGTGTGTGCAGAGAGTACTTTAATTATACCTGTGTTACGTCAGATGTTGAACGATCATTCTTCACATATAAATATATTTTTTCGCCAAAGCGAACTTGACTCCTGGAGTCAACCATAGAAAGATACCTCATGCTGAAAAGTTTTTACGGATCTTTTGCAGTTTGTGATAGGGACAGCAATCCATATACAAGTACTTTATAAATCTGGTTAAGAAGATAAGTGTGCAGCAGCTCATTGCTTTCACTAGTATTGACTTTATGTTATGTCTATTATATGTATTATGAGGCGTGCGCCTATGCCGCGTGGCGCACTGTGCCAGCTTTATTTATTAAAAATACGAAACATTAATTCATCTTATTGATTTGTTGCAACAGCTTCTTTACTTCACTCGTTTGATGAATAATTTTTTTTTGGTATTAAATATTGTATTGCCAGTATTTACCTTTCATAAAACTACCAAGGATATTCGATTCTAGTTCGTGTTCCATTGGTATTATGTGCATAATATAAATGTATTATATACATACCTACATATCTCCCTCAAAATAGTATTTCTATTTTGAACATTATACTCACACAGGTATTCTTATATTATAAGAATAATAAATAAACAAATATTATAGACCATTAGTGAAAGAAGGTAGCGTATTGTTTTCCATAATACCTAGATACACATCCCATGGTATACAACATCCACTAATAAAGACTATAGGTGGGCATCTAAATATACGAGAAAGCTCTGTGGGTCATATCACATAGGTACATACAAATAAGGACTAATAATTATACAACAAATCTATGTACATGATGGCATTTACTTTGGAGAAGATTTTTGCCATTGATATTAAAATACTAAAAGTTTTTGCCAGTAATATATTTGCTTTACTACTTCCACTGACAGAAATAACATCAAGGACCTACAGGAAGAGCTCGAGAAAGAACGTGGGAATTTATGAGACTGCCGAGGAAGGGATCACAAATGCGGGCGTTGCCGTTTTGGAAAAGCTCTTGATGGATTTAAAGAAATACGATGTTCTAGAAGGACTCGACGCTGCCGATAAGGTATTTTACCGTATGTAAATAATGCGCATTGCTATGTGCGTATTTGTTTCAGAACTTCTATTCGCCGATGATCGACATAGATCGGATTGGCGAGAAAATCAAATCAGAGGAATACGTGTACATTAACGAAGTCATCAGAGATTTGAGATACCTCATCAACTATTACAACGTATTTGCTGAGGTAATAATTTCAATTTATGTTATATCGATAAGTATTTATCTCGAAAAATTTGCTCCACGTCACGGTGTAATAAATAATATTCATCTACGCTTCAAATCAATTTCCAAAGCGAAACATACAGGGTGGACCAGGTTTTTCGTTTCGTTTGTCAGTCGATAGGAAACAGTTTTTTATGAGAAAAAATCCATATAAACAAGTTTTTAATATTTAAAAGTGTTAAAGTTTAATTTTCTTTTGAGTTTTGAGTTTCTGCCATTTTTCGAGATAATCAATATTTGCCACGCCTGGTTGGCGTTGGCGTTGGCGTTGGCGTTCATGACCACCTTTGACAATATTAACATAAGACTTGTCCAGTAGTGTCAAAATACCGTTTAGATTTTCAAATCGAGAAATAGCCGATATCCATTTTGTGTATGGATTTGCTAATGGAAACTCAAGGGCGGCTGCTACAGAATACAGAAGGAGATATTCGCAGAGAACACATCCTAGTCGTAATGTGTTCACAAGAGTTCACCAGCAAATAGTAGAGAAAGGTTTAAGAAATTTACATGGAGATCGAAATAATGCCAACCAATACCAACAACAAAGAAGAATTTCTCGACGGATATTAAATGAGTGATGACAGAGATCCAAGAACGAGTTCCCGTATAGCTTCTTATATTCTCTGCACCTCTAAATCCAATGTACTTCGTACTCTAGGACGAGATCACAGGCATCCATTTCACCTACAACTTGTTCAAGGTTTACTTCCAGGAGACGAAGAGAAAAGAATAACTTCTTGTGGCTGGGTCCTTCACTCAGTTCAAAAAATAGGGATCTTTTGTTAATGTTTTCAATTATTGTTTAGTTTAGTTTTATTTATTAATTCTGAAAATAAAAATTGTTAATACACTATTAAAGAAATTAAACTTTAACACTTTGTATATCAAAAACAAAGCAATTTAGGAAATTTGTATGTATGGATTTTTTTCATAAAAAAACGTTTCCTATCGACGAAGTTTGTCACGAAAAACCTGGTCCACTCTGTATATACAGGGTGTAAACAAATTATCAGGAATAACTATTGCCCAGGCGGGTTACTCCACGCGTGTTTCTCGACGCAAATAAAATTGACATTATTCGGGAAATGATAAGAATTGTAAGAACAATTTTAAATTTTAATCATCTTCCGACGATTCCAACTTTGTTGGCGAAACTCGCGTCGAGAAACGTGTAATCTTTCGGTGTTCGTGAAGAACTGATCTCCTGTTTTTGTTGCTGCATTGAAGGTTCCAGCCCCTTCCCAAGGCATCAGTTTTTGCTTTGACGGGGCTATTTTATGACATAAAATCCATTAGTGTTACTAACACCTCCTCACACAAGCAACAACCCTCTTATAATATTCAAATGGGAACATAAGTCGAATGACATATCATTTGAAAAGTCTTTCGATCATAATAACGTCGATGGTTATTTTTGTTCAATAGACAATCTTTAATCGGAAACAGTTTTCATCATACCACAATAGATGTGGTATGATGAGAACCGTTTCGAAAATGCATTTGTGCCATATGAGTCTTTTAAATTTAACTTAATGACCTGCAATATATATGATAACTCAATTTCATTTGTTGATTTTTATTATAAAATTTTACTATAAAACATGATTTTTATTATAACCTAGTGTCTTTTATTCCTGTACCAACAGTTGGTTAAATCTCGAGTTGCTTAAAATCAAGAACATCTCAAATATTTTCGCCCAATAATAGTTTATTCTATCGAAGAAAGAAAAGGACTGTATTATCGTTATTATGATAATACAGTTTTTTTGTTTTCGATTGAAAGCTGCACGCATTTTTAATAAAGATTTTCCTGTCAAAAATGTTCATACAGAATAGAATTGATGAGAAAATTTCATGAAACTGGTTCAGTTGAAAATAAAAATGTATGGTAGCCAATGAATCTGACCAAATTAGTGTACTTCGAACTCGATGTGACAGTATTAGAGACTTGCCTCAATAATCTGAGATGTCCAGGAGGTCCATTTGTAGAATCCTTTAACTTGCATGATAAGCTCAGGATGACTGGGATCGTTGCTCACAGTACTGTGAGTTCATGAAATAGAGTATATTTTAGTGAAATAGAAAATAACTCTTGATGTGTACCCTTTGTAAATATACACATGTGTTCCAAACGGCTGTGTTCAGGATTTTTAAACACATCTTGCAAATTTTTATTTTAATTCCACTACTAACTTCACGTTTCTTGTGGTTGTTTATTTTTTGTGCAATAGCATGTAATGCCATAAACTGTTCTTGTAACAATAAGCCATGTTTTAATTTTCTTTATTTCACTAATTAAGATGGAATAATTAATATTCCTGTTAATGTAATGGACATTATCTCGTATGCTTTGTAATTGCAGGAAAGGTCTGCACTGTATGTATGGTATGTATGGTATGTCTTCATTAGGATCAAATCTAAAGATAACACGTTTTTGTTCCCCAAAAATGCTTATCGTCGTATTATTCGGTTAAGTGCATGAGATGCACATTTAGAGCATCATATTCAGAAAAGCTTCAGTTAACAAATCTCCTACTTCGCACGTATGCAACTGTGTTCGTTAGAATACTTTCTGAGAATTGTCTTGATCTGGCCATGTACAGTGAAAGCACTCAATCACAAAATCTACAATGATTTTGTGATTCTTTTGGTCTACTATCTTAGAAACCATTAAATGTCTTCCATTAGCACTTTTAAGTTTTAACCGATCAATTAAGAAAATACCACTAAACGTCTACATGCGTCAGTTTTTCGCCTATAATGAAGTACGTGTACACAATTTTTCCCAACGCATAATAGTTGCGAATGTTCTGCAATAGCTCCTCCCCGTATATCTGGTCAATATATCTGTTTCTTAGTGTAGCTGAATTAGGAAGCTTCCAGTCTATATATTTCTCTATAATCTGGCGTAGTGTAGGGTTCTTCAGTTTACGTAACGGAATACTTGTCAAAAAGGTAACAAAAAATATAGTATCATCGTTATCGTTACCACTAGACCAGTCATCGGTTTTCACATGTCTCCTTACATTACTTTTTAGACAAATTTATAATTCGTTCACACACATTCCAAAGTAAATCATCTCCGGTAATACGCATATCCGGAAAAAACTTCGAGTCACTATCAATCCAAATTTTCAGTAATTCTGGTCCGGATGTTTTGCTTCGTGGCATACTGACTTTCACGTTACCGCATAAATAAAACAGATAAATTAAAACACCCGACATAATCTGCAAGGCAGCATAAACACAGAAAACATCGATGAGGTAAAAACTAACCAATAACAGGTCGCTATGTAATATGCGGTGACAATGTCGTTACTATAGAAACGGACATCGATAACGTAGCGATTGTTGGCCCGTCTCCATTGCGGCTCACCTGGAATAGAGGCCTTATCGTCTGTAATACATGGCACTCCGTATCTACACCTAATGTTCTCTTCACTAACGTGAAAACAATTTCCGTGTTACGATGTAACACTCGTTGTCTGACGTTGGAGCTATGGTACCATATATTTAAATATGAAACATGTACATATAACTTTCTTTTTTCAGCATTTTAATAACGTCGACAAGAAGAAGATGGAGCTGGTGATTTTCATTACAGACTTGTTCTCGCTGAAGTTGCGCGACTTCTTGCTCGAGAGTTTTCCGGGATACGACTTCAGTGACATTAAGGGTGACCTGCATCAAACGGTGGGGCCCTTGAAACTTAAGCTATCCAAATACAATGGCGACGGAGATCAGTTCTTATAAATAAGCTTCTAAAATACTAAAAAGAATAAATATAAAGTGCATAATTTTAATAATTTTAGTGCGCAAAGTTGTTTCTAAAAAATTACTGTATTGCAGATGATAAGAGAAAAATGTAATTGTTGCGTTTGAGTTTTCAGTGCTAAAAACGGTATAGCTCACTTATTTCCAACCTATAAAATGTGTTTTTTCCTGCAAATTAATTTAAGAGTTAAAAATTTATTGTATCCAACAAAACTTGTATTGTTGTTAATAAATATTTTTCATTGTCCAAATTAATAACATTTTTATATCTTCGTAAATTAACACTTTTTGTATATAGATTCTGGGATGTGACGACTAACTTTTTAATTTTAAGTAGAACACCCTATATAATCTGGTCGTTTGATAATATGTTCGTAAAGATAATATAATACGACTGAAGACTTTATTGCTTAGATTTCGATTCACATAAGAAGAACATCACAAAGGAAGGCGACAAAATTAGAAATGAACCAGATATTCGATGGCTTCAGCGAATTCGATTCTCAGCGAAAATTCATCCAAGATTTTCCGGAGTCTGTCCTAATTATATTACGCACAGCAACTGCATTACTATTTAAGTAGTTTAAGTGCATCATATCGTGGAAAAGTGATTTAAGTTAAATTAAATTCTCTGGAGATGTAAATAGTTTTTTATATTAAAATATTTCTTATCCTGTTATACTAAACTACGTAAATTCTAAGAGTCACCCACTGATGTCTTCTTAGCCATTTCTGACAAGTATGGCACGTTTTGTTGTGCACTACACAAATTGCTTTTAATTTCACTCAAACCACTACACTAATTCATAGGATTTAATCCATTCGGTCTTCTTACTTGGTTGGAGTTATCAAGGAACTGGATGGCCTCGATATTCTCGTGTTGTAAAAGTCTTCCTATAAGCATCTTTTAAGATTGTAATCAATATTACAATCTTAAAAGCATGCACTTCCTCCGCTCTGCACCACCTTTTATTATTATGTAGCAAATAGCTTTTAAGACCACACAAATTATTTATATAGTATTTGTATTAATCACTTAATGTTGTTGTCAGGCTGATTCGTGAGGAAAGGAAAGTATATTAACGACGTTTTCTTATTTTTAGTATAGCTTACACTAACTTATGATAATAATATACATTTTCCCGAATATCCATTGTGTATTTTTATTTTATGTAATTAACTAAGAATTTTAAAATCAACAGTGTAGCAATAATGTATTTAATTTAGAAATGTAAAAGATATCAAAAAGTCGTTGCTATATTCTAATACCACTTAATGCATATGTTGTAGAATAAGCTTAAAATTTGTTAAATCCGGTACCGTCCTGATTTAACACTCCATCCACATCTCGACAATTACTGTAATCAATAATTAATTACGGTATTTAATGGTGTTGCTTTGGGTTTTTTTTTTTTGTAGTCTACAACATTCTTATTGAACACCGAAATCCAATTACTTCTGAACAATTGTATATTTTTTATCGAAATTCGTCTCTCACACCCAAATCATTATTGCTGATGGTAGATTATTAAACTAGATATACAGAGCCTGCTTAAATGATGGAAACATAAAATACTATTATGGGGGAAAGTACTTATTTTAATAAAATTCTGTTATTCGACGATCCTCAATACACATAATTCCATGTTTATATTTGAGATGATCAAATTTACAGATAGTTTATATTTTTCTTAATTTAATGTTCGATATGCAATCTAATGTATGTATAAGCAGGGAAATAGAAATACCAGTAATATACAATGCTGCAAAAAGTCCATCGTTATGTATGTGTGTATAGGAGGAGGTGAAAAAGACGTTCAACAAAGTCCGAGAGACTGGTCGGTTACCTGTTGGTGAAATCGAAGAGACATAGAACATTACTATTAGATCAAATATTCCAGTAGCAAGGAACCTAGAACCAAAAACTGAGGACTGATGAAATAATTCAACCTTGAAGCTCCTTTTTAAATAATTACTATCGAAGTTTCTGAATCGTTTCCTTAGATGCAATTAGACAATCGCAATGTCTTGGTGGTGATAGATTACTTCAGCAAGTGGCCAAAACTGTAGGAGCTGTGCGCGTCGAAAACTTTTGCAGTTTGGTGTTAGAGAGTTGCATTTAGATCAAGGGCGAGTTTAAAGTCTTCCATAGAGTAGAACATTGGAAAGTTATTTGGAGAGTTGGTGAAGTAGAAGAATGGCAGACCTTACTAACGTTTTTTTGATATCTTCAAAGCAAATCAAAATATCAGGAATGGACTCCATTTTGGAGACTGCCCTTGTCTCAGTTATTTATTACTTAAGGGGCTACATCCGCCTAAAGACATGAAAAATAGTCGATTTTCGGGATGAATTTTCTTGGGAAATATTAATGACAAATAAACATTTTTTTAAATTGAAAATAAATTTATTATGAACACGGTGAAGTGAACACAATTTAAGAATCTTTAATTCCGGAAAGAGTCCGGAATTAAAGATTCCGGAACCGATGTCCGGAAGAGATGTCCGCCGGATGTGGAGCGTCTATTTCCCGACCCGGTTTGCGGTGCCCCTTCTCCTGCTAAAACTGATTATCTGAAATCAAATATGGTATGCTGTCGTGAAGTTAAGCGCATATAAAATATATTGACAATCGCCGTTTCCGAAAATTGTTCTTAAAAGAAAAACGGCACATGAAACTGAAGTACGAAAATTCGGTAAAAAACTCAGTTATTATCGTAATTTGTTTAAACAATTGTGGTTATTTTTGAAAAATCATTCTGTTAACAATGGCTGAAAGCATCTGTGTTCCAAATTTCAAATGAATCTGTCAATCGGTTCTCGAGATATGACGGTCACCGTTTCAAATTCAAAGGACGTTGCCTTTTTTTCAGGATGATGAATTCTCGTGCTTGTTTCATCTTTCTTAGCGCGAGAAATTTTGTGCGTGTGCGTTATTACAATATAGTAGGAAAAACTGCATGAAACAATGATTCCTCAAGTTTGTCGCTGATTAGTTAAGTCGATCATTGTTCCGCACCCGACGAGGGCGCTCATTGAGGGGGCACGTAGCAGCATTAGTCGCCCTCTACCCCGTGACTGAAAGCTTTATATCTATGTCAATTTTAAAGATATCGACTTAAGCCCCTTAAACTTAAGTGGACTTCCTTGAAATGTATGTCTTATACAGGACTACAATTGTGCCAAAGTTCAAATTCGGATTTCAAGAAATGACGAACATATCCAGTTGTCTTCATTTTAAACGAAACATGTGGTAGATATTAAAATTAAGTAAATATAAAATAAACAGTTTTAAAACCTCAAAACGGACATTTCCGCACAAAGAATATCTCTATCTCGAAATTGAGTGGCCGAGAAAAAATAAACCAACACATAAATGCAGAATATGTGTTTTATGCGACAGTTTTACTTTTTTCAAATAGTCCACCATCGTGCTTTTTCATTACCCATGGATAGGGTGGGATGTGTCTTATCCACCTCAAAATCAATAGATGTCGTCTCGTAGACGTCCTTAATCAGAATCAGTCGAAACCCGATCGATCTGACAGGATTTAATTGAGTGATCGTGCTAACAAAAACAATTTCTCAAATAGTTCACCATTGTACTTTCTCATGACCCATGTACATGGTAGAGTGTGTTCTATATACCTCAAAGTCAATAAGCGTTGTCTGGGAGACGTCCTCGATCAGAATCAGTCAAAACCCGATCGATCCGACACGATTTAGTTGACTTATCGTGTTAACAAGAAATTTTTAAAATACCGACGACACACACACAGACAACATTTTTTAGGAACCATTTTTTTTAGTTTTTAGGCCGAAAAACGAAAAATAAACGTTAGAAAAAATGTTCCATTTTTCTTTACACGATTACATTACTTTTCCGGTCTGGTATAGTTGAGTGCGGAAAAGTAAAACTAGCATGAATAAATCAATAAATATTTAAAATTGATAATTTTAAATAGAAAATATATATATATATATATATATATATATATATATATATATATATATATATATATATATATATATAAATAAAAATAGCAAAAGCAAAGTATAACTATGTAAGTATTAACTTATTAAACATATATAATATAACTAAAATATTAACTTACCTATGCCTTATATTGCGCCTCACCTGGTAAACTGGTCTACTGTAAACTAATATTGTTTGTATGTCCATATTGTAGTTTTAGTCTTAAATATGGTATAAAATATGTAAATTATCAAATAAATTAAAAGCAGGTTTGCCTTTGCAGTTCTCTTGTTTATTTACGCTCTTTATTTGTTTAATTTTTTATGAAAAATGTATTATAATAAACATTATATTATTCTTATTAATATTATATTATTTATATAATAAGAAAATAAATCAAATATCTGTTCAGGCCTTATCTTAACACACATTCTTTCCGTTTAGCAAAATAACAAACTACCACAATATATTTAGTATCTACATAAAATGTATAAAAAGTATTCTTTCTTACATTAAACTAATTTTTTCGTCATCACGTAAAATCAAACGATAACATCAATAATCATTGAAATTTGCATTAAATAATGACACCAGCGATTAATTAAAAGTCATTCCGTGAGTATCTCAGTACAATTTAAGATTATCCTACGACCATCCTAAATCTGCGTGCTCTGTTGTTCGACCACTTCCGACGTGAGTTTCTCTAACCCGCAATTTTCCTCTTCCTCTAGCTGTTTGTTCCCTTCCGTGGGCCATAGGTACGGGTCCTTTTTCAGGGTAAGGCAAAGAAAAGCACTAGCCGCTACGCCCATTATGAGGAATAACATGAGCACACTGAATCCTATCACGAATGTAATTGTGTGATCGGAATCGTCGTCGATTCCAAAAGTCGGTACTTGGGTTACGTTTATAAGGGATAAATTGGCCATAGGTCCATCTGAAACAAGACATTAAAGATGTATATTTTATTCGAAATAATGAACATACACTTACAATACAATAAAATTAACGCATCAGCAAAACTTTTCATTATTTTTCGAAATGTTAAATATTTAAACATTTTATGTAGGTGGCCTACAATATCCTCTGTCCCTACTGAAAAACAATTGCAATTGTTTGACCAACATTTAGTAACATTTAATGTGAAACACTTTGTCCAGTACACTTAGTGTAGAAGAAGTGAATCGTCCACGCAACTTAAGAAGATACTGGAGTAGTTCGGAACCTTTGGTGTGAAGATAACACTGATTTAGATTATTAAATCTATTTAATCATCTCTAATTTTAATAATCTAGTTTTAATCATCTCCAGATGATGTCAACTTTGTTGGCGAAACGCGCGACGACTGTATAGTGTTTTGGTGTTTTGTGGAAAACTAAGTCAGTGTTAGCTTAAGAGAAGATGAAGAAGTAAAAGCGGTAACTCTGGTTAACAAGAAATGTGGCCAGCCATATATGGCTAATTTGTTAGGAGCTAGACAATCAACAATTAGTCCAACAGTTAAATGTTTCAATGAACTTGGAAGTTACTGTAGAATCCCAAGGTCATAAGAAGTCTACAGATGCAAGGGATGATCGATATATTATGCAAGTTGCCTTAACAAACAGGCATTCTGCTAGTTTAGAACTAAGCAGAGCCCTAGCAGCAGAAGACAGTAGAAGGCCAGCTATTGCACTACTGTTCGCCAGAGAACATAGACTTATTAGATTGCGTTTTTCAAGAGAACACTTAAATTGGACTATTGAAGACTGGAAGCGAGTTTTGTTTTCAGAGGAAACAAGAGTAAGCCTTAATTCACCATATTGATGTCGAGTCTAGCGGAGGCCAGGAGAGACATTTGCTGCCTGCAAAATCTCTCCAAGGATCCCATTTTTTGGTAGATTAATAATGTTCTGGGGAGGAATTTGTTTCGATGGTCGCACGTATTTGGTTCCTATATGGGGACGATTCGTGAATACATATTTCTACGTAAAAATACCTTGTAGAGGAACGTGTAACGCTGTTCATTAACACCGTTAATGAATATCGTTACCGTTTTTCATTAACACCGTTTTCATTGCATTTGATACTAGTGTTCCTTTCTGTTACATACTCATATTTTTTCCCAATACGTGATAGTATAATTAAATGATTTCAAATACTGTTTAATTATAATATCACATAGGTACTATGATTTAAATCTTTGAAAAAATAAAAGTAATAATGTGAAGTTTTGCTGATGCTTTAATTCTGTCCAGTTTATTAGATATACAAATTTTTATAAATTTAATCTGGTAATTATTAATTATGTTGTATAGTTGCTTACGTATTAGTAATTAGTTTAATTAAATATATTTGTTATAAATAGATTTAACATCTATTTTCTTTCATTCAGTAGCTTGTGTGGTTTTGAAGATGGTATCGAAAAGTACTAAAACCGTGTGTTTTTGCTACATGACTAACCCGTTGCTTCTATATTTAAATATTTAGTGCACTATCGACAGAAGAACTTTCCTACTTTTTTACTGTTTCCTACTGTTTTAATGTCTTGAGCGCTACTTATATCAAATTATAGTATAAATGATGACATTTAACATTATTTTTCTTGGACGTCGAAAGTATTTAACGCACTCAAATGTGTGAAACGTTTTTATGTAACTCAGAATACATCAATTTATGGATCATAACATTACTAATCATACTGATGCAGTTTGCAGCTCTAGCATTATTTACATCTCAGCACTTTATGAAACCTAAATATAGAAAATAATAAAATTAGCTCTATAAGAAAGTCATTCATTTTAGCGAACTTCTATTTCCACCTATGCTCGGAGAAATTGAAGGACATAATTGCTGAAAGTTAAAAGGCAATCATAAATGTACTTCGCCTGTCTTGTGTCTATATGGATAAGTGTTTGAACTAATTTCAACTTTATACACTTTGAGAGACAATCGATATATCAACTTGGTCATTTCTAGCTTATTTGTCACGAAGAAATTACTGAATGCTATATGAAACTATGCCAACTTAACTAAAATTAACCGAACTCTCGTTCTGGTCGAAGAAAAGCTTATATGTATACATTGATTTAACTAAAGAGATATAATCCAACTAACTCATTACCTCTGCCCACACGACGTCGACATCTGTCGGTCAGACAGCTCAGAGCAATTAATCAAACGTACTTATATGTTAATTAAATTTACTATTAAACATGCTGTAAAGAAGGGATCAGGTTTGTAAAATTTGAAATATTGTTTGCAAGAAAGCTATAACAAAATTACGAATATTGTGTAAATGTCACATTGTCAAACTTATCATATTAACAAAACAGTATGTATTTATTAAAATCGTCACAGTAGAGAATAGATGTTTTTAATTTTAGAGCCAATTGACTCATATTACAAGGAGAATAGACCAAGAGGGAAAAGAATGAGACGAATTTCTTCAGTCGAATTTAATATTATACGTACTCTATAAAATGGAATATCAGACTTATTGATACTCTATCCTCGATAACTACATATCCTAATTAAGTAATAACCTTAAGTGTCTTAACAATACGAGTACATATCTCTAATATCCAGATTTGTATAATGCATATCAACAAGTACAAACGTACTTGTTAATATGTATTATATAAATCTCGATCAACTAGTATTATACGATGTAAGACAACTTAGTAGAGACCTATAACCAAGTTTATGCCATCCCCCACCACTTATGCTTGTGGGCGTGGCGTTTACATTCCTTCGTTGCCGCGGACTTCAAGGTCTATCGTGGCCTCGAAATTCACCACTCGAAGTTCGACACTTGTCCTTGTGGGCGTGGCCTCGAAATTCCTTTCTTATTATGTAACCTTGTCCAAGGTTATATAATGCGCCTTAGGAGTATACTATTTCATTAAAAAATGTTGACCTAACGATCATTATAAAATGATTAGCAGTATATAATGATTAATTCTTAATCTTAATATATAATGATTAATTACTAATTAAATAATAATGATCATGATATAATTATTATGTAATTATAAGCCACTATGTTCTTTAATTTTAATGTTAATATATTTTAATTTCAAATCGGTAATAGTCATGGTAGTTTGTCATATAATGGATATTTACGTGGTCAAGATTGCATATTAATAATAATAACAAATATTTTTTTTTAAAAGGGACCCCATCACGGATAGGATTCGACATTTGTCCCGGATGGAATCCGAACGACAGACAGCTGTTTCGAACTTATTAGTTCTCATCAGTGCCGTACACTGTACACTGATCCAGGACAAATGTCGAAACAAATCCGTAGGGTTTTAAACTAAATCTGTAAGATCTATGTCTGTAACTTATAAGTCTAAGAGCTCTGTAAGAGCTCTGGTCATTCAGAAACACGAGAAAGGGGTCGAGGATCGCTGTTAGGTATAATTCAATGCCTGGCGCGATTTTAGCCCTAGGAGTAGTTGTTTCCTACAGCGATTATGTAATAGCCGTGCTATTTGGGAACCACTTGATAACCGCTTTGCGGTTTGGTGGTTCCTTTCTCGATTCCTGACTTATAAGTTACAGACAATAACAAATATTATTTACGTAATTTTTGTTTTTCTAATAGGAGGTTAAATAATTGTTAATATGTAGGATGGTCTTTTTAAAATTTAAAGTGATATGTATTGGAGAATATGAGTTAAATATTAGTCAATTTTAATTTAAATTTATATAAAATATAACACTGATCATGATAGTTCTTGTTTTCTTGATCTAATTATTAAAGTCAAGCGATAGTACCTTTAAAATATCAAAATTTAAATATTGGAGTATTTTAATAAATCTAGTACACTATATTAATGTTGACAAGTATAAGGCCCTAAATTTAAAAGTAAAGTATTATTATTATTATTATGTTATATGGGTTTGGGCCTCATCAGCCACTGATCGCATGGGTAGTCCCTTCGCAATCCCCTCGTATCCGGGTCATTATCCCCACCCTCTCAGGATCCCCTCATAACCGGGGATAGCAAAAATGCTATCCCATAAAAGAAGCAATTTAGGCACGTCCCCCGCCTTAAGTCTCACTTCCTCTAGGATAACAGGGGTCCCTAATATAAGGCACTTCCTCTCCTCCAGTGCGGGGCAGGTGTAAAGAAGATGAATCGAGATTACCTCGTCTGCTCTGCAGTATCTGCATGCCGGGTTATCAGTCAGCCTCAGCTTGTGCTTATATGCAATCAGGCTCCTATGGTGGCCCGTTATGATTCCCACCAGGGTTCTGGCTTTGTGCCTGTTCAATTTAATGAATTCTTGGACTCATTTCTCAGTCTCTGGGTATTCGATGAAAAGTTTGATTATTCGACAACCAGTTACTCTCTCCATCTTTTATTGTGTTAGTCTCTTGCCCAGCCATTGATGCGGACTCTGATCAGATTCCGACTTATTTCCACTGCGGGTTCTGGTCCATAGAGGTTTTCCCTGGTCCCTAGTCTGGCAAGGTCATCTGCAATTAGATTTCCCTTAGTGCCATTATGCCCAGGTATCCATAAGAGTTCCACCGGTCCCTTCCCTGCCAAGTGGTTCAATGCTTCATAGCAATTATAGACCAGCTTCGACTTTGTCGTTGCTGAATTCGGGGCTGCCAACGCCGCCCTGCTATCCGAGCAGATACATACCTTCTCTTGAATCCGATTTTGATCGGCCCCCAGAACACCGTATGTAATTGCAACTAGCCCGGCCTGGAGGAAGGTTACCCAGGAGGAAGGTTTTACCTATCCCATCGCGTCGCCTATACACCCCCGCACCCGCTCTGTTCCCACTCTAGGCTCCATCTGTGTACCAGATGTCTCCATTGAGTGGTAATCCAACTCTACCCTCTATTCAGTCGGTCTAACTGGTGAGGGTGATCTTATATTTTTTGTCAAACAGGATGTGGACACCCGTACTGTCAGAGGGCATCCATAGTAGCCTCTTCTCAGCTAGCTCTCTTGAGAGTCCATTCAGATCCCTTACCTTCCTGTTCATGTTTCCCATCCTGTGCATTGTTTTGTGGCTTCCGCTTTCAGGGTGACATCAAGAGATGGTATCCCCGTCAGTAACCCCATCGCCACGATCGGTATCGATCTTGGGGCTTCGGTTATACTTCTTAGAATCAATCCTCTTAGCTTGTTAAGTCGGTTGGCTTCCGACATTAAACAAGCTCTCTCCCACCAGACCACTGCTGCATACGTCAGTCTGGGTTTGAGAATCGCCTCATACATCCATTTCATGGTCTCCGGTTTCAAGTCCCAGCTATTACCAATGGCCCTTCTCAGTTGCCAAAGTGTTGCTGTGATCTTGGAACATATGTGACTTAGATGTTTTTCCCATGACATTTTCTCGTCCAGGATTAATCATAAATACTTCACTTCACTATTATAGCTTAGTTCTTGACCACCAAGTTTCAGCGAACATGTTCTGTTCCACTTATATTTCTTGGTGAACACCATCATCTCAGTCTTAGAGGGATTGACCGAAAGTCCCCTATCCCTACACCAATTCCCAACCTTGTTTAACGCTCCCTGCATTATATCAAGAATCGGCTCCAGGAAAGGGCCCTTCGTTATTATTACTAAGTCATCAGCATAGCCAATTACTTGGTAATCCTTTAACTTTTCAAGCAGCTCATCCACTACCAGGCACCGCAGAAGGGGGGATGATACCCCTCCTTGAGGACAGCCCGAGTCGACACGGCCCTTGATGGTAGTCTTGCCTTTGTTGGCAATAAACTGTCTGTTTATGAACATATGGTCTATCCATTCAGCGATTATTCTGGGGGTATAGCACCTACCTAATGCTTTGCTAATCACCCCCCTGGATGTAAAGTTGAAGGCTCCTTCAATATCAAGGAAGGTGCCGACAACGTATCCTCCGGAGTCCAGTTGTGCCCTTATCGATGGCACAACCTCATCCAGAGCTGTTTCTGTTGATTTATCAGCTTGATAAGCATGCTGGCTCCCTTGAAGCGGTCTCTCTATTAGGACAGTATCGCGAAGGTACCTGTCAACTAATCGTTCGGCCGTCTGCAGTAAAAATGAAGTAAGGCTAATCGGTCGAAGTAAAGTAAATTGGTACTAATTTTTTAATCACTCTGACATGCCAAAAGATGTATTTAAAGTACCACTAAGAGCAACCTTTAAATTTTATAAAGCGTATTTTTAAAAATTCTGACGTCATTCAATATTTCTTTTTGTGAAAAGCCCATTTTTTATTACGCTCTTTGAGAAAAGCCTTAGTTGTATTAGATTGTTTTCACCATTCTCGTCCTGTTACTGCATATTTAGACGCTATATTTCCAAAATATATATATGGATATAGGACTAGTCTACTAGGTCACTAGACCTAATCCCATTAGACTAAATTTCATCGGATTACTAGAAAAATATAATACACGTTAATAGACCTGACAATTTGGAAGGTGTAAACACATTTTGACATTTAGTGTACATTAGTTTTCTTGTTTTAGATTTAAATAATCACTACATTTTTAATTGCTCTGTAGAAATATTATTAAAAAATTATGTAACCAACTCTTTTACTTCACTTTATTCTACTTAAAGAAAGAGTTCTTCTAAATGACAGTGTCAAAAATGACACTTTCCATTTAAAATAATATCGGTGGCGTCATGACTTCTCAGCTCATAAAAAATTTTCAGTCATTTCAGGAGTCATTTTGAAAAAAAAACTGTTAGTACCAATTTTATTTAATTTATACATTACTTTTCAGACTCACTACATAACTCACTGGCATTGTATATTTGGGTTTGAGTCCTAACGTAGAGAATTTAGCACCTCTCGAATTTAGAAATCGTACAGTAACCGGCTTTTAACGTTTTTTACAAGATAGTCTATATAACTCGCCTGTCCTTTAAATTAATTCTAACAACAGCTATAAATATAGAAAATATTAACGAAGTGGCATTATGATATTGTATCACGTATTCACAAAAAGCTATAAATTCTGATTCTGAAGTATACTAAGAATAAATAGAAATTATTTCCTGTGTATAAATATTCACTATATGTAGCAGACTCACTTGATATGGGTCTGCGACTACGAATGGGGAAAATTGTTATAAAATGTTGGTGTAAGTTTCCACTAGAATACAGATTAGATAAATGAATGCGTAAATATCGTGAAGGATACACAACCGCCGAAGAACATTTCAATTTTCACACAGTGAAAATTGAAATGTTATATTGTTCTATTGTTATGCTGCTATTAAACATTTAGTTTAATAGCAGCATTTGTCTCCATCTTTATTCTAACTCATACTGCCTCCTGATTAAAAACAAACTTCAAACGGCAGGTTCCATAGTTGATTCAATTTAACACCTGCCTCCTTGTCTGTTGCCTTGCGTTATAAATTGGATTACGTTAAAATAAATTGGGTGCCATTTACTTCCTGTATTAAGCGGAAGCTGTACGTCTAGTATAGCCTGCTGGTAGTCCAGGAATAAGGCGAAATAGACTAATGGGAAATGATTCCTCTTGTCGTGAATTGGCTCTATTTTTATATACAAAAATATTGGCAAATGGCAGTTCATAGAGAATAGATATATTGGATTTATTCCATTAAACATACCAATTTTTTGTATATTTTGTGAAAAACAAAAATAAGAATACGGTTTTTCATGAACATTATACGTTGTTGGACATTATGTTTTAACAGGCAAGTTGACATCATCAGGAAATGAGAAAAACTTATTAACTACCTTTGGCTTCTACCTAAATTTTGTTCAGATTCAGTGAATCATTATATATAAATAAGTTGTTCATATTATATATATATATATATATATATATATATATATATATATATATATATATATATATATATATTTCACTAATAGCCTCCCTTTTTATATTTCTTTACAATATGGTAGTAGGAATTGCGACGGTCGAGGGTGGGAAAGTCTTGTAGATCGTGGGAACTTTTTGAATCTCTGTCGGTATATATAAAAAACCAACAAACAGGTGTTAATTAGATTTCTCTACGTAGTTGTTATCACCTCCATCGTTCGTGGCATATTTTTAAACACGATAAACAGAGGTTCTATTTGTCTCAAAACTATCATCTTTGGAATTGTTAAAGTCTATTGGCTAAGAAGCCGCACAATTAAATAAGATGCCTTTAACATTCCAGATTACCATTTCTTCATTATCACGAGCAGAACATACTTTATATGCATAGTTTTTTTGACCGCCAGATACAACCTCTGTTATATAGGATGTCTCAGTTGGAACTATAGGATTTGAATTATGTCATTTGTGTTCTGTCAAAGATAGGCAGTCAACATTTAACGACTGTCATCTACAAACCATGCGACGTCAACACGCCGCGATTAATAGTTCAACAACGAATAGCTTGTGTACAATTGTTTTATGAAAGTGAGCTATCATTTGCACTTGCATTAAGAAAATTGCATAAAATTAGGACAAAGTACTGCAGACTTAACACTGTATAATTTAATCTTCTGTTGTTGATAAGGCAACACCTCGCCTCCTCCTAATGCGTCCTCGCCGTGGTCGGTCAGATCAAAGTATTGCTGTAGTGAGAGACAGTCTACGGGAGTATCCAAGCACATCAATTCGACGTCGTCAACACTAATTGATTCTGCCAATAGCCCACCATGCATTAGATTTTAAAGAAAAATCTGCATCTGTCAGTATACAAAATTCAGTTAGCACAATGACAAGTTACAGACCATTTACAACGTTTCACATTTGTTAATTGAGTGTTAGAGGAGAAAGAAGGTGATGCTGATTTTTGCAATAACATTTTTTTTAGAGATGAAACACATTTTCGTCCTGAAGGATACGTCAGCAAACAAAATTGTCGAATTTGGGGTGCTGAAATCCACATGCCTTTTGAAGTTCTGGGGTAATTAAACCATATTTCTTTGAAAATGAAGCTGATAATGTTACCACAGTGAATACGAAATGCTATCGCGACAATTCCTTTTTCCACCAAATTGATGACTTAGATTTAAGCAACATATGGTTTCAGCAAGACGGTGCAACGTATCGTACAGCACGTGCAACCATAACTCTGGCGTGTACCAATTTTCCTGATTATGTTGATTCGCAGAATGCTGATATAAATTGACCCGCAAAATCATATGATTTAACACCGCTGAACTTTTTTCTCTGGTGTTATGTCAAGGGAAAAGTGTACGCCACCCAGTCAGCAACAATCAATAACCTCACAACTTATATTCAACGTGTTAATCAGGAAATAAAGCCAGTTTTATATGCCCATGTTATAGGCAAACGAACAACATCAAAGTGCGAGTTGAGGCGGCCATATGAACAATTTTCTTTTTCATTGGTAGCCATATCGGACCCATTTTATGTTGAAAAATAAAATACCTCAGTTTGTCAAATATTATTAGTTTTATTAGCAAATCACATTCTCTAATTCCAAATAAGACACTCTTGTCTATTAGAAATATAATATTCATCACAAAACAGACAAAACTTCATATCTCTAAATAGCTGATTAAAAGTTATTTCAAATGTGTCTCGACCTATTGAAAAAATACAGAGGTATCTGTCACTCTAAGGAAGTTGAAGGAGGATAAAAATATAAAAAAGTAGTATAGAACTATGTTAAAATTGTACCATTTTGAATTACAATAAATATGAACGTATGCAACATATTTATTTTTAAGTAAATCGTTGTGTACAATTAATTATATTAAAATATCTACCCTTCGTTTATATCTTTGTTTCAATATATTATTGTATGGGTTCGTGTATATGGAAATTGAAATTCGCTTCAATCTAAATTAAGAATTAAAATAAACGGTTCTCAATAGATGTTTTCATGTAAATAAATTTCATTGATTTATTTAATTTTACCCAAGTGCTTCTATTAAAAACCAGTGATTTGTATACTAAATATGTTCTAAATATACCACCTAAATCGCTATAAATAAACGGATTCAATTAGTAAGACATTTCCATATTTATCAAAATATAATTACTATGAATTTAACGAGAAAATTAGTTTCCGCTGACAGAAATTGTTGTCATTATATGTGATGAGAATGTAAATAGAAATGGAAGTAAAGTTAAATCAAACAACAACTTGATTTTATTACAAACATAATCACCATGAAACTATTTCTGAAAGGAATTTATCTTAGATAGTAGTCATCATTATAGATAGCATTATACTATAAGTTTCGCGCAATATTTTCATAATATTGCTATTAAATAATATTTTTAGAAGCTCTGAAGCACGTTTATAAAAAATAAATATATGCAGTGCAACAATATTAAAAGATCTAGATATAGATGTAAATCATCCTGTCTGAGATCCAAGCTGCCACGTATATAAAAAGACTAACAAAATTTGAGGAAAGTATTGCCATTTCTATAAATAGCATGATCCAATTCCAATCACTAAAAATATCACATGTAAACACACAGGATCAAAGTAACATCGAGTGCGGTGGAAACATTATTCAAATTACTTTTAATTATAAAAACGTAAGAGGTGTAGGAACTAAAACTGTTCCAATAAAACTGTTTTCAGTATTACATCTACAATAACATAATATTCTATACATATTTTTACTGACATACACAGAGTGCCCAATATGTATGGAGTAATGTTTTTTATTGCAACTTTTTAAAAACACCTTGTATGAAAAAATTGTTCAGATAAAAATTTATTTTGTTAAATTTTTTGCTCTTTTTGGTAATCTTGAGTTTGTTGCAGAGCCAGTAATCTCGTTGCCATTACAACCAATTTTGATTTTTTAAATAGCATTATTTTCTGTTTTTAGTTGGAAGTAACTCTTTTTTATGTACGAATGTGTATATCAATGCATTGAAAATTGTTTGAAAAACCTAAAATTTCAGTAAAATGTAAAAATCCGAATTCAAGAGCGTTGCCGAAGAAAGGACGATGCCTAAATTTCGCCATGAAAATTTTCGTCATTTTGCATATAACAGCAACTTGTTAATTAAACATTCTTGAAAAAAAAAATACATACAGTTCAAAGAGATTCGTATTATATAAGGGGCTACTTCCACCTAATATCTTTACATGTTTCGATATTTTTTTTATATGTTATTGTGGTATGAAAGCTTAAGAATCTATTCTGAAAGTTTCAAGCGGATATCTTTAGAATTTACAGAAATATAAAGATTTCAGCCATGGGGTAGAGGACGGCTAATGTTGCTACGTGCGCCCCTTAATGATGACTCTTGTCAGGTGCAGAACAATAATCGACTTAACTAATCAGCGACAAACCTGAGGAATCATTGTTTCATGCACTTCTGTTTCTACTATATTGTAATAATGTACAAGCACAAAATTTCTCGCGCTAAGAAAGATAAAACAAGCACGAGAATTCATCATCCTGAAAAAAAGGCAACGTCCTTTGAATCCGAAACGGTGACAGTCATACATATCTCGAGAACTGATCGACAGATTCATTTGAAATTTGGCACACTGCGATTTAAGCTGTTGTTAACAGAATGACGATCGCATTTTTCAAAAATAACCAAAATTGCTTAAACAAATTACAATAATAACTGAGTTGTTTACCGAATTTTCGTACTTCAGTTCCATGTGCCGTTTATTTTTATGAGCAATTTTCGGAAACGGCGATCGTCAATCTATTTCGTATGCACTTAACTTCATGATAGCGTACTATCTTTGATTTCAGATGATTAATTTTAGCAGAAGAAGGGGTACCGCAAACCGGGTCGCGAAATAGACGCTCCACTTTTAAAGATTTTTAAATTATGTTCACTTCACCATGTTTACAATTAATTTATCTTCAATAAAGAAAATGTTTATTTATCATTAATAGTTCCCAAGAAAATTCATCCCGAAAATCGACTATTTCTGATAACTCTAGGTGGATGTAGCCCCTTAACATAGTAGTAAAAAGCCTTTTATATTAAGGCATCATACAACTGTCATTCCATTTAAAAACAATTGAAGGGATAATTCACTCCAAAGGTATAACATTGCACGCAATTCTAAGACCAATTTCGTTTTATTTGGAATATTCTACATAACTCATTGTTGATATTTACTTTATAACTGTATAATATTGTTCTTTCTCAGATATTACATCAAACAGTAGTAGTGAAACATTATCAGAAAAAAATGCTGTACATAGAGCGTTAGAAATCCTATTCTGGGAATTCGAACAAGGAATAATTCAGGTTGTATAAGTTGAGAAAATATATTGTTTTATATATTTGTCAATAATACAGTGCTTTCGTAAAGCCCCAACCAAGACTGGTTGCGGCTTGACCTGCAGTCTTATTAACCTTACCGAAAAGTGAGAGTTTATCGAAAGAAATTCTTGAACAAAATTATAAGAAAGGAAGTCTATATACGTGTTACGTCGCCCACTCTGCCACACCAATTTAGTAGGACTATTTTCCTACAGAGCGCAACACGTTCCACGCTGACGTGATACGCATTTGACAGACTGCTTTGAGAGAAGTCTATCGTGTTACACACTGCGAAACAATACCTCGTTGATGGGATCGGTTGCAATTTTTAGATGTATTGGAAGATGAAAGGGACAGTTTTATGAACGTTCCTACTACAGCCAACAGTAAACCATGAACTTCGACTGAAGAAACTGACATTGCTGACTTAGAAGATGAGGAAGGTGCTCCAACCGAGCAATCGCCTGAGCAACCCTCTGATCATCAATCATCTCTATAAACACTTACTAAACAAACCCTACCACTCCCGGAAAGTGCAGTACTTCAACCTTCAAAATCTAAAAGAAGACAAGGAAATGTTGCTCTTAATAAATATTCGAAAGAAAATAACAAAGACTGGGAACATTTTAAAAGGTACGACGAGGAACTTGTGAAGAAACCCCAAGAAAACGACAATAAAAATGACATTTTTTAAAATCTTGGTGGCTACTGTGAAAAATTTCGACGAGATCTCGCCAAATGGACGACAATTTTTAAGATTATTACAGAAATGGTAATTACTGAACCAGCAGTCGCGAATTTCACATATTTCTGAAGCATACAGTCAGTTCTCTTTTTCATCATCATCTATAATTTGTTTCAGAATAAGCATTTCGGTCATCTTCCTTCTTCTTCGATTTTTTTGATCCATTTCAACACACGTCATTGGGACAAAACTGATTCCTGCTGCACAAAAAACGCGTCGCTAGGAAATCGAGCCTTTACCCATTATATTTCAAAAATGCGCAATAACAAATAAAAGGAAAGGGTACACTTTCCATAGAAAATTGGCGCAAATGATTCATTAAAAATCAAACTTGATGAGTATAAAAGAAATTTATGTATTTTGGTAAAAGAGGAATTGATCTTTACATCCACCATTAAATAAACGGTATCTGTTGCAACATTGCTATTAAAAGTCGACCTGTTTCATGATTTCCATGTTTCATATTTTTCAATATATTTTTAATATTTACGTACACAGCGAAGGGAAGAAGCACAATTTTGTTGTGATATTATTTCTCTTCTTAAAGTTGCTTCTACGCTTCGCTTATATTAAAAAATAAAGTTTTGTAAGTTCGTACACTTCAGAGCATATGAAAAACGAAAGTGAAGGTTTATATAAACTATATGTCCACAAGGAAAACTCTAAGATTTTGAGAATCAGAATTCAGTCTCGTCATACATCTTCAAAGCAATATAACATATGGATTGAGTACAGTACTTCACCTGTGTTGTCCTGGTACTGCCAATGTAAAGTTGGAGCTCGCACCATCGGCTGCTGTGCTCATATAGCCTCGGTGGTTTAGTTTTTGGCATACGATAGGTATATTGAAAATTAACGACCAAATATCAATTATGGCGAAAACGTGATGGATGCTGTCTTAACGGAATCATCCGATATTGATGAAGATAGTGACTGATTATTGCAAAAATATAAAAGTATCACATTATTACACGAAATTGTACCATCATTATGAACGTATTTTATATATTTTTAAATCAATGTAAAAAAATTATTCAAACAAATCTAATTAAATACACTATTTTCTTTTATATTACACTGAGTAGTCATTAAAAATAATGTAAATGTGACTTTATTAATTGGACCGGTTTTATATGGAAAGTGTACCGCCTCCTGTGACGCATCCGAGAACTTTTCCCAAAAGTTATTCCCTGAATTTTTAACGACTTTATACATTAATTTACGAAAGCACTGTATGCTTTATGCAATAAAAGCAAAGTTAACATGAACAAATAACAAAAACAGTAATTAAGGGAGCCCTTTGAAAGCAAAAATAATGTATATTAGATACTTACGTATTTTATCGAACTTTATACTACCGCTCGTACTGCATACGAATTCGAATAAACGACTAAAAGGCCGTTGTTTTTGTCTGGGTTGTTTGCTTTAATTAAATAATCGATATGATTCAGTCGTGAGTTTTATGCAAAATTATTTCTTTGTTCTTCAAAACCCTGAGAGATTAAAACCAGAGGCGGATAAGATGGTAGAGAAATCGAGAAAATTATCGAGGAGCCAGTCATCCTTGGAATTGGTCTATATGATAAATAGCTAGAGGCCTGTATAAGAATTTGGTTAATAAACAAGTTTAATTGGAACAAACAAAACAAAGCATAGACGGACCACAGAAAACGTAATAAAAAGAAAATAATTATAAGGATTGCGTTTATATTTCGTATTTCGAAATCGACTGGCTCTACAAAATGAGTTCAAACACACTGAAGTTAAATTAATAGTGTTATTGGTTAAAGAGGGCTACAACAGTACGTTTGTTGTGCAATAAATTATGCATAACTTACCTTATCAATAGTCTCAAAGTGAAATTATCTGCGTTATAGAGATCTGGTGACTCTATTGGAGTATATTTTTCAGATTCTAATTCTCTTCATACGTTTATACTTTTTTTCCTTTTTTGTTTTAGTTAGAACCGTTGGCTTGGCAGGAAATATATTTTTTAATAATCGTTAAGTTATGTTAATACGTACATCCGAATCAACGTCTACTGTTTTACATTAAACTGAATAATGATACACAACGAATTGAAATTTTGATTATGATTTACCGCGAAAAGTTAGTAAACTTTTCTCTTAACTAAGTATTATTTCCTTTTTTATAGTGCTCACTTTCAAATTACATATTCCTTACGTGTGGGAATATAATAAAATGTGTAATTCTTTATATAAATTTGGAAGGACGATTTACTATAGAATTTTGTGTCTCCACAATGTCTCCACCATGTCTCATTTAATATGAAGACTTAATATCTTCGTCACTTTTTGAAATCCAAAGTTAAAAATTGGCACAATTGTAGTTCTATATATGACGTACATTTCGAGGTAACCAAGATAAATTTAAGTAATTAACTGAGACATCGACAGCCCTCTCCCCCCCCCCCCCCCCCCCCACCTCACATGGAGCCCGATGTTTTACTTTACGATAAGGGTATCAAAAAAGTTATTAAAAAATATTATATAAAAAGTGTCGACTTGACAAAAAACAACAGTTTAAGAGAAATAAAAAAGATGAACAATTAACTTTTGGTAATTGTAATAAGTAAAAAAGCAACAGTTTAGAGTAACAATCAGGTTTTGAGATAATTACTCATTACACATAAAAATAAAAATTCTAATTAAGTTTCGAATGTAGCTCTCAATTAATTGTCCTTCAATTTGAATACATTTCTCAATTATTTTACGATTATCATTGGCTACTCTTCTCAGCTCTGAAATACTCATTTCGCGACAGGCTCGTTTTATTTTAGCACAAGGTTCTCGATTTCTGGGCCTTGTCTTGTAAACTTTATGATTCAGTGTTGTCCAGAAATAAATATATAATGGTGTAATATCGGAGGACCTAGGAGGCCAGAATTCAAAAGGACTATTTCTACCTATCCAGCGTATTGGAAAAACGTTCGTTCAACCACTGACGAGTAATTCTGTATTTATGGAGTGGCGCATGATCTAGCTGGAAACACATCTCGTATCATACATTCAGAGGAAGATTTTCAATTACATCCTATAATTCCGTATCGAGAAAGTTAACTCAAAGCTTAGAATTTAACGAGTTATTAAAGGAAAACTGTTCTAAAATTATTCTATCTCCTAGAATTCCACAACATACGTTAACTTTCTTTGAATACTGATCTTTACAAGTAATACCCAATGAGGATTTTCTGTAGCCCACAGTCTACAGTCTTCAGAAGATACCACTCCACTAGTAGTAAATGTAGCCTTATCAGTGAAAACAATTTGATGTAGAAAATTCCGGTCGTCTAAAAAATTTTCCTGAGCTCAATAGCAATATTCTAATATTTTATTTTCATCACCTTCTTTCAAAATATGTAGAAATTTTGATTTATAAGGCTTGACTTTATGACGACCGAAACATTTTCTTATTTTCTCCTTGTCGATATTCGGTTGAGACGCTGAATCTCGTAGACTCACTCTTGGGTTAGCTTGATTTGCTATTAAGATTACGTTATCTTCAGGATGCGGATATATTCGACGAGGTTGTTCGCATTTATGGCGGCTGCAGTTCCATGACTCGTAGCGACTCGTAAAGGATGTCTTCGGTTAAATCCTGCAGCTACTTCTCTTTTACTATGAGCACCATCACCAAATCACCTTTTCATTTCAATTTCTTCAGTTAAATGCAGACGCATTTCACGATTCTAAACAAGACTTTTACACAATATAACTCATAATTTTGACAGATTGACATTTAATTTAATTACAGTTTTTGTTTTCATATCATTCTATTACATTGAAAACCAAAATTGTATTCGTATGTGGTCCTTGAAATACATGTTGTAGAGCAGTGAATATTGAACAAATTTTTCTAATTACTTTTTTCGATATCTTCAACAAGAAACAAATTCTCGAGAATAGGCCCCATTCGGGGGACTACTGTTGTCTCAGTTTATTACTTAAATTTATGTTGTTTATCTCAAAATGTACATCCTACATAGTACTACAACTGTGCCGAAGCTTAAATCTATATTTAAGGAAATGACGAAAATATTCGGGTGTCGTCATTTTAAATGAGACACGTGGTATATAATATCAGTTTTTTCATAAAATTGTAGTGAAAACCACCGTTCTAAAACAATAAAATTAAAAACTAATACTATTTTAATCTAATACTAATACTATTAATAATTTTAATACTATTGTATGATTGAAAATTTTCTATTAATACATATGGTACAGTGTATTGATAAAGTTGTACACAATATTCGTAATTTTGTACTAAATAATTTTTTGTAGAACATGTCTAAACTTGTTCACATGTTCTAAAACATGTTAAACTTAATTTTTTTACTATTCCGCAATCAACCATACTAGCGGAAAAGTAATGTAATCGTGTAAAGAAAAATAGAATTTTTTTTCTTTTTCAGCCTAAAAACAAAAAAAATGGTTTTGCGCACTCCACTATACGCGGAAAAGTAATGTAATCGTGTAAAAAAATTTTTTTTCTAGGGCTCATTTTTCGTTTTTCGACCTGAAAACTAAAAAAAAAATGGTTTTTAAACCATTTTGTGTGTGTGCGTGTCGTTGTCGTTGTCGTTGTCGTTGTCGTAGGCAATTATTCTTGTTAGCACGATAACTCAACTAAATCGTGTCGGATCGATCGGGTTTTGACTGGTTCTAATTGGGGACGTCTCCCAGACGAGACCTATTGATTTTGAGATGGATAGGACACACACCATCCTATCTGTCATGTCTGTGGCTCATGAGAAAGCACGAAGGTGGACTATTTGAGAACTTTTTTTTGTTGGCACGATAACTCAACTAAATCGTGTGGGATCGATCGGGTTTTGATTGATTCTGATCGAGGACATCTCTCGAACGACACATGTTGATTTTTTGATGGATAGGACACACCTCACCCTGTCCATGGGTCACGAGAAAGCACGATGATGGACTATTTGAGAAATGTTTTTTTTTATTAACACGATCACTCAATTAAATCGTGTCGAATCGATCGGGTTTCAACTGATTCTGATTATAAACGTCTACCAGACGACATCTATTGAATTTGTGGTGGATAGGACACACCCCACCCTATCCATACGTTATGAGAAACCACGATGGTGGACTATTTGAAAAAAGTAAAACTGTCGCATAAAACACATGTTCTGCATTTATGTGTTGGTTTATATTTTCTCGGCGACTCAATTTCGAGATAGAGATGTTCTACGTGCAGAGAAGTCCGTTTTAAGGTTTTAAAACTGTTTATTTAAAAAAACTTGTCTGTGTGTGTGTCGTCGTTGTCTGATCGGGGACGTCTCCCAAATGACACCTATTCATTTTGAAGTGAATAGCACACACCACCCCCTCCCTTGGGTCTATTTGAGAATTTTTTTAGCACTATAAGTCAACTAAATCGTGCGGAATCGATCGGGGTTTGACTAATTCTGGGACGTCTCCCAAAGGACACCTATTGATTTTGAGGTGGATAGGACACACCCCACCCTGTCCATGGGTCATGAGAAAGCACGACGGTGGACTATTTGAGATTTTTTTTTGTTAACACGATAACTCAACTAAGTCATGTCGGATCGATCGGGTTTTAACTGATTCTATTCGGGGACGTCTCCCAGATGACACCTATTGATTTTAAGATGAATAGAGCACACTCTACCATGTTCATGGGTCATGAGAAAGCACAACGGTGGACTGTTTGAGAAATTTCTTTTGTTAGCACGATCACACAATTAAATCGTGTCGGATCGATCGGGTTTCGACTGATTCTGATTAGGGATATCTACCAGACGAGATTTATTGATTTTGAGGTGGATGGGATACACTCCATCCTATTCATGGGTCATGAGAAAGCACGAGGATGAACTATATGAAAATAGTAAAACTGTCGCATAAAACACATATTCTGTATTTATGTGTTGGTTTATTTTTTCTCGGCCACTCAATTTCAAAAGGTTATACGTGCGAAAAAGTCCATTTTAAGGTTTTGAAACTGTTTATTTTTGTAAGTTTATAAGTTTACCGACATACAAGTTTTATTATTTTTTTTATATCTACACTTAAACATTTACCTGTATACAAAACTTCAAAAAGGTTGCTTATCAAAATCGGAGAGAGGGAATTCCCTTACGTTACTATCGATATATTTTTTTATTAATTTTTATTATTAACGCCATGAGCTTTAAGTAAAAGTTAAATTGTCTGAGTATATATTTAGGAATGGATATTTATAGGAATGAGTCTTAAAGTCAATAATACTGACATCCATTTATCTCAGCACTTCTGACAGACCCAATACTTTTGCCATCAACATCTGCGCTCTCATTTTATATCCAGCGGGAATACTTTTTTTCCATTATTTACAACCATTTATTTTCTGCGAGTATTCACCATTTTTATAGTAGAACCACAGCAAATACGTGAACAATTTATGAAACTCAAAAAGAAAGAGTATTACAGAGCATAATTCATCTTAGTTTAATTATTATCATTTTATTATTCATCTTATTGGTCTCTTGATCTCGACAGTCTCTGTTTAAAATTAAGTACACTTACATATATTTGTTATGAGGCAACTGTGACCATCTGTAAATAATAACGTCATGGGAACAATTTACTTCCCTTTGTTTCATAGTCATGTAACTATGGAACAGTTTTATGAGGACTACCATATAGCACAGCTCAAAAGGCATTTGTTTTACAGAAATCTGTTGTTCGTCTCATTGAGGTTGCAATGATCCAAACTTCTAGCAAACATAAGGTTTAGAAAACATAAGGTTCTACCTCTAGCATGTTTGTACCTACTAGAGTCAGTTCTGTTAGCGTATAAAAATTTGCACAATCCATAAATAAATTCTAATGTACGCCAATATAATACGAACCCAGGCTCATAATACTTCGGTCAAGCACAATTTTACAACTAATATACTTAATTAAAAGTAATAATAGTTGTACAGTTTTAAGCATCTCCAGATGATGCCAACTTTGTTGACGAAACTCGCGTCGAGTGTAGTATATAGTGTTTTGGTCTTTTGTGGAAAACTAAGTCAGTTATCTTCACAAAGGTTCCAACCTACTCCAGTACGTTTACAATTTTTTATGATACTTTAAATTTCTCTTCGTCTAAGAAGACAGTCGATGATATACGGGTACAACACTTTTTATTTTGCACGAAGGACTAAGACTTTTTCGAATCCTTATTAAAATTGTTCTGAATTAATGTTAGATGATTATTGAAAGCAGAAGATATTTTTCGATTTTTCACAATTATTGATCGTAATCGTTAAATTCATTATGATTATTTAATATAATCGTTGATTGTAACCCTTAAGTTTTATATTATTATTACTAATTCCATATTACTAATTATGTTTTAGGAATACTATATATACATTGGATATTTATTCATATCAACAGTATATCTATTTAGATGTTATAATTTATATGCCTATTTTTAAATAAATGGCGAATGCGCCAATGTATGTAAAATTACATGTTTAAATAATATAATGTAATCAATTTTATTGAGCATTGTACTACATGTTATTACCTTCCAAGCTCTATTACGATGGGAAGGTAACCATGTAAAATCGTTGTATGCGATGGTGACCAGATAGAATGAAGAAAACAGCAGAAACGTTAAGCAATAGATCAATGTTTTCAAAAGATTCACCTGAAACATGGTAGATATGTTACCGCTAATATCCGAAAACCCTTTAGTAGGTATAATAACTGAACATTTTAGGAATTATGCGTAATTACTGAACCTATCAGTGATTATGCATAATAACTAAGCGCATTAGGAATTGTGCATAAAAACTAAAATCATCAGTGAGTATGCATAAAATTAGAGACATTCCGGTAATATTGATAAATAACTAAAAATTTAACCGGAATTATGTATAATACATTATGAATATGTATTTAGGGGTAATGTGGGTAAAATAGAAGAATATGTACCAAAATCTACTTATTTAAACAGGTACAGCTTTGGTGGTATTAACTATTACATAATACAAAAATATATACTAGAATCTCTTTATTTGAACAATGAGAGCTTTGGTGGCACTTACTAATGCATAATCTGTTAATCGCACATATAATTGCTGTAAAATTTCGGTTCGATTTTTCCTTATTTATCAATATTACCGGAATTTCCATGATTTTAGGGATACTCACTGACGATTTTAGTATTTATGCATAATCGCTAATGTTCTCAGTATGCATATCAGTATGCATTATGAATAATCATTGACAGGTTCAGTAATTATGCGTAATTCCTAAAATGCTCAGTTATTATGCATACTAACGGTTTTCGAATATTAGCGGTAACAGACACAATGTAGGGCCATTACCAGTTTTAACTAAATGGCGAATGCGCCAATGTTATCAAAAGTACATATTTAAATATAATATAATAAATAGATTTTTTTACGCATTTTTGTACTGCTAGTTATCTTGTAATTCTTTTATACAAGAAAACAGTCATCTAGTATATTATATATTTCCCATAAAAAATTTTGCACGCGGCGCTGACATCCTTAAAGTCATTTATAAATTTCCAATCGATTTATGATAATATGTTATTTAATTCTGGAAAGTTAGCTTTCTTTTTGTATGCCTTATTATTAGAATTAACTGAAAAACAAGTAGCCATATTTGAACATACATCCAGATATATGTATCAAAAGGGAAGGGTGCTGACAATCTCCTTCAATTAGGGGTTAACTGTCCTCACGACATAATGCCCTCGAGACCTAAAATTCTACCATTTATATTAAGCATAGGATTAATGTACGATACTATCTCCGACAATAATGTTAATTAACATCCACGACCATCTTTGGCCAAGACATTTTTGACATCTCAGTATAATAACATTGAGATAAACCAATGAGATAACGTACAAGCTATTAATGTTTATTCTCCTTGCAACCTATAATATAATGTAATAGATTACAACTTTACAACTATTTGATGAAGGCAAACCAAAGGTTGACAGTTATACTAAAGGAAGTCTTATCAAGACTATGAAATTAATCTGATATAAAGGATTAAACTGGATAAGGTGCTTTAACAGGAGATAATTACTGGGTCTCATTGGGGTTGCGGTGGCCTAGGCCTAGAGGCCAATTTCAAATAACTATAATCTAATCTAATGGTTATGTATATACACGTTTATCTAATAGCAAATCAATTACGCAGTTACAATTATAGGGTATAAGGTTTAATTTCTACAGAGATGGTGGAAGCTACCTCATCGAAACATAATTTATATTTAATTTAAATGCGAAGTCTTTAGTATGGTGCAAAGTGTTGTTGAAATTTTTAATTTTATATCTAATAGTAAATATTTATTTTATTTAGGTGAATGAAAAGTATAAATATACGGGAAGGTATTGATTGTTTTTACCTAATGAATATGAAGATTAACTCTTTTTTTATTTAAAACACATGATTACTTCTCGTCAGTCTCGGTCTGGAGGGTCACAATAAAACATACAAATCTGGAGGCCATATTATTATCGAACAATATAGTGTAATACTGGTCTATCAACCAATATATTGTAAGCCTTCCTTGCGCAAGAGCAACACATGCATTTCCCGACAATATTGAATTCTAAATTATGTTAACCATAGAGACATATTTTCATACTCTTAACTGTCACTTTATGTCTGGATCTATTTCGTCCCTATTTTAGGAAAATTGATGGAATCCATTTCAAGACGCTGATCAACGCTCCAAGATTTAGGAATCTATTTGGCAAACATTGTACCCTAAGTCGACTTAAACGGTATATAAAAACGTATGGCTTGTCAAGAATAGGAACAAGTCTCAAAACCTATAGTTATACTGGTAGCCTGGTCTTTACTCACTCGCATTGAAACCTTTGTAGAGTGAATGTCGATGAATATATATTGAATGTGAATATACACCGAGTTCGGTCTGGCCGCCCGTAATGTGCATTATTTTCCCTCCGATGCTGCCTCGCTCTTTCTTCTACGCATATACAGAAAATCTCACACTTTTTTTTATTCTTGACAAGCTATACTACCAGATTTTTTGAGAATATTCAATAATTACCTCGCATGAAAGCCGCCAACGTCTTTGAATTGATCTAGTGTAATAAAATCACTTGAAACTGGCCTAGATTTCCGGCTCGGAGTAATCCAGGCGTGGGTTCGATTCCCATATCAGTCATCTGGGTGCATTTGTCTGCCCATCTAGGGATTGGTAGAACGAATATCAATAAGATAAATCTCGTCCTCAATAAAGAAAAAATAATTTAAAAAAATTATTACTTTCTTTTTACTTTTATTTCCAAACCTTCTATATTTAATTTCAGCCTCAACCTGTCAATCTTCTAAGATTATGTAGCCAATAACATTAATATTTTTTATATCGAACACAGATTCTGGTATTTCATCATTTGACGTTATTCGTCATTTATGCATATTCTTCCTAATATTTGTTCGTTCCTTCTCATCTTCAATCTCTCTCCACAGTTTTGGAAGCACTTAAATACCCAAAACAAGTATATTCTTTTAGTCACAACCATTCATTGTCTGAATCAATGAAGTTATTGCTTCCAAATTTCCTCTCACCTAATTTCTCTATAAATGGACCATTGAAATCTGTTGAAAGAAGATCATGCAGGCAAGGAGAATATCGTCCATACTCAATCTTGAATGATCGCACTATTTAATTTATAGCATATGGCACATTGTTGTGATGCAAAAGATTGTCTTACTTCACAAGCATCAATACGTTATTGTTTTAATTCTAGAGTAGATTACTTTGGCGTCCACCTTACTGATATTTTATGGAACTGGGGCGTGATAAGTATAATGTGACGTAAAGAACTAAAGTACATATTGGTGGCTCAGCCGATTCGATCAAAGATAACCTGACGATTCTTATTTACTAAGATTTCAACTATAGGAATCGATTTAACTGTCATAACGTGGTTTGCTTGACTCAGCTGCGGATGTCATCCAGTTTTTGAACTTAATGCTCCACTTATACAGGTAATAGTTCCGGATCTAGGGTGGAAAACACGGGTACCTGCTCCGGGCGGCAACCTTCAGAATTGAGAAAATTAAATGTCGAACATGCTCGCTCTGTAGATAGTATTTCAAATGGTTTAAGGGGGCACCAAATTCATATGTTTGTAAAAGACTTGTTTCGCTATAGCACCTAGCATCCGGAGCGTGTCGTACTATCGAGTGTTCATTTGAGGCTAATATTCATTTTGGGCTAATAATAACGTCGAAATATAGAAGGAAAATATAATCATTTCACGTTTTGGGGCACTAATGCAAGATCTTGTTACGATATTGAAAATGAAAGAAAAACCAGTAAAATATTGGATCGAAGAAACTGCAACTACTTATATCAGAAAAGTTAGGAATCGTGCCAGTTCTCAAGAGTAAACGAATTTTCAGAAGGAAAATGCAACACCATGAAATCTGCGAACACGCATCAAAAACACTAGACCACACTCAGCTATTTTCCAAAGATATAAAAGTAGTATTTGACAAAATTTTAACAGAAATAGGAGCAAGGGTAGATATTTTGAAGAACCTGAATAAAAATTTCACCTTCCTCAGTAGACACACATTTGTAAATATGTCCACTGAAAATCTGCAGAAAAATGGATCCGATATAGGTGAAAAATATTCCAGAGACTTAAACGCAGTTGATTTCTGCCAGGAACTCGCCGCATTTAAAAATCAAGCTCCACTTGTAATCAGAATCAACAAAAAGACAAGTGCATTAGACCTGTTGCAATATGTGTGCAAACAGGACTTGCAAGAAGCTTTTCCCAATATTAGTATAGCTTTAGGATATACTGCATATTACCGATAACATCTGCAAGCTGTGAGCGAAGTTTCAGAAAACTAAAAATAGTTAAAACTTACCTTCGTTCAACAATGAGTCAGAACTATCTCACTTCGTGATCATAGCCATCAAAAACAAAGCTGCCTATGAGACGAAATTTGATGAGGTAACAGATTATTTCGCGAAAAGAAAAGTTCAACGTGTAATGCTGTAGTAACATTAGATAGTAAAATTTTCTGGGACCTAAGGATTGAAGGTGTGTATACAGTCTAGCTTGTGCGTTATCTACACTGGTTGTACGTATTCTATATAATGTCACACGTAAGGAAAATTTATTAACAAATAGCTAATAAAAAGTGCAAATTAATTTAAGAGTATTTATTCTCCCGATTACAAAAAATTCCACCCAGTATATTTGTTTTGTGAGTTGTTTAAAATCATTAAACTCAAATGCTGGAAGGGAGGGACGCCGATGCCAAGTTTTTGCCCCGGCTCGGAAAAATCGTAGATCCGGGACTGACAAGTAACAAACATAAATTTCCGCATTGTGCCTTCAATCTGGGATAGGCATAATAATGACTGTCACTCCTTCACTATGTAATGAATGAACTACAGAACGTTGATCTTCCCTGATACAGTCTGTTCAATTTTCAAAACAGTTTTAAATTTTTACTATGATATCATTAGCAAGGTCCTGTACGTTTCAAAAATAATACAATATTTCTACCAACTCATAAAACAAAGTTCTATTCGATAAAATTTTTATTTACCGAATTTTCTCTTAAGACTTTCATTTCACTACCTCATATATCGAGAGTCAAAGACGTTTGTAAATAGTTATATGAATCCATTTACGAGTATAATTTGTATAATGAATCTTTGCGCGTGTATCAATTTAGTGACGACGCACGTATCACATGCTACACCACTCGCAATTGTTACTAATATGCCATAATTACCAGCACGTATGTCTAGCGACATATGTTTCAATCAACTACGTACGGCATAGACAGTTAATAATTTGCCGAACAAAAATGCAATTATGAAGTCACGTCTTAACTTTATTGTATAATTTGATTCATTGGCGTCTCAATATTTCTGTAAAATTTATTTAATTTTTATTTCATTTATTTTGATTTTTGTTGAAATTATTTCATTTATTTTGATGGCAACATCACTTCCATTAAATGTTTTTGTAGAGAACTTTTCATTACTCTGTCATAAGTTTATGGATTTGTATTGTACTACTGTTATCCTAAAATGTGTTTTTGGCACGACACTGTTTAAAAATGTCAGTTGATTCATTCATACGACTATTACCTGTGACGCACATGCAAAGAATCATTATACAAACCATAAATCGACAAAGGCACTTGACGGTTACCAGACACGTCCTCGACTAACGTTGTGCCATGCATAAGAATCGTTAAAGAAACAGAATATAAATATGAACAGAATATAAATAAAGGGGCATCACATGAGACATGTTGAGTGCATGCTTGATGTGGCGGAACGTGACCCAAAAACCTTTCTTGTTGAATATAGAAACTAAGCAAGAATCACTTTGAAAGATATGAATCACTTAGAAAGAAAATATTATACAGCGTTTTGGTAAATTTCACACGATATTCATATGATGTTATTAAATAATTTTGGAAAAACCATGAACTTATTTTTTAAAGAAAAATCGACTAACGTTTTTTTTTCATATATTAAGTTTCAATGTATGTGTAATGTCATGTTTTAAATTTCAGCCTGATTTTTTTAACAAAACTGAATTCATCAAGGTTTTCCAAGTACAACAGTAACACACAAGTTGCACACAAGTTATAATTGTAATTGGTAAACACAACTCCCTAAAATCAATAAATATAAAATCTAAAAAAATTAACCAGGCAGTGTTTTTTTTTAATAAAATTAATATTTCAAAAATCATGCAGTAATAAAATTAAAACTATTGCACCAAACTTTATCTTCTTTAAGTAATATATTTTTAAACGGCTTAATGGAAACAAATTGAATATATCTTGAACATAATTTTATAAATTTCCGAAAATTAAATCAATATGCAATTAACAGAGAAAAGTTTCTAAAGAGGATTTAAATGTCAAAATTGTAAACTGTAGTTAACGCTTAGGATTGTACAAGAACTTTTCATATTTTTCAATACAACATTTTTTAATTAATAAATTTCTAAATAAAAAAACATTAAATGTTCTTACATCATTACCCCATACTCTTACAGCCTAAGCTGGCGTTAATGAATACTTGATCCTGGGTATCCTACGCATCCGCCTCTGATGAAAGCGCTAGAAATTTTATAGCGTAATATCAGCCCTCAATATCCATGGTTATCACCAGAGAATAAGATGTAGAGAATTGTGGTTGAGATAAGACGCATTTTTTTATTCAAGGCCAATATTTATTTTTGTATAAGATGCCGCTACCCCAAAAGATAATCTTAATTATAATCAAATTAACTTATCCACTTTCGTATATTATGCAGTGAGATAAAAATACATAACGAAAAGTTACTTCCGTAGTTGTTTTGACTTTAATGTTTGTTTGCATTGTTATTCCTGCTATTAATTTACTAAAATAGTAAAAATGCATTAGCTGTTCTATTATGTTTATAATCTGTCATCCAGGTTTATTGTCGCCTGTATCCCTTTGACACGTGACATCATGACATCAACATGCTGTTTATATAACGACGTCTTTATCTGATGACGCCGTTTTGAAAATAAGATGGGTGGTCAGGTCAGTTGTCCGATGGTGATGCAGAGCTACAGAAATGCAGTTCGTTGCTCCGCGACTGTACCTAGATGGACGACCTATTATATTTTCCTAAAAAGATGGCTTCCTCTTCTTATAGTATATCTCCTGTAATGGTAATATAGTAAACCTGTAATAAATTATTTTAGCCCTCAGCCAGATTCGCCTATTCATCTATTTCTTTCCAATACATCCGCGAGTGGGAATACACCAGTTCTGTGTGAGATTCTAAGAGAGTCCAAGAAACCTGACTCAAACCATGAACTAGAGTCAGATATAAGAGCTGCTGCTGTGTCAGACATTTCATCTAAAATAGGCATTTATCCATCAAAAACAGAGACAGAAGTTCGTCTGCCTCTTAAAAAGCGCAAAATATCCGTCCCCAACGAGAAGAATAAGTCAGTAGATGTGTAGAATGTTTTAGATTCAGATCTAGTTGAGGAGATCATAAAAAGGACAAGAGCGGAAAAAGAGGATAAAGCGGATATCAGCTATCCCGCCAAGCCAATGATTAGTATAGCTGAAATCCAAGAAAATTTGGTTGAACCTCATCCCCGTATTTTTAAAACCCCTGTAGAAACTATATGGAAGCTTTCCCTTTATGGTATTAATTGTTTTGCACTGTTTTTGCAAATCATTTAGGATTTCGGAATTAATGATTCTGTCTAAGGGATACATCACATTCTGCATGTAATTCTTTTTGAGAGTCCATGCTTCAATTCCATACAAAAGCATGGAAAATACGCAACAATACAGCATACTTATCCTAAGTATTACATTAATATCCCGACTGCTCTGGATAAGGTTGTGTCATCGATACGGGCCTTCTACTAGGTAAAACCTTCCCCCTGGGTAAATACACTACCGCACTCCAGGCCGAGCTAGTTGCAATATGGTGTTCTGGGGCTCGACCAAAATCAGACCCAGGAGAAGGTATGTATCTGCTCGGATAGCAGGGCGGTGTTGGCAGCCCTGAATTTAGCAACGACAAAGTTGAAGCTGGTCTATAATTGCTATGAAGCATTAAAGCACTTGGCATTGAAGTGACCGGTGGAACTCTTATGAATACCTGGGCATAATGGGATTAAGGAAAATCCAATTTCAGATGACCTTGCCAGACTAGGGACCAGGGAAAACCTCTATGGACCAGAACCTGCAGTGGGAATAAGTCGGAATCTGATCAGAGATAGCATCAATGGCTGGGTAAGAGTCCAGCACAATAAAATATGGAGAGGAATAACGGGTTGTCGAATAACCAAACTCTTCATCGAATACTCAAAGATTGAGAAATGTGCTCAAGAATCCGTTAAATTGAACAGGCACATAGCCAGAACCCTGGTGGGAATCATAACGGGCCACCATAGTAGCCTGAATGCATATAAGC
Source organism: Rosalia funebris (assembly GCA_037954035.1). Classification (NCBI taxonomy): domain Eukaryota; kingdom Metazoa; phylum Arthropoda; class Insecta; order Coleoptera; family Cerambycidae; genus Rosalia; species Rosalia funebris. The sequence continues at coordinate 21,529,618 of JAZFAV010000021.1, forward strand.
ACAAGCTAGGCTGACTGACAGCCCGGCCTGCAGATACTGTAGAGAAAACGAGGAAACCTCGATTCATCTTCTTTACACCTGCCCAGCACTGGAGGAGAAGAGGTGCCTTATATTAGGGACCCCTTCATAGATGATGTGAGGCTTAAGGCGGGGGACGTACCTAAATTGCTCCTTTTATGGGATAGCATTTTTGGATAATGACCCGGATGAGAGGGATCGCCAAGGAAATCGTCCATATGATCAGTGGCTGATGAAGCCCAAACCCATATAACATAATAATAATAATAATATCCCGACTAGTGAAAATTTTCTCTTTTCTTCTTTGATCTCCTTTGATCGCCCAATCTTTCTATCCAGGTTACTAGATATTTACATATGTGTCTGCATTTTTTCTGTGACGGTATTCAAATTTATCTGGTTTTGATTCTGTGGGGATTTCGAATCCTTCACGGAATCCAAACTGTATATTGCTTATATCTTCTTCAAATTTTCTGTTGAGGACAATATAATCAACATATTATCCAGTGCGCATGTAAGTACCTTGGGTGAAGCCATGCATGGAAATAAACCACCCTCTATGTAACCTAATAATTTGCCTAATGGCAGCATTTTTATAGAGTAGAATAAGTTAGTAATATACTATACATATTGTCAAAAAATCGGTGACATAGTGATCATTGTATTTCCCTCTTTTCGTAGATGATATTTACGAGATCCAGAAGATTATCAATTACATCGTCATCAAAGAGTTTGATAAATTCTATCAAAGACCTTTGGTCAGGACGAACTGCTTTACCAGTTTTTCATAATTTCCAAGGCACATATTTCTGATGTTAATCTTTTAGATGTAGATTGATCGTTTCTTGTCCGTACGACCGACTTTCGAGATATTTCGTCATCAAAGAGTTTTGATGATGTATTTTTGACCACCTCTTTAGTTTATCCCTAACATCGGTTATTATACGTCCATCTATTTCCTTGATGATATTACGAATAGTGTTATTTTTATTACATTCAACCATTTCCTTAATATTTTTGTGCTTATGGAAGCTGTAAAATTTGTTTTGTCTTTTCGTATTGACAAATTAGATACTCCTTTTTGGCTTCTTTAACTTCTATAGAGATGGTTCCAGCAATGTTATTCTTTCTGTGGTCCAAGGTGTCGGACTGGACCTAGCACTGGAGTGTCATTGTATGCTTGGGTTCGAGTCGTAACGAGGAAGATTGGCCTCTCCTTGAGCATGGGTGTGTCTGTCCTTGTCTTTATGTATCACCTTTCCCCCTACATCCTTAGGTTTTAGGGGAAGGAAGTCGATTTATGTGTATTCAAAGAGAACGCTTTTTCTACGAATTATGCGTCATATTTTGTGGTGCATAGGTTACATATCAATCGCTTTGAAAAACACAAAAGAATAACATGTTACACAACGGAAATGAGTAAAACAACTATTACGTTTTTATACCACTATATTTTCACAGAAACGCGACTGCAGTTTCAACAATTATGTCATTTTCAAACGATGATTCAACTAAGATTCTTAGTTGAATCATCGTTTGAAAATGGCAATTGTCGAAACTGCAGTCACGTTTCTGTGAAAATATAGTGGTTTAAAAACATAGTAGTTATTTTACTCATTTCCGTTGTGAATTATGAACTACCACAGAGTAACGGCTTCCTCGATTACTTTCTTAATAACATGTTAATCAGAACAATGTTGTGAAAAATACAAATTAATACAAATAAGAACTATTAAAATGTATTAAAACCTGCTCAAGGTGGGAATTGTTAATTGACGTCGTATATTTTGTAGATGACGTCTTATATTTGACAAAACATAAATGACGTGCAATTCAAATCCTATAGTTTCAACAGAGATACCCTATATTTACAAAATAGGATTGATTTACTTCAGAGTTCTTTATTGTGTGAATATTACACAAATCTTTATTATCTATAAAATTATACAAAATTATTCAAAACTTCATTATCACGCTGTATGGTTTTAAAAGTAATAAGGCAACTATGTAAGAAGAAATTTTCCTTCGTAGAAGTATATAGGGTAGCAGTTCGAGAGTTTTATTACGTATGACCAACGAAGGAGTAATAAATACTCGTAGACCCAACTTGCTTGTAAAATACACACATTCCTTTTTTATGTCATTCAAGTTTTATGTGGGTGTTCTATAAGAACAAGTATTGTGACTTTCTTTGTTCAGTGAACTAACTAAAACATAAAATGAGAAGCGAGGTCCAATTTTATATACGTATTGCGTTTTGATGTGGAAAAAATGTACTACAAGGAAAGTGTATAGAGTATATAGAAATGTATGTACAGAATTCTTAAAGTCAATTTTAATACAGACATTCGCAATAGTGAAGTGGAAAATCAAAGGCCATATATTCGTCCCCTGACTCCACTTCAAGGTAAATTGAGACTTTTAATTAATCAACGACTTGCATTGTAATTAACGTCGGTTGGAAAAAAGCAGAAAAAAGTGTTAATAGACAGATAAGATTTTTAATAAGATCAGTCTATAAGATAAAATGTCTATAAGATAAAGATAAGATCAGTCTATAAGATAAAAAAGTTCTCTTGAAATTGTCTCGAAATATTTTCTCATATTTCCAAAACGAAAATCTTTAAATTATTTTTTTTATTTAGAACTTATACCACTCAAGATCTGAGGGAAGCAATGAGAGGTAAAATTAAATTTTCCTTCTCACTATATAATGATTTTTTTTGCCAAAATGATAGACTAAATATAAATATATAATCCGAAGTATTAGAATAGATTGAGATTGGAAATTCGTTCAAACTAAAAAAAATACAGTGCTTTCGTAAAGTAATGAATAAATTCATTCATTAAGTTAAGAAATCAGTTTATATGTATATTCGTATAAATTAGTAAGACATCAACCAACAATTTTATATTAAAATAAAATTTATTCATTGACCGCCTGCTACCTGCTGCTCTATTTGCTTCACTAGAAATATTTAAAGTATTGTCGGAGGTGCATTGCACTATGTGCTAATAGTAAAGGTATTCAAGGGCGAACAAAAACATGGCTCTACATTTTCTTATGGATGCTGTGCGATACATGAAAACAGCTTGTCGACTTTTGAACGAAGCGTATAATTACGATATGTTACATGTAATGTGCCTAGCGCATAGTCTTCGTCACGTAGCAGAGGCAATCATGACCGTTGTCCGAATATCGATCGCTTGATAGAGAATGTCAAACAAGTATTTTTAAAAAGCCCCGCAAAGAGTGGCATTATTCACAGAAATGCTTCTCCGCATACAGTTGCCTCCAGTACCTGCAATAGTCCTGTAAGGAATGTGGATCGAGGCTTCATGTATTACTGCAATTTTGAGAATATCGCCAGGGTATTTCAATAGTTGGATTCAAATGATGCTGTTACTATTGCGAATGTGCAACAGACTTTAGCGGATCCACCTATTCAACAAGATTTGGCGTATATACATACATAACAATTTTTCGCGCATACCAAAAGCCATTGAAAACTTGGAAAAACCCACAAACAGATGAATTTTCAATAGTGGATGCTATAAACGTTGTTTAGGACCTTCGACAGTATATTTTTCAGGTAAACGGGGGTACTGCGAAGGCTATAAAGACATTTACTGCAGTTTGGGATAACAATAGGGGGTTTTCTACTATAGTCAATATAGTAGATATTTAAAAAAAGTTTACATGCACTCTGTATGTATATAGTCAAGTTGATATGAGTTAATTTATGTTAATAAAATAGTAATAGTAATTTATAGTAATAATTTTCTATACACCAAAGAAATAGATTATTGCTATTATTAAACACCTTATTTAACATTAATTAGTTCCATATAAATATAGTGAATCATAGTGTAATATAATACATTTCATTAAAAAATTATGACAAACCTAGTTAGCAATATGTTCTTCATTTGGGAAGATTTATTTTATCAAAAATATATTTTCAATTGTATAATGATGCACCTACTACAATTTCTACCCATAAATGCATGTAGATCTATAGTACAATAATCTATTATCAAAGATTATTGTTTACTAATATTCTTACCACCAATTGTCGCAAATTGATCTCTATTGATAAGTACAAAATTTAATTTTATATTTTGCAAATCTTGTTTGATACTAATTTGGCTTTACTAATCATATATCTCCCTCCAATGTACTTGTAATATAATTTCCATTGCTCTGAGTACATATCAGTTAACTGAAATACGCTATAAGGAGCGGTGCTTCATATTTCACCGATTTAAAGCAACCTAATATTGGCATAAGCATGACAATATGGGACCTAAACAATTCAATTAAATTTCAGTACCTTTGACTTGATATTCATTCAGATGCATATTGGGGTAATGTATTCTTACTTGTTTTTGTGGTAGTATACACCCCTACAATATTTTGAAAATGGCGAAGGCGCCAATGATTGTGGTTATTTCTTTCAATGGTGTATAATACCACGCCTCGCATGTTCTCATATTCTTTTACATCTTCTTTTTTAGGTATCTTTACAAACACCTCATTATTCTGTATAGTACCAGTAGCCTGTACCAGGCTCTTTCCATTTCTCACCTTTACTACTGATGGTCTGATTTCCTCCTTAGTTGACATATATTTCTTGATTTCTAGTATATTTATATAGTATTCTTGCCATCCTATTAGTTGCACACTTGTTTCAGTTAATATAGGTCATCGTTTGTTTCGGATTAGTCTGCCGCTGTTATGAAGTTTTCTCGTTTTATTTATTTTTTCCGTGTTGCTATGTAGTTTTCGTATCGTTTTTGTTTGTGTTGTATCTTCCGCTTTTTCCGCCATATTATTCGTCCATATTCTTTTATCATGTCCCGGGAGCTCACCCCAAATTTGAATAATTTTTGCCATAACAAATGATGATCAACTGAATCAAATGCACGTTTGAAGTCAATAAAAACTGGGAACATTTTTTGTTTTGGAAGTTTAGAATGTAGCTATATAATAGCACTCAATGTAAAATGTTGTAGGAATAGCCACTAATCCCGCGAAACACAGTTTAGAATTCGGGAATTACATTATTTGCTTGTAATCAAGATGTTAGTTGGTTTAACAATATAAAAAAAACATTTTGTGTTGGACAATTAACAAAAAATATAATAGCTCTGTAATTTTCGGAGATATTAATTAGGTCACTCTTATGTAACATTGTAAATATAATTTTAGGCTATCTAAAGAGACGTGACACTTTTTTTTATTTTTAACTCCATGAATATAGCAACCTCTCCCAGGAAGATGATAATTGTTTTTTTGTCAAATGAAAGGAGCGACATGAAGAGGATTATACCACTGTACAACCTCTATTCCTAAACTAATTGATTATAACTAACTAACCATTTAACATGAGTTTATGTACAAGTTTATACATGTAATGTTTATAAAATACCTCTCAGTAACCTATAAGTCGGAAATCGAGAAAGGAACCACCAAACCGCTATCAAAGTAGTTCCCGAATAGCAAATCTATTACATAATCGCTCTAGGAAACAACTACTCCTCGGGCTAAAGCCCCGCCAGGCATTGAATTATACCCAGAAGCGATCCTCGACCCCTTTCTCGTGTTTCTGCACGATCAGATAAGGTTTCAAAAAATAAAACCCGCCACAGGTAGGATTCGACATTTGTCCCGATCGGAACTGAACGACATACATCTGTTTCGAACTTGTTAGTTCTCATCAGTGCCGCATACGGTACGCCGATTCAGGACAAATGCCGAATGAACTTTATGGCCTATACATCTTTATCGATACGATCTCTGTCAGTAACTTATAAGTCGGAAATCGATAAAGGAACCACCAAGCCGCCAAGTAGTTCGTTAGCAAAGTAGTTCCCGAATAGCAAAGCTATTCGGGAACTACTTTGATAACCGCTTGGCGGTTTGGTGGTTCCTTTCTCGATTTCCGACTTATAAGTTACTGACAGAGATCGTATCGATAAAGATGTATACGCCATATGGTTCATTCGGCATTTGTCCTGAATCGGCGTACCGTGTACGGCACTGATGAGAACTAATAAGTTCGAAACAGCTGTGTGTCGTTCGGTTCCGATCCGGGACAAATGTCGAATCCTACCTGTGGCGGGTTTTATTTTTTGAAATATATAATACCTGACATTAATCAAATCTTGTGAGATGTTCAGGGTATGAATTTAGCCTGTGTACTTCACTTTACTACAGGGTTGTTAACGAGTACGTTGAAATGTTTGGCACTATATTACGCACTGTATGTTTTGGTAAGATCTTCAATCGAGGACACCAAGAGATCACGTGTTATTACCAAGTTTGGAGTATAGCGCAGCGCGTCTGCTGTTATACGTAGTACTTTGTTTTGGAAACGTTGTAATATTTATGTATGTAGTATATTAGATTTAGCTGTTCTACCCTGGAATTTGATGCCGTATGTCCAAATCGGCTTGGGTATAGATTTGTATAATAATAATTTGTTTTCAAAGGAGAGTTGAGATTTCCTACCGAGAAGCCAATATATTTGCTTGAGCTGAAGACCAAGTTGAGTTCTATTAGTAATGTTCACCTTAACCTCCTATTAAACTTTTATTAATAATTAAACTTTTAATAATTAATACAAAAACTCTTCCTAAAATGTAGATCACTAACATTCGGCATATTTTTGTTGAGTCTCCACTATACACTCAGACTATTCACCATCTTTTGGTATAAGCTTTTTTCAATTTTACACCTTTTGCTATCTATATTGTACAATGAAGGAAAATTAACATATTTTTCAGACATCTAATACCTAGTTTTAAGAAAATTGGCCATGATACTGACTACGAGGGTGGGGTGAAAAGTTTCCGGCCTGAGCCAGAGATAGCGCCAGCAGGTAATTTTTGACTCGTATTTTACAGCACTATCCAGTTGGAGAAGCATGCGGTCATAAAATACTTCTATTTGAAAAGCTTAATACCACTTTAAGTAAAACAATAAATGTATTCAATACTGAAAGACTCTTCTCTGTCACATTCAACAGCCAAGCAGTGGGTTTCTGAATTTAGGAAAGGTCGGACGAGCACTGATCATAAACCATGCTCAGGACGTTACGGCGAAGTTACAATTGTAGAAATTATTCCGAGAGAATTCATAAAATCATGGTAGAGGACGGCATATTAAAAATGAGTAACATAGTTGAAACTACTGGGATGTCAACTAAACGTGTAAACAATATTTTACATCAACATTTATGCATGGAGAAGCTTAATGTAAAAAATAGGTAGGTGCCGCGTTTGCTAACTATTAATCAATTATTGAATCGGAGGATTGTTTCGACCGAGAATCTGGTACTGTACAAGCGAAATTTCAGCTAATTTTTGCGTCGATTTAAAACTGTTGATGAAACTTGGGTCCACCATTACATACCTGACAGTAAACAACAGTCAAAACAATGGACTGGATCAGGTGAATCAATCCCAAAGAACTATGAGTGATACATACTACACAAAGTTATTAAATCGTTTGAGCGACTGTGAACGGAGAACGACCTCATTTGGTGAATAAAAAGATCTTGTTTATTCGTCAATCATTACAATAGTTAAAATCAACGAATTGAAGTTCGAATTGTTTCCCCATCCATCGTATTCACCAGATTTAGCCCCCAGCGACTATCATTTATTTTCCTAATCACAAAACATCGCTCGGAGGTAAAATATTTGTGAGCAATGAGGAAGTCATCAATGTTGTAAATGCATATTTTGATGAGCTCGATAAATCGTTCTATAAAAACAGTATCACTGAATTAGAGCACCGTTATGAAAAATGTATTAAACTTAGATTTATAGAATATGAAATTATGTCGAAAAATACAATAAAGAAATTAAAAAAAAAATGTTCACCAGGCCGAAAACTTTTCACCTCACCCTCGTAGTACTAGATCTCCTACTAACACTAGTAGTGTTTTGTAATAAGCCACCTCAACCTCTACGTATTATAATAATTAAAAGTTTGATCGAGTAATTACAGCGAGATCAACCTTGAGATTTTACGTTATCGATATCGAGATATGGATGTATGAAAATCTCAATTTATTTTTCTTTTATTATCCCTCTACGGATGAACTCGAATTACTTCACATATCTTTCTCGGTATGGATTTTTCAAATGGGAACAGCGAACATTCCATAGATATCGAGTAATGCTATTTTTTGGCGCACGACCGAACGACTATCAATAAATTTCTCGAGGACTTTTTGTTAATGGAATCCATAAAGAACACGTAGAGACCGCCTCCCCCAGCACCGAGATTCAGATTATTGTTCTGTATTGACTTTCTCCATACACAAACATGTAGGATATATTATATTTCCATGATGAATCGTGATATTTTGAGTACCACGTCAAGCTAAATTGATTATTGTATACTGGCTAATTGTAGGCTGGTATGGAACTAATTAATCGGCTCGTCAAAGACGACGTATCGTGTCCTGAAACCATAGGTGTCTCAATATAGATTAGGCTACTATATTTCCAACTGAAGAAACCTAGTTTTTCGGGGTTTTCCATTAAATAACCAAAAGTTGGTTCAATATTCAAGAGGCTCTCACAAGCGTAGCGCCCGCAACTGGCTGCGCCAAGAGAGTTCTATCAACACTATTGCATCATCTTTTCCTAATGCAGCTTTTGGCGAAGACCATGCCATCTCAGTTATCTCCAGATTCTTCAAGTGAAAGAGTCAATTACTTTGAGAAATATTATTATAAATGGTCAACATTTTACAGTTTAATGTTATTCACACTACTAAAAATTACGGGGAAGATGTTTATCTTAGTTTCGAAGAATAATATACCTTTTTTGAATCACAGGTACCTCTATATATTTGTGATATTTAAGTTCTTATATTTGACTTTTTTCCTACTGTATTTTCCAAGAACAAACTAGTTAAGCATCACGACGAAAATTATTTTTCTTCCTTTACAACAAGATCTTAAATGCGAAGTGTTGAATAAATTTCTGGAAAACTCAAAATGAGAGGAGGAAACTTATATGGTGAAGGGCATTATTATTCAGATAGAAGAAAGAGGAAAACAGTAGGGGAAGTGTTTCTATAGATATCCAAGACTATGAAGTAAAAATTTCAGACTCCTGCTTTGCCATCATTGAGAAAATTTTAAGTTGAATTCTTTAAGAATTTCAAATTATTTTCCTCAAACTTGTACTTTTTCTAGATACCATAGACTTCTTCCAAGCCGATGAATTATATTTTGTTATAATATTTAAAATAAAAATAGTCCAATGCAATCTAATGGCATATTTTTTCTCTCGCGTATATTTTTTAGTAATTGTAAATAAAAATTGCAACTGCAAAATGAAATCCGCTATTTCTCAAAAGCTGATCAATCGATTACTTCAAAGAATACTGATTCAAATAAAAATAAATATAATTTTTCAAAAAATAAACACGATGATAACGATATTGATTTAAAACAAAACAAACGCTATGGAAAATGTTATTTCAAATACAGTCAACGATATTTTAAGAAAAATAGTACACTTTGAATGAAAATATTCACGAGATTAAAAAAATTTAAACAACAAACATTGTTGGTGTAGATATTTCAAAAGAATAGCAATTATGCTTTTGTTACTTCATGATGACATAAATTCATTGTAAACTAACATTATTTTAAAGCTAAATAGAGTTCAGGTAGTAAAATTACCCTTATGTTCTATAAGTCCAATCTTAGAATATGGCTCGATTTTGTATGGCACAATAGTATTCAATATAAAGCCATATGAATATATATTGGGGCTATGCAGTTTTCTCCCTGCCAAGCAACTCCTGCTGAATACGAAGAACTACCATTAGGCTTTGACAATTTCTGACAAATCATGTTTTCCCTAAAATAACTTCAAATAACAAGCAGTTATATTGTAAAGTAGGTTCAGTAAATATACAATTCGTAACAATATGGCCAACATAAACAGTCCTCCACTGGCCAAATCATTTCTAGAATTTTCTACACATTCGGGGCCCCTTTCATGTAATGTGGGACGTTATTTCTATAGCTACGCTTATGGGCTTGGTCTATTAAAACCAAATATTATATGCCCTACATACTCAAATAACGGAGTCTCTGATCAGATGAAATTCAGTCAGGTCCTAAGTAAGATTTCGTCAATAAAAATATACATAAATGGGGTAAAAATCGTCAGATTGTACAGGTTGGGGTTTCCATGTAGCAAATATTAACGTCATAGACTTTTTGAAATTATACATAGATTGTATTATTTACAGTGCTGAAAGCTATGCTATGTATCAAGCACTGACTTGGGTTATATAGATATACACACCACTTAAAAATCTAAATAAAACCAATATTAATATTTTAAGCTATTCAAAAAAGTAATACTGTAGTTAAAGCGAGAAATAAAGCAAAAGGAACTTATAATTCTGAAAGAAGGGCTTACGGTCGCATACGTATGGGTGAACACATATAGTAACATAACTGATAATTATATTATAGACCAACTCGCAAAATAGGCAGCACTGGGAATTGACATTACCCAATCATTCTTCTCTACTCGATTTTAATCATATTTTCAAGTAATAGTTGTCTATCATAATAATTATAGACATAATATTATCTATATACTTAGAGCACTCCCGACGAGTCGCCTCTTGTTATATAAAGAGCAATTAATTTGGAAATTACATCATTAATCACAAATTAGTTTACATACTAAAAGATAACTGACATTTAATAGAGTGGGTCTATAGGGATGTCGTTGTTCATAAGATAATTATTGCTTTTTAAAGCAGATATGCTTGCGACACAAGTGAGTTCTAATACTATACACATGAATTCTTGAACTAAGAAAAGATGTTCTTTCAACTAATTCAGGCAAGGGGTTATGCTAATATCTTATTATTAGAAATGGCTATTTTAGTCGTTGCCTTCCATTTGTAGATTTATAAAACTAATTTGGCATATCCTAATTTCGATCAAACTTTTTATTACCGTGGTAGTTGTTTTTCACTTGCTGATATGGAGTGAAATCACATTCATTATTTTTTCAGTTCTGATGTCAAATCTGAAAATTCTTTGAGTGGTTATATTAAAATGATCATGTGAAGAATGTTCCATGATTTGCATAATTTGAATGCTTCATTTTTGGAAAAATTACTTTTATGATCCAAATAACGTTATTAGTTATCTGTTTGGCCAATGCATTAAATAACCATTTTTTTTAATAATACTGAAGTATATAATTATTTGTTATTTATGAAACTTTTTATACAAATGTTAGAGAATAAAAAAAAACACCATTAAGTTATGAAAACAGAGGATGGTATTAAAAACAGGGTCAGTGAAAGTTCTGAGTCAAAATTTATGAAGAACAAGTATTATAGTAAGTTGAGGATATATATAGATTCATTTAAAAACGCTACTTATTTTTATTTTACACCAAACTGATACGCATAATCGTAGTCCATAAGTAACTAATACATAAATTTTCTATATAATTTACAATTTTTAAGTAAAAACCTTAAGCACATTAATTTTCTAACTGAAATAACGTTATTTCAATAAAATATTATACCTCTGCCTCCAAGCCTTTACTTGTTACCTCCCAGCAAACATCTTTTGAAAATTGGCGGAGGCGCGGCTGTCATTTTACTAGATAGATATTTTATTGAATTCGAGTTTATTTAAACATATTTGTGATATTATTTTTCTAACATTAAATCTCCATATATAACGTTATACATGATTATCTACCAGCCGTAATATAAAAACAAAAATTAAAACTTTCCATTTTCATTCATTCTCTATATAATATACAATTTTTAAATGAAAACCTGAAGCACGTCCACTTTCAACCTGAAATAACATTATTTGAGCAAAGTGTTTACAAATCTCCTAACCTTTACATCTCCTACATTAAAACCTAGAATTACTACCTCCCAACAAACTCTTTTTAAGAATTGACGGAGGCGCCGATTTCATTTCATTATATAGATATTTTATTAATTCGAGTTTATTTAAACATATTTTTTATATTATTTTTTCTAACGCCTAATCGTCATATGTAAGACTATATAGGATTATCTACTAGCCGTAATATAAAAAGAAATTAAGATTTTCTATTTTTAGTAATGTTCTACGTAATTTACATTTTTTTAAGTAAAAACCTGAAACACATCAACTTTAAACCTAAAACACCATTATTTGAGCGAAGTATTATACCTCTCCGTCCACGCCTTATCTCATTACCTCCCAGCAACATTATTTAATAATTTGCGAAGGCGCCGCTGTCATTTTACTATGTAGATATTTTATTGAATCCGAATTTAAACATATTTTTGATATTATTTTTTCTAACGCCTAGCCTTCATATATAAGGTTATACATGATTATCTACCAGAGGTAATATAAAAATAGAAATTAAGACATTCTATTTTTATTAATACTCTACGCAACTTACATTTAAGTAAAAACCTAAAGCATATCAACTTTTAATACGGAATGGCATTATTTAAGCAAAATATTGTACTTGTCCCTACAAGCCTTATCTTATTACCTCCCAGCAAACATTTTTATAATTGGCGGAGGCGCCACTGTCATTTCACTATATAGATGCTTTACTGAATTCGAATTTATTTAGGCATATTTTTGATATTATTTTTCCTAACGATTAGTCTTCATATATAAGGTTATCCATGATTATCTACCAGCGGTAAAATAAAAATAGAAATTAAGACTTTCTATTTTTATTAATATTCTACGTAACTTACTTTTTTAAGTAAAAACCTGAATCACATGAACTTTCAATCTAAGATAGCATTATTTGAGCAAAGTATTATACCTCTCCCTCCAAGTCTTATTTTATTACCTCCCAGCAAACATTTTTTAAGAATTGACAGAGGCGAGCCACTGTCATTTTACTGTATAGATATTTTATTGAATTCGAGTTTATTTATAGATGCTTTTGCTATTAGTTTTCCTAACGCCTAGTCTTCAATTATAAAGTTATACATGATTATCTACCAGCCGCAATATAAAAAGAGGAATTATGAAGGTCTATTTATATTAATATTCTACGTAATTTATTATTTTTTAAATAAAAACCTGAATTACATGAACTTTTAATATGAGATAACATTATTTAAGCAAAGTATTATACCTCCTCCTCCAAGCCTTATCTTATTATATTCCAGAAATGTTTTAAGAATTGGCGGTGGTGCCGATGTCATTTTACTATGTAGATATCTATTGTATTGAATTCGAGTTTATTTAAACATACTTTTGATACTATTTTTTCTAACGCCTATTGTTCATATATAAGGTTATACATGATTATCTACCAGCCGTAACATAAAAATAGAAATTAAGACATTCTATTTTTATTAATATTTTAGGTAACTTACATTTTTTAAGTAAGAATCTGAAGCATATGAATTTTTAACATGGAATGACATTATATAAGCAAATTATTATACTTCTCGCTCCAAGCCTTATCTTATTACCTCCCAGCAAACATTTTCAAGAATTGGCGGAGGCGCGGCTATCATTTTTCCATGAGTACTTTAATGAATTCGAATTTATTTAAACATATTTTGATATTATTTTTTTAACGAATAGTCATCACAAGTAAGAACCTGAAGTGCATCAACTTTCAATCTGAAATAACGTTATTTGAACAAAATGCCGTATCCTTCCCTCCAAATCTTATCTTATTACCTTGTAGCAAACATTTTTAATAATTGGCGGAGGCTCCGCTATGATTTTACTATATATAGATATTTTATTGAGTTCGAGTCTGTTAGACACATTTTTGATATTATTTATTCTAACTTACATATAAGGTTATATGTAATTATCTACCAGTCGTAATATAAAAATAGAAATTAAGACATTCTATTTTTATTAATATTCTACATAATTTACATTATTTAAGTAAAAATCTGAAACACATCAACTTTTAATCTAAAATAACATTATTTGAGCAAAGTATTGTACCTCTCCTTCCAAGTCTTATCTTATTACCTCCCAGCAAACATTTTTTGAGAATCGGCGGAGGCGCCACTGCTATTTTACTATGGATACCTTATTGAACTCGAGTATATTTAAACACATCTTTGATATTATTTTTTATAATGCCTAGTATTCATATATAACGTTATACATTATCTACCAGCCGTAATATAAAAATAGATATTAGGACATTCAATTTTTTTTTTTTTTAATATTCTACGCAATTTACATTTTTTATGTAAAGATCTTAAACACATCAACTTTCGGTCTGAAATAATGTTATTTGAACAAAGTATTATACCGCTTCCTTCAAGCCTTATCTTATTAACTCCAAGCAAACATTTTCAATAAGTGGTGGAGGCGCCCCTGCCATTTTACTATATAGATACTTTATTGAATTCGAGTGTATTTAAACATATTTTTGGTATTATTTTTCTTGACGCCTGGTCTTCATATATAAGGTTATATATGATTATCTATCAGTCATAATATAAAAATCGAAAATAAGTCTTTCTATTTTTATTAATATTCCACGTAACTTACATTTTTTAAGTAAAACCCAGAAGCACATCAAATCTTAATCTGAAATAACAATATTTAAGCAAAGTATTATACCTCTTCCTCCAAGCCTTATCTTATTACTTCCCACCAAACATTTTCAATAAGTCGCGGAGGCGCCGCTGTCATTGTACTATATAATGTAGATACTTTATTCGATTCGAATGTATTTAAACATATTTTGATGTTATCATTTTGACGCCTGGTCTTTATATAAAAGGTTATATATTATTATCTATCAGCCGTAATATAAAAATTGAAATTAAGTTTTTCCATTTTTATTAATATCCCACGTAACTTACATTTTTTAAGTAAAGCCCTGAAGCACATCAAATTCTGATCCGAAATAACATTATTTGAGTAAAGTATTATACCCCTTCCTCCAAGCCATATTTTATTACCTCTCAGCAAACATTTTAATAATTGGCGGAGGCGCCGGTGTCATTATTATATAGATATTTTATTGAATTCGAGTTTATTAAAACATATTTTTGATATTATTTTTATTATTTTTGCCCCCTGGTCTTCATATATAAAGTTATACATGATTATCTATCAGCCGTAATATAAAAACTAAAATTAAGACTTTCTATTTTTGTTAATATTTCACGTAACTTACATTGTTTAAGCAAAAAGACTGAAGCACATCAGCTTTCACTATGAAATAATGTTATTTGAGTAGAGTCTTATAACTGTCCCTCCAAAGCAAACATTTTTAAGAATTGGCGGAGTAGAGTCTTATGACTGTCCCTCTAAAGCAAACATTTTTAAGAATTGGCGGAGGCGCCGCTGTCATCTTGTTGTATATAGGTAGATATTTTATTAAATTCGAGTTTATTTAAACATATTTTTGATATAATTTTTATTATTTTTGCCCCCTGGTCTTCATATATAAAGTTATACATGATTATCTATCAGCCGTAATATAAAAACTAAAATTAAGACTTTCTATTTTTGTTAATATTTCACGTAACTTACATTGTTTAAGCAAAAAGACTGAAGCACATCAGCTTTCACTATGAAATAATGTTATTTGAGTAGAGTCTTATAACTGTCCTTCTAAAGCAAACATTTTTAAGAATTGGCGGAGGCGCCGCTGTCATCTTGTTTATAGGTAGATATTTTATTAAATTCGAGTTTATTTAAACATATTTTTGATATAATTTTTATTATTTTTGCCCCCTGGTCTTCATATATAAAGTTATACATGATTATCTATCAGCCGTAATATAAAAACTAAAATTAAGACTTTCTATTTTTGTTAATATTTCACGTAACTTACATTGTTTAAGCAAAAAAACTGAAGCACATCAGCTTTCACTATAAAATAATGTTATTTGAGTAGTCTTATAACTGTCCCTCCAAAGCAAAAAAATTTAAGAATTGGCGGAGGCGCCGCTGTCATCTTGTTATATATATATACATAGGTAGATATTTTATTAAATTCGAGTTTATTGAAACATATTTTTGATATTATTTTTATTATTTTTGCCCCCTGGTTTCATATATAAAGTTATACATGATTATCTATCAGCCGTGATATAAATACTAAAATTAAGACTTTCTAGTTTTGTTAATATTTCACGTAACTTACATTGTTTAAGCAAAAAGACTGAAGCACATGAGCTTTCACTATGAAATAATGTTATTTGAGTAGAGTACTATAACTGTCCCTCTAAAGCAAACATTTTTAAGAATTGGCGGAGGCGCCGCTGTCATCTTGTTATATATAGGTAGATATTTTATTAAATTCGAGTTTATTAAAACATATTTTTGGTAATATTTTTTATGGTATGCTACCATACATGATTATCTACTAGCCGTAACGTAAAAATAGAAATTAAGACTTTCTATTTTTATTAATATTCTACGTAACTTACATTTTTTAAGTAAAAACAAACCAAACAATGAGAATGATGATGTTCCTCGCCAGGGAATTTCATTTCAGCAAGACGAAAGCTTTCCTTATTTTGATGTTTGATGTCATATCTTGATAATGGTTCCCCTGGCAACGATAAAAGTCGACGAGACCAACCGAATGGCCACCATGTTCACTCGAATTCATCCAGTTGGATATATTTTTTTGGATTACTTAGAATCGCAGATATATTTTAATAATCCAAATACTTTAAAGGAACTGAAGTATCAACAGATATTACTGACCGTTTAATATAAAGTGTTTACTCGCCTGGCGACCTATGCCAGACTGTTAATGGAGGACATTTTGAGAACACCATTCAAATTTTTGTGGAAGTCGTATGTGCTTTATTTGTATGTTTCTCAAAAATACTTTCTATCTTATAAGCTGTCTGCGGAACACTTTTAAGAAATTCACTGTTGTTAAACAAAGGAGCAGTTGTAATTTAAAAAATAGTTTGAAGGTTACAGCTCAAACATAAAATCGAAAAAAAATTAATGCTGTATTGAAAAACAGCTGAAAAACTAATGTTAATAGTAAAATTATAAAAAAGATTAATGAAAGTAGTAAATCCTAAAAAATAGTTAACGCCAGCACAATAGTCTCTTAAAAACAATAACAAACTCATAGATTGATACTGATAATTACAATATTATTTTATGAAGGTCTGCGTGTGTATTATACAGTAAAGCAGCTATAGGAGATGGAGTCTAGCCGAGTTGTATACATATCCAAAAGGAATGAGTGATGACAGCTAGCTTCCCTTATTACTATATTGGTATATGCACACAGACATGTACCAAACTCCTGAGGTCATGCGGGAATAGGTGAAATCAAAATTAATTGAAAAACTTAAATGAATAGCTTCTGGAATTTCGAATTCGATATATATCAAAACAGTCATATCAAAACAGAGGGATGAAAAAAGAACAAATGTGAATATAAATGAAATATATAGCACCGCCGATATGATTAGATTGATTGATTCCTTGATTGATTGTCCTCTAGGGGAGAAGAGAAGCATTTTCATGTTTTCCTTATAAAGAAATAATCTTAATATGCCGCATTCATCCTAAAATAATAGAAAACTTCCACTTGCAAATACTCCTCTGATAAAGTCTCACTCACTTGAGTTATGTACAGCTAACGCAACAAAAAGATTTCAAATCTAAAATATGATTCTTCAATGTTTTTATTTCAATAATGGAATGTTCCACGAATATATCTACTAGGACTATTATGCATCTAATATGTATCGAATAAAAATTCTATGCCTATCGCCAACCCTATCAACGACCAGGAACCCAACACTATTATCGTTGCCCTTAGCAACCGAAATACCCATTCGAGTAGAGCATTGATATTGGGTTACTACTAGAGGTTTGAAGAAGGGCTGTGAATGAAACGAAATCGTACTCTCTGGAATACCGTTTCTCATAAGCATCTATTCAATTATCTCTTCAATTATCTCGTCTTATTCAGGTCAGACCTTGTGGCGTAAGGCTATGAAAATGATGTAACATCACATTTACATCACGTTTAAAAACAAAAGCAAGTATCATGATACGTAAATTTGTTTAACAAATATTTGAAAATATACAATAAACGATAAAGAATAATGTAATAATCATGTAATAATAATATAAAAAATAGGTAAAAATATTTTTGCGATTATATGAAGATAACCGATAACCAGACTTTTTATTTATCATGAATTAATACTTATTTGTTGCTCTGTTTAATGTAAGTAAGAAAGTATTGTTTATTGTGTAATTATTATTAATTGTTTTATATAATTTTGAAGTCGGTGTCACACAATATTAGTACTGCGAATGCCAGCCCTTGTCAATTTTAAATGTAAACTCGTAGTTTTAGTGGCAAGGTATATATTTTTTATGTTTTACTTGGTACCGACTTCAAAATTATATAAAACAATTAATAATAATTATAGAATAGCCAAGAATGTCTTACTTACATTAAACGAAACAATAAGGAAGTGTTAAACTGCTGTAGAAAACATTTTATTTCTTGCTTTTTAGTTAAGTTACTTTTTTCTTTAAGTCTGTTTTTTTGTTAAACTTATTATTTTACAATTATAAATGATGGGTAGATCTACAAAGGATGCTTTGTGAATGAGGAAACAACGGCTACTTGAATAAGGAGTTCCGTTGTGTCTCTTCGAAATCCAAGGTCCAATACCAATTAGATTAAGGTAAGACAACCTTGGAGCTATGCTGAACTCAACGCAAGAAGAATAATTAAAATCAGTTCATAAACACAAAAGTTATACCCGAACATACATAAAGAAATATATATACAGACGAATTGAGAACCTCCTCCTTTTTTTGAAGTTAGTTATTACTGATTTGTGGCGAAATACACAGGCAATATTTGCCAAGACTATTGTCAGAAAAATTGACCGATGCAATATAGCCAGATAAATTTTTGTAAAATATACTTTTTTGCAAATAAGTTGTCTAGATAGCTATTTTGTTTTAACTTTTTCTTTAAAAAATTGTAAACCTCTAACTTTAGAAAGGGAAAACCATAAATATATAAATTTTATCTTAGCACCCTAATTGTATAATAATATTTTACATAATATATTTATCAGATGGTTTTAACAGCAAATCCCAGTCAGCCATGTTTGAACACCTTTTTTCGTTAATTTTGTCTGAAAAATATCCATATGAAGTTTTAGAAAGCCGCGTCTTCCGATCTCTAATTATTACCATTGCAATTTTAGTTAATTAGCCTCATTTATAATATCTGTAAAGGAGAAGGGATCGACAGGAAATTGCACTATGAGTAAGTCGACTGGACAACACTCGGTATCGCTCATCTATTTCATGTAAATAAACTAGAGACCACTGTGGGTCAGGAAAATATATTCAAGATATCGGTACACTGCAAAAAAATCACAAAACGAATTGTGGATGGAAACCTTTTTATTGCGATGGCTGTACATACTAAATCAGTCAGAAAAAAATCAACATTAAAAGTTGATATGTTACTAATATATTCCACAATATTTTATGCGAAAAGGAGTGATACGGTACACCGGATATATCTGAGAATAAATTACACAATTCTTTAATTTAAAAGTGATCCTCACGATGTCTAGAGCATTTATTTATGTGAAAGTAGTGGTGGATCTCATTTCATTTGTATGGAGCGGTATATATACCGGGAGAACGGTTTATTTCTGATAAGAAAACGCTTTTATTTATTCAACGTAAATATATTAGATTGTAGTTAGTATAATTAGTAAGTACTGGCATTGAAATTTTACCCTAAAATGATCGAAAATTAATCACCAATATATTAATTATTAGATCAGATGGTTTTTATAAAGAAAAATATACATATTTAAACTACAGAAGTAAGGAGATTATACTCCAACCCATCTGCAGGATATCGTTAACTGTAGACCGATTTCGACCTTATCTTGGGTCTCGTCAGTGCAGTGTAAACGAGTATACCTTTGACAGATGACAGCTTACACCTAGTAGACGTTGCTGCGTTCCTCCGCAGTAGAACGTACCAAATGCCATCTCTTGGTAGTTTCGAGAACAATCTAAATCGGAGTAAAAACTTCATTCGTAGATCATCAGTATAATGCAGTAAGTTTTACTACGTAGAGGGTATATTCATTCATATAGGGATATCCTGAGATAGATGACACTATGCATCTTCCTTGTGATTTTGGAACAATCTGAATTACTGTATATTAGTGCTAACTCTGTTAGACAAAATACGGCGAATATTCTCATATAATTCAGCGCTCGGCGTTTGGCATATAGCCAGGAGAATAGCTGCTTTGACCTAATTTGTTTAGTCCTTATTATATAAGGCATTCGCGGATGGGTTGGAGTATAATCTCCTTATTTCTGTAGTTTGAATATTACCCTCTGCGTAGTAAAACTTACTGCATTATAAAAATATATTTATTCATTGTAAAATTACAACATATGATTATTTCTAGCCAAAAATGCGTCCATACAATATAGAAACATTTTATCACAAAATTATTGTTTAATCTGTATAGTTCTTCTACCATTCTTCGGAAACATAAAATGTAATTTTACATTTAACAAATTCTGTTTAATATTAATTTATTTCACAAACCATGAACATATATACATACTATAATAATAATTACCATTACACTGTGTACCTATTAGATAATTGAAATACATCTTAAATAATGGTCCTTTATATTCCACTGGTATAAGGCAATCAGACTTTAACATAGACATGATAGTGCAGGAAGAAGTATCTCAAATTGAATGTCATATTTGCGTGTCCTTTTTGCTGCTTTTATATTCATTCGGATGCATACGCGGACAATGACACTTGTCAATGAAACTTGTTTTTGTAGCAGGTACAAAATATTATCGATTACTAAATATTATATTTTAATGTAATTTTAATGTAAAAAACTAATTCAAAATTAACACTAACTGAGTTTTCCACAAAACACCAAAACACTATACACTACACTCGACGCGCGTTTCGCCAACAAAGTTGGCATCATCTGAAGATGATTAAAATTGACAGCTTTAATCAGCTCCAGATGATGGCAACTTCGTTGGCGAAACGCGCGTCGAGTGTAGTGTATAGTGTTTTGGTGTTTTGTGGAAAACTCAGTTAGTGTTATCTTCACACCAAAGGTTCCAACCTACTCCAGGATTAATTCAAAATTATATATTAAGTTACGTTAGTGATAATTACTGATTATGTATAATTTAAGAAGACGGAATATAATAAAATTTAAACTCCTCGACGAAATGAACGCATCAGTGAAACTTCACATTATTACTTTTATTTTTTCGAAGATTTATATCATAGTACTTACGTGATATTATAATTAAATAATTTCAACTAATGTTTAACAAATTAGAATGGTATTATCGGAAAAGAAACATGAATAAATAAAGGAAAAGAACAATAATGCCAAATGCAATGAAAACTTGCATTTGGCATTATTGAAATTATAAAAAAAAATGAAAAAATTATGTGATAATTTTAGAAAAAAAATTAGACGTGAAATTAAATAATAAGAATTTTAATTCAGTAGAGCATATAGCCTCCTCTAGCTTTTATCATTGCTTCCATTCGTCTGGGCATGCTCTTGATCAAATGATATAATAGTCATAGAGGCAGGTATGTGGTGCCTAACTGATCGTTTCAGTGCATCCCGTAGATGCTATATGGGGTTCGTATCTGGGTTGCTTGGTGGCCAGTCCATTGTTGGAATATTCACAAATCGAAGGTAGATCAGTGCCTCTGAACTTAGTCTAACAACGTGGGGCCGTTATCCTACATAAAAATTAAATTGCCCCCGACAAGTGGGGAAATGGTATCACATGTTCTTCTACGATGTTTTCTATGTAGAAATCTGCATTCATGGATCTCCCCCGTATAGGAACAAATCCGTGCGACCATCGAAACAAATTTCTCCCCAGAACTTTATTGATCCATCAAGAAATGGCATCCTTGGAGAAATATTGCAAGCAGGAACCCTCTCTCCTGGTCTCAGCCACACTCGTTGACGTATTTCTGGTAAATTAAGACTTATTCTCGTTTCGTCTGATAGTCTAGTAACTATGCGTTCTCTGGTGAACAGTGATGTCATACTTGGTCTCGTACTATCCAATCCTCCTTTATTAACCATTCTTCTGACCTTTCATCCAGAAATTCCTACATTTCCAGTTGCTGCTAGGGCTCTGCTTAGTCCTAAGCTGGTAGAATGCCTGTTTATTAAGGCGAATTGCATAAGATGTCGCTATCTCTTGCATTTATAGACTTCTTACGACCTTGTCCTGAAGTTCTACAGTAACTACCAAGTTCATGGAAGCGTTTAACTGTTCGACTATTTGTTGATTGTCTAACTCCTAACACATTAGCAACATATCGCTTGCTACTTCCCTCGTTCACCAGAGTTTCACTGCTTCGATTTCTCTTAAGTTACATGAATGATTAATTTCTTCCACTCTGAGTGTACTGTACTCTAAGTGTTTCATTTGCTTGACATTCAATTAAAAATATATCACTAACGGAACTGAGGTCTATATAATATAACAAATCACTTATCAAAAAATACAAAATGTTAGTTTACCCATAGGTTAAAAAATATAGGCTAGATATCCTAAGCTACTTATATAAAATGTTCAAGTATTTAAAATTTCGAAAAATTATTAAAAATAATGAAAAGTTTTGCGTTAACTTTCCATAATCCATGCAGTCCAGGAGTATATATGTTATTAAAGGTTTACTCTAACGAAACAAGTATATTATATTAATTTAGTACACGAAAACTTTTAATTTATTTAACAATAATCTATATATTTGATGCCATAGATAATATTTTCAAATTCATTGCGTCATTACTACTTGATATATTAAATGGTAACCAAGAGATTTATTTTAAATTTAACATTTATTTTCAGTTCAGTGCTGTGTTCTGTGTACAGTTCAGTTTAGTGTTTCTTACTTAATAAATATGGGCATTAAATCCTAAATAATATGTTTGTATTCATGAGAGTTTGTCAAATATATTCGAAGTTGTTATTTATTTATTTAAGAAAATCTTGTATTAGTTTCACCGTGTTCAAAATCATCATTTGTCATTAACGCAATTCATTAAGAAAAAAATGGGAGACCAGTTTTCAACGAACACTAAAAGATTTCGTCACCAACTTGGCATCCTCGGGAAACGATTAAACGTGCGTCAAGAAGCGTGTGATCTTTCTGTGTTCGTGGAAAACTGGTCTCCTTATTTTGTCGGTGCATCGAAGGTGCCAATCCCTTCCCAGTAATGAATTACAAACATATGTTCATATTGTACTTATTGTTATTTCCCTTCTTATGTCTCCTTTCGATTTTTTCCTTCCATGGAGCGTTGTCTCTTTTGAGAACGCCCATAAGGACATTTGTAGTCAAGACTCCATAAATACTATAAAATGAATATTTACTCTTCTATATATGTAAGAAATTTTCAAAAATATATCTCTAATATGCCTAACATGAAAACCCTACGTTCTTAAAAATTGCTTCTGTAACTTTTAATATGTCAAAGAGGAAAAGAACAAATCTATTAGCACTCACAGTTCCATTTTATTTCCTTCTTGTTGCTATTTTTAGAATTTAATTCTACCTAGACTATATTTCTGTCTGAAATTATTTAAAATAATATATTCTAACTTGCAAATATCTAAGTTAATCGACGAGGTAAGTTTCCGTGCATAAAAGTGTACGCAACTGCCACAAATAGAATAAATACGCCGCAATCAAGTGCCAGCAATTAGGCAGATGTTTAGAGTTAGATTGATCTAAGTATTTTTATTCTATTTGTAATGATTACTGAATATCGCCTTAAACCTATTGAACCTGTTGGTACCTATTGAAGTGGATGTTGATTCGCGATTATTTACTAAATTCAACTTAGTAAAGGTCTGAGTCTGATCTTTGGCTTCGGATTATCAAATACCCACTTTCTCCTTCGTATTTACAAGCAGATAAATACTATATGCTTTCCAGTAACATATAATTTGATTAAATTGATGATGGCTGTTTTTATTTTGGGAAAACTTTTAGATGGAGCACTTGACTCTCCTCTTTTGTCAATACATCGCCCTATTGACAGTCTAAAACATATACAAACTTACATTTTCTTTTTTACTTGAGTTATAAAAGCATTAACAGGAGGAGGGACCGATACGAGTACTGCATAAATAAAATATTTAAATTTAGAAAATCGATAATCACGAAAAACCGCGTTACGTGAAAAATATAAATTGGACGTAATTTATATTTTACATTTGAACAAATATACATACAGTTAAATTTTATAGATATTGCATACTATGATATACAATGTGGATCATAAGTGACAGACAAACTCAATTGATTTTTTCAACATGAAAATGGAACATGAAACATAGTTTATACAATTACAATATTGTTACAATTTTGTTTAACGACTCTATATATCATTAATAACTATACATATTATCATGAAAGTAGGGTATTCGTGTTTGCAATGTGCAGACCATATTCTAAAATAAACAGTTATAAAACCTTAACCACGTAGAACATCTCTATATCAAACTTGAGTGACCGAGAAAAAACATACCAACACACAAATGCAGAATATGTGTTTCATGCGACAGTTTTACTCCTTTCAAATAGTTCACCATCATGCTTTCTCATGACCCATTGACAGAGTGGGATGTGTTCTATCCACCTCAAAATCAATAGATCTCGTCTGGTAGACGTCCCTAATCAGAATCAGTCAAAACCCGATCGATCCGACACGATTTAATTGAGTGATCGTGCTAACAAAATAAATTTCTCAAATAGTCTACCATTGTACTTTCTCATGACCCATGTACATGGTAGAGCGTGTTCTATCCACCTCATAATCAATAGATGTCGTCTGGTAGACGTCCCTAATCAGAATCAGTCAAAATCCGATCGATCCGACACGATTTAGTTGAGTTATCGTGCTAACACGAATAAATTCCGACAACAACAACGACAACGACGACGACACATACACAGCAAAAAATTTTAAAAATCATTTTTTTGCTCTTAGGCCGAGAAACGAAAAATAAACCCAAAAAAAATTGTTTTTTCAATTTTTCTTTACACGATTACATTACTTTTCCACGTATAGTGGAGTGCAGAAAAGTAAAAGTAGTTCCAAATAATGTTATAAATAGCTATAGTGTTACAGATAAATGTAACATTAACTGTTTCAGCATTGTTTGATGTACAATAATTAAAACCCTCACAATTCTTCCATGAAATATTATAATGATACATGAAAAAATAATAAAGCGCCGGCTCAATACATATGTTAAGAATTTGTTTTCTAAATATTGAAACAAGAAAGCATGAAAATACATCAAAATTGTGGAGATGGTATTTTTTTAAATATTGTTATTAATTAAATAAGTATAATTACGTATTAATTTTATATTCTCGTGGTACTAAATACACAATATTATATTTAATAGTTTTACTTAACAAAAATTTTACTTAACATAGTGTCCAATGTTTAGTAAATAAATATGATGTATATTTTTGTTGTATTTTAATGATCCAATTTTTGTTTCAACGTAGTAATTACAAAATAATGTTAACAAATAGACACCCGCATAGATAACCTGACACCTATTTTTATATGTATCAGTATATTACGTTATGTACCTATAACAATGTGAATCTAGCTACGTGGAAGACATCATCAATCAATTGAAGCATTTATTTTTGGACCCAACTTTAGTTTTATTTGATTATCAGTGACTATACTGAATTCTATCTAGTTCCTATTTTAAGTATCTATCTTTTTATTGATTTTAATGTAACAGTTTTTAATTAATATTCTTTAATGGTGGTAATGAAATAACTATCTCATTTCATGTCTTAAGGTTTGAATTCAGACCTGCCTTACCCGGAAAAGACGAGTGGCAAGAGGAAAAACTCGTAACTGCTAGTTTGAAACTACTTCAACGTTTTAAATACTTCTAAGTAACATCACACGATCGTTGGTACTATTGTGGACTACTTCATTGCTCTAATAGCTTTAAAGTAATTTGACTTGATGGCGATATTATACCATTATATATTGTGCTTTCGTAAAGTAAAGAATACATTCGCTAAAAATTCAAGCAATTACTTGTGGGAGAGACTCTCTGACCCATCAAATTTTGTTTTTAGTTGCGCATTTTTTAAAATATGATTAATCCACTCAATCAAATCCACTACCTTTGCCAAACAAAAAGAATTTTTCCTTTAAAGAATACATAAAAACTGTAATCTTTAAATAAATAACTCTAGAAACCAAAAACACTATTTAACTAACAATAAGTAAGATTTCAAGTTTTTATCTGACATCAATAAAAAATAGTATCGGTCGCTACTGTCTGTCTCTGGTCTGATTTCTAATGGAATACTACTGTCAGTTATTTCTTGAATTTTTAACAAGTTTATCCATTACTCTACGAAAGCGCTGTATATTTCAAAAGTTACTTAAGGTAATACTATCTTAATATACTACTTAATACTATAATACTCTTTACAACTATATGGTTCTAATACGTAGTGAGAAGAACTATTTAATGACTACAATGTTCTTGCTTAAAGTGATTTTAACTGTAATGTATATTTAGTACAAATCACTTATAATCATCACTAGTTACTACTTAGGTAGTAATATAATAGACCACAACTACCAGTGGGTAGTTTCGGTGGAGCAATTGGAGCAACATACGAGGTCTGGCTAAAAATAAACCGGACTGGCCTTATAAATTTCCAGTAAAACCGTCTGGAAGATGGTTAGGCAGCTTCTGTGAACTCTATCCCCTCTCTGAGTACCATCATTGAACCTCAGTTGTCTAGTAAAATTGTAGTGAATGATGAAATAGTTTTTATTGAACCTTCTTTGTGTTTGTTGCCGCAAACTTGAAATCCGAACAGCGAATTAACATCAAATTCCTCGCAAAATTGAACAAATCAGCGACAGAAAGTTTTAATATGCTGAAATACTTATCTTCTACGGAGATAACTGCATGTCACGAACTCAAATGTTTGAGCAGTACAAACATTTCAGAGAAGGTCGTGAAAATGTTGACGATAATAAACACACTGAACATCCTCGCAGTACAACAACTGATGAGAAGCATCCCCCAAGGACAAACAGTGAACCAAAGTTACTATTTGGAAGTTCTAAAAACTCTTCAAGAACGAGTGAGGAAGAAAAGAGCTGATTGGTGGAAAAAAGAGGAGTGGGTGCTAAGATAACCAAGATAACGCCAATGCTTTCTCCATTAAGCAATTTCTGGCAAAAAGAACCATTCCTGCCCTCGAACACCCACCGTATTCGCCAGATTTAGCCCCATGTGATTTTACCTTTGGCCAAATATTAAAACTGAACTGAAGGCAACACATTTTTACTTTTCCGTACTCCACTATAAACGGAAAAGTAACATAATCGTGTAAAGAAAAAGTGAAAAGATAAATTTTTTTTTTTGGTTTATTTTTCATTTTTCGGTTTAAAAACAAAGAAAAATGGTTTTTAATTTTTTTTTGCTGTGTGTGTATCGTCACTGTCGTCGTTGTCGTCGGCATTTATTCTTGTTAGCACGATAACTCAACTAAATCGTGGTGGATCATGTCATGTCAGATCAATTAGGTTTTGACTGATTCAGATCGGGGACGTCTCCCAGGCGACACCTATTGATTTTGAAGTAGATAGAACACATTCTACCATGCTCATGGGCCATGAGAAAGAACAATGGTGGACTATCTGGGAAATTTGTTTGTTAGCACGATCACTCAATTAAATTGTGTCGGATCGATCGGGTTTCGACTGATTCTGATTAGGGACATCTACCAGATGACATCTATTGATTTTGAGGTGGATAGAACACACCCCATCCTGTTCATGGGTCATGAGAAAGCACGAGGATGAACTGTTTGAAAAAAGTAAAACCGTCGCATAAAACACATATTCTGCATTTATGTGTTGGTTTATTTTTTCTCGGCCACTCAATTTCGAGATAGAGATGTTCTACATGCGAAAAAGTCCGTTTTAAGGTTTTAAAACTGTTTATTCATCACTGGATGAGGTAAAAGAACGAACGGTAAACCTTTTGCAAGACCTTTCACCTGAAGACTTCATGCGTTGTTTTTCCCAATGGAAGATGGAGCGTATGTGTGGATCAAGAAAGAGAGTACATAGAAGGTGATCACTCTTAGAATGTATTAAGCACTAAATGAATATTTGTTTGATACTCAGTCCGGTTTATTTGTAGCCAGTCCTCATAAATGCTGCTAGCGTTAGCATTTTTCTTAACGAAGTGTGGTTTCATCTTGCGGGGTATATCATTTCTCAAAATATCCGAATTTAAAGCACTAAGCATTAATAATCTGTATATTTTCATTGAATCTACACAGCTACTACATTCTCATAATATTTGTGTTTGGATGGCAGTTTCTTGCAAGAAAACTCGTAATTCAAGCTGGCAGTTCATTGTTATTCTATCTTTAAAATTAATAACGCATTTTCAAAAATCAAATTTGAAAAAGCGTCAAAAACGTTAACAAATAAATCTTTATTACCACTTATTGCTCATTGTTCTTATTCCTTATTAATTGTTCAACTAGTGAGGATTTACTCAATCATCCCAACAGATGTTTTCTCAACATATTCTCAACATATTGTTTATTGATATAATAATTGCTATTGAAATAATATATAACGTAAATAAGTGTGTACTTTAATGAAGTTTGATGATGAATAGACTTCTGTATGTTCCAATACCAACAGTGTAAAAATTAATTAATTATATATGAACTAATGTAAATAATGTGAATATGAATATTTCTGCAGATTTTGAAAATAAATTTTGATGCAGTTTTGCTTTCTGTCACGTTTGTAGATAATGTAGTCTACAAGTTAAAAAATTAATTACGTGTAATGAAAAATGTAGTGCATGATTATATTTGCAGTAGTTAAACGGCCTCTATCAAAAAGCTAAATAATGATTTATTTTTAAATATACTATGTATCCAAAAATCGATGACAATATACCATGTCACTAAGCATATCATACATCTATGTGATGTAATTTATTTAATTAGTAGCAATAGTTACCCAAATCGTATATAGTGTAAAAACGAATGTTTACATAATAGCAATTATAGCTTATAATAAATAACAGGTAGTCAATTTAACAAGTTAATAAGGAAAAGTATAACAAGGCAAATATTAGCAAAGACAGGAATATTATAAATGCATGGTGTAGATAATGTTTAACTTTTTCAGATTTTGTGTTTAAATTGAAACGTCATCATAGATTTTCTTTTAATTATAACCCCCCTTTTTTAATAAAAATGAATTTCCTTAAACCTTCCGAGTACAACGGCATTTCATACAAGGGTTTTCCTATCTACCGCGTATAACATAGAGAGAGTTAATAAGAAATAATCAAATAAAACAAATACACATTCTTTTGGCAGAATTTTAAAGTCATTTAGTATATCCCTCATTAACACATTGTATTAAACGTTTAATAACTCCTGGGCTGATGCTTGGCCTATTAAAACCGTGACATTGATCAATAGGGTTAAATCAGTTAAATATTTAATTATCCCTCGTAAACTTATACATCTGCCAGAGAAAATATTGTCACGGACATCAACACCAAAATTGTTAAATTTGTTTCCTTTAAATACACGCTCTTACACGACAATGGAGGAGCTCCATTGTTGCTCTCTTGTTGCAACCAAATTCTTCGACGGATCATCCTCATTGTTTGAATAAAGAATTGCTAAAGCTCATCCTAATTGTCTACTAAAGCTGGAACTATTCAAGCTCATACATTTACTATATGAATACGCAATTCTTGAATCCAATAAGTATTCTTTTCAGATCAATATCTACATACCATTATGACGATGTACTATTCTATTTAATGAAAAAGTGGCTTCGTTATATCGAACAAGGAACTATAAAAGATTAGTTTTTCCTCACAACGTAACGTGATATCTTTGCAAAATTATATTCGACAATGTGAATCATCCTCGTTCAACTCTTGTACTCAAAACCCTTTATAAGGGTGAAACTTTTCTTTTATAACGACTACTCTTCTTATCCTTGATCTTGAAATAGGTAGTCTATCAGGCTGTTTAAGATTAAACATTTGGCATGGCCTCCCACAAAAATGTTTCCAAGTGGCCAAATTTAGAACCGTTTGCATAATTAAATAAGACATATTTTAAAAACATAACAAAAAGTGTATATTCTAAAATACATCAAATAAACATATCACAACAAAATAGTAAAATAATATAGGTACTTATATCAATGCATAACATTAAAAATATAGGTAATATATTAGAAAATACAAAAAATAAAACATGTGCAATAAAATACAAATGTCAGTATCGTAATAAAATATATACTATATCGTAAGAAGGCACGTTCGATACATTTCCTGAAATATACTAGATACTGAATTAATTTTTTGATTAATGATGCTTTTGGTTAATACAGAGCTTGTTCACTTTAGTACAAGGAACATAATTAACTCCAAGCTGATTTATTATTCTGTTTTTATGCATCTGGAGTTCATTATAATTTATTTCTTACCTTAAATATAGTTTTTAAAAACTTTCTGCCTGACAAAATCAACTTAACAGTAACAGTAACAAAATAATTAATCAGTTTAGTGATTTGATATTCCTTTTGTTTAGATGACAGTTTTCATTTAAAACAGATTTGTTTACTTTTATTATAAAAATATTATATTAGACATTAATTTATTTTTTTCAATCATAAACTGATTTCATCTACGTTTTCAATTTTAAAAATAAAATTACGATGGCTTATGTATGGTATGAAACTACCAGAATGTCTAACGTCCACCTGATCTATGATACAAGATAACTTTATAGTTGCAAAAAATGTTTATTTTTCACCCTCTATCTTATAGACGACAAATATGAAGCCCCTAATATGAAATACAGTTGTACTCTAAAAACTTTAAAAATTCGCATTTGTTTAAGAAAAGAGGGGTTGCAATTTAAAGAATACTATAATGACGTTACAAGTAAAACGCAACCACACTGTATATAAATTACGTAGTTTAAATATGAAAACAGGATTAAATAAAAAGCATGTATTTAACAAAAAATTTTATAAATTATATTCCGTTTACTTGAATTTTTATAAACGACCTACATTTAAGCAATGATAAATTAGAAATATCGATTTCGTAAAACTAATTTAAATATTTATTTAATTCAGTTAGTGAACTGTGTTCACCAATATTAATTATGTTAAACAGAATATAAATTAATTCGGGAGATCTAGTCATGCAAGAGCGTGTATTTAAGAGGAAACAAAAACAAGAAAATAAGACAGTTAAACTTGTGTAAAATAATTTAAACATAAAAATGTTGTCTGCGTTTGATACGCATATTTCTAGATAAACTACTCAATATATTCAATCTTGTGGAATATGCAATATCATTGGGGTTAGTAATTGGGAGAAGTAATGGCGTAATTTTAAAAATATTAGAAACACACTCAATCGAATTGCCAATGAATGAACAAAAAATAAACTTACGAAAATATATTCCTCTACCTGAAACTATACTTCCATTGGCTGGAGGAGTTCGTTAAAGCACTTCGCTGATACGTGACGAAGATAACTTTGCCATTTGCACCAGCAGAGGAGACGCGTTACAAACGAAACCAAAAAAGAGACTGAGAAGCGCTTTTGTCCAAAGCAAAGTCATGCACGCCATCCGCTGTCGGCTTCTTGTTCATCTGCCTTGTGTTCGACAGGACATCCTGGGGCGATATAGGATGAGGCACAGGACAATGCGATTAATTAACGCCCTTTTGCAATTAGAAAAACCTTATTCTCTAGCGGCAGGGAGGATATTAACAACACACATTTTCTGATTTAACATTTTAGCATCTCTGCGTACGAAGTTGCTTCATCATTCATAATTAAATTAACTGACAAGTTTGTTAGTTGTTTTAATAATTTCGTTTAGGTCGTATTTTATGTTATAATTTAATCTGACCTTTTTTATTTTGGTAAAAAATGCTTTACTGTACTTGACCACCCACGCGCATAACAAGATTTATTCCCATGGATATATTGTACACTGAGAGATGTAAGTCTATTAAAGTATATAATTAAAATCTTAATAACAGGTATATTGTAGATGCAGTATGTTATAGAACTTCTTAGAATATGCTATTAACTATTTATAAAGATAAAAGAGAAATAATAAATATAGAAAAAAAAATAAATAATGAAAATTAAAAAAAAAACAATTTTGAATATATTGCGAATAATCAGAGAGGTATTCTGAAAATCAATAAAACAAATATCTAAAATATCAAAGAGGATGATTAAAAATTTTGCTTTGATATCAGAATCTAAGTAGGTAATACAATAAATTGAACATGTCAAATACCACAAATATGAAAATAAGACAGGCTTATTTATTCATCAAAATTTATAATTATAAATCTTAGTTCTATATTTACTTAAATATTTATTTTTCTTGTAGTTATATTATTGTTGTTATTGTATTTATTAGCAAATTAAAATATAATATTTATATGTTTCAGTTTAATTTTTAATGAAGACTAAAGAGAAGACTGATGTCTACTCCATGTTGAGAAATATCCATTGTTGAGGAATCTTTCTATTTTACTATGTTCTGTCTATGTAGACCCTTATATATAAAATTTATAGAACTATTTTTTTCTGCATTTAACTTTCTAAAACAGTAGACTTCTGAATCAAATCAGAATTGACATGGGCGTTTATAGATATGGCTAGAATTTTTAATGGTAAATTATCCCATAAACTCTCGCAAAGTCTTGAACCAGGATAAAGATTCCAGTCGCTTGAAACTAGCCTAGATTGATGACCTGAAGATATCCGAGCGTGGGTTCTACTTCAATGTGGTAGATATATTTAAATAAATAAATAATTTGACTATAAAGGGGTGAAATAAGTTAAGACTGAGAAAGAGACAGAAAAGGGGTGTATTTATTTTTGGGAGAAGGGTGGGAGGATCTGGATGTTCCCGTCCGGATGTTTCCTATTGTTTACTTTATAAGAAAGCTGTATTATGATAATGCATACAATTATTTATATCCACTCAATAACCTTTGTTGGTGGCTATGAATGATTCTTCCTCATATCTCATTCTTTATTCCTCGATTTCTTCCTCCTAACTAAAACTGAGATTAAGAAGCATAAAGAACTAAGACAGTTTGGAACAATGAAGAATTCAAGATATAATTATAACTGCATTGAGTGCGAGTTTGTTAAGAAAGGGTATATGAACGCTTTGTAAATATATGAAAAGATATTCGCTTCAATTATTAACATTACCCAGAAGCCAGAGATAATTGCTATGAAAGGAAATACATTTAAATTTCTGATTTACTGCATCTATTTCAAATAATTTATCGTATTGAAATATTATATAAGAGTGACCAGAAAGTTCGGAGACATTTTTTTAATTGTCATTTCGTATTTTTATCCTATAGCTTTTTATCTTGTAGCCAATGAAATTCTCTATAACGTATGTCCATTTGCTTTCTGTAATCGTTTTTAACTTTTTGAATTATGAGTTCTAAAGACAACTGGATAACGGTTCATTCGACTATTCGAATGAGGGAAATCAGCGGCTGACATTGGGAAGCTCTTTTAATGTACTACGAGCAACGGTTTATAAATCTATACACAGACTTGGGCACGGCTGAGGACAGGCCTCGAAGTGGAAAACCGGTCATTGCGATGACTCCAGAGAACCAATACAAGTTAAGGCGTCGGATCCGTTGATATCCCGGAAAATCCATAAAATACTGGTCAAGGAAATGAAATTTGGCAGGGAATCGGTTTGAATAATGGTCCGGAACAACCTGAAACTCCGTAGTTACGAGTTGGGAATGGGGCCCTTACTTGAATGAGCGAATGAAGCGTGTACGGCTGGAGAAAGTACAACGCGTCCTGAAAAAGAAATGATTTGTTCCGATTTTGTTGATAGACGAAAAGGTCTTCGCGATTGACCGTGTAGTCAATCACCAAAACGGCCGCGAAATTCATCGAAACTCAAAAGGTATATTCAGAATTTTCTGCTGTTTCAAACTAACTATGAATTTTCAGAAAGGATCCCCGTTCAAGACACTTCCCGAAATCCGTGATGTTGTGAGCGGGAATTTGCAAAAACCGAAAGAGGTCGCCTGTTTTTATCAAGCGCGGCGTCAAAGTCAACGCCCAGGTCTATCAATAGAGCATCCTAAAGGACATTGTGATCCCCTGAAGCAAAAATTACTTCAAAGGAGGACGCTATATGCTTCAGGAGGACTGGGCGCCAGCGCCAGCACATTTAGCACGCTCCACAATGGAACTTTGCAAAAACAACGGAATTGACGTGTAGGGAGATAGTTTCTGACACCCAATTCGCCCAATTTGAATCCGATGGACTTTTCAATTTAGTCTACCCTAGCGCAAAAAGCCTGCTATACAAGCCACAAGTCGATCAAGTCGATCAAGTCGATCAAGTCGATCAAGTCGCTAAAGGTGTCTTCGCAGCACGAGTGGGCCAAAATTCCAAATCACTAACTATCGCCCATCGTAAGAAATTTCCGGAAGCGTCTCAAAGCCTGTGTTGCTGCTGGAGGTGAAAGTTTCGAACACCTGTTGAAGTAATCTTGTAGAGAATGTTTTGGGCTTTCTTTTCATATTAATTGTTAGTTTTCGCGGTTTATTAAAAAAGTTATTATTAAAAAAATGAGTCTCCAAACTTTCTAGTCACCCTTATATCTTTAACAATCGGCATAACTGTTAGAATTATAATTTTTAAAAATCTATATGAATACTTTAGTTTGTAAAGTTTTATTGTTTGTAAAGAATATTACACTGTTAAATAATATTTTCACATCATTAAATTATCATTGTAAGATAAGCACCAATTCCAAAATGTTCACTATCGTATTGCATTTTATTTGCGTAAACTTGAGAAAACTGCAATTCCGTTACAAAACATAAAATATTTAGCATAATATTTAGAGTTATTAACATAGCAACAATTGGCAAAAAGATTAAGTACCATGTTTAAAACTTTAGTTAATAAAGGAATAATTGATACTTTTGTCAACTTAAAATTCATACTAAATTACAAATACACATAAAAATTATATACAATATACGAGTAACATGTATTAGATGCTACACTAACCCGGATCGATTTTTCCGAGCCGAGGCAAAAATTTTACATTGGCGCCCCTCTCCTTCAACATTTAAGATTAATCGTTTTAAAAAACTCACAAAACAAATATACTGGGTGGGATTTTTTGTGGCCTGAAGAATAAAAACCCTTAATTTGCATTCTTTAAAAAAGGCTCTTAAATGGTTAAAAGATATGTTTAGTTTGCCGTCTTTTGATAAACCTACTTTAGTTCTATGTGCAATGGCATACGGATGCAAGATTTAAGGGGGTGCATTTTTTTTAAATAGAAACTCCTATTTCTTGTTTGATATAGTGAAAAAGCACATTTTTTTGGGTATTGCTATGAAAATTTTATGAAGTTGCTTAAAGAAAGTTTCGATAAAAATACAAATAATGTTTTAATTGTGAAAATTGATTTCTTTATAAACAGAACAAAATAAATACCTACATTAACTAATAATGTGTTCAAACTGTTACCCATTAACTATTTGAAAATGTCCTAGTCTCAAACTAAATTAATTCTGCACCTTATCAATTATTTCCGGCCCAAAATTGTGTATTTCCTGTGGAATTCATTTCTTTAAATCATCTATGTTTTCATCAATGTTAATGTTTTTTTTTTGTGTTGGTAGTTACAATAAAAAATATTACAGTTTTCTGCAAAATGGTAATAATAAGAAAAACGATATAGCTCATATACAATGTTAAAATTATACAATTCTTATTTATTTCATATATAACTATTCGATCTATCAAAAACTAATTTAAATTATAATTGAACTGCTATGGAATGGCAATTTAAACTGTGCGTGTGTGTAAATTATTTGAAAGTTTTGACGGCCCAGTTTAAAAACTATTATCTGGGACTTCGTTTCCTATTTCATTTTTGAATTAACCTTTATGACGTCATCTTTTATGTGTGTGTGTTCGTTGAGAAAATATTCATTCCTTTAAGGTTACAAAGTGTACTCCTAGCAAACAAATTTTATGTTCTATACTTACACTAGAGTACACGAAGTATCCTACTATCTCTTTTCAGTGCGTAACTATAGAATAAACTGAACAAACGCTCAATTTGCACCACTCAATTTACTAATGGCAGACGTTATTCGTGATATAAAAAGGGAACTCATCCTTATTCTAGTGTCGAGTGTGACTAAGAATGTGTTAAATCAGGGGCGGTAAAATCTATAACTAGAAATATCTCTGTGGTAAAATCCCCTATTTCCTACTTCCCATTTCCCATGCTAAACGTCATTCTCTATTCTTTATTATTTCTTCGGGACTTTTGGTTTTAAAAGTGGCGTGTTTTTATCACTGTGAAAGTGTTAAATAATTTTATATGTGAACACCTAAATTAAACTGTATTAAATAATAGTGTAGAAATGGCTGATACAGCATTTACAAAACACGAAATTATAGGGTTGGTAGTTAGGTTAACTTTGGTTTCTGCTGTAACATTCCTAAGTATAAAATGGATAATGAATCAGGTGGATCCCACAAATAAGAATAAGAGGAAAGCCAGAAAACAGGCAGAAGAACAACTGAAAAGGTAAACTTAATTACCTTAATAACCCCATGTGAATTATGATTTTATAGGTTAGCTTCAACGGGTTCAAATTCGTTGGCTGTTGATAAACTAAACGATTATGAAATGATGATAGCGGCACATCTTATTCATCCAAGTGATATAAAAATTTCTTGGGACGATATCGCTGGATTAGAATCTTTGATTCAGGAATTGAAAGAAACTGTCATCTTACCCATCCAAAGAAAGGAACTTTTTGCAGATTCTCAACTCACTACTGCACCAAAAGGTATAATTTATTTATCATTTATGGTCTTGTACAATTTTACTTAATATTGCATAATATGCACGTGTTTAAATTCCAATTCATTCTAACATTCTCACAGGTGTATTATTACATGGTCCCCCGGGTTGTGGCAAAACGCTAATAGCCAAAGCCACTGCTAGAGAAGCAGGAACTAATTTTATAAATTTAGATCTTTCCATTTTAACTGATAAATGGTATGGAGAAAGTCAGAAATTGGCTGCAGCTGTTTTCACGTTGGCTGTTAAAATTCAGCCCTGCATAATTTTCATTGATGAAATAGATTCATTTCTTCGAGCAAGAAACAGCTCAGATCATGAAGCCACGGCCATGATGAAGGCACAATTCATGTCGCTCTGGGATGGTTTGATCACAGATCCTAGTTGTACTGTTATCATTATGGGTGCCACCAATAGACCTCAGGATTTAGATAGAGCTATCTTAAGAAGAATGCCAGCTACTTTTCATGTTCCAATGCCTAATGCTGCACAGCGCCGACAAATTATAAGGCTTGTATAAATTATATATTATCGATTTTGAGTTTATGGTATTTTATGTTTAGGTTAATTCTTGAAAATGAACCAATATCTGAGGATGTAGATATACAAGTACTAGCAAAATCAACTGAAGGATTTTCTGGGTCCGACTTGAGGGAAATGTGCCGTAATGCATCTGTTTATAGAGTCAGAGACTATTTACGCAATCATATTGATAATCCACGTGCTAGATCAGTAAACGATTCTGAAGATGAGTACCACGATGCTCTTAGACCTATTACAATGGACGATTTAAAGTTCTCCTTCAATAAAATGAGGGAGAGTAAAATTCAATGTGGGTCTCTTCCATTACAGACTCGTATAGATCTCGATTAACCGTGGGTTAAGTATTTAAGTCCTGTCATGCACAATTTAGACGGGTATATTGTAGAGTGTACTAATTTTGCGAAACTATTTAAAACGTGCGATAATTATAGAAGGTAGTAAAATTCTTTTGGTAATACTTAAATATGCTCAGCACCAGTGTTAAGTTGGTTGGGGGAAATCTGTAGTAATTTTATCAAGGTTATAAATTAAAATTACTTACACTTCAGGAAAGAAATTCAAATTATAACGTGTTTTTTTTTTATTCTAATTAAACCACCATTATTCGTGACATTAAAATGTTTAAGTAACTTCAAACATAATTTATAAATTCCTAGTTTGTGTATTACATAACCGAAAAAATATTTGAATGGTGCTTTAAAATAAATATTTAATTTTCAATGACTTATGTAAATATAGTAGTACCCTTATATATATAGTTGATATATGGTTAGTCTCGGTGCTGACTCAAAATTTATTGGCAGTCAGAAATTAATTTTGGTATTGAAACAAGTACATGTTCAGATAGCCTCTTATGATTTAAATCGAAATATTACCGCAGTGCAAATTATCAAAATATAGCCAGTCCGTAAAATGCTTACTAATGGTATTTTATCTTTGGGAAACTTATCTTTACTGCTCAGGTTATTGACATAAGGCATAATTATTTTAATATATTTGAAATGTGACTGGAATATAAATAATTAGGAATTGGGTTGCATTATTGATCAGTGATAATTTCAGACTGTCATAAAGTGAGGAGCCTTTGGCATACACACTAATAATATATTGACTTTTGGAAATATTTATATTAAATTGTGATTTCCACAACTTGTTACTGTAAATACAACATAATAAAATTATTTGAAATAATTAAAAGTGGTAGTTAACTACTCATTATTATTTAGCATGTTTAATGCCCATACCAGAATGATCCACTTTAATAGTTTTGATTTTTTTAAACGAAAAGAACTTTTTTTTAGTGTAATATTCTATTGCAATTATTAAAAATTACGATGACACTTTCCATGAAACAAAAATAATTAGTGAATATATTTCACAGCAATCAAAATAAATTTAAAAATTAAATTTAAACAAACATAAAATTTATTTATATACTTTCAAATGGCAGTTAAATGAAAAATTTTGCATTTTTAACATGAGTTAAAATTCAGAGATAATTGACCTTGAATTGATATTGAGCTAAATCACTATTATAGCAATGAGTACTCAGTAAACCATTGGATGATTTACATTATTTATTTTGAGATGAAGTGGAGACATTAAAGACCTGAATAAATAAATGTAAAAATAAGAAATGTATATTGATTGCCTTTTTTTAACAACATAGTTTTCCATTAGTGTATGTTAGCATCAAGTGCTAGTTTCATGACAAAAAATTTGTTAGGGAAATATTTTTATTGGGTATAATTTATACAAAAATAATTCCAGTCCATATGAAACGTATCACGTCATATATTCATTTGTATTCATACTTGAAATTTTCAAATACAATACTTCATTGTTGATTTTTTATACCTGTAAGTATTCATTTTGTTCTATAGCGTAGTTGTTTTCTAAGTAAATACAATTATAATGTAATTATTAACAATACAAATATAATAAATCACTAACATAACTTATCATCCAGTATTGCTTTAAATTAAAAGTTCTACACATTTGGATATTTTTAATGAGACCAAAATGTATATCAACTATTTAAAAATACACTGTATGAGATGACATACATTACCCAAAAAAATACCCTTAAATCAAACGGAATCTTACTGTAGGGTCTGTTACATTATATTAATTCTGTAAAAATTAATGACGACCTTGTTTTACATATATTAAGGTTTTTTTATTTATCGGTATTAAGGGGTTAACAGATTACAGTGTAGAAGGTAATATGCATAGTAATTGGTACATTTTTCTGAAATATGAATTACATGCTTAATAATTGATAAAAATGGATGTCCTTATCTTGAGCTATCAAACTTCATCATCATCATGAGGTCATCAGTCCTAAGACTGTTTGGACGCTAACCTCCAGCTTCTCCTATCTTGTGCTAACCTACGCATTTCGCTAATTGTGCTACAACCTACATCCCTTACTATTTGCGAGCAGTAGCCTAATCTAGGCCTACCTCTGCCTTTCTGCCTCCAAAATATCGCGGACTATTCCCCCATGTCTCGACACGTGGCCTGCCATTCTATCTCTTCTCTTTATGTTTTTCCACATACTTCTTTTCTCGTCGACTTTCTCTAATACTTCTTCGTTTCTAACCCTATCCGTCCACGGTATTTTCATCATTCTTCGGTAACACCACATCTCAAAAGCTTCTAATTTCTTCCTACTTGCTTCCCCTACCGTCTAGGTTTTGCAACCGTATAGTGCCGTGCTCCATACATACGTTTTCAAAAATCTCTTCCTTGTTTCTAAGTTTATTACCCCCGAGCATAAAAGTGCTTTCTTTTTGTTAAAAGCTACTCGACCCTGTGCTATTCTTTGTTTTATATCTTTATCGCTTCTTCCATCCCAATTTATTTTACTGCCTAAATAAGTGAAGTCTTTAACTTCCTCCAATCTTTCATTATTAATTTGTACTTTCGTTTTTGCTCTGCTTCGCGCCCTCTGCACACTAACACTTTAGTTTTGTTTTTATTCACCCTCATTCCGTATTCCTCTGTCAACACTGCCTCCATTTCTTTCAACGCTGATTCTAATCCGTCCTTACTAGATGCTAATACTGCTATACCATCCGGGAATCTCAGCATTTTTAGTTTCTGTCCCTGTACTTTAATCCCGAAATCCACTCTATCTTTTACCACATTAATCGCCTCTTCGATGTACAGATTAAAAATTAGTGGTGATAGTATGTACATCCTTGTCTTACTCCTTTCCTAATACCTACTTCCCTTTTTTCCCCTTCTACTTCTATAACAGCAGTTTGCTCTTTGTATAGATTGTTTACTACTCTCCTATCTCTATACTTCATTCCCGCGCTCTTTAGTATCTCGAACATTTTTTCCCATCTTACATTATCAAAAGCTTTTTCTAAATCTACAAATCCTATATAAGCGTTCTTTCCTTTTTCTATTGTTTTCTCTAACATTACTCTTAGCGCCAGAATAGCTTCGCGAGTTCCCCTATTTCGCCTAAACCTGAATTCGTCTTCTCCTAGTATTTCCTCCGCTCTATTTTCCATCCTCTTCTGCACTAATCTGGTTTAAGATTTTTGACACGTGGGAAGTTAGGCTAATCGTTCTAAAGTTCTCGCATTTGTCGGCTCCTCTCTTTTTCGGTATAGTAACGATAATGTTCCTCTTATATCAAATTTCAGTTCCAAACAAAATTATTAAACCAATAATAAATGTCAATATACATTGCCTAAATATCCAGACATATGAATCCTTTATATCCTTCTAAAATTCCAAAGACATTCCAAGATCAAGTCATTCAGTTACTTAGGCGTAGTACTTTCAATTTAAAATGAACCATCTGAGTATGCAAAAATACAGACTTATTTTTGAGAATTGTTTGCAGTAACATTATGTTGTTTTCAATTAGGTAATGGCGGTAATTATCTTCCATTATTTAAAATGTGATATATAAGTTTTTAGTTACCCAATTTAAGAAATTATGTCTTCTTAATATGATCCATGACACAAAGTTAACTTTGTTAAAACTATATTTTATGCGTTTAATGATGGATTCTAATTCTATGTAATGTATAATCTAAAACTTCATTACTTAATCTAAACATGTATCTAACCACACAGATGAACATTATACTTCTCAAAAGTATTTTAACATTAAAAACTATTCTCAGAAATAGGTCGCACATATTCAGCCCACCCCTGTTAAGTGTTTATTTATTATAATATGTAGAGTTAAAAAATAGTTTTCAATTAAGTTTGTTACAGACTCTAAACAGGTTTTATATTTATATAGTAAAGACAAATGCAATTCTCAAAAACTTGTCCTGCTTTTTAAGTTATTTATTATAAATTTAGGGAAAACCAAATAATTGAAACGCCCATTAAACAAAAAATATTTTAGTTCTCAACAGTCCCAAAAATGAAAACTGCTTTGCATATTGTGTGGTAACCTTGTTTTATTTAATTCCAATCTATTTTCACTTCAATCTGGAAATTTTGTAATCATTCTTCTTCACCTTCTGATGTTCCACTCAACTATTGTTTTCTTATATTATATATAATCTATGTATTCACACTCTATTAGAAAAAGCTAACAGCAGGCTTATCTGTCTGGGTCGTTATCCTTTTAACTCCTAGCAAGAACAGTGGTGGCTAATGATATTTGAAGTGGTCACATCTTGAAAATGGGGCATAATACCTATACCATATTTTAGGAGTTTACTATTGGGTTAATATAGAAGAAATCTAATTTCCAAAACAGTTTGTGTGAATGTTTTTTAAATTTATTTTCTTCACAGTTTTGCTAACATTATTTCTATTCAATTTGCCTAAATTTTTCAATTTTCAAATACTAAAAAACGATTATCTTGAGTCCAAAAAAAAAACCGTGCACACATATTTTACAAATCATCGAAATCACTGAGTGCTCGATACCTCCTTCAGAACTGTGTTGCACAATGTTTTTTGTAAATTCCTTTGCCATTGAGGCCTTATATTATGCATAATAATTAACTCTCAAAACACAT
This sequence comes from Rosalia funebris, assembly GCA_037954035.1. Lineage (NCBI taxonomy): Eukaryota > Metazoa > Arthropoda > Insecta > Coleoptera > Cerambycidae > Rosalia > Rosalia funebris. Next base: position 21,572,302 of record JAZFAV010000021.1, read on the forward strand.
ATATGTCCCAAAGCCATTATGACTCCCTTAATTTAAACCGGCCACCCGTGAACGATAGCACTACACCTCTACGAATACATGTTCTTCAATTTACTGAACACGCTATATTAAAAATTTAATAATGTACACATTTTGAAAGTTAAGCTATTTTCAGCCATTTTTAATGAAATTATTGCTTATTCATTAGAAATAACTAAAAAACTGAAATATTTGTGCTAATAATTTAAAAATTATACACTAACTAGTATTTTGTATGTTTTAACTGAAGCTTTTTGTGCCTCGTTATGTGTATGTATGTTAATTTATTATGTGTATGTTTTGTGTATGTATTTGTTGTACGATATATAATCTCAAGCATTCCAATATTTTAAAGTCTGAACCCTTGACATATTCAAGAGTATAGATATGAAATACTTTGGAAATCATAAGTACTTGTATCTTATGTATTTTGAACACTTTGATTTAACTTTATATACCTATGTTATCAATTCCCCATAAACAGTTAAAATCAAACACTCGAATATCTTGTGGCATTTTGATTTTGAAGCAACTTAAAATACTCTCATGCGTTTGAAATATTTAGGTGTTTTATTCAATTTGGTGCCAACAATTTTCATGCAATAAAATATATTTTAAATTTTAAGATATGTTAGTAAAGTAGGTATTTTACTGTTCATACTTGACACTGCTTTCAGAGTTATAAATAGTATATTATAATTATGAAAAAGATTTATATATACGAATATGCTCAGGCCAAGTCAGAATTTAACTTTTTAGCATATTTCTTGGGATCTTTGTGTTATAGTGATATAACTATATACAAAGTATATCTAAAAATCTCTGTGGACATCTCATTTTACTGGTTACAGCTGCTATAATAACTGTCACTATTCATACCCTAGATTGTAAATCTTATCCAAAATCACATATCGAGTATATTGACCACCGCAATCGCTGATGATGTGAGTCTTCTATAATAGGACTAAACCTTTATCTGTTGTGGCTTGGATTGTGACCTAACTCCGGTTTTCAAAACAACTGAGAATAAGGGATGTGGTCTGTATTTTTTCAAATGTATTATCACTACTGATATCTTTGATTTTGACCTTGAATATGATGTTTTAGAATTTTTATGTTAGTGGACTTCATGTGGAAGCCACTGGTACCATAAAATTTATACCTGGCTTTGCAGAAATAAACCAATAATTGTATTTATTTTAGATAGTAAATTATAATAATAAATGTATTTAGACAAACGGTAACGTCGGTCAATGGCCTTTTCAGAAATTAATAAGTGTACTGAGACCACTTAGCCTCAGATAAGATAAACCTGATAATCTGTATATCTTTTTTTCCTGGGGTAATTTCATCAATAAAAAAAGGTACTCTTGTTCTAGAATTATTAATGGTATAAAGTTGATGGGAATGATAAAACTTATCTCGTGAACAATGAAACGAACAGGAAGATTAAACAATATATATTTATTCATAGCCCCGTAATAGTAATAGATAATAAATTCTGAGTAATTTACTACTTGAACTGCTTTATTTATCTTTCAGTTCAGGTATTTAATTTTTGTAGATATACATATATGACATAAATTGTGAAGTCCCAAATTAAAATATACCAATAAAGCTTGTCTATTTAAAATTACCTGATGATTAAAAAGTATACAGAATCAGTGTGCTCTATTTAAAATTGAACTCGCCTATTTGCCCCAGTTTTCCTGAAAACCCTTAATAATCATGTTTTAGAAAGAAAATACTTATTTCTTGGAATACATTGGATTTTAATTTTTAGGAGAGTACTTTTTCATAAAATTCTACCCTGTAAAGTAACCCGTTAAAAATTTGGAAATGAATTCTGGATTTGGAAGAATTTTGAACTCTGACTATAATTATATTTTTATCATTATTTTTGGCTTTGTTGTTTAAACGAAATAATATATTATTGACTACATAAATGTTAGAACAAATTTGATAAAAAATTAAGAAAAGTGCATATTTTTTCCATATGGTAGGTACACCAAATATGATGGTAGGTTATGTGACAAAACAACAATCTAAAACTTTTTCTTTCTGTATTAATTTAAGCTGTACGCTATCACCACTAATTTTTAATCTGTACATCGAAGAGGCGATTAATGTGGTAAAAGATAGAGTGGATTTCGGGATTAAAGTACAGGGACAGAAACTAAAAATGCTGAGATTCGCGGATGATATAGCAGTATTAGCATCTAGTAAAGAGGAATTAGAATCAGCGTTGAACGAAATGGAGGCAGTGTTGACAGAGGAATACAGAATGAGGGTGAATAAAAACAAAACTAAAGTGTTAGTGTGCAGGGGGCGTGAGAGCAGAGCAAAAACGAAAGTACAAATTAATAATGAAAGATTGGAGGAAATTAAAGACTTCACTTATTTAGGAAGTAAAATAAATTGGGATGGAAGAAGCGATAAAGATATAAAACAAAGAATAGCACAGGGTCGAGTAGCTTTTAACAAAAAGAAAGCACTTTTATGCTCGGGGGTAATAAACTTAGAAACAAGGAAGAGATTTTTGAAAACGTATGTATGGAGCACGGCACTATACGGTTGCAAAACCTAGACGGTAGGGGAATTACGTGTAATGAAAAATGTAGTGCATGATTATATTTGCAGTAGCTAAACGGCCTCTATCAAAAAGCTAAATAATGATTTATTTTTAAATATACTATGTATCCAAAAATCAATGACAATATACCATGTCACTAAGCATATCATACATCTATGTGATGTAATTTATTTAATTAGTAGCAATAGTTACCCAAATCGTATATAGTGTAAAAACGAATGTTTACATAATAGCAATTATAGCTTATAATAAATAACAGGTAGTCAATTTAACAAGTTAATAGGGAAAAGTATAACAAGGCAAATATTAGCAAAGACAGGAATATTATAAATGCATGGTGTAGATAATGTTTAACTTTTTCAGATTTTGTGTTTAAATTGAAACGTCATCATAGATTTTCTTTTAATTATAACCCCCCTTTTTTAATAAAAATGAATTTCCTTAAACCTTCCGAGTACAACGGCATTTCATACAAGGGTTTTCAATCAAATAAAACAAATACACATTCTTTTGGCAGAATTTTAAAGTCATTTAGTATATCCCTCATTAACACATTGTATTAAACGTTTAATAACTCCTGGGCTGATGCTTGGCCTATTAAACCGTGACATTGATCAATAGGGTTAAATCAGTTAAATATTTAATTATCCCTCGTAAACTTATACATCTGCCAGAGAAAATATTGTCACGGACATCAACACCAAAATTGTTAAATTTGTTTCCTTTAAATACACGCTCTTACACGACAATGGAGGAGCTCCATTGTTGCTCTCTTGTTGCAACCAAATTCTTTGACGGATCATCCTCATTGTTTGAATAAAGAATTGCTAAAGCTCATCCTAATTGTCTACTAAAGCTGGAACTATTCAAGCTCATACATTTACTATATGAATACGCAATTCTTGAATCCAATAAGTATTCTTTTCAGATCAATATCTACATACCATTATGACGATGTACTATTCTATTTAATGAAAAAGTGGCTTCGTTATATCGAACAAGGAACTATAAAAAATTAGTTTTTCCTCACAACGTAACGTGATATCTTTGCAAAATTATATTCGACAATGTGAATCATCCTCGTTCAACTCTTGTACTCAAAACACTTTATAAGGGTGAAACTTTTCTTTTATAACGACTACTCTTCTTATCCTTGATCTTGAAATAGGTAGTCTATCAGGCTGTTTAAGATTAAACATTTGGCATGGCCTCCCACAAAAATGTTTCCAAGTGGCCAAATTTAGAACCGTTTGCATAATTAAATAAGACATATTTTAAAAACATAACAAAAAGTGTATATTCTAAAATACATCAAATAAACATATCACAACAAAATAGTAAAATAATATAGGTACTTATATCAATGCATAACATTAAAAATATAGGTAATATATTAGAAAATACAAAAAATAAAACATGTGCAATAAAATACAAAATATATACTATATCGTAAGAAGGCACGTTCGATACATTTCCTGAAATATACTAGATACTGAATTAATTTTTTGATTAATGATGCTTTTGGTTAATACAGAGCTTGTTCACTTTAGTACAAGGAACATAATTAACTCCAAGCTGATTTATTATTCTGTTTTTATGCATCTGGAGTTCATTATAATTTATTTCTTACCTTAAATATAGTTTTTAAAAACTTTCTGCCTGACAAAATCAACTTAACAGTAACAGTAACAAAATAATTAATCAGTTTAGTGAGTTGATATTCCTTTTGTTTAGATGACAGTTTTCATTTAAAACAGATTTGTTTACTTTTATTATAAAAATATTATATTAGACATTAATTTATTTTTTTCAATCATAAACTGATTTCATCTACGTTTTCAATTTTAAAAATAAAATTACGATGGCTTATGTATGGTATGAAACTACCAGAATGTCTAACGTCCACCTGATCTATGATACAAGATAACTTTATAGTTGCAAAAAATGTTTATTTTTCACCCTCTATCTTATAGACGACAAATATGAAGCCCCTAATATGAAATACAGTTGTACTCTAAAAACTTTAAAAATTCACATTTGTTTAAGAAAAGAGGGGTTGCAATTTAAAGAATACTATAATGACGTTACAAGTAAAACGCAACCACACTGTATATAAATTACGTAGTTTAAATATGAAAACAGGATTAAATAAAAAGCATGTATTTAACAAAAAATTTTATAAATTATATTCCGTTTACTTGAATTTTTATAAACGACCTACATTTAAGCAATGATAAATTAGAAATATCGATTTCGTAAAACTAATTTAAATATTTATTTAATTCAGTTAGTGAACTGTGTTCACCATAATTAATTATGTTAAACAGAATATAAATTAATTCGGGAGATCTAGTCATGCAAGAGCGTGTATTTAAGAGGAAACAAAAACAAGAAAATAAGACAGTTAAACTTGTGTAAAATAATTTAAACATAAAAATGTTATCTGCGTTTGATACGCATATTTCTAGATAAACTACTCAATATATTCAATCTTGTGGAATATGCAATATCATTGGGGTTAGTAATTGGGAGAAGTAATGGCGTAATTTTAAAAATATTAGAAACACACTCAATCGAATTGCCAATGAATGAACAAAAAATAAACTTACAAAAATATATTCCTCTACCTGAAACTATACTTCCATTGGCTGGAGGAGTTCGTTAAAGCACTTCGCTGATACGTGACGAAGATAACTTTGCCATTTGCACCAGCAGAGGAGACGCGTTACAAACGAAACCAAAAAAGAGACTGAGAAGCGCTTTTGTCCAAAGCAAAGTCATGCACGCCATCCGCTGTCGGCTTCTTGTTCATCTGCCTTGTGTTCGACAGGACATCCTGGGGCGATATAGGATGAGGCACAGGACAATGCGATTAATTAACGTCCTTTTGCAATTAGAAAAACCTTATTCTCTAGCGGCAGGGAGGATATTAACAACACACATTTTCTGATTTAACATTTTAGCATCTCTGCGTACGAAGTTGCTTCATCATTCATAATTAAATTAACTGACAAGTTTGTTAGTTGTTTTAATAATTTCGTTTAGGTCGTATTTTATGTTATAATTTAATCTGACCTTTTTTATTTTGGTAAAAAATGCTTTACTGTACTTGACCACCCACGCGCATAACAAGATTTATTCCCATGGATATATTGTACACTGAGAGATGTAAGTCTATTAAAGTATATAATTAAAATCTTAATAACAGGTATATTGTAGATACAGTATGTTATAGAACTTCTTAGAATATGCTATTAACTATTTATAAAGATAAAAGAGAAATAATAAATATAGAAAAAAAAATAAATAATGAAAATTAAAAAAAAAACAATTTTGAATATATTGCGAATAATCAGAGAGGTATTCTGAAAATCAATAAAACAAATATCTAAAATATCAAAGAGGATGATTAAAAATTTTGCTTTGATATCAGAATCTAAGTAGGTAATACAATAAATTGAACATGTCAAATACCACAAATATGAAAATAAGACAGGCTTATTTATTCATCAAAATTTATAATTATAAATCTTAGTTCTATATTTACTTAAATATTTATTTTTCTTGTAGTTATATTATTGTTGTTATTGTATTTATTAGCAAATTAAAATATAATATTTATATGTTTCAGTTTAATTTTTAATGAAGACTAAAGAGAACTACTCCATGTTGAGAAATATCCATTGTTGAGGAATCTTTCTATTTTACTATGTTCTGTCTATGTAGACCCTTATATATAAAATTTATAGAACTATTTTTTTCTGCATTTAACTTTCTAAAACAGTAGACTTCTGAATCAAATCAGAATTGACATGGGCGTTTATAGATATGGCTAGAATTTTTAATGGTAAATTATCCCATAAACTCTCGCAAAGTCTTGAACCAGGATAAAGATTCCAGTCGCTTGAAACTAGCCTAGATTGATGACCTGAAGATATCCGAGCGTGGGTTCTACTTCAATGTGGTAGATATATTTAAATAAATAAATAATTTGACTATAAAGGGGTGAAATAAGTTAAGACTGAGAAAGAGACAGAAAAGGGGTGTATTTATTTTTGGGAGAAGGGTGGGAGGATCTGGATGTTCCCGTCCGGATGTTTCCTATTGTTTACTTTATAAGAAAGCTGTATTATGATAATGCATACAATTATTTATATCCACTCAATAACCTTTGTTGGTGGCTATGAATGATTCTTCCTCATATCTCATTCTTTATTCCTCGATTTCTTCCTCCTAACTAAAACTGAGATTAAGAAGCATAAAGAACTAAGACAGTTTGGAACAATGAAGAATTCAAGATATAATTATAACTGCATTGAGTGCGAGTTTGTTAAGAAAGGGTATATGAACGCTTTGTAAATATATGAAAAGATATTCGCTTCAATTATTAACATTACCCAGAAGCCAGAGATAATTGCTATGAAAGGAAATACATTTAAATTTCTGATTTACTGCATCTATTTCAAATAATTTATTGTATTGAAATATTATATAAGAGTGACCAGAAAGTTCGGAGACATTTTTTTAATTGTCATTTCGTATTTTTATCCTATAGCTTTTTATCTTGTAGCCAATGAAATTCTCTATAACGTATGTCCATTTGCTTTCTGTAATCGTTTTTAACTTTTTGAATTATGAGTTCTAAAGACAACTGGATAACGGTTCATTCGACTATTCGAATGAGGGAAATCAGCGGCTGACATTGGGAAGCTCTTTTAATGTACTACGAGCAACGGTTTATAAATCTATGAAGTGGTACACAGACTTGGGCACGGCTGAGGACAGGCCTCGAAGTGGAAAACCGGTCATTGCGATGACTCCAGAGAACCAATACAAGTTAAGGCGTCGGATCCGTTGATATCCCGGAAAATCCATAAAATACTGGTCAAGGAAATGAAATTTGGCAGGGAATCGGTTTGAATAATGGTCCGGAACAACCTGAAACTCCGTAGTTACGAGTTGGGAATGGGGCCCTTACTTGAATGAGCGAATGAAGCGTGTACGGCTGGAGAAAGTACAACGCGTCCTGAAAAAGAAATGATTTGTTCCGATTTTGTTGATAGACGAAAAGGTCTTCGCGATTGACCGTGTAGTCAATCACCAAAACGGCCGCGAAATTCATCGAAACTCAAAAGGTATATTCAGAATTTTCTGCTGTTTCAAACTAACTATGAATTTTCAGAAAGGACCCCCGTTCAAGACACTTCCCGAAATCCGTGATGTTGTGAGCGGGAATTTGCAAAAACCGAAAGAGGTCGCCTGTTTTTGTCAAGCGCGGCGTCAAAGTCAACGGCCAGGTCTATCAATAGAGCATCCTAAAGGACATTGTGATCCCCTGAAGCAAAAATTACTTCAAAGGAGGACGCTATATGCTTCAGGAGGACTGGGCGCCAGCGCCAGCACATTTAGCACGCTCCACAATGGAACTTTGCAAAAACAACGGAATTGACGTGTAGGGAGATAGTTTCTGACACCCAATTCGCCCAATTTGAATCCGATGGACTTTTCAATTTAGTCTACCCTAGCGCGAAAAGCCTGCTATACAAGCCACAAGTCGATCAAGTCGATCAAGTCGATCAAGTCGATCAAGTCGCTAAAGGTGTCTTCGCAGCACGAGTGGGCCAAAATTCCAAATCACTAACTATCGCCCATCGTAAGAAATTTCCGGAAGCGTCTCAAAGCCTGTGTTGCTGCTGGAGGTGAAAGTTTCGAACACCTGTTGAAGTAATCTTTAGAGAATGTTTTGGGCTTTCTTTTCATATTAATTGTTAGTTTTCGCGGTTTATTAAAAAAGTTATTATTAAAAAAATGAGTCTCCAAACTTTCTAGTCACCCTTATATCTTTAACAATCGGCATAACTGTTAGAATTATAATTTTTAAAAATCTATATGAATACTTTAGTTTGTAAAGTTTTATTGTTTGTAAAGAATATTACACTGTTAAATAATATTTTCACATCATTAAATTATCATTGTAAGATAAGCACCAATTCCAAAATGTTCACTATCGTATTGCATTTTATTTGCGTAAACTTGAGAAAACTGCAATTCCGTTACAAAACATAAAATATTTAGCATAATATTTAGAGTTATTAACATAGCAACAATTGGCAAAAAGATTAAGTACCATGTTTAAGACTTTAGTTAATAAAGGAATAATTGATACTTTTGTCAACTTAAAATTCATACTAAATTACAAATACACATAAAAATTATATACAATATACGAGTAACATGTATTAGATGCTACACTAACCCGGATCGATTTTTCCGAGCCGAGGCAAAAATTTTACATTGGCGCCCCTCTCCTTCAACATTTAAGATTAATCGTTTTAAAAAACTCACAAAACAAATATACTGGGTGGGATTTTTTGTGGCCTGAAGAATAAAAACCCTTAATTTGCATTCTTTAAAAAAGGCTCTTAAATGGTTAAAAGATATGTTTAGTTTGCCGTCTTTTGATAAACCTACTTTAGTTCTATGTGCAATGGCATACGGATGCAAGATTTAAGGGGGTGCATTTTTTTTAAATAGCAACTCCTATTTCTTGTTTGATATAGTGAAAAAGCACATTTTTTTGGGTATTGCTATGAAAATTTTATGAAGTTGCTTAAAGAAAGTTTCGATAAAAATACAAATAATGTTTTAATTGTGAAAATTGATTTCTTTATAAACAGAACAAAATAAATACCTACATTAACTAATAATGTGTTCAAACTGTTACCCATTAACTATTTGAAAATGTCCTAGTCTCAAACTAAATTAATTCTGCACCTTATCAATTATATCCGGCCCAAAATTGTGTATTTCCTGTGGAATTCATTTCTTTAAATCATCTATGTTTTCATCAATGTTAATGTTTTTTTTTGTGTTGGTAGTTACAATAAAAAATATTACAGTTTTCTGCAAAATGGTAATAATAAGAAAAACGATATAGCTCATATACAATGTTAAAATTATACAATTCTTATTTATTTCATATATAACTATTCGATCTATCAAAAACTAATTTAAATTATAATTGAACTGCTATGGAATGGCAATTTAAACTGTGCGTGTGTGTAAATTATTTGAAAGTTTTGACGGCCCAGTTTAAAAACTATTATCTGGGACTTCGTTTCCTATTTCATTTTTGAATTAACCTTTATGACGTCATCTTTTATGTGTGTGTTCGTTGAGAAAATATTCATTCCTTTAAGGTTACAAAGTGTACTCCTAGCAAACAAATTTTATGTTCTATACTTACACTAGAGTACACGAAGTATCCTACTATCTCTTTTCAGTGCGTAACTATAGAACAAACTGAACAAACGCTCAATTTGCACCACTCAATTTACTAATGGCAGACGTTATTCGTGATATAAAAAGGGAACTCACCCTTATTCTAGTGTCGAGTGTGACTAAGAATGTGTTAAATCAGGGGCGGTAAAATCTATAACTAGAAATATCTCTGTGGTAAAATCCCCTATTTCCTACTTCCCATTTCCCATGCTAAACGTCATTCTCTATTCTTTATTATTTCTTCGGGACTTTTGGTTTTAAAAGTGGCGTGTTTTTATCACTGTGAAAGTGTTAAATAATTTTATATGTGAACACCTAAATTAAACTGTATTAAATAATAGTGTAGAAATGGCTGATACAGCATTTACAAAACACGAAATTATAGGGTTGGTAGTTAGGTTAACTTTGGTTTCTGCTGTAACATTCCTAAGTATAAAATGGATAATGAATCAGGTGGATCCCACAAATAAGAATAAGAGGAAAGCCAGAAAACAGGCAGAAGAACAACTGAAAAGGTAAACTTAATTACCTTAATAACCCCATGTGAATTATGATTTTATAGGTTAGCTTCAACGGGTTCAAATTCGTTGGCTGTTGATAAACTAAACGATTATGAAATGATGATAGCGGCACATCTTATTCATCCAAGTGATATAAAAATTTCTTGGGACGATATCGCTGGATTAGAATCTTTGATTCAGGAATTGAAAGAAACTGTCATCTTACCCATCCAAAGAAAGGAACTTTTTGCAGATTCTCAACTCACTACTGCACCAAAAGGTATAATTTATTTATCATTTATGGTCTTGTACAATTTTACTTAATATTGCATAATATGCACGTGTTTAAATTCCAATTCATTCTAACATTCTCACAGGTGTATTATTACATGGTCCCCCGGGTTGTGGCAAAACGCTAATAGCCAAAGCCACTGCTAGAGAAGCAGGAACTAATTTTATAAATTTAGATCTTTCCATTTTAACTGATAAATGGTATGGAGAAAGTCAGAAATTGGCTGCAGCTGTTTTCACGTTGGCTGTTAAAATTCAGCCCTGCATAATTTTCATTGATGAAATAGATTCATTTCTTCGAGCAAGAAACAGCTCAGATCATGAAGCCACGGCCATGATGAAGGCACAATTCATGTCGCTCTGGGATGGTTTGATCACAGATCCTAGTTGTACTGTTATCATTATGGGTGCCACCAATAGACCTCAGGATTTAGATAGAGCTATCTTAAGAAGAATGCCAGCTACTTTTCATGTTCCAATGCCTAATGCTGCACAGCGCCGACAAATTATAAGGCTTGTATAAATTATATATTATCGATTTTGAGTTTATTGTATTTTATGTTTAGGTTAATTCTTGAAAATGAACCAATATCTGAGGATGTAGATATACAAGTACTAGCAAAATCAACTGAAGGATTTTCTGGGTCCGACTTGAGGGAAATGTGCCGTAATGCATCTGTTTATAGAGTCAGAGACTATTTACGCAATCATATTGATAATCCACGTGCTAGATCAGTAAACGATTCTGAAGATGAGTACCACGATGCTCTTAGACCTATTACAATGGACGATTTAAAGTTCTCCTTCAATAAAATGAGGGAGAGTAAAATTCAATGTGGGTCTCTTCCATTACAGACTCGTATAGATCTCGATTAACCGTGGGTTAAGTATTTAAGTCCTGTCATGCACAATTTAGACGGGTATATTGTAGAGTGTACTAATTTTGCGAAACTATTTAAAACGTGCGATAATTATAGAAGGTAGTAAAATTCTTTTGGTAATACTTAAATATGCTCAGCACCAGTGTTAAGTTGGTTGGGGGAAATCTGTAGTAATTTTATCAAGGTTATAAATTAAAATTACTTACACTTCAGGAAAGAAATTCAAATTATAACGTGTTTTTTTTTTATTCTAATTAAACCACCATTATTCGTGACATTAAAATGTTTAAGTAACTTCAAACATAATTTATAAATTCCTAGTTTGTGTATTACATAACCGAAAAAATATTTGAATGGTGCTTTAAAATAAATATTTAATTTTCAATGACTTATGTAAATATAGTAGTACCCTTATATATATAGTTGATATATGGTTAGTCTCGGTGCTGACTCAAAATTTATTGGCAGTCAGAAATTAATTTTGGTATTGAAACAAGTACATGTTCAGATAGCCTCTTATGATTTAAATCGAAATATTACCGCAGTGCAAATTATCAAAATATAGCCAGTCCGTAAAATGCTTACTAATGGTATTTTATCTTTGGGAAACTTATCTTTACTGCTCAGGTTATTGACATAAGGCATAATTATTTTAATATATTTGAAATGTGACTGGAATATAAATAATTAGGAATTGGGTTGCATTATTGATCAGTGATAATTTCAGACTGTCATAAAGTGAGGAGCCTTTGGCATACACACTAATAATATATTGACTTTTGGAAATATTTATATTAAATTGTGATTTCCACAACTTGTTACTGTAAATACAACATAATAAAATTATTTGAAATAATTAAAAGTGGTAGTTAACTACTCATTATTATTTAGCATGTTTAATGCCCATACCAGAATGATCCACTTTAATAGTTTTGATTTTTTTAAACGAAAAGAACTTTTTTTTAGTGTAATATTCTATTGCAATTATTAAAAATTACGATGACACTTTCCATGAAACAAAAATAATTAGTGAATATATTTCACAGCAATCAAAATAAATTTAAAAATTAAATTTAAACAAACATAAAATTTATTTATATACTTTCAAATGGCAGTTAAATGAAAAATTTTGCATTTTTAACATGAGTTAAAATTCAGAGATAATTGACCTTGAATTGATATTGAGCTAAATCACTATTATAGCAATGAGTACTCAGTAAACCGTTGGATGATTTACATTATTTATTTTGAGATGAAGTGGAGACATTAAAGACCTGAATAAATAAATGTAAAAATAAGAAATGTATATTGATTGCCTTTTTTTAACAACATAGTTTTCCATTAGTGTATGTTAGCATCAAGTGCTAGTTTCATGACAAAAAATTTGTTAGGGAAATATTTTTATTGAGTATAATTTATACAAAAATAATTCCAGTCCATATGAAACGTATCACGTCATATATTCATTTGTATTCATACTTGAAATTTTCAAATACAATACTTCATTGTTGATTTTTTATACCTGTAAGTATTCATTTTGTTCTATAGCGTAGTTGTTTTCTAAGTAAATACAATTATAATGTAATTATTAACAATACAAATATAATAAATCACTAACATAACTTATCATCCAGTATTGCTTTAAATTAAAAGTTCTACACATTTGGATATTTTTAATGAGACCAAAATGTATATCAACTATTTAAAAATACACTGTATGAGATGACATACATTACCCAAAAAAATACCCTTAAATCAAACGGAATCTTACTGTAGGGTCTGTTACATTATATTAATTCTGTAAAAATTAATGACGACCTTGTTTTACATATATTAAGGTTTTTTTATTTATCGGTATTAAGGGGTTAACAGATTACAGTGTAGAAGGTAATATGCATAGTAATTGGTACATTTTTCTGAAATATGAATTACATGCTTAATAATTGATAAAAATGGATGTCCTTATCTTGAGCTATCAAACTTCATCATCATCATGAGGTCATCAGTCCTAAGACTGTTTGGACGCTAACCTCCAGCTTCTCCTATCTTGTGCTAACCTACGCATTTCGCTAATTGTGCTACAACCTACATCCCTTACTATTTGCGAGCAGTAGCCTAATCTAGGCCTACCTCTGCCTTTCTGCCTCCAAAATATCGCGGACTATTCCCCCATGTCTCGACACGTGGCCTGCCATTCTATCTCTTCTCTTTATGTTTTTCCACATACTTCTTTTCTCGTCGACTTTCTCTAATACTTCTTCGTTTCTAACCCTATCCGTCCACGGTATTTTCATCATTCTTCGGTAACACCACATCTCAAAAGCTTCTAATTTCTTCCTACTTGCTTCCCCTACCGTCTAGGTTTTGCAACCGTATAGTGCCGTGCTCCATACATACGTTTTCAAAAATCTCTTCCTTGTTTCTAAGTTTATTACCCCCGAGCATAAAAGTGCTTTCTTTTTGTTAAAAGCTACTCGACCCTGTGCTATTCTTTGTTTTATATCTTTATCGCTTCTTCCATCCCAATTTATTTTACTGCCTAAATAAGTGAAGTCTTTAACTTCCTCCAATCTTTCATTATTAATTTGTACTTTCGTTTTTGCTCTGCTTCGCGCCCTCTGCACACTAACACTTTAGTTTTGTTTTTATTCACCCTCATTCCGTATTCCTCTGTCAACACTGCCTCCATTTCTTTCAACGCTGATTCTAATCCGTCCTTACTAGATGCTAATACTGCTATACCATCCGGGAATCTCAGCATTTTTAGTTTCTGTCCCTGTACTTTAATCCCGAAATCCACTCTATCTTTTACCACATTAATCGCCTCTTCGATGTACAGATTAAAAATTAGTGGTGATAGTATGTACATCCTTGTCTTACTCCTTTCCTAATACCTACTTCCCTTTTTTCCCCTTCTACTTCTATAACAGCAGTTTGCTCTTTGTATAGATTGTTTACTACTCTCCTATCTCTATACTTCATTCCCGCGCTCTTTAGTATCTCGAACATTTTTTCCCATCTTACATTATCAAAAGCTTTTTCTAAATCTACAAATCCTATATAAGCGTTCTTTCCTTTTTCTATTGTTTTCTCTAACATTACTCTTAGCGCCAGAATAGCTTCGCGAGTTCCCCTATTTCGCCTAAACCTGAATTCGTCTTCTCCTAGTATTTCCTCCGCTCTATTTTCCATCCTCTTCTGCACTAATCTGGTTTAAGATTTTTGACACGTGGGAAGTTAGGCTAATCGTTCTAAAGTTCTCGCATTTGTCGGCTCCTCTCTTTTTCGGTATAGTAACGATAATGTTCCTCTTATATCAAATTTCAGTTCCAAACAAAATTATTAAACCAATAATAAATGTCAATATACATTGCCTAAATATCCAGACATATGAATCCTTTATATCCTTCTAAAATTCCAAAGACATTCCAAGATCAAGTCATTCAGTTACTTAGGCGTAGTACTTTCAATTTAAAATGAACCATCTGAGTATGCAAAAATACAGACTTATTTTTGAGAATTGTTTGCAGTAACATTATGTTGTTTTCAATTAGGTAATGGCGGTAATTATCTTCCATTATTTAAAATGTGATATATAAGTTTTTAGTTACCCAATTTAAGAAATTATGTCTTCTTAATATGATCCATGACACAAAGTTAACTTTGTTAAAACTATATTTTATGCGTTTAATGATGGATTCTAATTCTATGTAATGTATAATCTAAAACTTCATTACTTAATCTAAACATGTATCTAACCACACAGATGAACATTATACTTCTCAAAAGTATTTTAACATTAAAAACTATTCTCAGAAATAGGTCGCACATATTCAGCCCACCCCTGTTAAGTGTTTATTTATTATAATATGTAGAGTTAAAAAATAGTTTTCAATTAAGTTTGTTACAGACTCTAAACAGGTTTTATATTTATATAGTAAAGACAAATGCAATTCTCAAAAACTTGTCCTGCTTTTTAAGTTATTTATTATAAATTTAGGGAAAACCAAATAATTGAAACGCCCATTAAACAAAAAATATTTTAGTTCTCAACAGTCCCAAAAATGAAAACTGCTTTGCATATTGTGTGGTAACCTTGTTTTATTTAATTCCAATCTATTTTCACTTCAATCTGGAAATTTTGTAATCATTCTTCTTCACCTTCTGATGTTCCACTCAACTATTGTTTTCTTATATTATATATAATCTATGTATTCACACTCTATTAGAAAAAGCTAACAGCAGGCTTATCTGTCTGGGTCGTTATCCTTTTAACTCCTAGCAAGAACAGTGGTGGCTAATGATATTTGAAGTGGTCACATCTTGAAAATGGGGCATAATACCTATACCATATTTTAGGAGTTTACTATTGGGTTAATATAGAAGAAATCTAATTTCCAAAACAGTTTGTGTGAATGTTTTTTAAATTTATTTTCTTCACAGTTTTGCTAACATTATTTCTATTCAATTTGCCTAAATTTTTCAATTTTCAAATACTAAAAAACGATTATCTTGAGTCCAAAAAAAAAACCGTGCACACATATTTTACAAATCATCGAAATCACTGAGTGCTCGATACCTCCTTCAGAACTGTGTTGCACAATGTTTTTTGTAAATTCCTTTGCCATTGAGGCCTTATATTATGCATAATAATTAACTCTCAAAATACATATATGTCCCAAAGCCATTATGACTCCCTTAATTTAAACCGGCCACCCGTGAACGATAGCACTACACCTCTACGAATACATGTTCTTCAATTTACTGAACACGCTATATTAAAAATTTAATAATGTACACATTTTGAAAGTTAAGCTATTTTCAGCCATTTTTAATGAAATTATTGCTTATTCATTAGAAATAACTAAAAAACTGAAATATTTGTGCTAATAATTTAAAAATTATACACTAACTAGTATTTTGTATGTTTTAACTGAAGCTTTTTGTGCCTCGTTATGTGTATGTATGTTAATTTATTATGTGTATGTTTTGTGTATGTATTTGTTGTACGATATATAATCTCAAGCATTCCAATATTTTAAAGTCTGAACCCTTGACATATTCAAGAGTATAGATATGAAATACTTTGGAAATCATAAGTACTTGTATCTTATGTATTTTGAACACTTTGATTTAACTTTATATACCTATGTTATCAATTCCCCATAAACAGTTAAAATCAAACACTCGAATATCTTGTGGCATTTTGATTTTGAAGCAACTTAAAATACTCTCATGCGTTTGAAATATTTAGGTGTTTTATTCAATTTGGTGCCAACAATTTTCATGCAATAAAATATATTTTAAATTTTAAGATATGTTAGTAAAGTAGGTATTTTACTGTTCATACTTGACACTGCTTTCAGAGTTATAAATAGTATATTATAATTATGAAAAAGATTTATATATACGAATATGCTCAGGCCAAGTCAGAATTTAACTTTTTAGCATATTTCTTGGGATCTTTGTGTTATAGTGATATAACTATATACAAAGTATATCTAAAAATCTCTGTGGACATCTCATTTTACTGGTTACAGCTGCTATAATAACTGTCACTATTCATACCCTAGATTGTAAATCTTATCCAAAATCACATATCGAGTATATTGACCACCGCAATCGCTGATGATGTGAGTCTTCTATAATAGGACTAAACCTTTATCTGTTGTGGCTTGGATTGTGACCTAACTCCGGTTTTCAAAACAACTGAGAATAAGGGATGTGGTCTGTATTTTTTCAAATGTATTATCACTACTGATATCTTTGATTTTGACCTTGAATATGATGTTTTAGAATTTTTATGTTAGTGGACTTCATGTGGAAGCCACTGGTACCATAAAATTTATACCTGGCTTTGCAGAAATAAACCAATAATTGTATTTATTTTAGATAGTAAATTATAATAATAAATGTATTTAGACAAACGGTAACGTCGGTCAATGGCCTTTTCAGAAATTAATAAGTGTACTGAGACCACTTAGCCTCAGATAAGATAAACCTGATAATCTGTATATCTTTTTTTCCTGGGGTAATTTCATCAATAAAAAAAGGTACTCTTGTTCTAGAATTATTAATGGTATAAAGTTGATGGGAATGATAAAACTTATCTCGTGAACAATGAAACGAACAGGAAGATTAAACAATATATATTTATTCATAGCCCCGTAATAGTAATAGATAATAAATTCTGAGTAATTTACTACTTGAACTGCTTTATTTATCTTTCAGTTCAGGTATTTAATTTTTGTAGATATACATATATGACATAAATTGTGAAGTCCCAAATTAAAATATACCAATAAAGCTTGTCTATTTAAAATTACCTGATGATTAAAAAGTATACAGAATCAGTGTGCTCTATTTAAAATTGAACTCGCCTATTTGCCCCAGTTTTCCTGAAAACCCTTAATAATCATGTTTTAGAAAGAAAATACTTATTTCTTGGAATACATTGGATTTTAATTTTTAGGAGAGTACTTTTTCATAAAATTCTACCCTGTAAAGTAACCCGTTAAAAATTTGGAAATGAATTCTGGATTTGGAAGAATTTTGAACTCTGACTATAATTATATTTTTATCATTATTTTTGGCTTTGTTGTTTAAACGAAATAATATATTATTGACTACATAAATGTTAGAACAAATTTGATAAAAAATTAAGAAAAGTGCATATTTTTTCCATATGGTAGGTACACCAAATATGATGGTAGGTTATGTGACAAAACAACAATCTAAAACTTTTTCTTTCTGTATTAATTTAAGCTGTACGCTATCACCACTAATTTTTAATCTGTACATCGAAGAGGCGATTAATGTGGTAAAAGATAGAGTGGATTTCGGGATTAAAGTACAGGGACAGAAACTAAAAATGCTGAGATTCGCGGATGATATAGCAGTATTAGCATCTAGTAAAGAGGAATTAGAATCAGCGTTGAACGAAATGGAGGCAGTGTTGACAGAGGAATACAGAATGAGGGTGAATAAAAACAAAACTAAAGTGTTAGTGTGCAGGGGGCGTGAGAGCAGAGCAAAAACGAAAGTACAAATTAATAATGAAAGATTGGAGGAAATTAAAGACTTCACTTATTTAGGAAGTAAAATAAATTGGGATGGAAGAAGCGATAAAGATATAAAACAAAGAATAGCGCAGGGTCGAGTAGCTTTAAATAAAAAGAAAGCACTTTTATGCTCGAGGGTAATAAACTTAGAAACAAGGAAGAGATTTTTGAAAACGTATGTATGGAGCACGGCACTATACGGTTGCGAAACCTGGACGGTAGGGGAAGCAAGTAGGAACAAATTAGAAGCTTTTGAGATGTGTTACCGAAGAATGATGAAAATACCGTGGACTGATAGAGTTAGAAACGAAGAAGTATTAGAGAAAGTCGGCGAGAAAAGAAGTATGTGGAAAAACATAAAGAAGAGAAGAAATAGAATGGTAGGCCACTTGCTGAGACATGGGGGAATAGTCCGCGATATTTTGGAGGCAGAAATAGGAGTGAAGAAAGGCAGAGGTAGGCCTAGATTAGACTACGGCTCACAAATAGTAAGGGATGTAGGTTGTAGCACAATTAGCGAAATGCGTAGGTTAGCACAAGATAGGAGAAGCTGGAGGTTAGCGTCCAACCAGTCTTAGGACTGATGACCTCGTGATGATGATTAATTTAAGTTTTAATAGCATGTATTTCCATCCTCTCGTTGCGACACTGGTTGTAGCTGCTTTTTTGATAATCCTACTTTTATTATGTTTTTACATTGTTTGCGGTGACATTGCTCGAGTCGCGCAAAAGCAAATATATTAACTAACACTTAAATTTCTTCTAATTTCATGAAGAAATGTAATTTTTCTCTACAGTAATTTAAAATTTAATTAAAACACTAATGCTAGTAACTTTCAAAGCCTCAGGTATAGAAACAAGCTTTATTCATTATTGTATATTGTATATATCCATAGAAAAATATTCAATGTACACTGCTAGATTTCTTTCTACAGGGACCCATTTATTCGGAGATTGTGTTGCTACTCTTTCAATTCTAAGGGAATTAGTATTAGAAATATAAGAATGTTATACATTTCTATTATTAACTTCTAGCATTTGTATTATTTAAAATAATTAACATTATTAGCAAAATATATTATCTGTAAGTGATTAAGGCTAAGCCTTATTTAAATTATTTTTTCTGTGTGACTTTCCTACAAAAAATGCATTTAATAGCAGAACTCCTTTTTTATCCCTTTGTTCCTCTTGAAAAATATTTAAGAGGCAATGATAACTATGGATTTTAAATAAAATGATTACCCATTGGGAATAAAATCGACTGTTAAAGCATTTTTGAAACTAATAGGTTAAGCCGTATGTACTTAAATTATTTTTTGTCTTGTGGCTTTCCAAAAGCATGGAAGAAATGTACTATTAATATTAGAAATTCTTTTTATCCCTTCGTTCGTGTTAGGAAAATATTAAAGAGGTGTGGCAATGATAACAACAGATTTTATATAAAATAATTCCCCATTGGCAATAAACTCGATCCTGTAGCATTTTTTTAATGAAAAATAAAAATCGAAAAGTTTCATCTGGGATAACATTGTGATAAATGAAGATTTATTTCTCATACAGTTATTAAATTTATTTTATGTACATATATATAATTTAGAATGTAGGCATTTAAAATACATTTTACCTCTTATTAATGTAAATATATATAAATTTATTTTATTAATTTACCATTAAAAGAAGTAACCAAGTACCAAAGCTTCATCGATTACGAATTTTGGTTTACTTATTTGAATTTTAATAGCCCAGGAAGTAGTAATAATTAGTAACTTTAAAGGATAATTTTGATGAAGGCCATCACAATTAGTGACACTTACCTTCGAAAACCTAAATATTAAACATATTACATAACTCTGTCAGTTTAGGATGAATAGTTTTAGTAATTAAGAATATAATATTAATAATCGGGCAATTATAATTTTCACGATTAATAAATTTTTATTCTTATACATTTGTTTTAAAGATTAAATTCCATTTACATAATTATATTATTTGCGATCCCATAAAAAAAATCTACGCCGCTACTGCACGCTCTCTACATATACGCTTTTTTCCTTGTTGCCATGTAGTCTATCTGTGTGAAATAGTCTATCTTTAACTTTTTACTGATAATATGCTCATCCTTCATTTGAGTGTGTATATACCTACGTGAATTTAAACATATACACATAAATGCACCATATTATCTATAAGCTCTCAGTCGCCCTATCGGGCCAGCAAATATTTACCGAAACTCCAACTGTTCCTGGAAAAATATGAGTAATTCTGAAAAATGCGGGATTTATGCCGCAGATATTCCCATAATTAAGTTGCAATCGGCAAATTATTGCATCAGCATCTTGTAAAATTCTACCATTTATGGTATGTAAAAAAACATAGATTTAAAATTAGTATCTAATAAGTTATTTAATTAAATATACACTTCATGTCTACATTTGACCTTAGAATTAAGATAAAAAGCATTAATTTAATCGATTACCCGGGTTTTGCGGCTTTTTATTTTAATTAATAAATTGCAGATTACGAAATTCGCGGTTTTTATTATCCGACATGTCTCGGTGACTTTTTGAACATTACTGTTGCCTAGCCTGTTTTAGTCGCAATGTTCTGTGTGAAGTGAGTTCTTCGTTCTTCTAAAAAAGACAAAGACTTGACAGTGCTAGCGATTTTTTATAGAAACGTTTATGGGAATACATAGTTAGTAGTGACAGTTTATTAAAAATAAAATAATTAAATTGCTTAGTCTCCAATGTGTAATTTCCAAGTGCTAATCTTCATAACGCATGTGTTAATATTAAAATTGTGATTTGTGAACTGCTCATTATAAACCCTTTATATAGTCATGTATATAAAAGTACTGTGCCAGTATTGTTAAATATTATTCTCAAATTATTGTTTTATTAGTTTACCTAAGTAATCTGTGATTTATTTCTCGTACTTGGAAACAGTGGTGTGCAATTTTTTCAATGTTGCCAACGTTATATGATCAGCTTAATAAATTTATAAACTTATTTAAACAAATTGGCCAAGACAGATTTTTTTTATGGGTCTCTGTTTCAGCTGCAGGAGATCAAGGGATAAATTTAAAGGTAATTATTACATTTTTCTTCTGCTGGTAGTCTAGAATATACTACCAAGAGATAATTTTTGATACAGATAAAAAAACGTTTTGGAAAATTTTTGAAAATTAATCAACTTATCGGCGGTTAAGATTTGTAAAGATATCCTAGTTTTATTCTAAAAAAAGTACTTTTATCTTTTATTAATCGTTGTAGTATTACAGGCTCTTAAGATAAAGTTATCAGAGTTGCAAGTTTAACTGGGGCATCTTTATAAAAAGCTTAATATATCATTTTATTCTTTTAATCAGTAAGTAGGTATCTCTTGATATAAGTAACAGTGCTGAATTAGAATGAGAGCAAACTTGGTACAATTTTGCAGGAATAATTGGAATCAGTGGAGGAAAGATTCCAATTTTCGTAAGTAATTTTTACTATCTGCTCATTTATCTAAATTGCTAATGCATTAGATTGTTATGTCTAGGGATCAGTGTTCAAATATAGTAATGCCTAATTACAACAAATTTAGTAATGTGTAGTAATCTCTATAATCGCTATAAAATCTTTATAATCTAGTTGATTTCTTCCTGTATTGTTTTTTAAATAATGACTTTTCAATTATGATGTATTTTCATAAGTAACAAAGCACATTTTCCTTACATTGAAAGAGATATGCTATTATTGTTTTTAACGTTTCTAATGCTTAAAGTTCCCTTCATATGTCACACATTGTATTAACATTTTACAAATTGTGGCTGTAATAGTATTTAGAGGATATGTCAACCAAATGGCTAAATTATTCAGAGTATGCGTAAATTAAAATGTTATATGATATATATTTTACAGCAATGAATTGATTATAATTATTAATAAAAGAACTGATTTGATAATAACATACATGTATGTAATACCAATAGTTTTCTTGATTTTGTTCAGAAAAAATATTTTCATGTATTCAGTGACAATCTATCATGTATCCTATATAATGAAAATGTATGGTTTGATATACTATGTTTACAAACTATTTTCAACTAGTGAGAAGTATGAGTACTTATATATTTTATACTACTTTGTTATATAGTGATGTAATACAATATTTTTTTAAAACTTTGAGAAAGGTATAAAGAGTATAAAACACATGATATATTCATTACCGTACATATATGAGTATTTGCTCAAGTATTAACTTTATAAATTAAATACATTACTGTAATCAAAGATGTCATAAGTCTTATGTATTAATTATATTGTGTAATGTTAGAGGAACTTAGATATGCAGCCCTAGACATAATTATATATAGTCACTATCACACCTAACTAATATTTTACTAGTAGAGTTGGAGATGTTTAATTTAACTAGTTCGTATTTTTCTTCTTTAATTATGCAGTATACTATATCAATATGCAGTATGCACCTTGTGTTTTTAAGTGGGACTTGTCTTGTTTACACATAACAGTATAAAAGTATTTTAAAATGCTATAGACATGTCTTATTGAAAAAAAGAGATGGCTGCTTGGCTTTGACCTGTTAGTAAACTGGTGTACCATTGTGTAATATTACATATATTATTACATGCCAATAAATTATAATCCATATTAATCATCAGTACCTTACTAATACCATGTAGGTAATAGTGTAACTGCCTATAATTAGGCAACCCAAGTGATTTTTAAGTTGATTCTAATTTTTTTATTATCATTGCCTCATGTTCAAAGTAATTTGATATTTGGAATACCTAATAGTTATTTTTTTATAGTTGTACTTAAACGTTATTTATAACAGTTAAAACATTTGTCCGTTTTATCTTAATCACCTTCACCAATATTTTTATTACATATCCATTTATCTACATCACCAGTTGTACATAGGAGAGGATAGATTTTGTTTAAAGGCTGACTAGACTTATCTTTTTTGATATAGGTTTATATGCTGTAAGAAGCTACATCATTTAAGAACGAGTTTACACGCGATAAGCAGAGAAGTTTGATATGGTCTAGAATATGATTAAAATCTAATAGCAAAGTTTAGGAAAATCCCAGCATTAATGTGATAAGTTATCTAGTATTACAACACATGTACTTCCTCAGCAGTTTTGTTCTTAAATTACTTACAAAATGTGAAAATCAGAAGGAACCCATAGTTGATTCATACATCATACTGCAAAATAAATTTCTGTTGATCTTGGAACTCACCCTGGATTGAATCTTCAATTGTAATTATTTTAGATATACTCTCAAATGATGCACCTTATATAGATATATATCTGAATTTGGACGGTGTTATCAACTTTTTGGAAAATAATTGGTATGAGCAGACTATATGAAAACTGAACGTGACTGTACTGGAGATTAATATTTACTAATTTTCCATTTATAACGTGCATATTAAAATATTTCTGTAAATAGAAAATAAAAATGGATACTTATTAAATATCTAAAAAATCATGAAACAAATGTTCAATTAAAAAACAAAATATCTTCAATCTCATATTTTATTCTAGCCAAACGTTCCAAAATATGTAGCCAAATTCACTCTACCGTGTCTCCAGTGTATCTGCCCCACGAGCCAGCCTGTTCCAATCATATAAACGGACTGAATGCTGCATACATAGACGATAGAATGGCCACATCCTTTTCTACTATGAATCTGACGAACCCCATCAAAGGACTTGTCAGTAAAAGAAGAAAGAGGTATAAAAAGGATGGATTCAATTTAGACCTGACTTGTATCCTTTTTTTGTTCAGAATAAAAGTAAATCAAAAACCTGTGAGTATATTGTATAGTATGTAGACTGCTATAATCTTAAGTGTCTATGAGATTTTTCCTCGGATTATTTGAATTACAGGTGTAATGTAATTAAGAATACAAATACCCAGTTATCGATTAATATACAGTACACACATTTCCACTTTGATTTTTTGTCTACCTTTGTTTAGTAATGTGCCGCAAAAAGTATTATCAAGTAATGGTGTCAGTATATTTTTAAGGAAATAAATCCTCATCATTGAGGATTTGCTAATTAACACCCTAGAAATCTGAAGAATGAAGAAAATCGAAGGTTATTTTTTTTAAGGTCTCATTTTTGAGAATTTTTTTCCATAACATTTTAATTGGTGCTAGTGGTGATACACAACTAATACCATTTCAAAATACTTAATACTGACCTGAAATGTTGAAATTCAATTATTGTACTTGCAAAAAGGTAAGTTGGATAAGACAACAAAATAAAAGCAATTTTAATTCATCATTTTCTCAAACTAAAATTTTGACTATTACAGAATTTTATATCAATTACTTTTTCGCTATTTATCGTGAGCTTTAATTTTATTGGAAACAGATATTACTGACTTTGCTTAGCATAATGAATACATTTCCCCGCTGCTATGTTAACTGTAATATCATAGAGGAATATTTGTATCATGGAATGCAGTCTCAGAAATTGTAGTACAAAAGCTTTATGATATAACTTTTTTAAAATTACAGTTTTTTACAAATGCTACAAATTGGTTTTCATTCATACTCTTATCTTTATACCATCATTTTATGTTTAATGCTCTCATTTTATTTTTCGTGCCTTCATTTTATTTTTAGTAGATTTAGCTTAGAATCTAATTACAACAAATTAAAACTTCTTTATTGTTTCGAATGCATAAAATTGTTTATAGTGAACAAGTTGTGTTTAAAATAAATAGAATCTAATGAGTTTTGTAAATTCTTTATATATAATTTCAGTTCTGTAAAAACATCACATTGAGAGTTATGTAATGTTATACTTCATGTATTTTAAATATATAAAGAAACTATATAGAACCCTTGAAAAATTATAAAAGAAAAAATAATTTACTGCAGATGTATATAATATGTAAACTTTCAAAATGGTTATGGTATTATTTTTCTTTTTTTTTTTAAGTATAATAAGTGTGCAACAACAGTGCGATAATAAAAAAACATGGTGTATAAGATAAAATGGATGCTTTTTGCTAGACTTTAAACATGGTGTAAACGGTAAAGTAGATCCTTTAAAGCGAATACTTTTCAAATGCAGGAAAACTGATTAATCATAGATTTTTTATAATCCCATTCATTTTATTTACTTTTATCGCAAATGGTTGATTCGAGAATAGTTATATTAGTGGTTTTTTAAATTTTCTGCAATATATTATACTTAGAGCTAATTTTTTTGTTAAGCATTTTCTTTAATATTGCCACTAGATATTACTGACAATATCATAGCCATGGGCTATCCAGCATCCAACATTGAGGGCATCTATCGTAACCATATAGATGACGTTGTTAAATTCCTCGACAAGGAACATAAAGACCACTATTTCATTTATAACTTGTGTTCGGAGCGAAGCTACGACAAATCGAAGTTCCACAACAGGGTCAAAATATTCCCATTCGATGATCACAACCCACCCAAGATAGAGTCCATCCAACCATTCTGTAACGATGTCAAGGAATGGCTGAGCCGAGACAAGCAGAACGTAGCGGCTGTTCACTGCAAAGCGGGGAAAGGCCGAACGGGGACGATGATCTGCTGCTACCTCCTGCATAGTGAGATGTACGCCACCGCCGATCAGGCCCTGAGCTACTACGGCCAAACAAGGACTCAAGATAAAAAAGGTGTTACAATTCCTAGTCAAGTACGGTATGTGCGGTATTACGAAAAGTTACTGCGCAACAGCCTAACGTACAGTCCTGTGTCAATGTATATAAAAGAGTTTATTTTTAACCCAGTGCCCAATTTTACTGGTGGCCAAGGCTGCTTGTCTTTTACAATATCGCATCAGACGTTGCAGAAGGAGGGCGAGAAAGTAACACAGAAGTGCAAGAAGTTGCGGAAGAACGATATGTATGAAGTGAAGAAGAACGACTCGCCCTTCTCGATAAAGCTGGACTATTGCCTACCGCTCACCGGTGATATTAAAGTAGAGTTTTATAACAAATCGATGATGCGAAAAGAAAAACTGTTTCAGTTTTGGTTCAATACATTTTTTATAAATGATGTGGTGGATGTGAACGGTTACGTGGACCGGAACGGCAGTAGCGAGGACAGTTGTTATGTGTTGTCTTTTGATAAGAACGAACTGGACATTGTTAATAAAAAAGATAAACAGAATAAAGTGTTTAGTGCCGACTTTAAGGTAAGTTTAGAGCTTCGATCGTCTGCCCATGAAATTTTTTTATGTAAATCGGAAGCTAAATATTCATTTACTGTGTTTTATAATTTAGATTAATGCAAATTAGGGATATAAATGCATATAATTATTCCATGTATTGATGAAGTTGATAATTTGTGGACTTAGTCATCAATTAAAATTGTTAAAACCTACAGAGGACAGGAAATTGCTATATAGCTGATTAAAAAATGAGAAACATTAAAAATCGCCTTGTTGCGGCTTTGCTTGTTCTGACAGTGCATAGAGTTACCAGTTTCCCCGTATGCATTGACGTAGTGGTTTTCTTGGCGTAGGACTGCACTGTATGTTTGCACTGTATGTATGTTTAATAAATTGCATAAATTTAACAGATCCATGACAATAGCTTTTAATTATGAAGCCTTCTTTTTTAACAATTCTCTATCCTAGAGCGTGCTGATTATTCACAGTTTAACCTTCAAGTCAATCGAATGATCAAACGCCAAAATATCACCTTGAAAAATAATCCCTGGGTCACGTTACTGTAAAGAAGTTTAGTTATAAATGTTTCAGAAATCGATTAAAATCCAAAAAATAGGATAAACAGAACATACAGAGTGTTCACGGAATGGGTGTATTTACTTTACAGTCAACAGGCATGAATAATGGTCTCAAGTGAATACTTTATTCAAAAAGGCATAAAGAAAGCTACAATTTCAAAGGGTCACTTTGAACAATATTAAGAACGAGTGTTGTCTAAATCTATTAAGACCAAGGTGGACCTACTAACACCTTTAGTCTGCCTACTAGGTGCTTTGCAAAATAAAATTTTAAATTATTAATAAATGGCATTCCAAAAACAGTGTATGGCAACACTGTAATTGATGCCATGCAATTCTTGTAAGCCGCAATCTACCCCAAAGTTATGACCTACACTTTTTTTGTTATTGATTTTGTTTCATTTGGTCGATTTAATTGTTCAGTGCATATTGAGTAAGTCTTTTTGTTGATGTACTTTTTGTGAAGTCTGTCCCAGGTAAAGAAGGCCATAATAGGCATCTCGTCACTAACGAGTTAAGTTAAAAAAACTTAATTGAAGAACTAACAATATGATGCCTAGAAATACTTGATAAAACTTTGTTTTCGGGTTATTTTGAAAAACTTAATTTTCTGTTTTTCTCCATTCAAGTTAGAGAATGTATCAATTTTTTTATTGTTTCATTCTAAGAAATTATCAATTTTATTTGAAAATGGTCCTGAGCTTATGTAACATTTTAATGGCCCTTTTTATTCTGAATTTAGCAACGTATCACATTATGAGTGTAATAAATACATTATTGGACAAAAGTAACAGTGAATACTGCTAAAAAAGTTTTATGAAATTCCTTAGATAGTAAAGGACAATAAAAATGATTTTCTACAAATTAAATTATTTTTAACTTGAAATATTGCTTTATTATTTAAGAAGGTCCACAAATCTGGCAGATTATGCTTTTATTTTTATCCCATAATGTATTTATTCAACCCATAATTAGGTGGTTTACACATTTTTTCTCATAAATGGTAAAGTTAAGCACCCATGTTATAACCCTTTTATTTGTTTGGGTACAACCTATCAATTGTTAAAATAATAGCAGTTATACTTCTTACACCCTGTATATATAATGTAATTATTATTAAAAATTTAATTCATATTGTAGGTAAAAGTAGCTAAAATATTGAAATGCACTTTGTGTTTAAATTATAAAACTTTTATTTAATTACTATTAACAATAAACAACAAATAAATGAACCCTTTGAACAAAGTGTATCCCTTCACTGAAACAATAACGAAATAAACTAGAATATAAAAGTCAGTATATCTGACCATTGTACCTTAAAAACCATCAAGAACCAGTATGCTGAGTTTTCCGTTTCAAAGTTTTGCGTAAAACATAATTCTTGACAAATCTCCAAAGTAAAAAGTGTAGGGGAAGTTGCATTGGGTTAACATGTTACCAGTGTTTCAAAATATGCATATATTTCTGGAATATAGATGAAAGTACTCTCAACTGCTCTTAATTATGTACAAGTGGCAAACATTTAACTTATATGAATAGAGGTATAACATATTAGTCCCTTCAAATTAGACAAAAAATCACTGATTTTGGGAAATTTTTCCTACAGCTAAGCGACCTATACAGAAAGTTGTGTTAGGATTGTGTCAACATATTTTTCATCTAGTGCATGATAAAAAAGGGTTGTTTTTTTAGATATAGACATATACGCGTTTTTGGCCGTTTTTTCGGTTTTTTGCATTTTTCTGAAAAATGCATTTTTGGGAAAACATGACCTGATTTGATGTTGTAGATTTTGCGATGCTCCACAAGTTTTGTTGTTTTCATTTTTTCGAAATTCTGCTTAGTTGCGCCGCTAGAGCGCGCTGAAGTATTTTTGAGCTGTTTTTCGATTTTAAGCCAAAACTATGCATTGCAGAGAAACATATCAAGAGATCAAAGTTGTAGATATAAAAATTTTCGACACATTTTGTTCTTTTGTTTTTTTTAATGTCGCACGGTTTTGCCACTAGAGGGCGAAAATCGTTTTCTTTTTTTTTTTTTTTTAATATGTTTGTGCAAATACAAAAACAGTCTAGCGCATTATTTTTGATTTATAGGCAAAACTATGCATTTTTTAGAAAAGTTCAATCACATAAAAAGTTGGAGAGCAAAAAACTTACCCGTATCCCTACAAATTGTCTTACACTTTTTTTTTTTACAAAAAATGCATAGTTTTGCCTATAAATCAAAAATAATGCTATAGTGTTTTTTTCATTCGCACAAGAGTATTACAGAAAAAAAAATAAAACGGTTTTCGCCCTCTAGTGGCAATACCGCGCGACTTTAAAAAAAACAAAACAACAAAGTGGATCGTAAATTTTTATATCTACAACTTTGATCTCTTGATATGTTTCTCTGCAATGCATAGTTTTGGCTTAAAATCGAAAAACAGCTCAAAAATACTTCAGCGCGCTCTAGCGGCGCAACTAAGTAGAATTTCGAAAAAATGAAAGGAACAAAAATTGTGGAGAATCGCAAAATCTACAACATCAAATTAGATCATGTTTTCCCAAAAATGCATAGTTTTTCAGAAAAACGCAAAAACCGAAAAAACGGCCAAAAACGCGTATATATATATATATATATATATATATATATATATATATATATATATATATATATATATATATATATATGTCTATATCTAAAAAACAACCCTTTTTTTTATCATGCGCTAGGTGAGAAATATGTCGGCACAACCCCAACACAACTTTCTTTATAGGTCGCTTAGCTGTAGGAAAAATTTCCCTCAATTTTCCTAATTTGAAGGGACTATA